>OZ022317.1:4969493-5590680 GCA_963989215.1 Hedychridium roseum | reverse complement strand
ATGAAGTCACAATGAATGTAAATAGTTTGTGTTTACCTTTGTTAGGTCTGCTTGTTGGGCATTAATAGTATCTCGCTGCTTATTGACTAGTCTAATGAGCTCTACGTATCGTCGAGTGTAAGCAACGGTCACCATGTTTTGAGGACTTGTGCCGGTAATAGCCGGTGTATGACCTTCTTGAAATTCCTGTAACGTATACAATGTTAATGTCAACAAACACATAGTCCTATTGAAGCAGTTGTAAACTTTAGAAGTGATTAACCGTATCTACCTGCACCAAATTTCTTTTAGTCTTAGTATTATTGCTGCAGGTAGGAGACGGCAATCGTTGATCTTCTCTTCGAACGAGAGGGCTTCCACTGTTATTTCCGCTGGGTGAAAATCGATGGGTATTTCTACCGGGACTATGATTTAAATTAGGCGGAGGTGGATCTCGATACGGGGGTAAAGTTCGTACAGGCGCTGACGAAGTTGTCAGCACAGTCGGTGGTCCGGGAGGTGGATCTCTGTATGGAGGAACCTCCCGCACTTTTTTTCGTAACGTGTGGTTCAAAGCGTCCTCGTTCGGTCCTCTTAGCGTAGGTGATGCAACGGTTTTAGGTGCATTTTTGTTGACTTCTTTGTTAGATTTTAAGTGCGGTGTGGGTTGAACTATGGCCACATTTTCCATTTGTACCTGAACAGTATTATAGCAGTGATTGGCAACTGTTCAGGCATGTACAATCATCTCTTCTGACTTACCATTTCAGGGCTATTAATCGTGGGGTCTACTGTGGTCCCATGAAGTCCACCAAAGGTCAAAGACTTGCGAGTATCACGATTTCTTTCAAGTCCTCCAAGCTGCACATCTTCTGTCTCCCCAGAAGGACTTTTTGAGTCCTCCTGAGATATATTACTATTGGTAGTAGTACTTTCCAATGATAAACCACATACACCATTTGTCTGAGCACCAGCAGGCAATAACCGAGTTCCTAATGAACTTGGTTTATTATTTTCAGAACGTCTGAGTATCAGCTGTACTTCTGATGAATATTCCCCCCATTTTGCTAAAATCTAAATGAATAATCATGAATAAAAATGTTGGGTAATAAGACCCTTTAAAATTCCTAAAATAATAGTAGCTTACCTTGAGGGGATTTTCGTATGGAGCTAATGGCCTTTCATTGGTACGCCACCTTTCAACTAAAGTGAATCTCCCTGTTTGTCCTGTAGCATGTGCAAGGGCATATACTACATCCTGAAATAGAATACATTCAGAAACGGAACTTATTCACGTACGAACAAAGCAAAATGCTATCGGCCTAACCTGGCACGTCGTATTTTCTGTAACACCGCATACAATCCTCTGTATACCGTCTACCCATACTTTCAACTCCATTGTGTCTCACCGACGATACGGTTTCCCGAAATTAAACCGTAACATCATCTTCGTGACATGTACCGATGAAAGCTGAATAGCTCGGTCATTATCGTTCGCATTTATCCGATCGTTTGATATCTGATGAAAAGAATTCCGTGATGTAATATTATCGATTACGTTGGATCATTACAATGATGTGAACCTCGCTTTTTCGAGGTCTTGTTTATTTAAACACTTGTTATCGTACTTGTTGCCACCAAACACACTTATAACCTATACGAAACTTCTTCGACCGTCGTTATCATATCAACAAAATGACAGATTAGATGAGTTCAAGACTTTTGATTGAGTTTCAAAACCTTACACTTTCGTTGATAAACGTATACTCATGAGCAAATGATATGTGTGGATTCGCCTTAAAACGCAGCTTGTTCGGGGCTAGGTTCAGACTGGAATTTAGAATATTCGAATCCAACTATTCTCTGTACATCAAATGAGATTAAAAAAGCCGACGTTTTCGTTTATGGTACTGTGTTTCATATAAAACTAATCAAATGAATAAAAATGAGTCAATGAGTAGATATGGACCTCTTGTTGGTGCTATCGACGAAGGGACAAGTAGTGCGAGATTCTTGGTAAATATTTTTCTTATTGCTAGTGGTCAGAACTTCCACTTTGCTGTCATCACTATTTCTGTACTGTTCAAAATAAAATAGACCTTGACATAGCTTAGTCGATTTATGGTTCGTAATAATAAAAGAGATTTTCGTGACATAGGTATTTGCAGCTAATACAGCAGAGGTATTGACCTATCATCAAGTACCAATATCACAGACTTGCCCACAAGAAGGATGGGTTGAACAAGATCCTTCAGAAATTTTAAAAGCAGTCAGGGAATGCCTAAGTCAAACTGTGTTTAATTTAAGGCAACTTACAATAGATCCATCTGATATAGTTGCCATTGGCATTACAAATCAAAGAGAAACAACAGTTGTATGGGATTCAATTACAGGAGAACCATTATACAATGCAATAGGTATTTTCTACAATCTTTTCTACAACCTTGTACTTATATGATTAAAGTGGAAGCTTGCTTAGGATTAGATGAATATTATTCATATCAAATTATTTTATAGTATGGATGGATATGAGAACTACATCCATTGTAGATGATATATTACAAGGTATAAGGAATCAGAACAAAGATTTTTTAAAACCGCTTTGTGGATTGCCTATCAGCCCATATTTTAGTGCTTTAAAATTAAAATGGTTACTGGAAAATGTTCCACGTGTTGAGGAGGCACTTGCAAAGAAACGATGTATGTTTGGTACAATTGATTCCTGGTTAATCTGGGTTAGTCTAGTATTTCAGCAATATATTCTTCAAAACATCAATATTCTCCATAAATATTGATTTACAATGTTTTTCTGTACTTATAGAATTTAACAGGAGGGGTGAACGGAGGTGCTCACAGCACTGATGTTACAAATGCTTCTAGGACAATGCTAATGAACATAAAAACTTTAAAATGGGATTCTACTTTACTATCATTTTTTAAAATTCCCCCAGATATTTTACCACAAATTCGTAGCTCATCAGAAATTTATGGCTACATTCAAGATGAAATACTACAGGGTGTTCCAATCTCAGGGGTATTTATTCCTTCTTCTGCATGAATTTATTGTCAACTAAAGGAAGAACCCTGATGTACTCTATGGCTTGTTTTGCATTTATTTCAGTGTTTAGGTGATCAACAGTCAGCGTTAGTAGGTCAAATGTGCTTCCAAAGAGGTCAGGCTAAGAGTACTTTTGGAACTGGTTGTTTTCTTCTGTATAACACTGGAACTGCTGTAAGGTTTACTATTGTATATTGTACCTTGGTTTTTCATTCGTACACAAATACAAAATGTTTTTAGAGTATATGTAATAATAGCAGAAAATTGTTGTTATGTACTTCAGGTCAGAGTGCTACAATACAAAACAGTGTATGTTTATAGATTGTGGATTCATCCCATGGTTTACTAACAACAGTGGCATACCAGTTGGGTACTAATGCACAACCAGTATACGCCCTTGAAGGGTCTATAGCCATTGCTGGTGCTGTGATACAATGGCTTAAGGACAACTTAGGAATTCTATCAGACACTAAAGACTGCGAGAGTATCGTTGAACAAGTTTCGACTGAGAATCGCGTCATATTTGTCCCTGCATTTGCTGGATTATATGCACCTTACTGGAGGAAAGATGCTAGAAGGTTTCAAAACTATTATGATAAGTTGTCAGCATGATAAATTTATGGAATGATACAATAATACTAGTCTTTTCTAGTGTTATCTGCGGTCTTACCGAAGACACTACTAACGCACACATCATAAAGGCAGCTTTACAGGCTGTATGTTTTCAAATTAGGGACATTTTAGAAGCTATGAAGAAGGATGCAGGTTTAGTATTATCAAAGTTGTTAGTAGATGGAGCTATGACAAATAATAGCTTGCTAATGCAAATGCAAGCAGATATTTGCGGAATTCCTGTAGGTAGGTGAAACATTTTAAAATAGCCGTACCAAAACCCCTGTAGATGAGATGTAGATGGATATTAAAATCATTGCATTTTGTTAATTCTACAAGAAAGTTAGGCCATTGATGTGTGAAACTACCGCACTTGGCGTAGCGATTGCTGCAGGGAGTGCAGAAGGTATACGCAAATGGGATGTGAAAAGTGATGCTGCAGTTCCAAGCGACACATTTCTGCCATCAATTTCCGAAAATGGTAAAGATTATTCTACAACTCATGTTAGCTATATACGTCTGTACTTCATTATTTATGTATTCTGTCTTCAGAACGTGACATACTCTACTCTCAATGGAAAATGGGTATTCATAGAAGTTTGGGTTGGGAACTACCACTCATTGCAGATGGTATGTACACAATATATATATCATACAAATACAACCATATCTCTGTGTATTTATTATTGTTTTGATGTCAACATTGCAGATGATACCAAAGATATTCATAAAGTAACAGCACCAGGTATGTTCATGATAGGTACAATAATTTTACTGATGATCGCAAGGTATAGGTCTACTTTGTGATGAAACAAATGCAGTAATAAATACTGCAGACATTCTTAAACTGCATTTAGACAAATTCTGTATCTACAAAGTATTTAAGCAACATTGTAATTAGTTTATTTATTGAGATTGATACACAAGTTAAAAGTGCCATATGTAAGAAATATTAGAATACCAAACAAATATTCAGCTTCATATTGTAAATCATGTCTTTATCGTGTTGGCAATATTTTCTTGTCCTTAGTGTGTGTTTTCAACAGCTCCACATCCATGTCAATTTCTGTATCTAATGGATTACCTTTTTTAACATTTTTTTCAAGTTTCACTTGGGTTTCTGTTGCATAACAGTAAGGTACTGCATTTTCCTTTTCTAATGGCATTACATCTGTGTACAAAACCTTTGGAACCCAAATATACGGCTTTGTGAGTACACAATTTAATAATATACTTGAGAAGCAAAGGTGACTGTAAATAAGAGTGACCTACTAATGGTTTATCAGTAGTAGACGTCTGTGCAGTGACCATAGAAGCTGCTATCCAATGGTCACTTCTGATATTAATAATACGTAGTCGTCTTCGTTGTGGTACGAGAATACGACTTATTAAAGAACGACAGGCTTGAGATATTTTTGGATCTTTCGGAAATGTCACATTACTTTGTACTTGCTAAATCAGGATAACGAAAAACATGCCATTCATATAACATTACTTTGATACATAATGATATATTAGATTTGTATGATTGTTTAATGTACCTGGGTACCTTTAGTAGATGGGCGTAATTTGAGTCATCAAACGGAAGTCTGCCAAACACCATAGCATAAAGTACAACACCCATGGACCATACGTCTGATAATTGAGGCTGATATGGAATGCCCCTTAGAATCTCAGGAGATGCATAAGCATAACTACCGCAGAAGGTTTCACTCACTGGAGTTACTCCATTCTTAGGATTCATGTTACCACGAGCAAACCCGAAATCGGACAATTTAATATTGAAATTGCTGTCCATCAAGAGATTTTCGCACTTTATGTCTCTAAGGAATAAGTCTTCTCGTAAGAAATGAACCGGATTTATAGATTATGATTTGAACATTTTTGCCAGTCCTTCACCTGTGAACTACACCACGCTCATGACAATAATCTATCGCTTCCAGTAATTGTCGAAACCACCTACGACTTCGTTCTTCATCGATGTACGTATCGCGTCGTATAATATCTAGTAGACTACCATTCTGCGCGTATTCCATAATAATATACACTCTGAATAGGTTGCACAAACCCAGCGGAATATGTAATACAGACATAAAATATAGGGTGATAACTAATGGGAATCTTTTAGAGGAATGCACTCACCGGTGTGTCGTCTCTATAGCCTGTAAGAAACGAATTAAATTCGGATGTTTCAAGCCCTTTACAACTTCTATTTCTCGTGGTAGGAATTTTTTAAGGTAATCACCGGGTGCTTGGAATTTTGAAACTATTTTTACTGCCACTTGACAGTCATGACGATCCGACTTCGCAATCTGTTGTGGTGGAGCATATAAGAAAAAGCATTTTCTCTGTTTATAATTAAAAGACTTTAGGATTATATTGTGTACTTTTACGGTGGCATAAGAACCAGATCCAATCGTTCTTCCAAGAGAATAGCCATGTGTTTCCAGTACCGTAAGTTTCTTTTCTGATTGTTTATCATCGTTGGCTGCCAAAGATCCTACTTCATGCGCTGGCGGACTCGATTTACGTTGGACAGTCGGTGTTACTGCCATGCTACACCTGGCCAAACTTTTCGCGATATATTAATTGATTTCCACACAGAAACATTTAATACGAAACATTCATACCTTTTCTCAGTAAACTCATTGTTAGATTTTATTAAGTTTTTCGTACAGGTACTTCCAACAATTTTGCTGGGGGTAACATTTTATTATGCTGTAAAATAATATCAAATTTTGAGTGCCATGTTTCATTAAATACAATGACGGCATAGTTCAGTTAGAGATGACAGTTGAAAGTATAAAAGTTACTGTATTTTGAGTGAATTCGAATTTACAACAGCTTGCAGAAATATAACTTGGAATTTGAAAAGGGCGCCAATTTCAGATGGTGTTTGTAAAGGTTAGTACGTGGAGGGGTAAGAATGGTGGGGCAATGCGCAGTACTGATTTAACAGCAGTATAGGACTACTGCGCATTCCGCTAGTACCACCAGTACACAGTACCACTTATGCCGGTTGGTTGTTGGTCAGTCGATGCAGACAAATTCTAACCTAATTGTGATCAAATGAAGTGTTACTCCGTTATGTGAGCAATGACATTGTTTTGATACTACAAATCACGTCAGCACGTTTGTAAACAACTTTTACTACAATAAAAGTGGTCATTAATCCTTTTATAGTACCTGTTTGAGATGTCATCGCAATCACAAGACGTAAATATTTCTTTAATATTGACGTGACGGATAGTAAACACTTTCTAACAATAATTATTATTTACGCTAATTCTTTTATTTTAGGTATGTGATACACTCAGAATTCTTCATTTACCTCCGCATCTTTCTGATGAAAATCGTAACAAATTATTTGAAAGTTATGGTGCTGTTAAGACACGAACATTGAGGCCATCAAAAAAGTATACTGTAACCTTTGCTAAATTTCCATCACACGAAGCTGCAACAGAGGCCTTTTTATGGTTACATCAATTGAAAGTTAGAGATCAATATTTGTCAGTTCAATTTGCAAAGAAGTCTATATCATCAGAGCTCAATGAAAATGAAATGCCACATGGAGATTTTACTAAGGAGGAAACAAAGAAGGAAACTACTAATAAAAGTCACTTCAAAGCTTTTTTACAACGATTGAATAGTTGGACTATGAATGAGGCTTTCATGCAACCACCACCACCCCATATAAGATATAAATATACACCACCAACTAAAACTACTCTATTAAGGATACTTATACAGTTATTAAAGGAACCAGTGTTTTATACACAGGTAATTTTCTATCAGATATACAACATTGTTTTTGTTCACTTTTTTTGCTCCAAACGTAAGTAGATAAGTATATTTTCAGGTATTGCATTTGATGAATAGGTTAAATCTTCCTCCACCATTTGAGGAACTAGAGTCAGAGTTTCCCCTGTTAAAAGAAGTTTATGATGTAGAGAAATATATAGACTTTTTTGGAAATGATATACTTGGAAGAGGGGATATCAAAGGTACATATAATTCTTAAATTAGATCATGTTAATCTTGTATTTATTGTTATTTAAATTTCAATAAATTCTGGAATTTAGATAACAATTCTGATGAAGAAGGATCTGAAATTGAATCAGATGAAGGAAACCATTCCAATCCTTTAGAAATTATACCAGTGAAAAGGAAAAAACCACAGTCTAGTAAAAGGCTAAAAATTCCAAAATTTGTAAATCCTGCAAAACACAGTGTACTTACAAATACTTCACAAAAGGTGGTTAAACCTGAAGATGTATTTGAAGCTGTACATCATGGGGAAACCAAACAAATGAAAATTGAATTAAAAAATGTTGATAAATTATTGGATGCAGCTAATAGACTACCTGAAACAAATATTGATGTCGCTCAAGCAGATACTGGTTTTGGTGTGATATTACCATCTAAGAATGATACAGAAAATGTGGAAAATACACAAAATGATGAGACAGTAGATATCAAGAAGCCAGAATTTATCACATCTGAGGAATTAGCAAGTAACAGAATATCAGCTAATGGTAAGAGGAATATTTATTACAGAATATTCTGATCTGATCCTTGATAATAATTTTTAAAATTTTGTTTGACAGACCAAAGGATACTTCCTGTATTTAAAAATTATCATCCTGGTGTTCCTTCAAATCGACTGTATCTAAAAAATCTAGCTAAGCAAGTTGAGGAGGCCGACTTGCACTTTATTTATCGAAAATATGTGTCACCAAAGTCGGACAGTACTGAGAAAGAGTAAGCTTTATAAAATATGTGTATTCCTTAACTGTTTGTAAACTTAGGAGTACTAATCATATTTATTTTTCTGTATTACTAGCTACAACGTTCGTCTTATGCAAGAAGGTCGAATGAAGGGTCAAGCATTCATCACGCTTCAAAATGTGGCACAAGCACAGTTAGCTCTTGATGAAACTAATGGCTATATATTGAAGGATAAACCCATGGTGGTGCAATTTGCAAAAGTTACTAACACTTAACATTGACCTTGATATATGTAAACAAATTTATCGTCAACAAATATATATAATATGTACATAATCGTATGTTTATTAAATTATGTAAAAGATAAAAACTTTTGTACAAATGGAAATAAACATTTCAATTGATTCATTTTCTCGTGAGGTGTGTGGTGGCGCGCGATTCGAGGTTTGTAACCTGCCCATGATGCGCGATGCTTTCCGGAAACATGGAGTCTGCCGTAAAAGGTTGAAAGGTATTTTCATGTTTGTGTAACCAAAGGGAATGACGAAGTACGTATCAGAGCTTCAATGAAAAGTGAAAACCATCCTCAACGACAGCAACATTCCACATCTACTAAATCGGTAAGTCGAATCCGATACTGTAATACACAATATATCGTTTGCGAGCGGTTCCAAATAAATCGAAAGGATTAAAGCCTCTGGTGCAATTTAAATATTTCACCGTTGAATAATGCTGTGTGTAAAAATTATAGAAATATATTTGACCTTATCTGAGCTGAATTTACCATAACCTAAATAATTTCCATAGCGTCGTTGGTTATGTAAAAGCACATAACCTTCAAAACAAACTTGTCTGGCATCGTACATTTAGTAATTCGTTTTAAAAGTTTAATACCGTTGCTACATCATTATCCGTTGTAACAGTTGACGGATCATAAAAATGAATCATTTTGTTGAAGCTAAATATTCTTCGGGTGTAACTTACTTAACGGAAGTAAGTATCAGTAAAAATAAACAATATTCTCATTTCTACTTATCTATAGGCTGACAGAATATTTTAATATATAAAACCGAGAAGCTTTTACGGTAACATTTGTATTGTGCAGATTACATAAATTTACATTTAAAAGTATACTATTTTCATTTAGTTCACACTAAGTAGTGGGAATATTCTTCAAACTGTAGCGTGCAGTTTTTTTATTTTCTGCAAAGTTATGAACTTTAACTTTGCATTAATGGTGATTATATCAATCAGTTTAGTTAAATGTTTGTGGTATCTGTGATATTCAGGGAAAGAATAAGATACAATTGGAAAAGATTGATAACATCTTTTCATTGGTAAGTAGTTGGGGTTCTATAGGTATATTCCAACAGTTACAATTAGTGATAGTTTCAGTAAGTAGGTTTATATTTAATGATTCAACTTTGCATACAGATGAAACACATATTTGTCTAATTTCTAATCTTTGTACAATTGCAACATATATTTAGTTCTGCATATACAGGCATGTAAGTATATGCAATTCCCAATATTCATTTCATGAAAAAACTACAAGGTTTTCCTAGTTTAATAGAAATCTTACCACAAATTTAACACTGCTATCTTTGTGATTGCATAAATTACTTACTTATTATGATAATTAATAATATTGCATGTACAGGAACATAAGGGTAAGTAAATATTGCTTTATATAATCTTGTATTCTACTAATGACACAATAATTACATATGACCATTGACACAAACAATTTGCTAATGCTGCTACAGGGTTAGCTTAATTTCCTTTGTAGTTGATATTCATAAGCTAATCATATTTGTAAACATTCAGGCACCTGGAATGATGGTGTAAGTAATGTCATGGCTAACCCTGATGCTGCAGCTTTTTATAATTTTTGATTTCAGTAACAATTAATATTTTCAGAATTCTTCACGGAAGATTATCCTGCATTTGGATGCACCATGGAGAATTTTGATCATCTTGATATAGAAGGGCGCAATCCTCCTCTCCTTTCAGAAGAGGAAAGAGAAAAGGTAACAGTTGTGAGTAAAGAATTGAACATCATGACTCACATAGAAATGTGTAATGCTATTTCAGTGTGTGCATATTGAATAATTATAATATATTTTATGTTATATGGTCTTGCAAAAATCAAAGGGTATGTGAGAAGCTTATTGCCCTCTACATTTATTGTGATATAATGAATGTCATTAAGTACAATTATGTACTACTAATATTTATTTTATTCCTCTTCGTCCTCTGCTGTGGACAATATTATGTCTTTTAAATACAGTTCTAGCACCTTATATTTTTTTGCAATTTCTTACAAATCTACTGTTAAATTGTTGGTCCTAATTTGTCACAGCAATCTGACCCTGTACACACACAGAGAGATAGAGTTTATGCAGTGACATAATGTTGCATCTACTTTATGTTGTACAGGAAGAACATGATCGAAAACGTTTAATGAGAAGCAGTGTCACTGCTGAAGATGGAACTCTAAGACCAGTTTATTCTGAAACAGAAGATGGTGATATATGGTGTCACATTTGTAACGTTGCTTTATTTGGAGCTCACAAGTTGATAAGTCATAATACGTGTAACCGACATAAGATAAAGCTGGACGAATGGCCATATCCAGTTTTATTGTGGTCAAAGAGATCTGACATCGTGAAGGCTGTTGCCCCGGATAAAGGTCCCCCCATTGGTGATAGTCTGGCTCCTGGTGAACCGGTACCACCGGGAATGGAAGACCAAATGACAAGATCGACGACAATACAGAAGAGCCTGGATCGTCACCAAAGTTCGCCGCTCGTCGGCCTTGAGTATTTACTCGAATTGGTGGACAGTGATTCTTGCGAACCGAGTTACACGTGTGTACTTTGTGACAAACGTGGTGATCCACGGACGGTGATGGCTCACATCACGAGCTACAATCATCGTATAACTTACTTGAACAGACACTTTCCTACGATATCGCGAGCGATTACAGACTTACCGCGTCTTCTCAATTATAAACGCGGGGCCAACGAAATATCGGTGTTAGTGGCGAAGAAAATCGAAGAACGGTTCGGCAGGCTGCAACCGCAGTTGGTGGATAAAAATCAGTTCGAAAAAAACAAGATGCAGTACATCAAGCGAGTCTATCAGGACTATCATTTTAGGTAAGTTATATTCGATTTACCGCTATAAAGGACGATTATGATGCTGTGTATCGTGGGTGATGTGGTTTACACGAAAAGAAGTCAACAGTGATACGGTTTTTCTCACTGCGGCTATAAAATGATTTTCTCGACACTTTTACTTTCCTTTGAAATGTACATGGCTGTTTCCTGCATATAGGGAAACGCCAGAATTAACGTTTATGGAAGTTTACGATGTGCGATGGGTGACAAACTTCGAAGAGAAGATGGCAGAAATGAGTGGTGCTGCTAAGAAAGGTGAGTACACTTATATAAGGTGCTATAATAGAAGACCTGATTTGTTTGTATCATGCTTCTCTCATGGTTATTTTATCTTAAGATGCTCTATCTGAAGAAAGAAAGGAAGATAAGTACCACAAGGAGAACAAAAATCTTGATAACTCATCGTCGAAAAAATCCGAAAATAAAATGGAGACAACAAAGTCGTAAGTAACTATTCGCTTGTCTGCCCCAATTAATCTTTTTCTTTGCATTGTAATTGTAAGCTTCGGAATGGAAATGTTTTCGATGTTTGTCCAGAAGAGCTTTTTTCTTTTAGGGGTTTTAAGATCCGCATTTTAACGAGGGACAAACTAAACTTGCGTAAACCTTTGGATAAGTCCGAGGAGAGTGTGGTAAAATCGCCGAAACGTCCGTCTGACGAGACGAAGTCTCTTTCTTCGTTATCGAGTATATCGAGCAGCCCGTCACCCTCCCGTTCGAGATCCCGTTCGCCCCATCGCGTTAGGAGAAGTCCGGTAAGCAGAAGCAGTCGGTATCGTGGGAGATCGCGATATTCCCGCTCGATTTCTCGTTCGCGTTCGCGTTCTTTGGAACCACTTAAAGAACGCGACAAGTGGGAAAAGTATAGAGAACAAATACGGCGTGCTGAGGAGACCTTAGACCGTGCCCTCAAGTTTCACGAGAAGAATCCGGAGAAACATCCGGCTTACCCGGACGAATGGAAGAAATTCTGGAATCGTCGTTATAAAGAATTACAGGCAGATGGAAAGGACCCAAGCAAACACGACTTTAAGCCAGAATGGATAGAATTTTGGAACAAGAGGATGCGCGAAATTCATAACGAACAACTTCAGCAGAGGAAAGAGGAAATTCGAAAAAGACTGGAGTTACCAGAAGACAAGCCCCAAGAAAAATGGATACCGCCGAGTAAACGAGAACGTCTGTCCCCGAAACGTAGTAGCAGACATCGACCAGAAAGTGACGATGATGTAGAGTATGTTGGCACAAAAATGATTAAGACAGATTACTATGACAGACATGATCCGAGGGACCGGGAATATCTTTACCCATCGTATTCCCGTGGACGGGGTAGAGTGTATAGTAATTATTACGCTCGAGCACCACCACGTACTCGGCCGATTTATCACGCTACTCCTTATCCTGTGAAGGACAAATCTCCGAGTCCACCCATAAAGAAAGAAGATGTCCTTGGTGAGGATTTGGAGATAGTCGGGTTACTACGATTACTCACAGCTTTAGAAGGCCAATTGGGTTCGCTTGGACCGAAAATTGTGTCTCTATTATCAAAAGCTCTTGCAGCTGAGAAAGCGAAGCCAAATTCCGCAGAGGAATTGCTATTTGATGAGGAGGTAAGTGTTTTGTTCGAAACTGTGAAAGAAAAGTTGAAAGGTCAGCTGTTCGCGAGAATGATCGAGAAAGTGGCTATTCCTCCAACGAAAACTGCTATACAGAACATCGCACAGTTACTACACAAGGCATCAGAGACCAAGAAGAAACTGGAGGAAGAGAAGAAAAAGAATAACGAAATTTTAGAAGCAGCTCGCATGGCTGTTTTTGGTAATAGATCTTTGTATTCCAGACCTGTGGATATATTCCCTCCTGTAGTTAAATCTGATCCCGTCAGTGTTCCGGGAATCGGTACGGTTGACAAAGTCGCGATAGCCCAACAAATTGCTGCCGCTCTGGTGGCGCAGGGTAGGGCAAACGTGTCGCAGGAAGAGTTGGAAACTCTTATTAACGCTGTTGTCGGCATGGCTGAAGCTTCGAAAAATACTGAAAAACCTGTTACAACGGCCGATTTTGTTAAAGGTTTGGCAGGTAATACTAGCGCAACGATCCCAGCAATTGCGACGTCCTCAATATCAACTCCAACATCGATAACGACTTCTGTAATCGATACTATTGAGAATCAAACAGCACGGATGGAACGTTTATCAGATGCAGACCTGAAGACGCATTTGCAAAATTTTAAAAACTTGACGACACAGGAGCAGCATGGCCTTATTAATTTCCTGAAGAAGTTGGAAGCAACCGACGCAGCGAGAGTAGAGAAACTCCGGGCATACGTCAATCTCAGTCCTACGCTCCCAGGTTCGATCGCTTCTTCGTCATCCCCTAAACTTTCAGAGTCTGCTATAAAATTGGGGAGAAGCAGCTCTCCCTTTTCCGTACGCAAAGGCAATCAGAATCCTACCGACGAGAATGAAAAGTGGAAACCCAAGCTGGACATGTTCGCTGACGACGACGAAGAGGAGGAGCGTAAGAAAAAGGAGGATGACGACAAACCAAGGGCGAAGTTAGAGCTGTCGGACGATGACGACGACTACACGTTCGAAGATATTTACAAAGCGGCGGATAAGAACGTCAGTGAGAGCGAGAAGGCGAAGAAGAAGGCACGATCCTACACGAATTCGCCGAAATCGTGGTCTCGTTCGCCTTCGCGTTCACGTTCTCGTTCTCGTTCTCCCCTAAGAACAAAGGACACTTCAAACACCACTGACCCCAACGCCATTCTCAGTGAAACGAAGCGACTAATAGCCAATATCATGGGAGATCTTCCAAACAAATACGTGCCAAAGTCGCATCTCAAACAATTCGACATAAAAGACTCGGCATCGCCGGGATCGGTTGCCAATTCGCAATCAGGAGAACCACTAGCCCCGCCTGGAATGCAGAGTTTCTACAATCAAAATTATCCTCAAAATACACCACAGCCGATCGATTCAATCAGTCCGGGCACTCATAGACCCCCTCAGAGCTCGATGTCTTATTCGAATGTTCCGAATCAGCAGTATCAGGCCTATCAGCCTCAGCAGCAGATGTTCGGCGGTAATCCAGGGTACGTTGATAACGGTTACGGTTATCAGGGTTACGGGAATGTTAATCAATCTCCTTATGGTAACTCTGGATCTATGCCCCCTAATTCATATCATCAACAAGATTACGGTCAACCTCAATTCGGTGGTATGCCAACGGGGCATCCTGGAGGATATCCCCAACAAATGCCACCCCAACAATATGGTAACTACACGCAGCAACAACGTTTTTATTAACTACTAATATTTACGTGTGTGGAAGTGCGGGAAGATAACAGTTTGTCGGTTTACGATCCGTCGACATTCGTAATTCAGTTTTCCTGACACAATGGTGCTGGGACTGTACCTGTGATGATTGTGCACTGTTTAGAAACAAAC
Organism: Hedychridium roseum; assembly: GCA_963989215.1. Lineage (NCBI taxonomy): Eukaryota > Metazoa > Arthropoda > Insecta > Hymenoptera > Chrysididae > Hedychridium > Hedychridium roseum. The sequence continues at coordinate 5,575,666 of OZ022317.1, read as the reverse complement.
ATTGTAAGCAAGGTGGATGCTTGGAATGACATTTCATAATTCTGATAATTGAATGATATTTGCAAGAATTGTGTACCTTTCGTGAAGAACTTTAATGAGGTCACATCCGTCGTTATTTAGGAATTGAAACCGTGCTTCGCTGGTTTCCTTCAAATTGACACTTAAGGTCATACTCTTACGAAGGATATATTCAATACAGAGTCGAAAATGTGTATAATTTTGCGAGAATAGATATGTATTTTTTGCAAGGATTTTCGTCTTTATCTTAAATCGAGTTATTTGGAGTTTTTAACTCTGCGTAAAATAATAGGGTCACCTTCTGAAAGGACGTACCTCGCATTACTTGAAATTTGTATTTTTGACAGTATTCTTTACTGTTATGAGTGATATTGATGGTGAAAGTGAGTGGAAGTTACGATTGTATACAGAAATTCTTTTAATTGATTGGCATTTGAATGACATCCGATTTCTTAGAGAAATGTTTCGTGCATTACATTTTACAGAGAAGTGTCTTGGTGTCATTTCTGATATTCAATGTACTTTGTCCAACTTTTCGACGTTTCAGATAGGCTTCGAATTTTAAATACACACTAAAAGAAACGTTGAAAACATTGGGAAGTGATGATTGTACAGATTACTTTTTGAGAGGGAGCATCGGCGTGACTTTTCTGGTATAATTAATTGTAATCAGAAAGCAGATTTACACAAATAAATATGACATATACGTTTGTATCTAAAACAATTTTAATATTATGTATTAAATATGAAATCCGGAACAAAAGGCAGAATGGATTGTATCTGAAGAAACGAAAGAAATATATATGTATGAATGATACTTTTAATTCATAAATTCAAATGTTATTTACACAAGCGGCCAAGTGTGGTGCCTCGTGAAATATTCTACATAAAAATAATTAGCATTCGTGCATGGATGGACAAACATACGATGGATCCTCTTTTCATATTTTATTGTTGCAACAATTAGATAATTGGTATATTAATATCACGTGGCTGCACATTGCACAATGACTAGAGAATTACAGCAAGTTTATAAAGAGCCCTGCTTAATAAGGTCTCTCGGTAATTCCTAACGACTCTCGACGCTTGGGTACGCCGCGAGTAACCGGACGAAACGCCGTAGGCAAATCATTTGTATTTACAAGTATGTCTCCTTGTTGATGTTAAGGCAAAGAAAGACAATCGAGTAGATTACTTAGGAACGAGTCCCCTCGTCTTCGGGTACACTGGGGCCGGGATTTGCGGGGCTTTTGTCACGCTCTTCGGCCGAATACGTGCAGATTGTAATCGCGATTTTGGCCTTAGCCTCACACTCGAGGCGTCTACGTCGATGTCTCCTTCGTCTCGCAGGGCCTCCTCGAGAACCGCTTGTATAGTAGGTGCAATTGCAGGTCCTTGGTAGTCCAAAGTTGTTCTCCCCAACATGTGGAGATCTAAGTTCAGAACATTCTCGCTCGCGTAGCGAGCTCCGTGTCCCATAGCGAGGGCTATTTTTGCATATTCAGAAACAGGTTTCCGAGCACCGGGCACACAGACTGGTCGTTTTATCGATGCCATGCTTGATGGCTCCGGATCTTTCAGAACCCAGGTGTCTTCTTCCTCGTCAAATTGAATTCTCGCTAAAATTTTGTTCTTCTCTTCCTCCGGGATAAAATTCTCAATGATTAGATATTTGAGCTTGAGCTCCTTCATGAGATCGTGCTGATTCTCCTCTAATTCTCGTCTATCCCTGTTGAAGTCATTTGTCACGTCCTCTAGCTCCTGCTTCAGGGCCTGTAGTTTGGTGTAACACTTCCGCAGCTTCCTCGATTTCACGTCAACTTCCTGTTGCAAGGTCGTATAGGTTTCTCGCACTTCGATCATCGTCAATTCTTCGTCGTCGAGTTTCTGCTGCATCTCGACCTCACGTTTTTTACGCTCGGCTATTTCTGCTGCTTTCTGTTCCAACGCTCTTTGCTGTTCATTCGTGTGATCTATAATGTTCTTTCCACCACAGAGCATTTTGCTTTCCAAATCCTTTATTCTCATTATTAGGCTCTCCGTTTCCTGCTTTTCGGCCTTGAGTTGCTCCGCTATCAACTTCTTGTCAGCTTCGGCGACCTTGTTGTCCTCTTTGTTGTCTTCACCCCGACTGTCCTCTGCTTCAGACTCCGAATCTCCGGTATCGTCCTCCTTTTTCCTCTTGGTCCTCTTCTTTTTACGTTGCGCGACGCTGTTCTGTGCGAGTTTCTCCTTCAAACGGCCAATTTCCTCCTGGTACTGTCTCAGAAGTGCGTCCTTCGGGTCTTCGTTAATCCTCGGCTTATTCTTGATATTCTTTGCACGGTTCGCATAGCGTAATGTCGTCAGGGTTTCCTCGTAATTGTAGCTCGCTGGGCCGATATTGGCAACCATGATAGTCTTGGAATTCCCACCCAGCGAATCCTGCAGTAGTCTCGTAAGTTTTGAATCGCGGTAAGGCACATGCGTCGTCTTACCGTCCACCAAAGCAGATATTACGTTTCCAAGAGCCGACAAACTTAGGTTTATCTTACTGGCTTCTTTCAATCTTTCCCCAGACGATCCTGTTTTACTCTGTCTCTCACTGCCTGCCAAGTCGACTAAATTCAGCCGACCGACTCTGATGCTTCCGTTATCACCAATAGAGCCCATTTCAATCGTAATCAGGAAAATTGCGTGCGATCGTGAGCTATGTTCGTTCATGTTTGTTGCCCCGATAGTTCGATTCTGATTACCAACGTTCATAAGTTGTTGTATTTCCTGCGCGCTTTTGCAAACAGCAGTGGAGAGATCCTTGACGAAGACACCAGTTTCTGGTTTTTCCTTTAGCTCGAACCTGAGGCTCTGATCAGGGTGAAGCAAGTCTCGTATCTCTTCTTGGTAGATCTCGAGGTAGCTTGCTCTGACTAGATACTGCATGTTCTCCGATCTGCTGATGTGACTGAAAATGTGTTCGAAAGATCTCGGAATGATTCCTCGTTTTTCCGGGTCCGTTTTTGAGCCTTCCATCGTGTAAGTCTTTCCAGTGCCGGTTTGCCCATACGCGAATATCGTGCCGTTGAAACCATCCAAAACAGCGGAAACTAATGGCCTGACAGTCTCTTCATACAAGTCCTGCTGGCTCGATTGCCAATCGTATACCGCGTCGAACGTGAAGACCTTCATATTATCGGCTGACGGGTCGTCTCGAGGATTGCGAATTTCTACGACACCTCGGCTTGGAGTTACGTCGACGACGCGGGTGTAACCACGGCCGACTTCTTTCTCGTCCATCGGCCTGCATCTTACCACCACTTTTACACATTGCGTGGCCACGTCTGTTCCGCCGTTTGACTTCATGTTTCGTTTTTTACTGCTCTTCGGCTGACTGTCTCCCTTCTCCATTCCTGATGTGAGTTCGTTGTCTGTCTACTGCAAATCAATAAGTGTATGATGGAAAATGGAATGTTTAATAATCTTCACAAGAGCAATAAATACATTTGATACTATTATCGATGCCAATAGTTACTAATATCGATAATAATTTGAACTACACGTTGTCGTGAAACTGTGTACTACGATAGAAAGTGTGGACATTGAGACCCTCGGGCAGTACCTAGGTTATTTGTTATGAATCATCCCAACAACACGTACGATACGGGCCTTGTGAAACTAAACACACACTTTGCGCATTGTTTACTGTTTCAAGCAAAAACTCGTAAACACTCCGTTGGGTAATAAACTATTAATTTTGTTCTCGAGCATAGGATGCGCACGAAGTGGCGTACGTCCGATATTGTACACGCGTTTCCAAAACAGTTCTTACCTTTGCTCTGCTCCGATAAGGCCGATAAGAAAGCACTTTCCTCCGTGAGGTGCTACAAGAGGAAGACGACGACGGTGATTCCTCGCCGTGCCTGCAAGTTACCTTCCTCCGTAAGGTATTGGTATTGATCCATTGTTTGGTCGTAAAAGTCGTTTCGCACTGACAAACACGCGCCCTTGCCTTTCCCTCTCTTTTATCGATCCTAAGCCGTCGCAGTGCAGGGATCTAACGCGTCCGACCAACCACGAAATCAGCCGGACTGTAGCACCGAAGCGCGACACGCTGAATACACAAATTCTGATTGCATCCCACAACGTTTTGACAGTAAAAGAAGCATTCACGGAGCGTCGAGCGTGCGCAATGTGACGTTTCGTTCATAAAGCTACCGCTACCGCTCTCCAGGCTCACCAAATCGATTTCCTACGGTTCCCCTAACCCTCGAACAGTCACACTAGGATTCCTACATTACCGATGTCACTAAACATTTTTTTATTGCCTTTTAAATCTCTAATAAATGCGTGTAATATTTCTCAGAATAATGCCAATCAATAAGTTGAATGTCCTTTGTTTACGATGATAATCGTCTTTATTAGTTGATATTTATGTGCCTTGAAGTTAGACGATAGCGGAAATGACGTTTAGTGATTTGGCGCTATGTTCACGCTATGCAAGTCACCCAGTTGCCCATTTCTTACGAGAGCTTTGCGATATGGTGTGTAGTGATAACTGTTCCGTGTGTAAATAAATGAAATTTTTGAATAAAACTTTTACCAGTTCTCATCAGTATTGATTCTCTGATATCGGTAATGATCTACAATTATTAGCGTCTCATAATCTTGAAAAATTACTTTTATTATATGCGTTCCACATGTATCAATGTGTGGTTAATTTTTAGTTACATTACATATTCATAGAAATATTTGTTTATTGTGGTTGTTTCAGGTAAGATGAGGCTGTGGCTGGTAGGTCTTCACATAGCCCTGGTGGCTACTAATGTGTGGGTCACTGCACACTTCCAGGAAGAACTTCCTGAGGATAATGAATTTGCTGAATTTGAGGATTTTGAGGAGGAAAAATCAGTATCTCCTTCCAATAATCGTGTTCCAGAACTTGTGAGGGAAGAAGACTTGAGTAATGATTTTGAAGAAGATGATGTCCTGATAGTAGATGGAGATAATGAATTTGACCACTTTCAAGATGAAGAAGAATTTGAAGGACTTGAAGCAACGGGAACAAATGGTGCTCCAAAGAGCGACGAACCATCAACATTAACTATCACAAAAGTTCCACTTCACCTGCGTGCAAGGTGGGACAGCTTTTATTTGGAAATATTAATGGTTGCTGGACTGTTGGTATATTTCATAAACTACATTGCTGGACGATCCAAAAATTGCCGCATTGCAGAATCTTGGTTCTCAGATCACAAACAGCTTTTGCTGGATAACTTTTCCTTGGTGGGTGATACAGGAAAATCAATTGATGATACTATAGATAATGGTTTAGTGAAGGAGAGTGAGTCACAGTATAGCTTATACTGCTCTGGACGGGTTGGCTGTGATTGCATGTTGATAGAGCTCAAATTAATTAAACGACAAGATCTGGTTGCAGTACTTGCACAGCTGGTACGACCTCAAAATGATCAAGCACACATACGGGTCGAGCTCGCAAAAGACGAGATTGACAACTTTGTTTTAGCCATAGCTACAAAGAAAACTGCTATGCATTTAGTTAGAGACATGGCAGACATTGGGGTTTATTGTCCTGAGAAAAGACCTGGAGAAAAGTTTGGTCTTCCAGCAGGCTTTCATGTAATGTCTGAAATTGCAGAAGCAGCATCTGCTATTCTAGATACGAGGGTGCAACAAGCATTTACAAAATTCGCTCCATATATAGATTACATTCACATTAGTGACCAGTACAGTGGTCTCAAGCAACAAGAGTAAGTATGCTGATAAAATTCTGTAGACGAAGAAGGTCACTGTGCACTATAGTGTTATGTTGTAAAGATTAACGAGCATTGTTGTTACAGGGACACCACTCAACTGACAATGCCAGAAGTCAAGAGGGTATTACTAGTCGGTCTAAATATAAGCATCAAGGGACGTACAGTGAATGCCGAAAATCAGGAGAAACTGAAAACTCTTCTGCAATTAACATTCTACTTACTCGACAAACTTCGTCGCTTTAAACTTTCGAAAGAGGTTTCTATCTTTCTTCGTTAATATAATTCATCCTACGACGTATCTAAATCAATAACACAGTTCTTGTTACTACTTAGGGTAAAAATAAGACAGACAAGAATCGGCTCAAAGTAGAAGAAGCATTCTTAAAAACAACTCACGCAGCTAGAGCAGAAGCTGCCGCACAACGTCGGGAAGAACGCAGAAGAGCTGAGAAGGAACGCATTCTCCAAGAGGAAGATCCCGATAAGCAGAGGAAGTGGGAAGAAAAAGAGCAGCGTAGACTTGCAAAGAAACGAGCTCCACGTATGAAGCAGCTAAAGGTGAAAGCCTTATGACCTGACCGATTTACAGCAGGACAAAATATTACAAACTTAGGGAATTACAAGCCTATGAAAGTACTTCTCTAACTTGGGTCGTACGCCGAAAGTACGGACTACAGTTAGATATTGCAACAGTTTAAAGTTGACAGAAGCTGAAAATTTCGAACATCTTCAAAGTGAAACAAGATTTTAAAACCTCCTAATGCAGTAAGTGGCAGAGATCTTTATTCTCTTTACTGCCAACTTATGGTGTAAAATGTGTCGGAAGTATCGAAAGTATAAATTGTTATCTTTCGTTAAACGATGTTTAATCGAGCATGTTCATTTTTTATCAAAGACATTGTAAAGGTAAAATATGTAGGTATATGAGAACTGAAACTACGAAGATCTCGTTGTCTATTATAAGTCCCTGTTCAAATATTTGTAACGTTATCAAATCATTATCATATTCAGAGCATGTAAATTAGGTTTCAGCGAAGCATTATCATAGTTAACTTTGCCTGCGATAATCGTACTACGAACAAGTCGGAATATGGTTGAATGATGAGTGCGCAACAGGAATACGTAATTTATTGTGTACATTAGTAAACGCCAATTTTAACAAGGGCGTGACGGACTTATAAGAATCATTCTGTATATTTATCATTTTGCGGCATGTCTCATGAACTTGGCAAATTAAAAGGCTCTATATCATCGTTTACGTTCATAACATTGTCGTCTGTGTTTTAGACCACCTTCGCGGCCTCTAAAAGTTTTATATTACTTTGAATCACCATTTTTGAGAACACGAAATTATTATCCGATACAAAATCAGCTATAACAATGTTTATTCCACCACGACCCGGTCGTTTTGTACCTATCCATGGCAGTATAGCTTTTTGGCAAAGCGGCACCAAGTCTCTACGCAAAGATCCACATAAGTGCCTTATTACGTATGGTACATCCGGAGTTAAGAGACATTGTGAAATGAAGCCTAATTCCGGCGACCTTGCTTGCAATTTCACGTTCAAAAAACTTACAAGTTCATCAACGCGGACGGTATCAGGCCAAGGCGTAGGCCACACACCACTCGGCCAGAAATTCAAATGATTCTGTGCATAAGCATTTCTATAAATCACAATTGCTTGTTTCCCTTCCATCGCAAGCCACTCTAGTGTTATGTTATACAAATGTGTGGAAACTGGACACAGCTTGCCACGAAATATCTGGTCAATCATTTCCATGAGACGTTGATGATCCTCAGTAGTAAATAGGTAAAAATGTTGAAAGTCTAGTATAACTATTTCAGTAGGATGAGCGGTCAGCCAGTCCGACACGTCTCTCAAGGGCTTGCTGATTTCGGATCCGTATAAACCGTGGAGAAAGTAAATGTCATTGCTCCCGTTAGATTTAGTGGCAACGCGGAGGTCCAAGTATCGAATTCCACCGTTCAGCTGTTTCTTTACATCGTCGTGTTGCGTAATAGACCAATTAAAGATGATGGGTTTTGAAGCGAAGGAGCAGTAACGACCAAGCGCCCTGATCAATGCTGGTTCATCTGGACCCACATCGTCCCGACGTTGGATGGTGTAAGTCATCGTATCGTGAGAACCTAACGATAATAATTTCGTAAATATACAATACTGCATTTTGTTATCACTCTTCGATTCATCGTTTATAAATTACCTACGGAATGAATATTAGCTTATGATATTATTCAGAATAAAACCAAAACATTCCTGTATTCCATGAAACGACCAGATATGTTAATCTTTTTTTGATATTTCAAAATTACCGGGTATCGCAAGATGAATTATAGGCACTGTTTTGAGCAGCATCGGAAGTCGTGACATCCAAAATTCCAAATCCTCGTTTGAAATCGTCCGCGCCATGACCCTCGATCGCTACCGAACGGTTTTCGGTGTTTAGGTAACGTTTTTACACTATAATCAATACCTTACATACCTTTCACCGGGCAAATGTCAATGTACTCGAATTATAAATTTGATATTTGTCAGTGAACCACGAATTCCGGTACCATTATTCCCTCGAGAACAGACTAGATGTGACGGAAATTTCGAATGACATCAGGTACTCGTACATCACTTTCAAATGACGTGCAACACTGATGTTCCCCCTTCTCGTGATGCATACAAATAATTTCCCGCGGTAATTTTATAGACGAGTCATAATGTGGCCTAGAATCATCAAAACACAGTCACATAAGCATGTTTATGTGAGCTAGGGTAACCTAACCTGACCTACGAGAGCCTATCCAGTTTTTTGCCACAATTCTCATGACTAACTCTATAGCGATACATTTGCTGGTTATATCGCAGTGAAACAAGAACGATTCGTAGAATTGCCAATGCATAGGTATTACATAAGAAATTAACAAGCATTTTGTTAAAATATGTTTTTCAACCTCTACCTATAAAATTCAATCTTCGATGTCGTCATAACGGCGCCAAACGAGCTACTACTATAAAACGTATTTACCTATTTTACCCAGTGTGAATTAGATAAAAGCACAATTACGGACAGTTAGTTAAAAAATGTTTGTAATATGGTTATCATTCTTATCACGTTTTTTATTAATTAATAACAGTGCTCAATATGAATAAAATTAATACAAAATTTACCACTATAAAGTGACAATTTTCATTCATGTACTGAGTTTTCTTTAAGTTTTGTAATCTTAAGGTATATTCCATTCTTTGGTGCTAGGAGGAAGGTTTTCGGATCGATAGCATATGGTATGGATGTTTTTTCGCAGACGTCGATTTGGTAGTCTTTTAGGACCTTTATGAGCCCTATCTTAGTTTGATGGACGGCAAATCTCGCACCTATGTGGAAAAGAGGATTTATTATCACAATCTGCAATGTCATTTTAAACGTACGATTTTTTTAAAAAACATTACCAATGCAATTTCTTGGTCCATCTCCAAACGGTAAATGATACATCGGATGCCTTCCTGCCGCAACCTCATCGCTAAATCTCTCCGGGTCGAATACATCTGGATCAGGATAAATTTCAGGATCTCTGTGGATTCCCAATGCAGGTACCCAAACATTCACTCCTGGTGGGATACTGACGTTTGTACCATTAAAGGTATAATTTGCAACCGACCGTCTCATAAGGAACGCGACTATTGGGTATTTCCTCAACGTTTCTAAAGCCATATTCAAGAAGCGCATTAGTAAACGATATTTTTCTCATATTATGAGTGGGGATTTGAAGATAGGCACCTCGGAATACCTTGTCCAGGTACTTCAGGCTCTTCACACCGTCGTAGGTTAAAGTTCCGTTAGTCCTGGCTAATTCTTCAAGTATTTCCTCGCGAAGCTTCTTCTGAATGTCTTGATGAAGTGCTAGTTCGTACATAGCGTTGCTGGCCGTACTCGAGGATGTTTCGAAGCCAGCAATGAAAAATACAAAAGCTTGGGCCACGATCAATTCCTCGGTCAGCTCTGAAAGTTCCTCAATGTTAGGGCGACTATTTTTTGTGAATCGTTATATTTCAAGTAGTATTTACCAATTCCAGTTTTATCGGGATTATCTTGAAGGTTCATGAGTAGGTTGACAAAATCGTGCCTAACGATGGAATTCTTCCTCCTGTACGCGATAGTTTCTAACATAGATCGCATGAAAAATCCGGTGATTTCCTCATTGTAAAAGATAATTGCTAAATTGTTGTAGAGCCACGGCAAAGACTCGCGAAACCTGGACCTCAAAAATCCCATCCAGTCCATGCTGAAGATTTTCCTGCCCACCCGACGGAATTCACACTCCTCCATTGTCATGGCGTTCATTTCAATCCCAAAGGCACAGCTACCGATGACATCGGTTGTGTACTTAGCCATTAACTCTCGACATTCAATTTGTTCACCCTTTGCTACAAGACTAGCCAGGAATTTCTCTAAATGGTCTGCGCATTCGAGGATCAAGGGAAACATCTCCTTGATCTTGCCCGATGTGAAAACTGGTGATAATTTCGTCCGCAATGGCCGCCATCTTCCAGGTTCAAGGTTGAACAGATGTTGCGAAAGCGGTTCTACCTGCGATAATTACAGCTACTTTATGACCTGCAATTTCCGCGCAGTAAATTGCGGCTCATCTCTGAGTCGACCATCTAACGACCGGAATCCATTCTACCGTCGGTATAATTACTTTAATTGTTCATACGGTTATACACTGTATTCTATTATATTTGTAATGAATGAAAGTCTACCTTGTCGACCACGTTCATGCCCCTGTCAGCGAATTTGGAGAAGTCTTTAATAAGGACGTCCTTAATGAGGTCAGGATCCCTTAAAATTAGAGTTGGTCGTCTCCTACTGAATATCCCTACCATTCGTTCGTTTTTATATGTGTCGTAAATGTATTTAGTGTATTCACTCATGGACAGCTTCCCCGCGAGGACTTGGTAGGTATTACCGAAAATCGGAACCGGTTCTGGTCCGACTACACCACGGACCTTCCAAAAATCTGAATTCCTTGTGAGGAAGTAGTATACTGCAAAGCATACGGCGGCAATGGCGCACAATGTTTCGAAGACAACTGCCATGTTTTTGGGATCGTTGCGACCTTCTGCTTGTTAAAATCTGGTTGAAACATAGGATAACATTTTACAGAAATTCTCAGTAAGTCTATGTCAACAAAACGGTAATGCTTACATTACAATATATAAGTATAATTCTACTAAAAAACCCACTCAAAAACAAAACCTTGCGTAAGTGTGTAAAGCCAAGGTTGCGTGAAGAATTCTTAAACTTAAATAAGGATTACTCACCAAAGGTACAAATCTGCAGGCTTTATTCGTTAACTAATGAGGTCACATGCAGTCAGGTTGCGTTGGGCAGCGTCATGTTTCCAGCAGCGCGTCTGGGGCGCAACTGAACCACTTTATCCATCTGCCGAGATACAAGAGGCAACTTGTTGTGGTATCTTACAAGTTCAGTCATGATGAGTTGCATGAACGAACTCCCTCTTTTTTCAGTCAAATATAATTCCCGGCCTTGAAATGAATAAACGTTATCGTATGTTCTAAAAATTGGAAATTCAAACGAATATGAAATATCGTTATTTGTATGCCTTAACTACTTCCTTAACTATATCTATTCGTTTGTATCTAACATTCTGTACTCAGTTATGTACATTAAATACCATATGGCATAGTTGTCGGAGGTTACCATTATTTAAGACTTACATTGTTTTTTGTTATAATTAAGGTCAACTGAAAAGTTTAATTCTGTTCGTTATGTTACCGTTAACCAGCATCAGTAGAGTGTCAATAGATGATACACGTAGACAACGTATACCGTGTAATATCGACAATAATTGCAGCTTAGCATTCAAATATGTGAGTGAAAGGGAATCTTTGTAAATTTTCGCATTGTCCATTCGTTTATGGTATCTGGTTTATGGTATCATAAAAGGTTCATTATACTAATATAATTTATATTATACTAATAATATACTAATAATATTTGTAAATCAAAATCCGACCGTATAAATGAATGTTATTTGTGTCACTGTAATATACTGAATTTGTTATTATCAAATTGCCATTAATGGTACTTAATATAAAGTGACTCAGCATAATATTTCATTTAACGTGTAATTGGGAATCATATCTTCATTAAAAGATAAATAAAACAGAGGGTTACACAAGATTCGTTGACTACTTCCGATAAGATACAGAGATATTTCAGTATTCCACAATTATATGATAAAATATCTGCTAATGATAAAGCTTCATTCTGACGACAGTCTTCCGACTAGGTACATAATTCAAGAAGTTAAACAGTTTAATACCCTTTCGGAATTATGAGAAGGTCAACGACGATGATTTCTGAGTTCCAGACCTTTCTAGACCTCCTCGTAATTCACCAAGTCAATGTTGTCTGTCAATTGACCTAATGTTCGGTAATTTGCGTAGAATATACTAAGGGTGACGATTGTTAAATCATTGTCCGTTATCTAGGCATTGGCTCATGTCGATTTCTCTACAGCTTTCTACTTTTCTAAGACAAAAGGACAGGACAGGAAAAACAATTAAGGTGTCGAAGAATGAGAGATTTCAACGCAGTTATAAAAATTCGTTAACATTCCCTCAATGAAATGTTTAGCCTTGATGAAGCATTTCCGCTTTCATAGGATCGTTTAGTACCTTAAAGATTACAATCGATAGTACCTTCCAGAGGTTTCGATGACCACTGTTAATTAATATCCCAAAATATTTTTACCATCCAAATAAATTTACGAGATCATTCATGACCTCTCAGTATGCGTACTTAGCGAAGAGCATACTCGTATCACGTGCAGCTGCATTTAGTGTATGCACGTTTATCACGTACCCCAGTTTCTCTAAAGTCGCGTTACGTAGATGCAGAAATATCGGAAAATTTATCGATGTGCCTGCAAACATTTCTACACGATTCAGCGTACGTCAAGCGAATTTTTCATTTACGGCGTTGACATCTATCGGTCAGCAAGACACTGAGATCGTCAAGTCTGTATCCTTGTTTCTTGACTCTCTCATTGCAGCTTCCCCAGAAATGTGTTATTCTCCACAGATTACAAAGTCATTGTCATTATCAGTTGGCACCATATACTTTACCGATTGTTGATAAACCTCACACAGATATGAGAGTGGACATTTTTCAAACGTCCTTTCAAAAATCTTTTTCTTCCTCTTCAATCCTATCTCTACAGAGTAGCATAATGATACATTTTAATGACAATGTTTTGATGTTACAAATAGATGTTTAAATAATATTTGCTTAGATGATATACTCCAGCTACGTTTTTCTGCAGTTTAAAAAAAGAGAAGAATTTTTTAAGGATAAGCTAATCTTAATATTTCACAATAGCCTGATCGATGCTAATCGTTGGACATTAAAGTCACGTTTCGATATAAGATAAACCTTGTAATTTTGAAGTGTCGTATTAAGGACGTTTTGTCTTTTAATCTAATAACTGTAAGCAAGATCGGGACGAAGTCCAAAACTTCTGCTAATGTCGGCTTCTTCTAATGACCCTATTGCCGAAATAGGAAAAAAGCAACTGCTTACCTCTGAACTTTTCATGCACAAGACTCAATTTCATCACGTAATACTCGCGATAATGTGCATGTTGATATCTGCACTGAAATTCTTTTTGGACCCGCAATGAATCGATCTCTAGCGAGGGATTATTTTACTATTTCGCAATATATTACATAAAGAAAGTTCGTATAACTGAGCGTCTATACTTCTTAATTACTACTAGGAACTAACAAAACCGACCTTGATCATATAATTCTCTTATTACCCGTGTAAATTTCATAGTTCCGGTCACTACAGTACCTACGCTAATTCAGGGATTATTACCTACGTGCAGCTGTAGAAAATGGTTTACTATCTGGCAAAACTAGATTATTGAGAGTGGATACGGCTGAGTCATTAGATTTTTACAATTACTAAGCTTTCTGAAGATTTTTGAAAGGTAAATAATTTATGGTACATATTATACAACGGTTGTGTGTATATGTTTTGTATTTGGGCAGAAATATGTCGTTGCCTCGACCCTGTTGCGCATTGGAGAGGGTACTGCGCTGTGATTGGTCGATCAAAAACGGAACTTCCATTGGCTGACGGTCGATGCTGGTAAAAGGCGCTGTCGGCCGTACGAAGAGGTTAGTAGCATCAAAACACCGAGGAGAGAAGACTCAGCAGCTTTCGTTCGAACTGTAGTCCTTTCCGTTCGCCTGCGACACAACTCGTTTTTCGCGTATCGTGTTAACTAGCCTTGACGAGGTTTCTTGACCCGGTCAATAATAATCCAGTGGTGTGATCGTGTGATAAACGCACTTGGATCCTGTTCGGTGAAAGGGCAGTACGAGTTGAACGGGTCGATCCTGTAAACCAGCAGTCGACAGAAGGGGCAGGAATTTGCGCGACAAAGGGTGAACCGTCGTTCCTCGAGTAACATCTCGTGACATCGTTGGACAATCCAAGACCTTGTGAAGAAGCATCGCGTAAGGAGAAGCAGCGGAGTCGCCGCAGGAAGAGGACAAGGAAGAAGGGTGATCGGTGACTATGTAAACCACATAAACCGCTGGGCACTTCCTCCCTGTAGCGCGTGCGCACGATTTTCGTTAGTAAACAACAACAAAAAGGTATACTCCAGCGGTGTAGATCCGTAGGACGAAACGAGAAGACCAAGGGGAAGAGTCGAGAGTAAAAGGGAACTGGGCCCTTTGCCAGTAGAAAGTCAGGTAACTCGCAAACTGGCTCCGGAGGTGAGGATCAAGCAAATTGGAATGAGGGAGGATCTGCTCTCCATAATACGACACACGAGTAGCGACCATTTCTCGGAAGAACTTTTTTAGCCCCGATCAAAGTGGACGCGTGAGAAAAACACGGGAAGACGAGAGTACGCGTGGTTTTTCTCGAATTGGAGACGACTGGCTGTGAAGTCACGATAGCGTAGAGGGCTCCTACACGTCGGGGTTGCACCAGGGTGCTGCGGTGTGTATGTATTCATTGGGGCTGATTGGGTAAACAGCTGGTTCGCGGTTCCTTCCAAGTGAAGCGGAGGAAACACAGCGGAAGATAAGATTAGCGGAAGCGGGGGACCTCAACGGAGGCGACTGATTCGAAAGATTGCAATTCAACGAGAATTTGCCGTGTCTACGACGAATCCTAGTGATCAAGTAGGATCGTCTCTTTGTCGGCGGTGATCGGTGGAGAGTCTGCTCTGAGCAGGAAAACGCCAGGAGGGAGAAAAACCTTAGGTTCAGGGGTTGGTCTCCTGTTTGTTATGCCCTGGGTAGCCGCCTGTCGGGATCTGCTTGCGGCTCCGTTATTCGGCTACTGTCTTGCCGTCAGGAAATTTGCCCTTCAGGCCGGAATTCTTCAGGAGGGTGCTGACAACGTGCAAACGGGCAACCCAAGAACGCAGACCGTTCCGAAGAAGATTGTCCAGGATCCTTCCACGATGGCCCCCAGCGCTGAAGATAAGCTCCAAGGTAAGTCACCTTTTTTAATTTTTTAGTTCATTTCCCTTTGAATTTTTATCATTTATCCATCATCTCCACGTGAAGAAAGTTTGTTCTGTTTGCTCAGTTTGTTCATAGCAGTAAAAATGGTTATAAAATTGAACCAACTTTCTTTACGGCACGATAAACGCCTGACTCGAGACACGTGGAGTGAAAGTGGCGAGTGAATTGATGCGAGATGTCCTCCTTGCTGCACTTTGCTGACCCCCGTGCTCTTGGTTGACCGTCAGAATCGTCACTCGCGTCTGTTATGCACATTTGAAGTAACATAAATCGAACAGGATATAACCGCATGTGAGGAAAATAGAGGAATCCGCTGAATAGCACAAGCGGAGATCAATGGTCATAGAAATTCAATAGGCCCCTTCATTTCGACCACCTTTTTCGCTTTTCTTTGGGCCAAGGGTATTTGCCTATCGGGATTGAAAAAGTAGTTCATCCTGCGTGCAGACGCAGTGCGTTACTAAGAATACGTCGTCGATAAAAATAAACTTGTACGACCTCTATTTCGAGTGGTTCGGTCGAAAACAACAAGTGAATTTTAAAACCGTATGGATGAGTATATAATTTCCTGCTGATGACGGCCTTTCTGTTTTAAATACCTGGCCCCGGGATAAAAAAACTAAACCCGGAAGTTTGAGCAAACATTACTTATATAATGTAGCGAAAACATGAAAAGCACTGGAGCTAATACGATGACTCGACGAAAGTAGTACTCGTTTTATTCAAGTGGCTGACGTCGAGGTGATGTATGCTGCTTTTGGAAGTAAATGCGGTCAACACGGTAATGAAAGATTAACGAGTTACCGGCGAATGAAAAAAAAGTAAAAAGATCCGATGACTTTCATTGGCATAGAACGGTGTAAACACGTCTATTTTCTTTCTTTATAATTTGATTCGAAGAGAGTACCGTACTGCTGTACATTGATAGTCCATAATCATGACATAAACGAGGGTGAATGATAATTTTACTAATGCATCAGGCAGCCATAAAACAATTAATTTATTGTAATCCATGTCGTACGAAACGACGTTATGTCCTCGTTTCGATCGCTAATTAGCATAATATTTTTGTTATTTCGCTTCGAATTGGAAGTGATAGCCATGTGCTGTTTCACACGTTTCATAGATAATTACTATCACAATAATTAATGTATTTACGAGCACGTTTCATCCTTAATTGATCTAATTTCGAGCATGCTCTGTAGACATTTAACCGCACACGGCCAACGATCGAAACTTGCCCCTGCGACACTAGAGTAGCTGTTACATATTCCTTACCTTGGATCGCGTCTCCTACAACTCTTGTCCTTGTTCTATTTAGACAAAATTAGAAATAGCGTAGACACAATGTGACAAAGCCGCTGTATGTAGAAATGCAACTGTTTTGTCCCTAACAAATTTAAAGAAATATTTTGAATACACAACGGTCTTCATTGACGTGCAGCTGATATTTTCATCCATCGATTGTGACATAAAATCGACGCGTGGGAGATAACAAATACGTATATTTTGATGTCTCGAGTATCTGCAAGGATGAATCTCTCAGACGATGTGTCGTGGAAACACTATTCAGTGTTAAAACCGACCTTTCCTCGCGGGGAATATGCTCTAAATGATTTCAAGTTCGTGGGAATCTTAGTAAGCGGTTCCGGAAGTTTATCCTCGTCAACAGTACTACTAGACGTGTTAATAAAAACGTGTGTTATCAATCGAGGCTGTGTTCTTGAATGCGTTTGTTGCTGGGACAAGGGACATTGCAATGAAATGGAGATTCGTTGTTACATCGGCGACACTTTATTGATCAGCCTTTCACTACCTTTTCCGGATGTGTAACAGCAAACGTCCGGTGACTAAACGATGCATTACAGAAATCATATCGTCAACGATTGCGTTAGATCCATCGATTGACGTTCGTGTCTGTTTGTCGGTCAGGGGGATATTGATTTTTCCTGACCCGTTTCGAACTTTGCTCGCCCCGTTATTTTTAAGAGCACAGAATACGCTGGAGACGAATGTCTAGGACGTTATCACAAAAATGACTCTAAGATGCGTTGTGGCGTCAACGACGTCGTCTCAGCGGTGGCCGTTGGCTCTTCTCCAGGCGAATAACCGCCTCCTCTCTCAATTCTAAATATAAAACATCATCCACTGTTGGGTTGAAAGGAACAAACCAGCGTTTCCCCTCTCAGTGCACCACGACGTCGTTTAGCGCGACTCACGATTACGAATTTTCGGTTCAGATTCCGAGCAGGACTGCGCGTAATACTCGCGTTTCATTTGTATCGATCCGACTCCTGTCCACTACAGCGATAGTCGAAGGACAAAGCTGCATTCTCGCCTTTCCCCGAGGACATGTGCGTCTTAGGTAGATCTCTTTTCATCTAGTCATTCAGCTCAGTGATCTCCTTTCATGCATTCCATTGATATCATAATGAATGAACTGGCCTGTACAGAATGCTTTCTTGTAAGTCAGGGAAACAGGAAGGTCTTTGTTGAGTGGGGAAATACGTTTAATGTTTAATTTCGACGAGGAAGTTTCCGCGATCGTTTTTCCACGAGCAAAGGTGCGTCACTAGGAAATTACGAATTCAGAGAATTGGTCATAGATCTAACCTAAGCCAAAGATCAGATTGCCCAGCGTGTCTACCGAACATTAATAGATCCTATACAGATAAAACTTGTGTTTGTCTCTTGAGTATCAGAAGCCATTAAGATTTTTTTAAAGAGACGAAAAAGCACGAGGCGTTTATCGACAACATATGGTGGAAAATAAACATTAGTCTTGCCTTCTTCCGATAAGATATACATTGTATACATATTTAAAGATTCTTCTACCAGTTCCGAAATGTTATCAGGCGTTTTCGAGCCTATCACCGTAGCGTAGAGTTAAACATAATTAATTAATCGCATCCGGTCATTAACATACGTAAATACAAACCTGTCGATTGCTTCATCCTACAAATGAAACAAACACAATAATCCAACGATTGTAGCTGCTGTTTGGGAATAGTTTACCATTCGTAATTCAAAACAGTAAATACCACGGTATAGACATTTTATTTTCCGGGCTAGTAAATGTAAATGTGAATAGACTATTCACCATTGACTCACTATGAGAGGCTATAAATTAAGGCATAATCTTCGGGAATCGCCTGGTTCGATAAGATGAGCAGATGTGAAAATTAACCGGTTATTTCTCGTATTCGTATAAATTGGACGTCTAACGTTATGAAATCGATGGTTTTAATTACCGGCCAGTACATCTGGCCTTGTTGACGGGAGAGCCTCGCGACTAATTCATAGTCCGCACGTGTTGTGTTTAGAAAAATATGAATTGCTATGCGCATTATTGCAGATTCATTCTGCATTTATTAGCTTGCGCTTTTTGTCGAGTTCGATATAAACGCGTTTGGCTACTTTAACACGTGTCGTGGGCGGGCGAAATCAGTGCTAAAGTTCAGTCTTCGTTGAATGGCACAAAGCCAATGAGGATCGAAAATCAACTCGTACTGTGCTCGTTCATTTGGAACTTTTAACGCCTGTCATCCGTTACCCAATGAAACGACCGGAAGGATCACTCTACAATCTCGAATTTTCATGACAAAAAGCTTCTTTGATGCAAGACATTTAACAGATCAACTGAGTAGGCGACTAATCCTTCTTTTTTTCTTGGGCAGAGCCTGTTCCAGAAAAATTGTCAGCAAGGGCCGCAGGTATTACAAAGTCAACGCGCAAATTCGTTGGAGTTGTAATTGCCACCTGCGGTTTACCCGGCCGTGGAAAAAGTCAAATTGCTCAGAGCCTCGCACGTAGGCTTAACTGGAATGGAGTATCAACGAAAGGTAAATGTATTACGTCAGTACGTTTTGTTAGAAAAGTTTAAATTGTTAGGAAAGTTTAAATTGAAAAAATGACCTCAGTCGAGTATCATCCACTCTGACAAGTAGTTACCTTAAGAACAGTGCGGCACGTTTATATCGCTGACGACCCAACTATGATAAGTATTTACGTAAGCCAATTGAGCTTACCATTTCGTAATGCGCTTGAGGCGAATCGCATATTGCCGATTGAGAAATTTGAAACTTTGTACAGTACAGACACGCGTGTTGCTTCTATACACATTATCAATATACAGTCACTATGTTCTTGAAACCTTACTGATAGACGATAGATAAGTGCTCTAACGGAATAAGATTTAAATCGACAGCGATTAGGTCTATTAAGGAAGTTTAGAAGGAAGGTCAATGTACTTGTTGGACTTGATACCCTGGCGAATAAATTGTTTGATGCTTTCATTAAACGGTGCACGCTCCGATTCCTGTTCCAGTGATGTGCGTGAGCGACTATCGCAGAAAGATTCTCGAACCGTATGCATCCCACGAGCTTTTCCGTCCTGATCATGCGGCCAACGTCGCCCTAAGGGCCTTGGCTCAACGAGATGCAATGCACGACTGCGCCTCTTGGCTGGCATCTGGAAATTCCGTAGCCGTGAGTATCGTGAGCAGACGTTCAAACTCCCTCAATTCAATGAAACAGCAGAAGTAAATAGGGTTTTTAGAAGATAACGGCAGACCGCAGACCTTATCGCGATAAGATAATCGTGTCAAGAGTAAATTTAGATCGCCCAGATGTGGCTCGATGTGTCGATCAGTTTTTACAACGAATGAGGTTGAGGTCTTGAGAATTGCATCAACCAGAGTACGCCGTAATTTAAACGAGGAAGACAGGATGATAACAATTTATTGTTGTACAGATCCTAGACGGCCCGCTCGTAACGAAAGCTCAGCGCGCCGAGGTCAACGATTATTTTGCCGGGCAGCTTGGCTACCGTATTCTCTTCATCGAGTGTGTCTGCGATGATCCAGTCATCCTGGAGCGAAATTATGAGGAAATCGTGCAGTACAGCGCCGATTATGCTGCCATGGATCGGACTGTTGCTATGGAAGATCTCAAGCTTAAGGTCGCTCATTATTTCAAGTCTTACGAACCGATGGACGAGAAGTTCTATCCGAAGATCAGGATCGATACCGCCACCATGGATATCGAAACGTGCAAGGTGTCTGGTCACATCGAAAGCAATGTCCTGGGTTACCTTGGAAGCGTTTCCCTCAAGCCACACACTTTATATTTTTCACGGGTAAGCTTTACGGTCAACAGAATAAATGGAATAAATACATAATCGCACTGTATTTTCCTGTTTATACTTGAATTTACAAGATCAGACGATGTCGTATCCTGAAAAACAAATTTGTTTTGACCGACGATTGCAAAAGCCCGAAGTTTCTAATAATAGGAAAATCAGTAGAATGTACCGTCGGTGCATGTTTTTGCTGTTACGGCAATAATTTGATCTACACAGCAGAGTCAGCGATTTACTTTACCGATGGCGCTTGATTTTTAGCATGGGGAGAGCGAGTACAACGTTCTCGGTAAGGTTGGCGGTGATGCTGTGTTAAGTCCAAGAGGAGAACGATATGCCCAAGCACTGGCCTCTAGATTCAACGCCATGCGTATCCCTGATCTACGGGTAATGACCAGTCGTTTGCGAAGGACCATCGCGACCGCCCGCGGTGTGGAAGCTCCTCAGGAACACGTGGCAGCCTTGAACGAACTTCACGCCGGGGTTTGCGAGGGTCTGTCGTACGAAGAGATGCAAGAACACTATCCGCAGGTAGCGGTCTAAACATATTTCACCTTGCTCTTAGGAAAACAGTAATTCTAGAGTTTACTGTGCTACCATCGACGATGCAATTGAACCATTCTGGTTTTAAGAAGGATCGAATGATTGTCTTGCGCAGGAATTCGCTTGGCGTGATCAGGACAAATTGCACTACCGATACCCTTGGGGAGAAAGCTACATTGATGCCATGCAACGGATTGAACCAGTGATAGCTGAGCTTCAGCGATCGGACAATGTGCTGGTGGTTTCTCACCAGGCGGTGTTACGCTGCCTGATAGGTTTCTTCCTAGACAAGAAGCCCGAGGAATTGCCGTACATGGAAGTCCCGCTACACACGATCATCCGCATCACCAGCCAAGGCTTCAATTACAAGCTCGAATTCTTTAAATTGCCCATTGAATGTGTCAACACGACGCGGGTTAAGCCGAAGAATTGCAACGCCGATAGAACAGCCGACGATGCTCTGCTCACCGTTCCTCCGCATTTTGACATCCCGGACCCGTGGAGAAATCCCGGCAACAGCCCGACCCTCGTACAGCAACACTGAAATCCCGAAAATTGCTTCCGTTACGCCGACAATTGAATCGGATAAAAATTCGTACTCTAAGCCTGTACCGCTTAGTTTTTGTCAAATTCTATCAACGTCGTTTACTAATCGCATTTCGGCGTTGTGGATTCTTAACGAATTTCAACCATAATCCACCATACGCACATTAACATTAAATTATGAAGAAACCGCCATTATTTTACAGTTGACCTGTTTCGAATTCGGGAAGCTACAAACGTTGATGTTTATTAAAATCACATGACCTTGATGGAATTGACCAACAACCGGACGTTAGTTTTACATTTACGCACTTCTAAATTCGGCTTCGATCGCATGGATTTTTCCGTGAGTACGAAGCTATATTACTTTGCTAATGCGTTAAACCGCATTACAGGGCCTATGAAGTAATCGACGATATTTTCCTTGCGAATTCCAAAATATATTGACGTTGTAGATCAATATTTGTCACTATTAAAGGACAATAGCCGTGACAAGTAATGAAGTTTGATTATCGATATTCAATAGAAAATAGTGATATTCGTCGATAATCTTAGCAGGTTCCTCTTACATTTTACAATAGCAGCCTATAAAAAAATAACATCGAGGTTAAAAATACGTGAATCTAGGCAATATCCTTTGGATTTCCATTTACTAGTAGCAACAGTTCACCCTTTTAATACGACCAAAATTCTGCCAAAACGAATTAGTTTGCGGAGTCTAAATCAGTGGTAAGAATTTAGCGATTAGAGTAGACACAATCTCACTTTCTTTTTAGTTAATTTGGTGAATTTGGTTTATTTTACATCGGCGCGGCGGTGCGTCCACCTCAAATTTATAGCACATTATTATAATTTGACGAATTGTTACCATGTGTGTTTAGTGTTGAGCATCGAAGCTTAGATAATGAAGCGTTCCTGCTTGGAACTGTCTTCCTGTAGTAGCATCTTGGCGCCCACTGCTCGAGCCCTCTACGTTTTATTAAAAAATACACGTGACAGCTCGTAGATTTAGGTAAAGTAGTAGTTACTAGTCTAACAATAAATGTTACATAGAGTAGATGTGTTAACAGCGGTAAATACTAATCATTTAATAATGAAACTGAATCTGGCAGCGACCGTTTTTCTCCGCTCAAAAAAAGTTTATATTTTCTTCTGTCTTCTTGGGAAAAATGTACGGAATGGTATTAATAGCGCTAACGAGACGCAAAATCTAATTTCATACTAAAGGAAAATGGTGCCCTGGAAGTAAAAATTATCATATATTTAAAACAAAAAAGGGGTCAGATTCAGTTTCGTAATAATTAAAGGTCAGAGTATGATGAAGTGACTGTATTAAGGAGTGTTTGACATTTTAAGTAGTAAAACGAAGTTTGGATCAGACGACTAATTTACAATGCAATCGTCCAGCGACTGATCTTGTTTCTTATACATGTTGCGCGAATAGATATATGTATATGTTTACTAGGGTATAAGTGAGATATATTATTCCACGCGTGGGCTGCAGTGATCGTCCGATGACATATGTATTGTCACAGAATTCATCGACGATCTCTCTAAACAATTGTACAAAAAGAAAATAACTTGTGTTGTCGACAGTATCGCTGATGGGACAGGCTGTGATTTGAAATCGATCATGTCGACAACAAATGCCGCTTTAACTATAAGCGGTAGGTTCGAGAGATGTGTGCAGGTCATTCAAACCGCGGAAACGAGCATAATATAGTTAAGTGCGAAGCGTGATAATTGGACAATCGACCTTGAAAATACGTAATACGAAAAGATAGCCATAAAACCGCTGGTATACATGCACATAGAATTTTCGCCTTGCGCATTTTCACGTTCGATCGAAGATTATTTAACGTATCGGCATGTATCTAGCGTAAATACGTTCGCGAGTAACCGTCTATTTAGAACTTACTGTGTAAACAGCGCACTTCCTCTCCGTGAGTGTAATTTACTTATTGCGCAACTCAGTTTATCAATCATTTTAAACTGCATCGCCACTTTTAACGTGTGTTCTTCCAGAAGACCCCACCCCCCCCCCCTACATCCTGTGGCACCTGACGATTAACTCGACTGGCCGATCTCTCTTGATCGCTCGACAATTCTATTGTTTTATACATTACCGCGCATCTGTGACGCTGATCAAATATTACAGAATGTTATACAATAAGTCATACACATGTAGTTAAAGTAGTTTTATTTTTTTTAATTGTACACTACAAATAAACATTTTTTACGGTTCCCGCTGTGTTTGTTTTCTTAAAAATCTTAAATACCCTAAAGACGTATAGATGAAAAATAATTTTTCACCGTAGCAACTCCAGATTGTGGAAGTATAAGACTAGCATAATTTAGTGTAATATGTGAATAAAAATATATTATTATGACTAAGTTTCGACTAGTATACAATAACGTAAGACTAGAATATTTTCTTTGGTAATTACGGATTGCCGCGACTAGAATTCACAATTTTAACACCGGATTGTCATGAAAACGACAGATTGGTAACTTCGTAAGAAAATATAAGACGTAACGGTTCATTGGGGAATTTTCCTGTGTGTCGGTAGTTGCCCCTCTTTAGGACCTCATCAACTTGGCCGTGTAGTCTCGTTGCTTCGCGGCTAAATGCAAATCCAAGCTCCTCAGCATTCTCATCCTGATCTCCTGATCGTTAGAGGTGTCGAGGGTTCGCCTTTGAGTGTCATTAATCAGTAGACCAGACCTGCGATGAGCGATTCTTGCCTCGTTCCTCGAATACGTGCCCAAGTGAAAGCCGACATTGAAGTCTATCGCGTTTCTTGCTGAATCCGAATGCGTTCCTCGTGTCGCACTTTTCATGAATTCGACGGCAACGCGGCGGCAAGTATCGTAGCCCAACAGCTGAATTTTTTTCCCCTGAATCGCTTCGATTTCCGCCTGTTTTTCCCTCGCCACTGCGGTCACCATTGCCCCCACGGACTGCCCTGTGCCCGGTAAGTTCTCGAATACCTTTCCCAGGACCTCCTTCAAGATCTCTTCATCATTACCAGCTTCTCCTGTCAAGTATTAAAAGATTCACAACACAATAGTATGTTAAAAAATAACAAATCGCCTCATTTATTGTATGTTCGCTAACTCCATGAGTATATAAATTAAAGGGGAAGTAAAAATTCAAGGAGGTAATGATATGGATTCGTATTATACCCAGGTCATTCGTGTTGCATGCATCATAGACGCCGTCTCTAATTTCTTGTTGAAGTTCTAACACTCTCGCCAGTGCTAATTGTAAATATTCTCTCGTGTTCGGCTCCTGTCAGAATCAATAACAGTGTTTTATCTAGTATTACCAAGTGAATTACAATTAAGCTATGCCAACAGGATATAACATTTTTACCGTTCGCATTTCTACTGGTTTCGTTTTTTTTGCTTCCCTGTCTGCATCCACTAAGCATGGTTCCTTTTTTCACAAACAAATTATTTCTAATATCAAATTGCAGAAACAATGTACCTATGAATTTCAAAGGGAGTGGCTACTTTTCAGACATGTTAAAGTGAGTTTCATTTATAACATGTGTATGAATGTTATTCATTAATACCCTACCAATCTTTAGAATGCAACTTGGGCTTGGGACGCATCTTAATACATTTTTAATGCATTTTCAACATATGTATTGTGTTAATAGTGGATAACAATATATGCTTACTGAGTTGCGTTCTAAGTAGTAGCAAGGAATTCATGAAACACCTTGTAACCTATTACAATTACACACTTTCATGTACATACCGATAAGCATCTCTTCATTTTATTTGTACTGCAACTATTCACCTGCAAGTACATGTTAGATAACATTTAAATGAGTGTAAACTGCGCGCAGGAAGAAAAGGAAAAAATGGAGGCACGTGATTAAGAGAAACTGTTAATTGGTATGAACGTTCTGTATAGGTGTGGAGAGTTCATTTGAGGGACGTACCGTTTATATTTAAAGAGGAACACCTGTTATCCGTTGTTTGTTTGGTAATGAATTTAATTTCAGTTTCGAGTCACACACTTAGGAACGGTTAATAGGCACTTTGCTGATTAATCAATCGCATCGCGACAAAGCGTTTTTCCTTGTCCCGCTAGAAAATTCGCGTTTATTTGTTCCTTGCGCAAAGAGGAGTAGACTATGTCGGGCAAAGTTCTTGCAACGGCCGTTGACTATCGTGGACTACCGCTTTTGACCTAACGTATCTGCCGTTAGCCATACGACGGTTGTGTTGGTCGAGCGAGGGTGCCGTTTCAACCCCCTCCCACGTGCCGAACCCCCCGGTGGATTGCAGCTGCAGCGAGCAGAACGTCTGACCCCTTCCCTGGTTTTTGGGGTCGTGTGCCCCACAGAAAAAGAAGGGCCAGCGACTGCTCTGGCTGCCACGCGCGACTGCACGCTTCGGTCTTGCATTGTGTTTCACCAGGGAGCAGCTGAGGTCGAGGGAGAAAACGAAGAGCGAGATAGGGAGACTTTTTACGTCGAAAAAAACAAGGACAAGCATAAGGGACCGAGGCGAGGGTGAAGACTGTTCAGGCGAAAGAACGGGGGGAAATTCGAAAAACAGTAAGAAGAGAGGGAAGATTGTGCAGGAAATGAAAGTACAACAATGATAGTAAAAA
This sequence comes from Hedychridium roseum, assembly GCA_963989215.1. Lineage (NCBI taxonomy): Eukaryota > Metazoa > Arthropoda > Insecta > Hymenoptera > Chrysididae > Hedychridium > Hedychridium roseum. Next base: position 5,549,458 of record OZ022317.1, on the reverse strand, counting down.
TAAAATAGGGGAAGAGAAGGACTGTGGACAAGATCGGAAAAAGAAATGGAATTAATAGAGGGTGACCATTGTAAAGAGGATGAAAAAGATATTGGAAATTTTCTGGTCTATCGACTATTGTTAGTATTTTATCGCGTCTCTGATTTCTTATTGGATTGGACAACAACAGGAGTGTTGAGTTCGTCGAGAGACAATTGTACATCTGTGACGAGCTATTACGAAGTACTTAATACCTTTCCTGAAGTTCTCGTTCAATCTGTCGAGGATAAGGCGGAAAATAATGGAAAACGGGTGGTACGGGTTTCATTTGAAATTGTCCCCCGACGGAAAACTCGTTGACGGAAGTGAGGAATTAATTAACGGATATCGAGGATGCCCTTTGTTTGAGCGAATTTGGTTGAGATCATCGATTGTCCCTTTCCGAAAATACGTACGTGATCAATGAGCGAGCTTACATGTTCATTCAGCCACGTCTCCAAAGTGTCCAGTCGTTTTGATAGATGTAACGCTGTAATACAGCACTTTATTGCGGGTGTTCAGACGAGAAGGGCACTATCAGCATTTCCACGCGTTGGACCTGGTTAAACACGTAATACATGGACAGCTTGTCGGCTTTGGGGTCAAATTAGCGTAATTGCGGTGACGTAGTGTAGTGGAAAACGACATACCGTAGCTCTTCGGAAAATAGGTATTAGATACACAACTGTAAATCTGCCATGAGATAACTTGTAAGGAGGTGTTATGGGGGTATGGGATCATATTTCTTACAAAAAGATATAGTTTTCAAAAAACTAGAGTCCGTCTAGACCTGTTCGTTTTCAGTGTGAATGCAATGAAAAGTTATTCGAGAGAATTTGAATTTTATTCATGACACATATACATTTAGGAGGCTTCCTGTCGTATCGTGCGATCTCCAATTTCGATGAAAAGAATCTGTGCCTATTCTCCCTGTGTATACAGTTTATCTCTGTTAGGAATTGTAGAGGAATTTCCTCATTGATAGAGTGCGCTAAAGTGGCGCTGAGTCGACGAGTGGACCGCGTTTATAGGTGGAAAATATGCATTTTGTAGACAGAGGGAATATTTCTGTGAGGGACAAGAGCTTTTAGCGGACTAGTTGGCTGATAAAGAAAGGAAAGAATTGTATTTAAAAGAAAAGCACTTTGCAAAGTATTTGGTGCTGCGTCCTGTTGCTGGTTTTTCTGAGTCACGAAATCAGCGCGTGTGTAGTAAGTGAAATAAACATAAAGAATGGGAAACGCGTAAGAACAATAGTGCGAAATAATAAATTCCAGACGAATTTCGAAACGATATAGACTGCCGGTCAGATCTCTCTCGGATCTCACGATGAATTTCATTTACCAGCACTGACCGAAATACAATTCAAAGAGAACTCACAGTTATGTATCGACCGCATCTTCACGCGTGCCGTCAACAATTCAACAAGTGATTCGTATGGTACCCAGAATCGAGGAAATACGTCCAACACGCGGGGCAGTATTCCGGTCGCGTTTCATCTCTATGCAAATTCTACAATCATTGCGAGTTGTGAAATCGCACGTGTCGTTCGCCTAGAAAAATAAACTAACGCTTTGCAGAACCATACTTGCATTCCGCGAAATGAACGTTTGACCGATACAGAGAAAATTACGGTACCCTGAGTATTACGAATTTCAAGTGAAAATACGTTGGCGTTTCCCTATTCGACATGGCTGACACTCCTGTCTATTTGATTTCAGTAAACTGATATTAATCAGCCTACGAATGGATAGCTACATTGATCGTATAAGGATGGGAAGTAATCAGTCATTTTCTGTGGTTGGAACAGTTTATTATTGAAAAATTCGGCAATCTGATTTACACTCGCTGTAGACTGGTTTACCTGAAATTCGTGAAGGTGACTTCGTTTTTGCCAGAGAATACTCTGCGCATCATTATACGCATACATTTTTCATCATTATGATTAGATTCCTACTTACTTAAAAATAATTCCTTGTTTAAGTGACATAATTTTGGAATGTGTCTTGTTTCATACGAGTACACTATAATTATTTATATAATGTAAGGAATTTCATGAGTATTCGATCATGGAATTGTCAAACCCAATGAATGGTCATTCATTTTTAATATTTCACATACGAACTGTTTGGGTTTGCAATAAAAATTGTCGTTGGTTTTCGATAATGTTGTTCTTAGACGCTGGTCGAAAAATCGCATGAGCATTTTTTAAACGCAGTGAAAGCTGTGCCAGCGTGAAAAACCACGACTTCAGACTTGTTTACTGGTTTCCTCGCTGACCAGCTCGAAAACCGCTGTCGAATTTAGATCCTGTGTATTTTTGCGACACGTTGAACCGAAGCTCGTTTCAAAGAGTGCCCCTGTCAAGTCACCCCTACTTCTGCGTGCGAAATCATTTTGTTTCCTGCCCCTTCCATTTCTTCCCCCGCCAGGTTTCTTCGTTCTGTAAGTTCGCCCAACATCTCCCGACAGGCAGCAGCAGAGGTATTCGTTGAATCTGTAAATTTTCCATCATAATTTCCACCTGTACTGACCATACAACAGTCGCATTAATTTCTTGTTAATTAGTAACCATCCCCGCCGGTGGAATGGAGCACAGGAGATTAAAATAATGATAACAATTAATAATATGCATTGTTGGCGGATCGAATGGATAATGTAATTATCGATTAACAGAGCTTTATTATGTATCACATTATTCGACAAATTAATAATGGTAGGCGATTATCGATTTACCTTTTGCGAAAAGCTCCGCTCACGAAGTACAGTGCGATGGGATTTACGCAGCTGTTAACGAAACTCAGGCAAAAGCCGAGGATCCTGAAAGCATGCCAGAAGTCGTCGTAGTCCTCCTTCGAGGACGGACAAAAGTGAAACCAAAGCATGAACGTGTGGTACGGCAGGAAACAAACGACGAAGACAATCACGAAGGCGATCACCATTTTTCCAACCTGTCGGAAAGGAAAGAGGCAAAAAATATGCCGGTTACGAATTGCCCAACTGCCGATGACAGGGCCAAACTTTCCGTCAAACTTCAGCCCGTTACGGTTTTCAATTTAATTGCGGCTAACGTTTTCCACAACGTAACAGTTTGTCGGGCACATTTCATTAATCGTATATTTCGTGCGTCGGTCAAACACTGCCCAATTTGCCCAATTTGCCCGATTTGACCGTTTCATTCGGCGAGGAACTTTTTGCCGGGCGTTTACTGTTTCAGAAGCGCTCGAAACACGACGGAAATAATTACTTCTACTCATAGATGGTTCTATACATATCGACGCCTTGCGGCTGCAGCTCCATCGAGTTACCACCTCCCCCGTTTAATGCAAACTGGCCGGAAAAGCTTTTTACGTATGTCGGGAGCAAACTTCCTAATTCTAGTTTTAATTAATTACGACCTTCAGCTAACTACCAATCGTGCTCCGCTTATTTTCACCTCGCTGGAAACTTAATTCGTAATTCATAACTCTTTCTGCTCACGAGGCTTGCAGTAAGTGTTCACTCGTAATTCCTTACGTCGAGTTAATGCTTTGACCAGGGGATAGACTTAATGTACATTGGAATCCGCAAATGATTTATCGATGTGGTTTATTGTTATTCATTTTCGTTGTCCAAGATTTTCTCTACCTTTTTGCGCGCCTTTATCTGTTCCATGTGATGAGAGCCGACCGGAAGTTCGCCCGGCATGTTGCGAGTAGAGAGTTCAAGATGCCGAGCCATGCCGAGGTAGAAGCCGGCTATCACGCAGAGAGGAATCGCGTAGTAGGCCAGGAACTTGAACAGCACCATTCCCCTTTGATAGCTTTCGCCTACGGCGGAAAACGAGGGAACGAAGAGAACGCATACATCATTGCTCGGGAGAGTCGAGTGTTCGTGACAGGTGTACAGATACAATAGTCAACGGGCAAATTTCGTTCGAAAATAAGCACCGGAACAGGCAGAGTATTACCAGCGTAAACAGAGTTCAATTTAAGTGGTTTATTTAAATTCAATTGAATCTGTACACGATTTAACTACCGTTTGTATATTTACCCGTTGAAACGGTGTTTACAATGAGGTAAAGGTTACGGAGTGCTGGCGACTGATATTTTTTTCGCCTTTTCCGTTTAGCGCGATAGCGAACAGTGGGTAATGAAGGATCCTCGGATCAAAGCAAAGCTCCGGGGGTTGAGAAACTGAACCGTCACCGTACAATCTTATTGGAAAGTCGGACATGGGATACGGCTTTGGAAAGGTGAAGTCATTGCTACGGCTATCTGCTCTTTGCCGATCTTTTCGCAAAGCATATTTACGTTAGCAGGAAGGGAGGTATTTCGTTGGAATGTCGGCTGAGAAACGGTCGTATCGTCGAGAAGGTATTTACCGAGTTGTCCCCGGACAGGGTTGCATTTAATTAAGTAAACTGACTTTACATTGCATCACAGTTTATTTTTTGCTGGATATTATGTTATGTTGGAATCTGGGTTAAAACTTTTTAAGGCTACTCACCGAATTCCTCGGGGAACGGGCTGCAGATGAGGATACTGTGATTACCCTGCAGCGGCACAGTAGGTACGTGGGAAAATAGGGCAGCAGGCATCGCCAGGACACTAGCTAGGACCCAGATCATCGAAGCAGTCAGGATTGTCAGGGGTTTAGCGCTCAAGCCAGCTACGTGTCGGCGAATTGGATTCACGATGGCGCAATACCTGTCGGGAAAATACATCGACCTAGCAAGAATCAATTTCCTTCCTCTTCTCCGCGAAATCCTATTTTTCTCGGAGCTAAAGTCACGACACCTTCTCCAACTCATTCAGCGGATTTTCTATGTTCGTCTATAATTTATATCTTTGTCGATGTCTACGGAAGGTAGTCTTGTGTGGATGATTCAAGTACAAATGTGCGGGATTGATTGAAATTTCAAAAGAATTTCGTTTACCGTTCGGCTGACAGGGCCGTGAGGGTGAAGACGGAAACGCCGATTGAAACGTCTTTGGCGCACTCGGAAAGCTTGCAGACAGCCAAACCCCAGGGCCAGGACTCGATCGTGTAGAGAATCGACGTGAAGGGTACACACGTAATAATTACCTGCGTAGTTCAACATAATCCAATTAATCCAAAGCACTTCGTCATTCCTACCTACTGTCTAAACTTCAGCTGTAATTGTAGGAATAATATTTGCGCCCTCATTTCCGTGTTATTAGCCTTACCGCGGGTGAGAGTTAATTTTGAGGATTCATCATTAGTAATCTCACCAGTAAATCTCCCAAGGCCAAGGAGAGGACGTAAGTATTGGGCACGTTCCTCATGTTAGCGTGTCGTAGCAAAGTGAAAACGAGAATGCCGTTCCCGGTGACACCGACCACGAGGATCAGCAGAAACACAATGGGGACGATGTAAGTTTCCGGCCGTTGGTTGTAAGGAACGTAATCGTCCTCGTCGTCCTCATCACTGGTCCCGATGTTCGGGAAAGCGGTCGTATTTAACATGTGACTGACCATACTCGCCATCTAAATATACGCAACGACTTCCAATGAATAAACACATTTGCAATATTTCCCGGGTGTATTCATTGGCGAGGGATTCAAATGTTCAGCGTTAAATTAACATTCAAACCCGAACGTTCATGATTTAAGCGTTGCCGTTGTTATTCTGTCTGTTCATTTGTAGGGTTTCGTAGAGGTAGACATTTACAAGAACTTGTACCAAGTGCAAAACGCTAGGTGTTTCGTGGAATTAGCGGGGCGAAGTTGCTCTCGGTGCAGGGGTGTCGGCGAATCGAATTTCATCGCGGTAAAAGTTTAAATTAAAAGTAGCGAGAGAAAAAGTTGGAGTGCTCTTGTCCGTGGGATCGCGTCGCGGCCGGCTATCTATTAACCGGTTCGCCCGAGCCGGTGAGTTATTGAAGTTTTCCTTCACAAAGGGAATCGCGTCGCTCAGTCACATCCTGTCGCCTTGGCGTAGGTAAAAAGAAAGCCAGCGGGAGATATAGACATATCGATATGAATTATCCGGGACGGAGTAACAGGTGGTACCGCCTTGCGAAGCCAAGTTTCGCTCGAATTTCTTTCGTTGCCAAGGCCGATGTAAATTTTCTCTGCGCACAACCAGGCGTTAGGGACAAAGAAAAATCTTATCGTTCCCTCGTAAGAGATTTGTCGGTTATGACGTTTCACTCTTTAATATCACAACCTGCACGAAGCGTACGTTTCATAAAATTATTTCGTTTTACATCGACGTTGTAAAGGTCGAGCAATATTCGACGTACTTGCAATTGACGGTCTTATTTGCACGACGAACACAGTTCCCGGTTATGAAAAATACTCTCAGTTGTTCAAGTCCTACGCCGTGACACTTTTCGAGCAATTTTAAAGTGCTTGCTGCTTACTTAAAAGCATTTTAGTACCCGGGCAGACATGTAGTGGCGCATTAAATAACTACATGATTGCTGAAAATGAAAATTTGCTGATCGATATTTCCACTGGTACTGAGCGACGGAAATGAAAATGGGTGCACTGGGTTCGCTGAAACGATAAAATCCACCAAGCGTGAGAGAACAATTAACGCGGTAATTAACGTTCGTCGAGGCTTATGATCTCAAAGAAAAGAGGATCAACAGGTGGCATCAGGTTGTCATTAGCAACATCATATTTTAAAAACGCTCTACTGGACGTACATGTTCAAATGTAACAGGTTGATTAAAAAGTTATTCACTCAATTAAACTGAAAGGGAGTAATTTACTTCGAAATATAGCTTAGAAATTGTTTCTACGACTTACTATCCTGATTTGTAAAGTTTTTTTAAAGCTATAGTCTGAGTGGAAATTAACACGGAACTGAGTTCGACCAAAATGGAACGATAGTAGTAGTGTGTATTGACTTAACTTCTCTCTGGTTTGAAGCCACTTTAGGGCCCTTAACTGGCAAAAGTTCTGCCCAGGTCAAAATAACTCCACGTATATAGATGGAAACCGAAACATCGACGAAGCACACAAAGGACAGAAGACCAGCGTTAAATATTAGCAAAGTGCTTTTTTGATCCACCTAATGATTTCTTAAACTTTGAAAATAAAGTGATTTGCAAGAAGTCTTTCAGCGCAATGAGGATTTATAAAATGTAATTTCTTAGTAAAAAAATCTTATTTCTTGTTAAAGTAGGTACTTATTTCTCCGTTGAATAAATTGTCTTCACTTTGTAGACCTGTCTTTTTTGCTTTTCCTTTAACTCGGAGTTATATTCCGATATCTTTTTCCGTGCTTTCCGAACAGTCCCTTTGGTTCATTTCGTTTTCGCGTACTTCTGCGAGATCTGCGTGAAAATTCATGCGAATTCTAATGCACCTCCAAGCCGCATGGCTTGGAGTAAGGCAAAGTTTTAAAGCTTACACGCGTGAAGGTATATTTTCGGTAAATCCATCTGATGTCACGGATTGTCGAGGTGCAGGTCGAACGTGTAGGAGCACGGGTTAAAGGTCCTTCAAGACGTTAACGATGGAAGGGGTGAGTTTCAGGAGTTATGGAAGCCCTCCGGCTGCGAAATGAGAAACTCAGTGGCTAGAGCGAGGAGACACGGGTCATCCCCGGAACTTTATTGCCCGCTGCAGCGTGCTTTATTTTTAGATTACAACAATTTAGCAGTTTAGTTGTTGAACCAACCGAGAGGGACCTACGCTCACTCGGCGGTAGCTTAAACACATATTGTCATTACAAGTCTGCGGCAAGGAATTTCTCCTTATATTGCCGGCGAATAATAGGATTCGACAGTAGAAGAGTTTTTAGAAAATGTATATACAGTGCGTCCAAGGAGACCTCGGCATAGGTTAATCGAGTCTCCCTTTTATCATACTACTTTCAGTCAGAACAAATTCAATTTGGTGTCCATCACGAAGGTCCTAGCGCGGTGCTCAATTGAATTGCAGATCGTAGTGACTGAAAGCGTTTCAGTGGACAGTAATTTCCCCCTGTTCCGTCAGTCTGCATTTTTTAATGCAGGGGAAAATAACTCGTCAGCTTGAATGGAAGTTCCACTCACCGCGTTCGAACGTCCCGTCCGTTCTTAACATAATTTTCCGAAAGTGAGGAAAGCGAGTTACATTTGTGAGGCTCCGTGAGTAACGCCGGTAAACGCATACAGAAGATGGAACATTCCACAACTTCTCACTCCCGCGAGAGTTATGAAATTTTCATTCATTTCGGAATCTGTGGGACAGTTTCTCGGTTTTCAACGGGCGTTCGTTTACGACCTTCCTACCGGCGAATCTCCTTAAACGTATTCAAACTACACGGTCTTGCTGTGACTGACACACAAGAATCCCGATAACACAGACCGTCAAGGAGACGACACGAAACCATACTCTTTTTCCCTACGCTTATTATTCTCACAGCTGAACTAACGTTACGCAAAATGCCCTTATCTGCCTGAACCAGCGTGGAAGGACGTATATGTTCTCGGTTGATCGAACAAACGTAATGGGAAAGTCAGTGGTTCCATTTGTTTAAAAGCTTGTTTTTATTATACGACACTGTACGACACAACCGTTGTATCGCGCAGCGGAATACGATCAAATATTTTCAATGAAATCGTTAAGGTGACCGTTCACTAACAAACGAAATCTACGCAATTCGAAACGTAGATTTGAAGCGTTGGAAAATTCTGCATAAATCACTGGGTCAACGGGCAAGTTTTCCTTTTGTCTACCGATCACCTGTTTCTGTCTTCTCCATGAGGAACTACGACGTGGAAATCAATGCGGTGACACGAAACCACGGTTGCACCGCGAACACGGCGAAACTTCGTTAGATACTTGGACAGCGTAGGAACGCAACTTTTCCAATCGACGGTGAATTTGCGGACGGTTCGGGAATTTCGCCGGCTGGCCCGCGCTAGATAAAGAATCGGACCAATGGAGGGCATGAAAACGGTGCACATCATGGAACAGCTTGACGCTTCGGCAAACTAAATCTTTATTTAAACGATGTACTTAATGCCTCGTAAAGATAGCGAAGCAAAATAATGAGCTGCTATTTTGGAGTTTTGGAAATTCATGTGTGAGTAGAAAGAACTTTTTCTTCCGATAAAAGTAAGGTTTGTCGAAGAGTATGAAGAAACTCATGTTCCATGTGATTCAATTTGTAGTAAACAAAGTTTACAACAAAGTACAAAATGTAGGATAAGAATGGTTTGTGTACGCAATGTTCGAATGCGAGACCTGTGATAATACAAAGAGTTTTTCATTCAGCGTGAAAATCGATAAAAATTTCCATTTACTTCGACTATCGCTTTGGCGAAAAATCGGAGCCGATGTTCCCGTATTCCACTGAGCGCAGCTTTGCTTCAGCTGAAAAGCCAATTCATTTACGTCGAGTGTCGCAGTCGGAAAAATATGTTGCCCTTTGGAAAAATCAACGAAAACAACTTTATCCAATACTGCGTGTTACGTTTTCTGCTTTAGGCCGTCGTTTTCCGCGCCATCCCCGATCATCGTCCTTCCCCGCGGCTATCGAGGGAAACTCAGAACGTGCCATTCAAACAGACGTTTGCTCATAGCAATCCGATCGTTAGCAAACGTCGGCGAATTACCTTCCGCCCGGCTACATGAGAATTTCCATTTCCGGCAGAATTTCCAGCGCGAAAAAACGAAGAAAATGAATTAAGAGTTTTCATTACTACCGTCAGGGTTCTTTGAATGCGTTTTACTAGAGCCGCTTGACGTGAGAAAGTATTATTTCATATTGTACTACGTGTAAAGGTGATATAAAACGTGCGGAGACAGCCAGAAAATCTTCAACTAAGTCCTCATGACGTGTCCCAGATTCTCCAAAGTCCGCAGATTTAGCTGTTTTAGCTATGCTTAACATACTGGTGTATTTGAAAATTTTAGTTAGTAGTTTCTCAACATCAGCGAAATTTCCAGCTAGCAAACGTGAAGACGATTTATACGACCCTTCGTTGATTTTACGAGACGCGTCTGGTAGAGAATCTGTCGAAATAAATATCGAGTTTGCCTAAGTGCAATTTCGTATCGTTTGCCAGATGTATGCCTGCTTAGCCAGTCGTAGAAATCATCGTCGAAGGAACCGGATTTCCATGTACGCACTTCTCCTCGGCACGAAATACACTCCGCAAGTTTTCTACAACGCAGCAGGAAAAATTATAAAGTGTCAGTCCGAAGACTTCTAATGCTTTTATACGACGTCGTATCGAGGAAGAAGGTTGTTTTAATATTAATGGCGCGGTTCTTCGAAGTACAATTTTTCATTGTTTAAAAGTTTAAAACCCGGATAATCCTTGGTATTCATTCACGTCGTCCATGGTTATGCAGCTTCTTCGGTGGATTATTAAAGAACGTCCATTCATTACTTGTATCCAGTTTTACATCGCGGGTTTATCCTAAAGTCCTCTGAGAAAATTTTCGTGTCGACTTACATCTACTTAAAATCTCGAGCAGAGGCTTCAAGTAACACGAAAAGCGGGTCTTCGTTAACTCGGTCGTCTTTGGCCGTTGATTTGCACACGTTAATTAACTGGTTCGGTGGAACAAGCTTTAAGAAAATCCCAACGTCGTCGTACGTTTGCCTGGCTCCAACATCTGAATTAATAAGAAACATTTTTCCGATGGCCCGTTGGCGTTTTAATGAAACAGCTCTAGCTGGGCGTAACTTCTCGCCGTGAAAATTATCGATAACTCTCTGACCGGCGAAATTTTCAGCGTGTCGTAATTAAATGCTCGAAGTTCCGTCGCACAATAAACGGCAGCTAAACGGTTTTGTAAACGAGTTCGCCAAAGTTGCAGGCGATACCCCGCGAATCGGGGGAACTCCGATCGTCCTCGACTTCAATCGCCTAATGAAAGTGAAGAACGATCCAAGAGCCCCGGGCATTACCGCCTTTCTTCTCCGACCATTCTTCTCGCTGAGCTCGCTTTTATCATTTCTCCTCGAAATCGAGCCCCGCCGCCGTATAAAAAATGTCTATTTTGAAATCCGAGTCCATTGATTCCATCGGAAATGTATTAATGGAAAATGGAGTCGCCCTTCCGTCCTTCCGTCCTACTAATATTTCCCCCACGACCGGCGGAGTTTTGTGGCGAGAATGCATTACCGAGGAAAGGGGATAACTGCGCACGTTCCCGGGAGATCTCCTCGCTTGGCGATAAATTCCGCTCGGGGTGAACTTGATTTTTATCCCGCGGCTGTTTGATATGTACGACTCGGCGGCGTTCGTGGCTTGTAATTCCGCCGACTTTTCCGAGACGCAAGTACGACGGGTAAATTGGGGGAAGCGGCAAAGGCTCTGAGCATTCTGTTGATAGGTTTCTGCACATAGCTAACGTTCCCTTTGATCGATGTCACTTCGCATTATGTACCTCGGAGGTTCTAGCGGAAATTCTCCGTCATCTATGACATTCTCTCTTAGCGGCGTCTTTGGTGTTCCCACGTATGCCCTGCATGTCTCTTCTAAAGGTATCAGACTCACTCGGTTCTTACCTATACGCCCTATATCATTACGACTTGTCCCCCCACTGAAATCTCACGGACTCTGTCTTGACTTGATCCCGAATGCTAACCCGTCCAAGGGCCAAATTCCTTTCGGACCACCCGTTTCAACGAGCACCGATACAGAATTAAACGTTACAATTCATAGCACATTCGGCGAAGGGTCATCGATGTAAAGACTACTAAAATATTCAATTGTTAATAAGATCGTTCGAGGTGTATCGTCCTCGACGTTTCGTGCGATGATGACGTAAATAAAAGCGTGATAAGTTTGCGAGTTAAGTTTAGCAGACAAAACCTAGCCTTACCGAGGACAATTAAAAGGGAACGGTTAATCGAGTAGTGGGGTAACAAGATTTTCATTCGATGCCCACTGCCGCGAGGCGGGTCGAGAAATGGAGAAAGAAATGGAAGGGAGGAATACTCGTTGGGAAAGGGCAAGCCGGTTGATCCGAATCGTCTTCGTTGGAAGGCAGTTTCCCCGAGTAGATATACATCCACTTCCGTGTGACACGAATATGTACAGAAGGGGAGATGAGGGCAACAAGGAATTTTCCTCCTCTATCCCTGCCTGACATTTCTCAAGGCCGTCTGTCGACAATAATCGCCATTTTTTCTCCATTCCTTTTTGCCGGTAGCACCCGTCTTCCCCCACGTCGATCTGACGTTAAATCGATACCTGTTTCGCCGCTACTGCGAGATCCCGCGTTAATTCTTTTACATGTTTTTTATCGTCGTTGAAAGCAGCAATCGTCACGGTCGACGTGGACTTGGATGGATTTCTCGCTATCAGTGAAAGTGCGGTTAAACGAAGAAACGTTGCCAGTTATAATCTGATTTCTTCGTGTTCATTACGGACAGCTAAACAATCCTCTTGTTATCGATGCCGGGGTCCTAACGAATCTTGCTGTTTATTTCGGGCGGAATATTTAAGTACACGGAGGCGGAGAGTTTAGGGGAGAAATTAGCATCTTCCCGGAGTTCGTTACGGCTTGTGAAAAATTGCCTCAACTTGAAAGCACGCTTTCATGATCCTACATAAGAATGAGTATAAAAATAACTACGGGGGGAACACTTTAATGATTATTCTGACCTTTCGAATATCTCATCAGAACTTCTTTTGCAACTTCTTTATCTTTTTTTCCGTTAGCGATATTTATAAGATTACTTTCTCGGGTCCATGAATACGTCGGGCGGTAGGAAACACCGTTTCTCTTCAGCCTCCCGGAAATCAATCTGTAACTAGCGATGGATCGTCTCGGAGATATGGTGCGAGTGGTGAACGATCAGAACCATGTAATTAACGAGCTCACGACTATCTTGTAATCGGACTGTTGGACCAATCAGATCCACAGTGTTTACATTCCGTCTACGTCAAATGCATATGGCACTCGTATTAATCGATAATTTGTATTCTACAGAAAAGAAAATTTTACGAATTTTCTTCAGAAAAGGGGTAAGATGGCTTTAACATTTTGCAAGACATTAAGCTTTCCGGAACTTTAAGAACAAATATTTTAAATCGTATAGCAGCACTCCAAGTCGTAATGTTTCAATCTCAAGTTTAATTTGCGGTTGGATTTTCGAATTTTTATTAAAAAGAGTCGTAAACAAGTTGCAGGAAATTCAGTGGGAACACACGTGCGGGATAGAGGCATCGTGTGGTCGGTTAGTGCAGCGTATAAAGAACTCCGAGGGGGCAGCTCGCTAACGTATGTACGAGTCTGGAGGTATACATCGTTCTCTCCTTTATGAGGCCAAGTTACCGTCTTACTGCGATATCGAGTATCCCGACGTCTTCGTTAAGGCGTCACTCAAGTGTTGCATTAGGCAAACGTAAACGGATCTGTGGACCCGAAAGTAGCTGAATTTGGAACACGCGCACGTGCCAGAGGAAGAGGTCGAGTTCCCTTTTTCGAAATATCAAGTGTAGCACCGACCGACCGTGAACCCGCCGGTCAAATTTATCCCGGGACTCCGGTCCAATTGTCGAAGGAGTTTCGCACGTTCCGATGGTCGTGGGGGTGGATCAATCATCTCTCAGCAATCCCCACGATCGTCCGGGACCTGACGCGTAAAGAGAGCGAAAAATTGCTGGAATCCCCTCGATACGTGAAACGCCTAAAAATTCATTCGGTACGACGTTCTTCCTTCGTAATCCTGATGGCCTTTAAACGCACCATCCCCCGTTGTTGACGGACCGGATGACGTCACTGGCGACACTGCAGACCGCGAATTTTATGTGACGAGACCCATGAAAGTCCCGCGGACGACGACAACGACGTCGTTTTTCCAACAGTCACATTCACCAGAGACTCCGGATTGAAATTGTCAACGGGAGATCGTTCGTTATCCCATCTTATTCCCGACGACCTTCCACCACGACTTTTCCTTACGTCCTCGTACGCCTTCGATTCATCCCTTTTTCGACCCCTGCAGATCTTTCCGGAACAAAGACAAGGGAGTACGTTTTTACGTTTCAATTTCGTATCTCTGAAGCCTCAGAGAGTGTAAAAGAAATGTCCATCAAACGAGTATTACTGAACGCTAATACGATAATGATAACAAAAAATATCATCCAGTCTCCAATATCAACGGATGGAAATGAATACATCTGTTACATGTGTGTGCCTTTATTCTACAATTTCGTGCAAAGAAAATGCGTGATTCATTTCCTATATTTCAATTCGGCGATTTATATGTACTTCGTTCTGTATTAAACATCTGTCTGTTATTTACTGGGAAATTATTTACGGCACGTGCCGCATTCGAAGTCGAGGAGCCACACTTTTTTCGCGACTTAATGCGGTTTGCCATCTGCACCCGTTTCCCTATCACGTGGCAAATACGAAAGGTTGCGAGCATTTTCACCGTCTTGCGAAGAAAACCGACAAAAATTTGTAGGGGACTCGAAGGTTGATTGCTTTCTGTGTTCTTACCTTACTGCGTCCAAAGGGGAACGGTAACTTGGTTTCCTTTTTTTCGCTGTCAACCTACCACGTCGCTTTTCACATTCAATGAATTTATTGTCAATCATAAAAGGAATGGAATATTTTGAAAGCGATATTTGACAGAACGAATCTATACGTTGGAGTTAATGAGATCGGTTAAATCGCGACTGGCATAAACACTCTCAGCTACATTTTTAAAGTTTCTCCGTTAGCCAGTTTTTTTATACACCAGGCTGACGTTGTGATTGTTTTACGAAGGCGCGGCGCAAAGGAGAAAAATGATTTTGGTAATGAGCGAAGACGGTACGGTCACACAAGAGGGAAACGTAGGACTGGAAAGCACCCTGTTGATCTCGGGGAAATATGGATTTAGCGGATCGAGAGCGCGCCGTAAACTGAAGCGGATCTTGCCTCTCTGAATATCGTTTCTCGAAACGACGCAGCCGCAAAACGCGGTGCAACCTGCCGGCGTTTCTCCATCAAACGCACACGGTCACCCCCGATGTAAGCAGCTGTTTTCCGTCTTCCCGCGAAACAGACACGATCCAATATCAAATTAGGACAGGCACCACCGCCGACAACCAATATTTCCTTTACTCTTCCTATTCGACCCCCTGCTATCTCGTTGCTTTTCACAAAAAAAACTCTGGAAGCAATCCATTCCATTCTCCCTTTTGTCCGTGTAAAACTTTTGCCAACTACTTGTATAAACACTGTTAACTTAGTAGAATAAATTATTCGATTTCTTACTTTGTGTAATTATTAGAATAAAGGCTTTTCTATCCACGAGAATAGTCTTATTTGTTCACCGAATTTTCCATGTTAAACATAAAAGAGATGTATAGACTTGATGTAGCGAGGAGGCCAAGAAAACGATGGAAAAAGCTAGCCAATATTTCACAAGAAAACATGTTAAGATTACTTTGCTTTCCTTCGTACTGGGTGACCGTAAATGAGCGATGTTTCGGGGACAAGCTTGAGAAATGTACAATGAAATCCGGGGAATGTAAATGCTGCTTCAATCGTTCGACGACTATCCGTTTGCGGAACCACTTATTCCGCTTCAATTAGAATTCATGTGGTAAGTAAAATCTTAGTGTTCAACGTTGTATTACGCTTGCATCGGTGACTCGCCTTTTCACGAACAAATTTTCCGACTGCATTAGTACGTTGACGGTTTACGACTTACAATCAGTGTCGTCCGCGTCGATCCGCTCATCCGACATTCATCGAAAAACGTATCGGCACATCTTCCGTGTTTTATTTATTTTAAATGCTACATCAAACCAGTGTAGTTATAAATAATTGTCCACTTCCGGCAGAACAATCCGTGGAACCATATTAAACCGGAAAATAAATGCCGACGCTGGTGAAATATTATAGCGTTGACTATTTGCATGTATGATCCTATTTGGACCGGTGTATAGAAGAATAAAATGATATAACTTCTCGGCTGAATAACGTTACGCCTTGAGTGTATTACGGTGACACGGGGATCATTAGTCAAGCCGCTTTTATGTGGAAAAAAAGCGTGAGGGACGAAGAAGTCACGGCGTAACGCGAAGAAATAGATCACAGCCATCCGCCATTTTCGGCACGCCGAGAATGTTTAACCGGTGAGAAAAATTATATTTTTTCCAGTCGGAATAACTTGCCGGGCTTATAGGTACTTCGCTAAAGAATGAATGATTATGGACACTTTTATGAAAACTTCTCACCCGCGAAATACGTCCCGCTATGTTTCACCGACGAAATATAAATCATGCTTTCATTACGCCTCGATTTAGGTATATATGTTTTATTTATAACGCTATTAAGCCCGTCACGATCGATTATAAAGTACCTTTTTACTTGACAAATGCGAAACGAAAGGTCCCGCTTGAACACAAAGTTTCGATAATTTGCCTTGTCACGGGGTATGATTCAAAGGAAAAGGCCAACTCGTGAAGGGTGGATCGTTTTGTGCGTAAGATGATTCAGATAAAACTGTACATTCATCAACTTGCAAAAGAATATTGATGTCCTTTATTCCCAAATTTTCCTTCCCTCCCTTACACTTATTTTATATGCGTCCTTCGCTTTCTGTTATGTAATTCCTCACAGATAATTATTTACAGTAGTTCTTGTAATTGTCATCGTTATATCGAACTGTGTGAAATCTGTATGGCGAAACTGTTTGACGATCATTAGTCCGTTGTGTTTCGGTCACTCGAGAATCTATTGCAAATAGAGGTTTCTGAAGGAAGATCGAAAACATATAAGGGTGTTAGCCCAATTAATGTCACCGTCCTCAAAATGAATGTATGGGCGCAATCAAACAAATGCGTGCTTATAATATACCCATGTCCTAAAAAAGAATACAATAGTTGATATTATGTTGATTGGAATGTGCTTTTATTTTTGTTTAATCAATATTTTTCTTTGCGGTTCGTATTTTATCGCATATCAACGCATTTCAATGCATTCTTAACGCATTTTATCGCATTTCAACGCATTTTAATGTATTTTAACGCATTTTTAACGTATTTTATCGTATTTAAGCGCATTTTAATGGATTTTAACGCATTTTTAACGTATTTCATCGTATTCAAGTGCATTTTAATGTATTTTGACGCATTTTTAACGTATTTTATCGCATTTCAACGCATTTTAATGGATTTTAACGCATTTTTAACCAATTTTATCGTATTTAAGCGCATTTTAATGGATTTTAACGCATTTTTAACGTATCTTATCGTATTTCAACTCATTTTAATGGATTTCAATGCATTCTTAACGCATTTTATCGCATTTCAACGCATTTTAATGTATTTGAACGCATTTTTAACGTATTTTACTGCAAGTCAACGCATTTTAATGGATTTTAACGCATATTGTAACGTATTTTACCGTATTTAAGCGCATTTTAATGTATT
Organism: Hedychridium roseum; assembly: GCA_963989215.1. Lineage (NCBI taxonomy): Eukaryota > Metazoa > Arthropoda > Insecta > Hymenoptera > Chrysididae > Hedychridium > Hedychridium roseum. The sequence goes on along the minus strand of OZ022317.1, from coordinate 5,532,099 downwards.
TTAACGCATTTTTAACGTATTTTATCGCATTTCAACGCATTTTAATGGATTTTAACGCATTTTTAACCAATTTTATCGTATTTAAGCGCATTTTAATGGATTTTAACGCATTTTTAACGTATTTTATCGTATTTCAACGCATTTTAATGGATTTTAACGCATTTTTAACGTATTTTACCGTATTTAAGCGCATTTTAATGTATTTTGACGCATTTTTAACGTATTTTATCGCATTTCAACGCATTTTAATGGATTTTAACGCATTTTTAACGTATTTTACCGTATTTAAGCGCATTTTAATGTATTTTGACGCATTTTTAACGTATTTTATCGTATTTAAGCGCATTTTAATGTATTTTAACGCATTTTTGACGTATTTTATCGTATTTAAGCGCATTTTAATGGATTTTAACGCATTTTTAACGTATTTTATCGTATTTCAACTCATTTTAATGGATTTCAATGCATTCTTAACGCATTTTATCGCATTTCAACGCATTTTAATGGATTTCAATGCATTCTTAACGTATTTCATCGTATTCAAGTGCATTTTAATGTATTTTGACGCATTTTTAACGTATTTTATCGCATTTCAACGCATTTTAATGGATTTTAACGCATTTTTAACCAATTTTATCGTATTTAAGCGCATTTTAATGGATTTTAACGCATTTTTAACGTATCTTATCGTATTTCAACTCATTTTAATGGATTTCAATGCATTCTTAACGCATTTTATCGCATTTCAACGCATTTTAATGTATTTGAACGCATTTTTAACGTATTTTACTGCAAGTCAACGCATTTTAATGGATTTTAACGCATATTGTAACGTATTTTACCGTATTTAAGCGCATTTTAATGTATTTTAACGCATTTTTAACGTATTTTATCGCATTTCAACGCATTTTAATGGATTTTAACGCATTTTTAACCAATTTTATCGTATTTAAGCGCATTTTAATGGATTTTAACGCATTTTTAACGTATTTTATCGTATTTCAACGCATTTTAATGGATTTTAACGCATTTTTAACGTATTTTACCGTATTTAAGCGCATTTTAATGTATTTTGACGCATTTTTAACGTATTTTATCGCATTTCAACGCATTTTAATGGATTTTAACGCATTTTTAACGTATTTTACCGTATTTAAGCGCATTTTAATGTATTTTGACGCATTTTTAACGTATTTTATCGTATTTAAGCGCATTTTAATGTATTTTAACGCATTTTTGACGTATTTTATCGTATTTAAGCGCATTTTAATGTATTTTAACGCATTTTTAACGTATTTCATCGCATATCAACGCATTTTAATGGATTCTAATGCATTTTTAACGCATTTTATCGCATTTCAACGCATTTTAATGGATTTCAATGCATTCTTAACGTATTTTATCGTATTTAAGCGCATTTTAATGTATTTTAACGCATTTTTTACGTATTTTATCGTATTTAAGCGCATTTTAATGGATTTTAACGCATTCTTAACGTATTTTATCGTATTTCAACTCATTTTAATGGATTTCAATGCATTCTTAACGCATTTTATCGCATTTCAACGCATTTTAATGTATTTTAACGCATTTTTAACGTATTTCATCGTATTCAAGTGCATTTTAATGTATTTTAACGCATTTTTAACGTATTTTATCGTATTTAAGCGCATTTTAATGTATTTTAACGCATTTTTAACGTATTTCATCGCATATCAACGCATTTTAATGGATTCTAATGCATTTTTAACGTATTTTATCGTATATCAACGCATTCTAATGGATTTTAACGCATTTTGATGTATTTTAACGCGTTTTTAACGTATTTTATCGTATTTAAGCACATTTTAATGGATTTTAATGCTAATTTCAGTTTCTTTGATTTTTCTGCTAGTATAGTAGTTTTTTCGGGTAGTATAGTAGTCTTTTCTGGTGGTATAGTAGTTTTTCTGCTAGTATAGTAGTTTTTCTGCTAGTACATTTCTGCTAGTACATTTCAACACATTTTTAACGCGTTCTAACCTATTTCTACACATTTTAATGTAATTTTAAATATTTTACGCTATTTTACCGCATTCTAACCTATGTCAACACATTTTAATGCATTTCTAAATATTTTACGCTATTTTACCGCATTCTAACCTATTTCAACACATTTTAATGCATTTCTAAACGTTCTAACCTATTTCAAAGCATTTTAATGCATTTCTAAATATTCTACCATATTTTAACGCATTCTAACCAATTTCGACACATTTTAGTGCATTTCTACACGTTCTAATCTATTTTAAAGCATTTTCACACAATTTTTAATGTTTTAATGCATTTTCAATAAATTTTAACGTATTAAAAATTGTATGTTCAATTAAACATTTTGGTATTCTGTCGGTAATCGCTAGACTGATTATCACCGTTCTCAATTTACATCCGTGTAGAACATCGGTAACCGATCTGTAATCGCGAGACTGGTTATCACCGTTCTCAATTTATAATAAATCCGTGTAGGACGTCGGTAACCAATCTGTAATCGCTAGACTGATTGTCACAGTTCTCAATTTACATTCGTGTACAATATCGGTAACCAATCTGTAATCGCTAGACGGATTATCACAGTTCTCAATTTACGTTCGCGTAGAATATCGGTAACGAATCTGCAATCGCTAGACTGATTATCACCATTTTCAATTTGCATCGGTGTAAGACGTCGGTAACCAATCTGTAATCGCTAGACTGATTATTGCCGTTGTCAATTTACATCCGTGTAGAATATCGGCAACGAATCTGCAATCGCTAGACTGATTATGACCGGTCTCAATTTACGTTCGTGTAGAATATCGGTAACGAATCTGCAATCGCTAGACTGATTATCACAATTTTCAATTTGCATCGGTGTAAGACGTCGGTAACCAATCTGTAATCGCTAGACTGATTCTCCCCGTCGTCAATTTACATCCGTGTAGGACGTCGGTAACCGATCTGTAATTTCCGACGCATTTTAATAGATTTTAACGCATTCAAATCATTGTCAACGCATTTTCGACGAATTTTCGACGCATTTTAACGTATGTAAATCAATTTTAACGCATTTAAACGCATTCTTAACGCACTTTAACTCACTTTCATGCACTATTAACGTATTTTAACATATTTTCACACCTTATAACGCAGTCATAATACGTATTTTCGCGCACTATAGCGCATATACAACACACGAACTATATACCTATTATATATACTATATACTTACTATATATGTAACATACGTGCTACATACTTATTATATATACTATATACGTACTATATATATAATATACATGCTACATACCTATTATATATACTATATACGTACTATATATATAATATACATGCTACATACCTATTATATGTCCTATATACGTACTATAAATGTGACATACGTACTATATACCTATTATATGTCCTATATACGTACTATATATGTAACATACGTACTATATACCTATTATATGTCCTATATACGTACTATATATGTGACATACGTACTATGTACCTATTATATGTTCTATATACGTACTATATATGTGACATACGTACTATGTACCTTTTATATGTCCTATATACGTACTATAAATGTGACATACGTACTATATACCTATTATATGTCCTATATACGTACTATATATGTAACATACGTACTATATACCTATTATATGTCCTATATACCTATTATATATACTATATACGTACTATATACCTATTATATATACTATATACGTACTATATACCTATTATATATGCTGCATACGTAATATATATATTATATACGTATTATATACTCGTTGTACATACTATTTTATCGTAATTGAACGCATTTTAATGGATTTTAATGCATTTTTCACGTATTTTATTGTATTTCAACGCATTTTAATGGATTTTAATGCTTTTTTAACGTATTTTATCGTATTTCAACGCATTTTAATGGATTTTAATGCATTTTTCACGTATTTTATCGTATTTGAACGCATTTTAATGGATTTTAACGCATTTTTAATGTATTTTATCGTATTTCAACACATTTTAATGGATTTTAACGCATTTTTAACGTATTTTATCGTATTTAAGCGCATTTTAATGTATTTTAACGCATTTTTGACGTATTTTATCGCATTTCAACGCATTTTAATGGATTTTAATGCATTTTTTACGTATTTTATCGTATTTCAACGCATTTTAATGGATTTTAATGCATTTTTCACGTATTTTATCGTATTTCAACGCATTTTAATGGGTTTTAATGCATTTTTCACGTATTTTATCGTATTTCACCGCATTTTAATGGATTTTAATGCATTTTTCACGTATTTTATCGTATTTCAACGCATTTTAATGGTTTTTAACGCATTTTTAACGTATTTTATCGTATTTGAACGCATTCTAATGGATTTTAATGCATTTTTTACGTATTTTATTGTATTTCAACGCATTTTAATGGGTTTTAATGCATTTTTCACGTATTTTATCGTATTTCACCGCATTTTAATGGATTTTAATGCATTTTTCACGTATTTTATCGTATTTCACCGCATTTTAATGGATTTTAATGCTAATTTCAGTTTTATTTTATTTTTTCTGCTAGTATAGTAGTTTTTTCTGCTAGTATAGTAGTTTTTTCTGCTAGTATAGTAGTTTTTTCTACTAGTATAGTAGTTTTTTCTGCTAGTATAGTAGTTTTTTCTACTAGTATAGTAGTTTTTTCTGCTAGTATAGTAGTTTTTTCTACTAGTATAGTAGTTTTTTCTACTAGTATAGTAGTTTTTTCTGGTAGTATAGTAGTTTTTTCTGGTAGTATAGTAGTTTTTTCTACTAGTATAGTAGTTTTTTCTACTAGTATAGTAGTTTTTTCTACTAGTATAGTAGTTTTTTCTGGTAGTATAGTAGTTTTTCGGCCAGTATAGTAGAATAGTAGTATAGTAGTTTTTTATACTACTATACTAGCCGAAAAAACTACTATACTAGTATAGTAGTTTTTTTAGTATAGTAGTATAGTAGAAAAACTACTATACTAGCAGAAAAAACTACTATACTAGTAGAAAAAACTACTATACTAGTAGAAAAAACTACTATACTAGTAGAAAAAACTACTATACTACCAGAAAAAACTACTATACTAGTAGAAAAAACTACTATACTAGCAGAAAAAACTACTATACTACCAGAAAAAACTACTATACTAGCAGAAAAAACTACTATACTAGCAGAAAAAACTACTATACTAGCAGAAAAAACTACTATACTAGCAGGAAAATCAAAGAAACTGAAATTAGCATTAAAATCCATTAAAATGCGCTTAAATACGATAAAATACGTTAAAAATGCGTTAAAATACATTAAAATGCGTTGATATACGATAAAATACGTTAAAAATGCGTTAAAATCCATTAAAATGCTCTTAAATACGATAAAATACGTAAAAAATGCGTTAAAATCCATTAAAATGCGTTGAAATGCGATAAAATACGTTAAAAATGCATGAAAATCCATTAAAATGCGTTGAAATGCGATAAAATACGTTAAAATACATTAAAATGCGTTCAAATACGATAAAATACGTGAAAAATGCATTAAAATCCATTAAAATGCGTTCAAATACGATAAAATACGTTAAAAAAGCATTAAAATCCATTAAAATGCGTTGAAATACAATAAAATACGTGAAAAATGCATTAAAATCCATTAAAATGCGTTCAATTACGATAAAATAGTATGTACAACGAGTATATAATACGTATATAATATATATATTACGTATGCAGCATATATAATAGGTATATAGTACGTATATAGTATATATAATAGGTATATAGGACATATAATAGGTATATAGTACGTATGTTACATATATAGTACGTATATAGGACATATAATAGGTATATAGTACGTATGTCACATTTATAGTACGTATATAGGACATATAATAGGTATATAGTACGTATGTCACATTTATAGTACGTATATAGGACATATAAAAGGTACATAGTACGTATGTCACATATATAGTACGTATATAGAACGAATAATAGGTACATAGTACGTATGTCACGTATATTGTACGTATGTCACATATATAGTACGTATATAGAACATACAATAGGTACATAGTACGTATGTCACATATATAGTACGTATATAGGACATATAATAGGTATATAGTACGTATGTTACATATATAGTACGTATATAGGACATATAATAGGTATATAGTACGTATGTCACATTTATAGTACGTATATAGGACATATAAAAGGTACATGGTACGTATGTCACATATATAGTACGTATATAGAACATATAATAGGTACATAGTACGTATGTCACGTATATTGTACGTATGTCTCATATATAGTACGTATATAGAACATATAATAGGTACATGGTACGTATGTCACATATATAGTACGTATATAGGACATATAATAGGTATATAGTACGTATGTATCATTTATAGTACGTATATAGGACATATAAAAGGTACATAGTACGTATGTCACATATATAGTACGTATATAGAACGAATAATAGGTACATAGTACGTATGTCACGTATATTGTACGTATGTCTCATATATAGTACGTATATAGAACATATAATAGGTACATGGTACGTATGTCACATATATAGTACGTATATAGGACATATAATAGGTATATAGTACATATGTCACATTTATAGTACGTATATAGGACATATAAAAGGTACATAGTACGTATGTCACATATATAGTACGTATATAGAACATATAATATGTACATAGTACGTATGTCACATATATAGTACGTATATAGAACATATAATAGGTATATAGTACGTATGTTACATATATAGTACGTATATAGGACATATAATAGGTATATAGTACGTATGTCACATTTATAGTACGTATATAGGACATATAAAAGGTACATAGTACGTATGTCACATATATAGTACGTATATAGAACATATAATAGGTACATAGTACGTATGTCACATATATAGTACGTATATAGAACATATAATAGGTACATAGAACGTATGTCACATATATAGTACGTATATAGAACATATAATAGGTACATAGTACGTATATCACATATATAGTACGTATATAGAACATATAATAGGTATATAGCAGGTATATTGTATATATAGTACGTATATAGTATATATAATAGGTATGTAGCATGTATATTATATATATAGTACGTATATAGTATATATAATAGGTATGTAGCATGTATATTATATATATAGTACGTATATAGTATATATAATAAGTATGTAGCACGTATGTTACATATATGGTACGTATATAGTATATATAATAGGTATATAGTTCGTGTGTTGTATATGCGCTATAGTGCGCGAAAATACATATTATGACTGCGTTATAAGGTGTGAAAATATGTTAAAATACGTTAATAGTGCATGAAAGTGAGTTAAAGTGCGTTAAGAATGCGTTTAAATGCGTTAAAATTGATTTACATACGTTAAAATGCGTCGAAAATTCGTCGAAAATGCGTTGACAATGATTTGAATGCGTTAAAATCTATTAAAATGCGTCGGAAATTACAGATCGGTTACCGACGTCCTACATGGATGTAAATTGACGACGGGGAGAATCAGTCTAGCGATTACAGATTGGTTACCGACGTCTTACACCGATGCAAATTGAAAATTGTGATAATCAGTCTAGCGATTGCAGATTCGTTACCGATATTCTACACGAACGTAAATTGAGACCGGTCATAATCAGTCTAGCGATTGCAGATTCGTTGCCGATATTCTACACGGATGTAAATTGACAACGGCAATAATCAGTCTAGCGATTACAGATTGGTTACCGACGTCTTACACCGATGCAAATTGAAAATGGTGATAATCAGTCTAGCGATTGCAGATTCGTTACCGATATTCTACGCGAACGTAAATTGAGAACTGTGATAATCCGTCTAGCGATTACAGATTGGTTACCGATATTGTACACGAATGTAAATTGAGAACTGTGACAATCAGTCTAGCGATTACAGATTGGTTACCGACGTCCTACACGGATTTATTATAAATTGAGAACGGTGATAATCAGTCTCGCGATTACAGATCGGTTACCGATGTTCTACACGGATGTAAATTGAGAACGGTGATAATCAGTCTAGCGATTACCGACAGAATACCAAAATGTTTAATTGAACATACAATTTTTAATACGTTAAAATTTATTGAAAATGCATTAAAACATTAAAAATTGTGTGAAAATGCTTTAAAATAGATTAGAACGTGTAGAAATGCACTAAAATGTGTCGAAATTGGTTAGAATGCGTTAAAATATGGTAGAATATTTAGAAATGCATTAAAATGCTTTGAAATAGGTTAGAACGTTTAGAAATGCATTAAAATGTGTTGAAATAGGTTAGAATGCGGTAAAATAGCGTAAAATATTTAGAAATGCATTAAAATGTGTTGACATAGGTTAGAATGCGGTAAAATAGCATAAAATATTTAAAATTACATTAAAATGTGTAGAAATAGGTTAGAACGCGTTAAAAATGTGTTGAAATGCATTAAAATAGGGTAGAATATTTAGAGATGCATTAAAATGTGTTGAAATAGGTTAGAAAGCGTTAGAAATGTATAGAAATGCGTTAAAATTGGGAAAAATATTTTGAGATGCATTAAAATGCATTCAAGTAGAAATATAAATTAAATGTGTTAAAATACGTCAATAGTGCGTGAAAACACATTGAAATGGATTAAAAATGCGTTGTGGTGCGTTAAAATGTGTTAAAATACATCAATAGTGCGTTATAAGTGCGTCAAAATACATTAAAGTGCGTTAAGAATGCGTTGTAGGGTGTGTAAATGTTTTAAAATATGTCAATAGTCCGTGAAAATACATAAAAGTGCGTTAAAAATGCGATAAAGTGCATTAAAATACGTTCAAATGCATTAAAATGGATTATAATACATTATATATAGCATATACACAATGTATAATATATAGGATTTATCAATCTCTTTTTCCACAGCCGGTAATATAGAACACTATATTAAACATCATGAATATGATATAACTTATGTTCGCATACAACAGTCACACGAAACTAAAGATCACTCAAAGATACCTGGAAGTTATCAAGGGTGAAATTTTTGGTCGTTATAGTAGAATTCTGTTTTATCGATCTGCTTTTCCACGGCCGGTAATATATAACACTGTTTTACCGTTGTAAGTAAAAGCGAAAGCTGTAACTTGGCAATACATGGCAAGTTAAATTTCTAGGAAAATGTGTTAAAGATTATTGCTCTTTTCTTTGCCGCCAAATCTGGTTGCTGATGCATTTTTGGCTGAAATTTATAGTGGTACTGATACGATTTTTTAATAAAGGGTGCGCTAAAATGCGTTAAAAATGCTTTATAGAGCGTTAAATTATATTAATAATGCATTACAGTGCGTTAAAATGGATTAGAACGTCTTAAAATACGTTAAGAATGCATTAAAATCCATTAAAATGCGTTGAAATACGATAAAATACGTTAAAAATGCGTTAAGACACGTTAAAATGCGTTGAAATGCTATTAAATACATTAAAATGGCATCAAAATACGTTGAAAATGCGTTCGAAAAGCATGAAAATACCGTGAAATTCATTCGAATACATTTAGCGATTGTTGGCGTTACGTTACAAAGTTTTCAAGTTATTTGATGATTTTCAGTGTGAAAATATGAAACCGTTGGATTATCTCCGGTAATTATCAAAGAAGTGTGTAATTTGGATAATAGATTACGTCTATGATAATAGTTCTACTACAGACGTGATATAGGATAGACCTAACATCTTACGGGGTTTCGTGGCCACAAAACTGAATTATCGATCAAAATTATAGTTTATAGTAATATAATTATAATTATAGTAATATACAATCATAGTAATTATAGTTATAGTAATATATAATTATAGTAAAATTATAATTATAGCGCTTCTGTAAATTTTCAAGCTGTATTGGTAACATTAAGCATGACACTAAAACGGTAAAGGGGGCCATATGGCCCCCAAAAATTTGGCTGAAAAACTGCATTGGATGTTAGGTCTATTCTATACCTCGTCGGTGATCGGATCATTTACCATCCGTTCGTTTACCATCGGATGAATGTACCATCGAATAAATTTGAGAAAATAGTGGGTTACAAGGTTTTTACTTTTATTAAAAGATGGCTCTAAAATCGTGCACGAGATAACCATTGCAAATATACCATTTCAATACTTCTTCTAAATTATGCATAAATCAAATAATAGTCTCTTTAAACTTCTACGAAGGTCTTGCCTGTAGTAAGAGAAACATAGCTTAGCGAAAGAATTTACATATTGCAAGAACTTCAATCTGCCGACCGTAAAATAGATGTTTAATACATTTAAAAAGTACAGTTGTAGATCTACGAACTTATGTGTAGAGAATGGCGAAAATGTTAGTTAATTATATCTGTATCGTATTCCGTTTACTCCGAGTGGTATTTTCCTAGATTCAATTAATGTTATATTTGGTCGAAGGGGTTTTCCTTATCGCTGTAAGAATCCATGTTGCCCCGTGGGAGAAAAAAGAAATTTCCTAGTCACCCTTTCGGACGTGTTCTAAATTACAACCAACAAGTTTGCTGATCCTTGCGAAAGAGTCTCAAAACTAATCAGGCCCTATGTTAAAGCGGTCTACCAAAAATTCTGTTATTTATCAACGTCAAATGCCAAACTAGAAGTAGTCAGACACATTAAATATGGGGTCTACTGGATTTCTGTATTTTCATAATCATTTCGATGGAATTTTCTATTCTTTGAGGGTCGTAAGATTGTTGCTTTAGTTGACGCATCGAAAAGTATAAAGGTATTAACACGCCTTTATCTCTATTTACGTCTATCGAGCTTTTATTCGACCTTGCAGCAGACTATCAATTACTGAAAAACCTTTGGTGAATCCTTCGACATATCCTTTGTTCAATAGAATCCTTTCCTCCGTGAATTACTCGAGTACCTGGCGCAAAATCGCAGTAAGGCTTGCTAAAAATCAAAGGCCGAGTGGTCCTTTTTCCAAGTGGTCGAGGGTAGTAGAGGGTGTCGTAAAAGGTACACGAAAGGCGAAACGCGATACGAAAAGGGGTGGCTAACGGGTAGTGGGGGTTGGTCCTGCGGATCGGTCTTTCTCGCACAAGAACAACCTCCGTCAGTAGCGTCGCGCTCTCTGATCAAAGCGGTTCCATCGCTTATAACGTTATTTTCCAATCGAGAATCATTCCGCCGATGGTACAGCATCCGGAAGTAATATTATCTCTGTTGGCGTGAGTGTGAAGGAAATACAAAAAATTTTGTGAACCATTCTACAAACACTACCTTGTTGTAAAATGTTTAAACTAGGGAAACCTTGGGAAGTCACAAGTGAATTTTTCGTATCTTCTTTAGAAGTTATTGCGATGGTTATTATTTACTACCAGTTCGTTAGAACTCAGAGAAAGTAATATTAAGTTCCAACAGGTTCATTCGGAAGTTTTTAACATGCTAAAAAGTTTCTCACGAGACAAGTAATACAACGTGAACATGCGCGAACGTTATGGATAGAAACTAAATCGAATTCAGTGGGCGATCGGTACGTGACGAGATTCCTCATCGGAAACGGAGGAAAAAGGAAAAGCGCGATGCCTTTATCAGCGAAAATTCGTGCGTCAGCGGCCGATTTTATGTTTCGACGAAGAATCGTCGCCAACTTCTTAATTCCCTCTCCACCTACGGTCTTTCCGTTTATTTACCATTTCCAGTCACGGGCGCACCTTTCCTATCGTTTCGCTTACTTTTAGGACACATCGATCGTAACTTTTATGGCTACTTTTTGTCGCAAAACATTCGTAGCAATGGTTCGCTTTTGTGGATATTCAGAGCAAAAGGATTGGCGAATTTCGCGGAGAATTATGAGCGAAAATATACACCATGTATTCCAATAGTAGTTACGCGATCGTAGAAGTTTGTCATAAATAATCAAACCCGCTGTCCTATGAATTTTAAAATTTTATTACCTTGATTAAATATTACCCGTTGCTTTACGAGCAAACACTATGAATTCCGTGAAAATGACACGTAGCAAAATAATCTTCGTACATCCACCGTAAAATTATGTTACTCTCATCCGCTTTAAGACTCTTGTTATAAAGTGAGTTGTCATGATATCCCGCTAAGACATTTCACTTCGATATTTATTGCTCAACGTTAAAAGCTATGAAACGGCCGTAAGGATTTGTCACAATTGCCATAAATAACCGACTTGCCTTGCCTACCAATAATCCTTATACTCTTTTTGTACGCTATATAAACTTTTATCAACCAAACCGCCTCATCCACTTTTGACACAGGTTGTCGTTTGCCTGAAATTTATTAAATCCCTTAAAGCCCTTAATTATTCAATGCTTTAATTATTGGGCTTCTATAAATGTTTTCATACTGGTAAAAGGCCTTGGAAATAATTACGTAACGTAAAAGAGGATCTTTAGGAGGATATTGCTGTCCGCAAAGGGTCGTTAAAATTTTTAATTACAACCATGTCTGGTTATGAACTGCCCCTCTCTGGTCTTTAATTAACGCATTACCCTTTTATTCGTCCAACTGCAACAAAATTGTGGCCGCGGTGAACCAAGTACGCTACGCGGAAATCGCGCTGATCGTCGGCAAGAGTTGTAAGACGCGGGGTGAAAATCTCATTCTGGCTAGTTTCCACCCTTCCTCACGCAATTTGCCCACTCGATGCTCAATCTCTCAGAGATGACATACCGGTTTTTCGTTCACCCAATTCGCAAGATGGGGGAAAATGTCGTCGAAAATGTTACAATCCTGTAGGAGATTGACGTACGAAAAAGTCTTCAATTTAGCTTGATTCCCGTCCTGTCCAAGATTATCCGCCGTTTTTTATCGTCGCCTATTTACCGGCTTCCCGTATAAGAAATAAAAATGAAACGTGGTATTAACTCACCTTCGTGAGCATTCGCCGACTGCCATAGAATTAAATGATAATCCGGCCAGGCAAACTGCGTTTCACTCCCTTCTTTACCTGATGCTTCGATAAATTCGCAGACCTGCATTTTCACGGAAAATATTTTTCAAATTAACCTCGCAAATCTGGAGGATTTAGTTTAACGAAAAATTCCCTCGGTCGGTGGTACCTGCATTTCCGTCATATTTCGTCATAAATTTCCCGGCCAATGCATTAATTTCGTTAATCCGGTCGTTTATTATCCTAGCTTCGTTAGTATCCGTTTCGCGCTTTCATTCGCACGGTATATCGCCGATAAGATCCGCTTATCTCGACGCACATTTGCTATGTGATACAAACACACATACTATTCAATCAAGGTTATCCACGTCCTCTGACCTCGTTTTCTCCACCGTGCATTTTAATTATCTGATTTTGCACCTAAGAAGTGCATTACGTGAATTGAAAAATGCCATAGCTGCAGAAAATCTCTGCACGACGCCTACGTTATTCACATGATTTTATAATTCATTCTCATCTTCGGATACTTCTCGCTGAGTGTTTTTCACTGAAACATTGAAATAAGGAACTGATCGATACGATTGTGTTAGCCCACTCGAGTGAGGGGGTTCGCTACCCTCTTTTTACGCGTCTCATTAAATTTCTCCTCGCGATTTAAACACGGATATGCGTCAGATTGCGAAAGGTTGCATCCAAAGCATGACAAAAAGGATAAACGGTAATAGCGGTAATTATGATTAACACGATCGTAATGATAGCGTTTAGGGTAGGCGGGTTCATGTAAATTCCTAAAACATGCTGTATTTCACGATTTTTTTCAAGCACAAATTACAGAGTTTCAAAAGTAATTTACGGCGCGAAAGTAATTTGCAGTGCAAATGAAACTTTTTATGGTACTGAAATATTTATACAATGATCTATTTAATCCTTTCATTGGCTTGGCACCTGTCGCAATTTCTTTAATGGAATATATTATACTTTTCGCATGAAAATAGTGCATACAAATATTCTGGCTTAGGTTGAAATTCAATGAAAATCTCTTGGATGGAAACATTTTATTTTGTACCTGGAAGATCATTTCAAACGAAAATAGTTTGTCAGTTGTTAATGGATAATTGTTCACCGGAGGAACGGAACGAAGTCGAAAGAAAACGAAATAAATGTCAAACTATAAACATTTTTTTCATCGGATTCATGAATTCGCATCACTTGGAGCACTTTACTCAATTACCCGAAGATCTGTTTGCCCCCAAAGAAAACTACAAAGTCAGCACGAGAACTGAAAGGTTTCGAAATCCAGGAAACGAGCAATTTGAATGAAATTTTGTGTTTGGTGCGCACTCGAATATCGAAGCGATACTTCTCGGAAGTATAGTTGAAAAGGTCTTCGGAGAATCGGGGGTATATTTTACCAAGGATAATTCCCTTGACACGCCTAACGGCGATGAAATTTGAGCCTAATTCGATGGTTACATGATAGGAAAAACTTAGAGACCTCGTTATTTTCACGAACCACTGAGTCCCGGTTGTCTGGAATCCCTAATATATTTCGAACATCGTCGAAATCTTCTCTCGCGAGGTCCACGAAGTTGCCGAATTAACAGATTTATGAAGTACCGATGCAAGCTCTTCTCACGACTGCTGTAATGATCACATGCAGGGCATCTATGAAAGCCCTTCTAATGCATGCTAAAGCTTCAATTTTCCGATGCCGTCGGTGTTGAGAACGTTCCAAAGACAGGCCGACCGGTTTATCAAATTAGCACTCTGATTAAAATCCAATCAATCACGAGGAAACCGGAGCGATGCTTTCGTGGAATCATCATCCCCGAGAGAGTATCGTTAGCAGTTTCGCAGGGCAACACGCGAGGGGTGCCTTCGTTTCCTTGTATCTATTATGGAAACTTGGGGCGCCACAGTGTGCCCCTGTCGTACTATTAAAGCTCGCATAGCCCTCTTAATAGCCTGCGTAAGCGGATTCCTTTTGGCCTGCGGGGTTCGTGATGCTTTGACAAATTACATATGCAGGCCCAAATCCGCATGCTACAATGAGCGACAGGAAGGGGACTCGGCCCGCCTATTCTATTTTCTGTCAAACTCCAAACGTATGCTAAGCACGCCTTTAAAATGCTCCTCCGTTCCGAAAAGATCAACCTTCTTGCGCGATGAATATATTTTACCAGGACGGCCGCTTAAACTCAAGAAAAATTTCTCACAATATTCTCAGGAATAAATATTATAATTCATTTATGGAAAGTTGCTAGCACGGTGATCGAAATTTTATAACGAAGTTATTAGAGATCGATAATCCGGTTAAAGATGCGCTAATATTCCTACGAACCGCAATCTTTCTCGGAGTCTAAAAATTCTTATAACGGGTAACATTATACATGTACCCCTTTGAGAATGGAATTATATTTCAGAAGAATTATGGCGGACAGAAATGTTGTCGTGGTCATAATAATTCTTTGACTCTTAGGACTTTTCAAAATCACGAATAATTTTGTCCCGAAGGAAAAAATGTCAACAACAGGGTGGTATATTATCGCCTTTATGTACAAGAATTCCTGGCTTCCTTATTGCATTTTCGGTCTCTATTGGCATAGTTGAGACGCCTCTGTAAGTTATTTCGCGTTAACGCATTGTTCCTGGTAACAGCGATGCAATCGAAATACCTCTGCTTGCATTCAAATCTTGCCAGTTTTAGAGGAAATTTTTTTCTTGTACTTCGAGAGTTTCAAACGTAGCTGGAAACTTCCTTTAATTAGACGCTCAGCCTTCTGCGGTAAATCGTGCGTTAATTTTCGCGGCGCAGAGTCGAGGGAAGAAGGAATGGCGATATATTCGCGGTGAAAGGGAACGGGGAGAACATCCCCGCGTTGATCATCACGGGGCTTTGACAAATCACGCAAGCATCAGCCAACGTCGTAACGCATTATCTGCCGAACTTGTTATGAGTAGGGTGGGTAAATCGTGCGGGCTGTTGACCCGATGATCAAATATACCACTGACGACCGACCGACCACCGAAATGTGTCTGGAGATTATGAATCGCTCGCGCTTTTCCTTCCGACGAAAATAAGAAAATTTATTATTAATGGCGTGGCCATTCCTTCCCTGTGCCGGATGGCCTGCGCATAATAATATTTGCGTCCTCCAACAGGGAAGTAAAAAAGCATAAAGTAACAAGAAGCCGACGTCGGGGAGCTTTGACGACTCGATAAGGAATATGAGGGTAAAATCTCAAGCGGGGGTTTGAAAACAGAGAAAAATTAAACAACGCGAGGGATTACCAAAGCACTATTTCGACCCTCGCAAGGGTTTCAGTGAATAGAAATTGGATAGAAATAGTCGATAGTAAATAAAATGTATATTTCCTCTTGGAGTCTCCCGCATTCGATAAACACAACGACGAGCTCGGAAAGAGGAGAAGTAGTAGATACAAACAGAGACGGTGTGGCTTGCGAAGGAGAAAGTGGTCGATGCGTAGATCAGCTAGAGGGAAAAGTAAGCGCGGGATGATCGAACAGTTGGCAAGGACGAGGTAAAGGGTGGCAAGTGTAAGGGGGAAAGCTCGAAGTAGGACGAGGGTGGGTGATGCTGGCTCAACCAAGGAACTAGCAGTTTTTCACCTTTACGAGCTACTCACGGATTTCTAAGCGATTACGCTTACATGCCCGCGAGCTGTTGAGTAATTCTACAAGAAGCGTCTTATAAATATCTATTTACTTGTACATGGACATCCGTGTACAATTTTTTGCACTAACACGAGACAATGGTTCGAGGGAGAAAATGCTTCCTTTTCAATACTCTTTAACTTGGTACTTGCTTAATTCTTATTGCCAGATAGCGCTTTAAACCGTACTTTACCTTCAATTGATTTACATAAATTTCCATTGGAACGCTTGAACTGCTTCCGTTGTAACACCTGCCGGGTAAAATGGCTTGTACGGGTGTCTTTGTTATTTATCGGAATTCTCAAGGAAATGAAAAACGAGGGACAGCAACCCTCGGTGTAATGACTTTTCGATCGCTTTCTTCAACAGCTGGGGGATTGTCATGTATATGCGCCTTAGAGGTGATTCGCTTTTTGTGCAAATTGAACACGTTAGCAACGTTACACCAATTTCAGAAACCCATAAAAATAACGTAAAAGAACGTTATTTATTGACCAATGGAAAAATTTTATCTGCCCATCCGAGCATGTAATTTTATAGAATATTTACTCTTTCATATATTTCAACAATTTGTTGGATTGACTGACAGGGCAATTAGCGGTTGGTATCGGGGAATGATAATTGCTTTACTTTGTGCAAACTCAGATATTGCCTCGTGGTCGAATTAATAACTCGTCCATCATTGTTCGATTATGCTCTGCAATTACGAAGGGCTGTAACATTGAGAAATACTCAAGGCTATCATTGTTCTCTTACCTATAAGATTTTCTGTATTTTCCGAGAGTTAGTTGCGCCTACGCGTAATATAATTAACCGCTTTCTAGCCGAATATTAGTTAACGTTGTCGTTAACATTGTTATTAACATTGTCGACTCACTATGAACTTTTAGTTGAAACCTCTTCCCGTACTTGCTTCTAAATTACATCAGATATTTTCAATTTTCATGCATCGGCACGAAAGAACTCGCCTTTCAAGTTTTCACCCGAAGAATCCTCTGAGTTTCTCTTCTCTTGCTAGAAAATACCATACCGTAAGTTAAAAAAGTGCAAAATGCATTGTATCTTCGGACGGTAGGATAAAAGAAGTCTTGTGTATTCTAGAAAAGCTAGGGAAAAGAAGCAAAATAATACGGTATTGACACAAACAAAAATGCTCGCAACATCGTCATTCCTATTTCAATTTTTCAGCTTATCATTGCCTCCTATAAAACAGACATCAAATATTCTGCGATTCAGTATTCAGTACAAAGGGAAATTTAAGCCATTCGTGCATACGAAAAATATATTCCACATTAAAAGGTTGTGTAAATGGAAGTTTGTATACTCATATGAATACCATCTAGTATCTTAATTTTTCCCTCGAGGATTTCCGCGGCTCGGAAAATTCGCCTTTTATTTTCCGACTGACCGCGTATTAACCGGGACGGTAAGTTCTGTCCTGGGCGAGTTGTTAAGTTCTGCACGTGTCAGTCGAGCCACAGGTGCCCGCCAAACTCCCCGGTGTCGTTTCCCACCGCGCTTCGACTATTTAACTTTAATATCCTGCGTTCTGACGCGTCGGCCCCGCGGGCTTGCCGCTCCGACTTCCCGGTTCCGCCTTTCTTTTTTTTCCGTCTGGCTTTTATGAATAATTCAGGAAGAAGGCGTCGAAAAAATCTGCCTCCTTGAGGGATACGGCAAATTCCCGCCAACGGCATATTGCACTTCGCGTTAATGCATTTTAGTCAGAAAATTCCATAACGTTATCGATTTCTCAGACGTTCCAACATGGCTATACCTTCACAGCTACGTACACACGGAAAATATAGATAAAAACTTTCGAATATTTCGTGACATGCCCCCTTTTCCCAAGCTTGGAAAGGAGGACGAGCTGCTTCAAATCCTACGGGAGGAAGGGCCGATTATTGTACAGAGATTCATAGCGACGATGTGCATCACGTGAACATCTTAGATTGGAAGGACATATGTATTCCGTGTGCGATTCTAGCAACCTATCGAATCCATTGGACGGTCATATAAATTCAGGAAAGACTCTACCGCGTGTCTATACGATCAACATAGAAATTCAACGAGGATTTTCGTCGTCTCTATCCACTATCTAAATTCAGCAATCCTACGGCTCATTTTTCAGACGTATATATACCTGCAATTACTTGCCAAAGTCAATTGCTTGCGCCTTTTCCTGAGGCTTGTTAAGCCAATGGAATAAGTTTCTCGATAAATTAAATTACTTCGCAGGGTTTCGCGTGGGAAATAAACGCTTGATTAATGCGTGCGGCGAGTTGTTAATACATTCACTGATGACCTGCGGTTATGGACTTGTGTCGATTCCTATGCAAATCCCGTACGGTTGTGGCCAGAGGTCGTTAAGGTTCCTTATGTCTCAAGCAGGTGCTAAGGCCATCTACGTCAGACGCAAAAACGACCATTCAAAGTCGAAAACGAGGCAGACGCGGAGCACGAGGGCCATGTGGTCGATTTTTGATTATTTACCCGACGCCCCGATTAGCCCAACGGATTCTTTAAAACGCTGGGGCAAACGACCGAAAAGATATCGCGAGAATCGTTAAAGCTTTTAACGACGTCGGCCGAGATTCGATGGCTTTTAATCCTGCCAGCACGCAGATCCGTTTATTCGCTCTTTCGTTCGCATATTTCCGTCGGAATGTACGAGTGGCAAATTTCCAAGAGAGATGAAAATTATTTCATAGCTTCAATGCTTTGTTCGCGGAGGATGAGTGAAGAATGAATGTTCATTGTATTAAATGCACCTTCTGTCGTTGCTCGAGTAAGAGATGGGGGGGGGGGGGTGAAACGCGGGAGAAATTGTACACCTAATCCGTTTTATCACGGTCTTAATGCGACCCATCGACGCAGGAGATGAAATCCTCCATCGGCGCGTCAACCCCAACGAGGAATTAAGGCCGAGTGTCTCTCGAATGGCATTTTTATGCCGGCTAAATCCGCGACTACCAATCCAACCGGCGACTCTTCACGAAATTTTGCTCCTTCCAAAAACTCGATTCTATGACCTTTTTACTACTTTACCTCACCGTAGAATTAGATTGACCCGGTGAAACGTGAGTCGAAAAATCGCTAAGTATCCTATCGGTCCTGCTTTTGCGAAAAGTTGTTACACTCGCCGAGGGAAATGGCCCTGGCAGCCGTTATTCCCACGGGAAGACACAGTCACGAGTGACCCCCGTAATGACGTCGTTTCGACATTGGCGTAAAACCTCGCAGTAGAATTATCTTTATTGAGAATTATGTCGCGGAGTTGATCGAAGTCGTAAAGCAGGATGTTTAAGGAAAAATGAGTTTTTCGTAGCCCCAGTGAAAGCACGGGAAATAATCGGGGCTGTCGCTTATAAAAAGTATCCGGAAAGTCTGAGGAAGTTCCAACGGGACGAGTTTCTGCTGTGTTATAGCACGAGCTTGCGAGAAGACCGAAAGTCGTACACGTTCCATCATTCGGCGATGACGGTTATATCGTTTATCTCTCCGCAATTTAAGTTTTCGACGTGCGGGAAAATCACCTTCCTAACATGTTTTCGCCATGTCATGCAAAAAGAGTTCTTCAATGCATCGAGCATTCACGTTGCTTCGGGGCAAAGTTGCATCGATCCCTGCAAGTTGACAAGTTCAAAGTGTTCGTTGCACTGAGATTCATTCAACGTGAAAAAGTAAATAAATTTAATTGAATTTAATTTAATAATGTCTTTATTGCACACAGTTACATGAGGATAGTACACAGTAACATGGAAAAAAGAAATGATATCTGAGACTTATGCAAAAGGCGAGGTTCAGCATAAGGCTGTTTTGCTACCTAACCAAAATATAATACCTAAATACAATGATCTATGTGATACAGATTGCAATAAAAATAACAAAATACATTAAGTAAAGTAAAGTTTTGTAAATCTGTTCGCTTTTACGACGTTAAATATTTGAGATTTTCGAGTTAGCAAAAAGTATGTCCTTAAAGAAATCTTATTCGCTACGCTGTCGCTCGCAGACTTGGCAATCTTTGCAAAGTGGGGAAAAATAATCTTCCAAGTATACCGACAAACGCGCGAAACCAGTTAAAAACGTCGTGAAACAACAGTCATTGTCGTTTACGGCGAATTGCAAACTTCTCAACACACCGCAACAAAAGTCCTATGGGACTTCTTAACCAGCAAATTTCACCTGCCAAGTCCCGCCCGACTTATCCACTGAAATATCCCTGGGAATTCGTTATACAGATTGTACGCTTTCGAGAGTGGCTTGCATTGTCGACAGTTGCACCAATACACAAGTTTCCTGCTCGTAGCAATTAAAAAATCCTAATAGAATAGAACTTTTTAAAGGCGAATTATATACATGACTCATTTCTGCCGCTTTAAAAAGCCTTAGTTTCTGGTTTTCAGAAAATTACATGGGGCTGTGCGAGCGTCGCGAAACGTCGTATGCTAGGATGCACATCTAAACGGCAGACTCGCATAAGCGACTGATTCAGCATGTCATTTCGAGATAGGAACTCTTGGCTAAAGTCATTTCCGACAACGATCTCAAAGTGACATCCATATGTAAACCAGCCGCAATCTTGGCCGGAGGATTTAGTTGAATGCGTCCCACTCGTCTTTTCGACGTTTTGTTAAATGACCTAGCAACCTGATGCGGCTGATTGCAGAGTAACATTTTTCCCAAAGTTAAGCGTACGATGGAAGTATTAAAAGTGAAAGCCGATAATCCGAGGAGAAGTATAGCTACAGACCGCAACGATAGATCTGTGAAAACAACTTTGCGAAACCCGCGATTCACTGCAGCCAATTTCTTTCGTTATTAAGAAAAGTGCGTTCTGAGGAAAGGTAGAAAAATAGCGTCGCGGGGAGTAGGCAAGACAAGAAATATGGACCAAGGAAAACGGGGAAAGTGCGAATAAAGTGTCGGAAGTGGAGGTAGCCTACGTTGCTTAACAGAGACGGAATGATATTGCTGTAAAAAGGCAGAAGCAAGCAAGGAAAAAGACTAAACTTGCTTCCGATAAGCGACGGAACTCTGAGAAATGGGATCGACCGTCATGATAACGTCGTCCACGTTGGCCCCGACGACTCTGACGACCGCAGCGATGACGATCATGACCTCCATGGTCCTCCAGTCCAACGTCAGTGACGAGAAGGGAAGCCACGATGAAGAGGAGTACACGCCGTACGTTGATCGACCGGAAACTTACGTAGTTCCTGTTGTCTTCTTGCTCATTCTAATCGTCGGTCTCACCGGCAACGGCGTTCTCGCACTCACGATCCTCCGACACGCCAATATGAGGAACGTGCCAAATACCTACGTCCTCTCGCTGGCCCTCGGCGATCTCCTGGTACGCTGGTAATCTTTGTTCCACGTGAAAACTTAGCTTAGGAAAATCCTACAACTTTTTCATCTCACTATTGTCTTCACAAGCACCATTCTCCGAGCTCCGCTTAACTCTCCCTCCGTTGATCCATACGAATAATCCTGTTTAATTAAAACATTGAAAATATACACAAGAAAAATATCTTGAGCGGCGAATATTCTCGTACTTTCCAACAGTAAAATTCGATGATAGTGCTGTGTAGTCTGCCGTAGCGCTGTTCTGCTTCTTCTGAGACGTTTTCTCGACGTTTGCTTCTCAACTGTAGGTCATCGTGATTTGCGTACCCTTTACATTTACCGTGTACATACTGGACTCCTGGCCGTTCGGTTTGCTGCTCTGCAAGGTGTCCGAGTGTGCGAAGGACATTTCCGTTGGGGTTTCGGTTTTCACCTTGACTGCACTCTCGGCCGACAGGTTCTTCGCCATCGTGGATCCCATGAGGAAACTTCACACCACCGGTACAGTCGTTCCGCAGATTCATGCAGCCGGAAAATCCTTCCGATGCCTGTAGAATATCTCAATAAGTCATTATTAATTTGTGATATTCAAACACAGGCACGGGAAGACGAGCGACTCGTTTCACAGCGATAGTAGCTGCCCTTATTTGGCTTCTAGCCGGACTGTGCGCAGTACCAGCTTCCTTTTCTTACATCAGGGTATTCAGAGTTAACAAGAATATAACGTTCCGGGTAAGTAAATCAACCGATCACCTCGCCCTTCCGTGTGTTTATGAATTGATAATAACAGACATTCGCATGCGGGCAGGCCTGTTACCCCTTCCCCGAAGAATTCGGACCTAATTACCCCAAGACGATACTGGTGGGGCGGTTTTTCATCTACTACGCCGTGCCCCTCAGTATTATCGCTGTTTTCTATTTACTCATGGCCAGACATTTAGTGCGTAGCACGAAAAACATACCCGGCGAGATGCAAGGACAAGTAAATAGAAATTCGTGGAAACAATGAGAAAATTCCGAGGGATCTAACTGAAGGATTTAAATTGTACAAATATTTAATCGTTCTAGGTGAAACAGGTAAAAGCGCGCAAGAAAGTCGCTAAGATGGTTATGGCCTTTGTCATCGTTTTCGCCGTCTGCTTTTTCCCTCAGCACGTATTCATGCTATGGTTTTACATCCATCCGACGGCGGAGAAGGATTATAATGCATTCTGGCATTACTTCCGTATTCTCGGCTTTTGCCTCGCCTTCACTAACAGTTGCATTAACCCCATAGCTTTGTACTGCGTCAGTGGTACCTTCAGGAAATACTTTGACAGGTAAAGTGGAGATTACCATTTTACGGAAAAAGAGAAATCCGTTGTTTCCTCGACGATTTCTTCGTGCTACAGGTACTTGCTCTGCTTTTGTCCTTCCTGGATGCGACGAAACAAACGACGATTCCGGCAGTCGTCGGAAATGAGTTCCCGGTGTCACGGGCAGAGTTTTTCGATGGCCAGTTCGCGGAAGTACTTGTCGGGCTCGAGGAGAGGACAGCACAGCGTCATCCACATGTCGATTCTTGCAGATGGAAAAAATAACACTCCAGCCAAGGAGCAGGAAACGACTATCACCCTGACCAGTCACAACGGAAACGACGACTTACCTGGCAGGACACCGAGATTTCCCTCCAGTCGACCATTATGACTCCACCGCCACGAATACACAGCAAAATCTCCCCTTCAAACTCATTATGAAAATAATACGTAGACCATTTATCAACAAGTTTAAAAATCTTGCCGTTTCAAACGGCCTACACCAACAACTCTGTACTTCTATTAATTCCGAAAATGTAGGTTTAAGGAAATGTAAGATAAATAAAAGTAGTGAAAAAGGACGAGTAGATTTTTTTGTTTCCTGCGTTAATTGGCGGGTTGATAGACCGGTTTCTTCTCAACAGTGTACTCCATCTCACTGCGTTTACCTTGTAGAATGTCTTTGAGGCGGGCAGAAATAATAGGGCTTTGTGGATCTTACTCGGATTCTGCGAAGCCACGACAAGTATGCTCGCAGAATGAAGGGAACAAGCGAGTCGCGACAAAACCATACTCACCACTCGAATCATCTATCACACGCCATACTCTCCTGCCACTCTTTACCTTTCGAACCTTTCGTCCATGCTTGGCCTCTCAGGAACGCGACTTACGGTGAAATTAAAATTTACGCCGAGACGACGAATGGCATTCAAGACTACGATGCTGCAATTTTACGACGACCAAAAGAAAATCAAATCTCAAGTGAAATGGTGCAGAAGGTTCGTTTTACGAGACCTTCAGAAGTAGATATTTTTCATGGCTTGTTTTCGGAAACTCTTCGTGTATTTTTAAACTGTCGAGAGAACTAAAGAGTTATATAAAATTGCCATATTACTGGAAAAATTAATTCGCTAGCTGCCGAAAACAAACGATAAAGAATCCGTCAAAATATTGCTGGCTTCAGGCTTATGTTCGTTTAGAACCGAAGTTTTCTATTCGGTTTAACGTACAACTCATTTAGGAAAAAACGATGCCTGTAGACTGACCAGACTCCGCGAGCGGACCTTGAAGATTCTGCAGGAAGAGCGGAATATGAGCCGCGGTGAGGAAGGTCAGTGAAAAAACTAACAAAAACATGTCACAAAGGGATCAGTATCAATTTTGGTACAGAAAGCGAAGACGTAAAAACAGATGCACTCGAGTGTCCGAAATGTGTACGAGACATTTTTAATACGGAGACTAAAGAGCAGGTAACTGAAGTACCTAATAAATATCCCCACATACAAGATCTCTGTCCGGCGGATAAACGAAGAATAGGTCTTCTGGTGAAGCACTTAGCCAAGTAAATAAAAACGAAACCGTACACCGCTTATAGCAGCTTGTACCTTTCCAAAGTCAACGGCTTTTTCTTAAACATTGATTTCATAAAGGAGAAAGGTTTTGGGTAGTTTTAAAGTAAGACTAAAAATAATTGTCATGTACGAAGGTGTACGAAGGAGAAACGTGACGTGGAGATCCAGCTGGAGGTGTGTAAAGCCGAAAAGGAAGCTTTGCGGAATGAGTATCGTTCGTCACTGAATCGGCAGAAAAGCGATAACACTCAGCTTCGGTCTGAGGTAAATTGCCCGCGTCGTTGATGATCACTGCTCTGAAACGTATAAATACACAGCTATACGAGAAGAGGACTGAGCTGTGCGAAACGAAGGTCCGTATATCGCAGGCCCTCGAACTTCTTACACGACAGATCTCCGCGCAGGAGAATCAGTTCATCGATTTGGTAGAGACGGTCAAGAATCTTCTTCGGGAAAGGTCACAACTGCAGAACTCTGTGGTACAGAAACAAACACAGATAGATGCACTTATAGCGAAGATGGAGCGAATGGAGGAAACTCTGGAGATGGAAAGGCTGCTTCATTCGAAGGAACGAGCCAAAACTCTCCTGGGTCTTGAGAAGAGTAACAAGGCGTGCCAAACCCTTGAGGAATACTCGTACGAAGCGAAGTAAAACATTCCGTGTTTCTCATCCACGAAATCCCGATTTTCCCATTCACAGTTTTCTACCTGAAACAAAAATATGTATTAATTAGAAGAGGAATTAATTGTCCTTTGCATACTCCTTCCTCGGATAAGTGGGACGAGCAGTAGAAATGTTTGAAAGATGCTCATACCGGTTAAGAATAATTCCTCGTACCGAGAAAGACAAATATCGTCGTAGCTAACTAAGTTTGCAGATTTAATACAATTATCTGAATAACACCGGTGAAATGACAATAGAAATAATAGAGTCTACACGACGCGGTAGTAGAAACCACTTTGATGCATTCAGACAAACGGGAGAATGCTCAGTAGAAATACCGTAGACTAGGTCAGACCAGATTACACTAAAGCGTCTTACATTTTACGTGTGTTAATATGTAATTAATGTCATTCCTAGAAATAACGGAGTTGGTATGGAAAATGAATCTTTGTTACACGAGATCCGTACCAAGAGGACCAAAAGCAAGGACGACTTGGAACAACATACTACCGACGCGACGTTAATGAAGGATCTGTTCTTCAAGAACCCCACTATTGACGAAAGCGAAAGCTTGGAAAGCATCCCTACTTTGCTGAATCCTTTCGGGTTATTTCATAGGCAGCAAAATTGTCATTGAGCTGTATGGGACAATAATAATAGCCAATAAGATTCAAAAGTTTTAAATGTGTATCAGGTAGGGATGCGCAGTGGTAACGACTTCTCCCTTCTCTATTTCCGAATATGATAATTCGTCCCCACCAACCACATCTCAACGAATGATATCATTTTCCCACTTTTGAGCTAAATACCAGTACTCTCCCCTCCATTGTTTGAAAAATTTTTGCATTTTGGGGGAAATCTGACAAGACGACATGATTCGTCGAGGCGTGACGGATGAGAACCAATTACTACATTGCATAATGTAGCGTCAGACACAACAGATGCCTGTCCTTGCAAAGATATGGATCGTTTAAATGAACTTTCAACTCTTATTGTTATTTTATTTGTTACAAACTTTTTTTTACATACTATTGTCGATTTTTATAGATAACATTGTTTAATACTTCAGAGATTCCGGAAAATACTATTGTTTATTTTTATGTACTTATTATAAAAAGTACACCAATATATCCATTTACAAATAATATAATGATGTATAATCATACTGTAAGGGTGTACATGAAATAAAAATATACTGAATTATTTTTAACAATATAAAAAGTAGTTGGTTGTGTTAAGTAGTATCTTACAGTCTTCATTCTATTTTCTGTTTGTCATTAATACCGTTCGGTTACTGTTGATTGAAATCGATGTACTCCTTCGCGATTTATTGCGAATGTCAACCGGAAATTTTAGCTTTGAGAGATTCGTAAATCGATAGATTTTTTGCTTCTTTATCGAGATTATCGATGGCCACCGCAATAGTGTTTTTCATTAACATTGCCACGGTCATGGGCCCTACACCTCCAGGAACTGGAGTGATATAACCAGCGACTTCTTTCACGCCTTCGAAGTCGACATCTCCTACGAGTTTGTATTTCCCATTGTGATCTTTTACTCTATTGATTCCAACATCAATGACACAAGCACCTGGTTTGATCATATCCTTTGTAATAAGGCCAGGCACACCGGCAGCAACAACCACTAAGTCAGCTAGTTTTGTAAATGCTGTTAATTGAGTATGAGGAGTGTTACGATGACAAATAGTTGTGGTCATGTCAAGTGCACCAGTTTCACCTACAAATTTCAAAGTTAAAATGTTGAACAACAAGATTAATATTATTCTCAAAGTTCATCTTGTATGGTGAGTTACATTTCAATTAATGTCTTAATACCTTTCCCATCTGCATGGAGCAGGATAGCAATTGGTAAACCAACATGCTTTGATCTACCTACTACAACAGCATTTTTTCCAAATGTCTGAATCTTGGTCCTTACTATCAATTCTCTTACAGCCAGTGCTGTTGCAGGTATTATACCTCTACTATCCAAGGTAAGATTACCTAGATTATCTAAGTGAAAGCCATCTACATCTTTTTTAGAATAGATAGCCTGACATATTTCCCTTTCATTTATACCTTTTGGTACTGGTAATTGTACTAAAACTCCATCAACTGATGGATCTTCATTTAAAATTTGAATTTCTTTAATAAGTTCTGATTGTGTTACTTTGTCACTTAAGTTTATGGTAGAACTGTCAATGCCTGAAGTAAAATATGGTTAGTTCCATATTCCTTAAACCAATTTTTTCACATAGACATGTGAGACATACCTATAGATTTTGCAGCTTTCATTTTCCTACCAACATATGTTTTACTAGCAGGGTCATCTCCTACTAATATAGCCACAAGTTTTGGTCTTTTTAATCCAGCATTTACGAGAGCATCCACAGTGATTCTTAAATCATTGTGGATTTCATTAGCTACTTTGTTCCCATCTATTAATACAGCTTTCTGCCTGTCAAAAAATGTTTAGTCAACGCGTTGCTATGTAATAAAGGTGCACAGTAAAGGAAACCTTAATCACTAGAGTTTTTTTATAAAGTATTTTAACTCAATTCCTAATATACATAATGTTTTAATTATTTACTTACAAAAAGGTCGATGTATGTAACTTTCTACGCGCTTTCTCAAAGCCGATAGCACAAACATTTCGAAACTGAAACATCTTGAAATTGGTATGTATTGTTAACAGATGATGAGGTAAAGCATACTGAGCCAAGCGTGGTCCATTCTATCTAGAAACACGTGGCGAATCTTGTGCAATTTTTGATAATATGCCGATCAAAACAACTCAAATTACAACATATTGTGAATTGTATCACGTCAATTATAAAGGTTAGGTACACCATGTCAATTTCAAGGTATGGTTAGGTTCTAACCTATGAATCCTGAGTACTGCAGATAACGTTTGACGTTCTAAATATTTGATATCCCGGTACTTTTTCTTCGTTATATTGTTATATAAGTGTAATAAAAAATAAATTGTGTATAAGATATAAAAGGTACATAGTAATAATTCTATAAATAAATTTAATTAACAATGATAAAATTAAGTGTCAGTAATAATGCGCTTGAAATCGAGTTTCCGTATTAGATAAATTTTTATTTAAATCGAACAACAAATATATCGTGAACTTTGTACAATAACGTCGGTAACAACAATGTTGTCATTGAAATTTGCACGTGTTTTAAAAGTACAGTGCCAGTCGTTTTCGAAGTATGTAAAGCCAACGAATTATAACAATCTGAGATTTGTTTCTGATACAGTAAAAATGAGTCGAGGAAAGGTACTGGTTACACGTCCGGATATTCCTGTTGTTGGATTAGATATGCTTCGGGAACAGTAAGTACTCTGTACTATTTGTTGTACAAGTTTACATATCCTTTATTTTTATTTAGATGTGACGTTATTGTATGGGAAGAGGAAAGGGCAATACCCCGAGCAGAACTTCTGCAAAAAATATCTGGTGTGGATGGTGTATACTGTGTATTATCAGACAAAATAGATGACGAAGTTCTGAATGCTGCAGGACCACAGCTTAAAGTAGTTGCAACAATGTCAGTAGGCTATGATCATCTTGATTTGAAAGCTTTAAAAAATAGGAATATTAAGGTAGGGTACACTCCTGGTGTGCTAACAAATGCAACAACAGAGCTGACTGTAGGCTTACTGTTGGCAACATCAAGAAGATTGTTGGAAGCACATAAAGCTATTTTCAAGTACGTAGAAAAAAAAATTTTCTCTTAAATCAGTAACTTTTCATTTCAACATAAGATTAACACTTTTAGGGGGATGTGGAAAGATTGGGGGCCAACCTTCATGTGTGGTCCTGGATTAAGTGGGAAAACAGTTGGAATTGTGGGACTTGGTCGTATTGGTTCTAAAGTAGCTAATTGTCTGAAAAGCCTAGATGTGGCTAGAATACTGTACACCAGTAGAAACGTGAAACAAGAAGCTGCAAAGTTCGATGGAAAAAAAGTAGACCTGAAAGAATTGCTAGCTCAAAGTGATTTCGTCATCGTTACTATAGCTTCGACGCCAGAGACACGGGGGATGTTTAACAAACAAGCCTTTGAGAGTATGAAAAATTCTGCAATATTTGTAAACATCAGTCGTGGCGATATAGTCGATCAGCAAGCCCTGATCGATGCTCTGAGGAATGGACAAATTAGAGGAGCTGGATTAGATGTTATGACACCAGAACCCATACCGTTGGATAGTGAACTTTTACAACTAGACAACTGCGGTATGTTAGTAAATTTCAACAAGGTTAAATCATATTCTCATACGCAATTATCTTTTTCAGTGATTTTACCTCACATAGGTAGTGCTGCTATTGAAACCAGAGAGGAGATGGCAAGAATTACAGCTAACAACATTTTAGCTGTTTTGAAGGGTAAACCTGATGATATGCCCTTCCCTCTTACATTATAAAATATGCTGAATATAAATGATGTTCTTTTGTAATACATTTGCATAAGACTTTGATATTCGTGTATACTATAAAATACATAATCAAGTAGAACAAATAAACCCTTTTGTTCAACTGATACTGCATTTTTATTTTAATGTCTAGATTTTGTTGTTGGACAATGTGTAGTACATAACGTGCGACAGTATCGGGTTGTATTGTGCTATTACATTTAGAAAAAACAAACTAAAATGTGTAATAGAAGATCAGTTCACAACAGTGGAGTTTCAAAATATTTTTTGTTACACAAATTAAGACCTCACATAGGTCAATTTTTGCAATGTCAATTTGCAGTATTTGCAAAGTCATAATCGTAATTGAACGTCTTCA
Source organism: Hedychridium roseum (assembly GCA_963989215.1). NCBI lineage: Eukaryota > Metazoa > Arthropoda > Insecta > Hymenoptera > Chrysididae > Hedychridium > Hedychridium roseum. The sequence continues at coordinate 5,501,704 of OZ022317.1, read as the reverse complement.
ATTTTTTCGTTTTAGAAGATTCAGGCTTCCTGTTATGACCTTCGAACTTCGACACATTCTTACTATATACTATAAAGTGGATGAAAATCCCAAGCAAGGTACATTTATTTTAAAAAAGTGGAATGAATACTGATGCTCTTTAAATAAGTCCACGTCTTACTCGGCCCATCACTGTGAAATTCACCAGCTTTGTGACATTTAAAACAAAAACTTAAAATTCTTTCATTTTACTTCGTGATATCTATTAATATCTGTTTGGGATTGTCATGAATCACCGTATGAAAATCATTTTTTTTTCTTGTTCATCTTTTTGTTTTCAATGTAATCGCAACATTTTCGCGAACATTCTTTTTTCTTTTTCTTACAAAATCCCAATCATGAAATAAACTACTGTGAGCCATGACGCAGGTTGAAATGGAAATTATTATCCTACAGATATACTGAAAATCAATGCATGTTACTTATAAACAAATTCTAGCGATTGAATCTAAGGGTTTGAAGTAAGATTCGGCCGAGGAATTAATGCGTTTTCTACGCATGGTCGGACTACGATGAGAAAAGTTTACTAATCACAGACCAAAGAGAAACATAAATAAATCTAGATCTTCAAGGAGTCATGCGCTCAGTATTGCAATGTAGCTGTAAGATTGGGAAATCAACTGTAGTTGTACCCATTGCTGCGCGCATTGTCGAAGCGCTTGTGTGTACCAGAGAAGGTATTCTCCCTCCCTCGTCCACCTCCGTAACCCCAACGGTCTGAAAAGAGAAGAATCGCTGTTTGTACAGGTGGTCCGGCAGAATGTTTTGGCACACATGAAAAATGTTAGGGCCAAACTAAATAATCCGGTATCCTAGAAATACTCACTTCGGCCTCCATAACCGCCTCCACTTTTTGATGCGAGTTCGGCCAGTTTGGGGTTGACGACTTGATTAGCCTCTTTAAGCACATTGATCAAATCTTTCGCTTGTCGTCCGTTCTGCGGGGTGAAGAAGGCATAACTGGTGCCAGTACTTTGTGAGCGACCGGTCCTACCGATCCTGTGGATGTAGTCTTCGGACGATGACGGATAATCGAAGTTGATCACGTACTTTACATCGTCAACATCTAAACAAAGCATTTTGTTAGTGAGCGGTTCTTGACTAAATTTCGTCAAAATGAAACCATTTACCTTGTTGAATTGTTGCAAAAAGATACGGCTTTAACTTTATATAAGATATGATCTGTTTCATATATGTGTTATTTTGTGTATCTTTCTGCAATTTATTGTTACAATTCGACAATGTTTTTTTCAGCATAATTTTCATTATTTCGTGAGAATTGGTGTAGACATTGTAATCACATATTAATAATATTTGTTGGTAACCAGTATTTATGCTTAAAAAAGAAGAAAGACAAACATTTTGAATAAGAAAATGTGTCTAACAGACGGTGTTAACGAACATTTCGTTACAACAGAAATACGAAGGATTAAAAAGTCGAATTATGATAAACCGTGGAAAATCTCAGAATGCATTGACTTCTGCTCATTGAGATGCAAGTTGCAACATGTACATCGTCACAGGAAAATTACAACCGCTCCTCGAAATATGGAAAAATATGCAGCTAATCTTACACATACACCGCACAAGTTTTGTATAATGCTTTGTCTATCAGTGATAATGCAGAAATTCTTATTGAATGACATTATGTGAAGAATTATTTAGGACATGAATTATTCCCAATAGATAATTTATCACTGACCAACAGCACTGTCCATATGAATCAGTTATGCTCGACATTATTAGGAGATGAAATGTCACCAGGCCATTTCTTCCGAGAAAACCAAGTGTATGAATGTACGTTAGCTGCATAATGATAAATACAAACCCTGTTACCGCTGAACATTGCATTCCATTGTGACCGCATACACAGTGCCCCAGGGGGTGTGCTATTCTTGAATGCAAGTGTTCAGATCGCAATGGCAAGTCCTAAGCGTCATCATCGAGTAGCGATAGTAGCAAAATCAATAGAGATTGTTGTCTGTCACCGGCTGAGCATTGGCTATGAAGTGTGATGGTCGTACCAAAATGCAAAACCAGTGTTTATCTCACAACCAACCAGCGCGATAGCCACCCGCGCACCACGCTATCACTTGTGTGGTACACAGGCTGTACACAGAGGCACATTAAGTACAGTAAAATGCGCGCAAAACAGAATTGCGCACGTACAGTGAGTGAACCATGTTTCTTTACTGAACGAACGTTACATCGCACACTCAACACAATATGTGCACCATGTGCCTCTGAAACAAAAGACAACCAGACTGATTAACATAAATTATCAGATGCCCACACTTACTACTAAAGTTGCTCTCCGTTGCACCCCGAAAGGTGTTCGTTCTCAATATTTCAACACAAGCTCACAAATCTCTCTTCGATTTTTTGTTCTAAGAGTATTTTCAGGAATAGACTGCATTAGAAACGTCTTATTAACAATGCTGGCAAGATTTAAAAGGATTGACAAACTTGATAAAGCTATGAAAGTTGAAGTAAAACTGTGATTCCAAAAATATTTAACATACTTTAAAAAAAAGGTGTTTTAAAGATCTAAGAACCCACAACTTATTAGATGAAACCAGTTATTTTCTTTACCTTTTTTAAGCCTTAACTTATGTTAGATTCCTTTGAACAAAGAGCAAAAAGTGTAATGTTATTAGAGTTATTTAGATTCTATAAATTATTCCCCATTTAAATGAATATTGATTATTTGCGCATCCCAGCTTTAAAAATTTGTAAGCGTTAGAGTAATAAACATAATAAACCATACATTGCAACAATTGTTCTGAGAAACAGCTAACTAATGCCTTCTATTTCACTTTGCTTATGTTAAGTTTGAGAATACATACGTCTCAAATATTCTACATTGATTCTATGTTGAAAGCCTACAATTTACCATTTTAAAGGTCACTTTGGTTAATGTTTAATTAATTGTCCATATTTTTTTTCATTATCAATATCATGGATGATAACATACAATGTCAAATCTGAGGTAATTTAAATTATTAATCAAGTACACGTAAACCATGTACTTCCTGATAGTGAGGCATCACTTTTCATATTACCAGTCTGTGCTACATCGCCACCTTCTGCTTCCATTCCTAACGATTCCCTACCATATTGTTTTTCCACACACCAACGCATTCTCAAAATTCTCACGAGTAAAAAACACGGGGTGAAGGAATAATTAATAAACCACTTACCTAATCCACGAGCAGCAACATCGGTTGCTACAAGAATGGAACCTTTCTTATTCCTAAATTCTGTAATAGAAAAAATGAAATACCTCAAATTATTTATTGCTCGTGGTATATTATTGTAGGCAGAGTTGGCACCATTTAGTGCTTAGTAAACAAAAGAGCATAAAGCATGTAACAGAATAGATGAAAGATTACCTCTGAGAACGTAATCACGTTCCTGTTGTGATTTGTCGCCGTGCATGCATACTGCTGGCCAACCGTAGCGCCGAATATTCCTCGTGATGTTTTCGACTTTTTTCTTTGTTTCTACGAAAATGATGGTCTTGCCACCGTCATCGTTAACATTGCCAATTTCTTGGAGTAAGGTACCCAATCTAGAATGTAAAAAATATTGTCACGTTAGTGCTGATATACAACTTAGAATAAACAATGAAATAAACAAAATTATAATCAGTTCTTCTTAGAGGATAAAATACGAGAAATAATCATTAACTATCATACATTAGTATCATCATTTTTGGTTGCTCGTAAGTCCAACGTTATTACGTAGTGCAAGTAACTTACTTTGTTTCTTTCTCATGTTCTTGACAGACGTCCACGATTTGGAGAATGTTGTGGTTGGCAGCTAACGTGAGCGATCCAATGTTCAGTTGTGTGTAGTCAACCAGGTATTCTTCGGCAAGATTTTTGACTTCTTTCGGCCACGTGGCGGACCACATCAAGACCTGCCTATCCGGCCTAATCTGTTCAATAATTTTTCTAATCTGAGGTTCGAAACCCATGTCCAACATTCGGTCAGCTTCATCGAGGACAAGGTAAGTACATCTGCGAAGATTTGTCGTTCCACGTTCCAAGAAATCAATCAGACGACCAGGCGTGGCAATGCAAATCTCTACTCCTCGTTCCAGGTCGCGAGCTTGACTTCCTTTTGGTGCTCCTCCAAAGATACACGTGTTTCTGACATATGACAGAGAGCCAAAGTCATTCGCAACAGTTTGAATTTGCTGAGCGAGTTCTCTGGTGGGTGCCAAAACAAGAGCAATCGGTCCATCTCCTCGATGCAGGGGTTGTTGACTGTTGATGTGTACTATTGCAGGCAGGATGTATCCCAGAGTTTTGCCAGATCCAGTTTGTGCGATACCAACCATGTTTTGGCCAGACATAGCGATGGGCCAGCCCTGTGCTTGGATAGCGGTTGGTTCACTGAATCCTTGTTTCCGGATTCCCTGCATGACGTAGTCTGGGAAGTTACCTTCCTCAAAATACTGAATTGGGTTTGGAATTTTGTCGCCTTTGAGAGTAATGTTTTTCTCTGCCCTGTACTGCTCGACTTCGCGCGGATGTCTTGACTGAACGTTGGGGTGCGGGACGTAGAAATCTTTCTTAAAGGGTTTCAGGTTTTCGTAGTCCCAGTTGGGTTTCCTCAGATTACTACCAGCACCGCTATTATTACGGGGCCCACGTCCGCCGGCTCCCATTCCGCCGCTGCTGCCTCCGCGGTTTCCAAATCGGTTGTTGGACCCATTTCCACTGCCATACCCATTCCTTTGTCCACCACCAGCGCCACCGCGATGACCGCTGCTGCTATTACGGTAACCACCAGACATAGCTCCGTAAGTCCTGTAAAATAAAAATCATTTCAAACTTGGTATTTTTCACTTCGTTATACAAACAGTTGGAGTAAACTTTCATTTAATTATGCCATTGTAGGGAACTTTGAGAAACGGTTCCAGACATTAAACGTGTGGATTCCGAAGGCATTAGTTCACTCTCAGTTTACTTTTCCTCCCACAAGCATTCATGCTCCATTGATGTCACAAAATGAAGGCATGCCAAAATGGGAGGTACTAACTTAATTCACATTTCAATCAAGCAAGTATGCATTTTTCAGGATATAGAAAATGAATAAACCATTTCTTGTTATTATTGAAAGCTCAGCATGATCTCTATTAATTTTATGTTCTGTCTATTTACCGGCATAACAGCATCAGAGTAGGTCTCAGAGTTTTATCCATAGTTTATATTACTTTCCGTTATTAGACAAGATTCATACAAAAAGAAAGCTGACTTAGAGTTCCAAAAAAGGCTCCAAATTCGTCAGAGTTTTCCAGAATAGTTCCTTTAAGCTAGAAAGAAATTATACCGAAATTTTGAATAATCAAACTGTTATATAATTTTCTATTTTATTCATGAAGCTGTGTTGTATTTTTTTATACATATGCATATGAAATGTTTATGGCGGCTTTTAATATTAAAATTTAAGTTTCATCATTAGTTGTCAAGGTCATAAATATACAAAGTATAAGGCAATATAGAATAAATCATTGAATGCTTGAAAAAAGTTTATAAAATTAGTATTATTATATTATAAATAGAAACTGCTGATGCACATGTATTGTATAACTTCTTTTTAATATTCAAGGAAATATTCATTGGTCTAAGTAGTAAACAACCTTTTTTCCTCTTAAAAGAAATGAATTCAAAGATATTTCTGCAAATCATGGAAACTCTTGCAAAAAAATATAGAAACTTTGCACCATATAATGAAATCGCGTTACAGCGCAATAAACGCGTAATGGCGGACTACGGTTGAAACGAAGCAACTGACTCGAGGTGAAGCAGAAAATTCCAGAGTTCGTCGTGTTACGGAAAAAACGTGCTTTATTTAATCTCACCTGCTAAAATTGTGATCTTAATAAAAAAAAATGGCTACTTACATGATTGTAATAGCGGTCTGATGCTTTTTGTCCCGGAAATGGATGTTCCACAAATTTTAATTGATGGTGATTTACGGTACAAGGATTCTAAAATGAAAAGACACAGATTTAAACATTGTCATGTAATGACAAAGTGATATGGAACATCAATTAAACAAAATCCACGCCAATTATATACATTTATCGTATCTAAAACACGGAAAAATTTTGCACAAGAAAAGCACGACCTACCTGTACCGTTTCCAGGGACAGAAAGGACGAGGCAGCAAGATGCCGGATATGAGTCACCCAGTAGTGGGGATTCGAGGAGTGGGAGACCAGCGCATTGCGCAAACGTTTCAAATTGGTGCTATGCGCAGATTTTTCGTATATTGATTATCTCGTGGTCAAAGTATATTGTCGAATGGCGATTCTTTACTATACCACCCTAGTCAATGATTATCCTATACACATTGATAACTTTATGATATCGTAATATGAAAGTAATACTTTCGGATTATAATTCGCTTATAAATTATTTGTGACATTGGGAACTCGTTACTGTGTGGTTTATAAGTAATAGGTTGACTAATGCTTCCACTACTGATTTCCAGAGGAAGTCCCTTACCACCCCCTTTTTAATGCACGCTACAAATACTTCAATTTTTTATGAAGATCAGTGATTTTCAGATTAAAAGCACATTATCGATTACATTTGTACGAATTTTATATTTTTTCCTCTGCTGTTGGATTCCATAATGCATAGTAGTACGTTTTTCGAGCAATGCCAAAATTACGTTATGTACAATCACGTGTCTTTACTGAGCTTTACGCGTGATATGGCGATCACGTTGGTAGAGACTCACTATAAGGATATACTTAATCTAATTTCAAGGAGGCAATGAGCTTATGTACCTATTACTGAGCATGCTGATGCGTAAATACGTAGTTTGCATGCGTTCATTTTACGTACAACATTTCTATTTGGTTATGTAACTTCTCCATACAAAATCGTCAAAAGAACGTACACGTAAACGTTTAGTAATGTACCAATTTTATATATAATCCAATTTATATACAATTTTATATATTTATATAAAATTATTTTATATATAATCAGAAACTAGGAAGTATTTATGGTAGCTCGTTGAAAAATATATTGTTAGACAATCTATTATATTGATTGTATGGATTACATTTGAAATAGTTATTGTAGAAGATTAAGATTATGGGGATTTCTAAAGAACAAGAATCACCAAGCTCTGATCATGCCATTGGAGGAGCCATTAGTGGATTTGTTACACGATTCATCTGCCAGCCCCTTGATGTTATCAAAATCAGATTCCAGGTTCTCCTGCAGTTCATCATTATATGGAAATGCTGTACATATACAATTTAAAGTACAGTAAAACATTGCTGTTTCTCCCCCTGTAGTTACAGGTGGAGCCAATAAAACATCACCATACTAGCAAATATCGTTCTTTACCACATGCAATAAATGTTATACTGAAAGAAGAAGGATTTTTTGCAATGTGGAAGGGCCATGTACCAGCACAATTCCTTTCTGCTGTATATGGAATGGGACAGGTGAAAATGTTTAGTATTATTCAGCTATAAATCTAATTCTAAAAGAAATGTTTTTATAATTTGTTACTCTATTACAGTTTTATTCGTATGATGTCATTATGAAAATTTCTGAAAAGTCTGCTTTGTTGGAAAAACAGAAACATACAATGCATTTTCTTGCTGGTGCTAGTGCTGGTTGTGTGGCAACAATTATATCATACCCTTTTGATACCATCAGAACAAGATTGGTAGCACAATCTGCTAAACATCAAGTGTACAGTGGAATATTGCACTCTTGTAGGCAAGTACAATACCTTTCCTTATAATACAGTAACAGATAGATCCCCTTTTGAGTTACAAAAAATTGTTTCAGGTCTATAATACAACATGAAAGCCTTAAAACTTTCTTCTATGGATTAACACCAACTATACTACAAATAGGTCCACATACTGGTCTACAGTTTCTATTTTATGGATTTTGTACTGATATGTACAAGAAATACTTCCAAGATTCATACACAAATATATACAATTCCATGATAGCTGGGAGTATAGCTGGTTTCTCTGCAAAGACAATTGTTTATCCATTAGACCTTGCCAGGAAGAGATTGCAAATACAAGGTTTTGCAGAAGGTAGAAAAGGTTTTGGGAAACACTTTCGGTGTAGTGGATTGATTGATTGTATAAGAGTAACTGTTGTACAAGAGGGTGTAAACGGTTTATTCAAAGGATTGGTTCCTAGTCAATTAAAAGCTGCCTTGACAACAGCTCTGTACTTTACAATTTATGAACAGACTGTACACTTTTTAAAGACTGCGAGGCAATAGATTTTATATCTTTCAATGTAGATAAAACATTGTATCATATGTTTCGAGAATGGATGCATTTATACGTGACCAAGATATATCGAAGCTGTAATATGTAAATAAAGTGGATTATACGGATACTTGTTTATATATTCAATATTTGACTACCAAGGTTCTTGAAGTAATCTTAGGCTTCACGTTTCGAAAATACCGCTCGTACTTAAGCGACATCTGTTGCGTCCTAAGGCGAATAACCTACAGTAACCTAGCAGCACTTTGCGATGCTTCACTTTCTTCCCCGTTCTATTTTCTATGAATTGTTTACTATTAATTAGCCTGTTCACTATTAATGAATTTGTCAATATTTCACGTTTACGTTGTTGTTTAATGACATTCGTCGGTCACACAAGTATCAATATAAAATGTTGAAGTGACAGAGAGAACGATTTTTGTCGTTCTCTTTTTATTTTTCATTACAATGTACAGGAACAGAAAGTTTGATAAACAGGTTTACATAAATGTTTACCTGCAAGTTAATATTCCGGAGGAAATGGTTCATTTTCCGAAGATAATGGAATGTTATGGATTCATTAATGGTAAGTGTTTATCACTACTACATTGTAGTTGTCATGGATTAATTAGGAACATAACATTTATCAGGATTCATGGTACTTGACAAATGACCTATTTTGTTTTTTCAGATGATATGAGATATTGCTGTTCTATCATTACTTGATCTTGACTATGAAAAGATGATTGATCGAATGTATACACTAGGTACTTCCTAAATAATAGTAATCAACACATGTATATACATTGCCTTACTTCATGTACAAGGCAATATGCAGAATATGAACCCTGGTGGTGATTTTTATACTCCTCTTACATCATTTGCAGGTAAAGACTTAAAAAAAAATGTTTAATCCCAAATGCCATATAACACTTACGAATTCATAATTGATACTTGTTTTTTACAGAGATGTGGTACCAAATTTTTTTATGGGCACTTTTTTCTTCCATATTTGTCCATACAATTGCTGCGGCAATTTGCTTTGCCACTTTGCGACAACATAAGTATGGAAAGTATGTAAAAGCACTGTAGATCTTTTATAAAACAATTTAAGCAAAGTCTAATACTTACAGCTTTGCAGAATAGTGATCTGAATGACTGTCTTCTCTTCACAGATTTTTCCCATTACTGATTATTATAATGGGTGTCTTGTCACCCTTAACATCAGGAGTTGTTACTTCGGCTGTTGTAGCCTTTGTTTATCGTGCATCTGGATACCAAATGCCTCCACTCTATGCTTTATTCTGGGGCATAGGACAGACTGTTGTGGCAGCTTGCGTTGGCTTTACCAGGATTCTGGCAACATTGTAAAAGGATTTGAAGCTAAAACACTGAGAAGGAAGTAGTGAGGAATGAGTGCCATTATTACTGTATACATTAAATGTGATACCAGTTATCCTGTACATTATAAAACTGTATATACTTCTTAGCTAGATCAACTTTAATAAGATGTAAAACTTCCATTAGTCCTATCCTATGAACTTGTACATATGTATCCCTTTTTTAAATGGAATTATTCATTTTTTGTGGTCCAGTATATTCTTTTTATTTGACAACATTTTATAGTAATTATTAAAGAAATGATAATTTAGATGAAATGTTGGTATTATAATAAAGATGGTGAGCAATACGAAATGTGTATAAACAATTAAATTCAATATCAGAATGGTTATATTTGTATGTAAGCGTTTTTATGAGATAGTTGTGTGCAATATAGATACACTTGGTGGAATATGAAGCTAAATTTGAAAAAAAAAATGATGTATGAATGTTGACACTGATATTTATTATACAAATAAACACGTTTTTAAGAAAGTCTACATCAAGTGTTGTGTATGTATGTAGTACGTTGTCGGATGATTATACCTTTAATTGAATAGTATAATGTTTACATATTTTAAACCAAAGTAGTATAATGAGTTTTATTTTACCGGTGTCATTTACGTTTAGGAAAAGAAAGTTCATCAGCAGAAAAATACAAGCGAGTACGCAATACGAAAAAGTTCATCAGTCGTAAATGGATAAGGGTTACGGGGGTGTGCAGGAAGCATTGGTATTGCCCGCCCCTGCAAGAGAGCAGTCGTAAGTTTCGATGTAATCTTGGTTGGATTTCTGAGGCTCGGCTTCTTTCTTTTTTTATGGCTAGTGCTAAACTTCGTACATGTACAGCGTTCGTCGAAAGAAGGGGTGGTACTGCCGTGTGCGCTGCGTGATACAACGGGAAAGAATGAGAAAGTCTGGGGTGGGTCGGGAACCGACAAGATTGAGAAAGTGAAGAGAAAAGTGGTGAAAGACAGAAAAGCGACCGACCCGATGAGATTGCGTCTTTCCTAATTTGTCCTTGTTTCAACATTTTATCTACAGTATAGCTGCCCCATGCATCATAAATTTAGTGTAGAATAGTACATACATATAATGTATTTAGATATGAAGTGTTTGAATCATACCGATCTGGGGAACGTTTTCAAATGCTTTTACAATTTCCAAATGCGATAGAAACTAACTGTACATTAATTATGTTGATTTGACGAATCGCCCTTTACCTAAACCATTAAATATAGAGTTAATAAAGGTAATAAAAAAAATGGCTCACCCTCGAGTTATCGGTAAGGAGTTGCTGTTAGGACGGTTTAGTTGAGGTTTCGAACTATTGGTGTCGCTGCGCCCTGTGGATTCATTCGCGCCTATGGCGAGAGCGATCTCTTCGCGGCGGTCGTTGCGAATCAAACCGCGATAGATCACACATGTGGAACGGAGTACGTTCGATAAGCGCCGAGGACGAGGAAACGATGTCTCAGGGGAACCTGCTGCAGGGTTACAACTGTAAGTAAACCGATAACACAGCGGGGCAATCGTTTCTTCGGGCGCCGAGCGGAAACGATTGGCGCGGGCGGAAACCGGGGGGACCGAACGTCGCCGGTGCTCGCGTGAAAAATGAGCTCTGATAATGGCGGCTTTCGTTTATTTAACACGACCGGCAGAAAAAAAGCCGAGGACCGACGATCAACGACATCCAGCCGGTATCGAGACACTCTTGACACGCGAAAATGTCCGCTCTTAAATGGCGCAGGGTACGTTTTACTCCTTTTTCTTCGATGTAATGGAGCCCCTTGGTACCGTTCGGAGCAACTCCGAAAACCGTACGAGAAGGACCCTATCGTCGATTTCGGAGTAGGAGCCTTTTAAATAGCGCTTGTTTTACACGACACTCGCGAATTCCATCGTGGAGTGAATACTTGTGCAATGGTTTTAATTCTAATTTCTTCCGACATTCTTCGCAAAGATTTTAAAATGGCGGCGACTTTCGCCAGATGTACATGCCAACGAACTGGCTATTGGGCTTTCGGAGCACAAAACGCGTTACTACGTTTTAGATAGATAGAAATAGTTTTTTGATTGCGAAACTGTCTTCTGAAAGTATTCCCTTACTTTATAGGGGAAACTGAGTACGACGATGCTCAGATACAATTTTCACGTCCCGTGCCGGATGAGGTGATTAGGTAAGCCCTTCCTTTGTCCATTCGCCATTTTCTACCAACTCGACCGTACCTAGTCTCCTTACTGACAAAATGGAAATCGCAGCGTTTATGAAGTTTACGTTAAAGAAGAAACGGAAGTGCCGGGTACGAAGATCGAAAGTACAATTGTTCCGAATATAACGACCACCAATGATCAGCAGTTGATTCAAGTAATTGACCGATGTAAAAGTTATGTCTGTCGAAATGATTCTCCATCTTTGAAAATCGTTTTTAAGGGAGATTGCATCGACTTAGAAAATGCAATAAGCTCGGATGTCATCAGCGTCGATGGAGCGGTGACAAAGCTGTTAGGGAAAGATGCGTTGAAGTATAAAGTAAGTTTGTAGAAGCGAAAAAGTAGATTTGTCGATTTCTAGAGATAAACATATACGCTGCTTTTTGATGTTGATATATTCAACTCCTTTCTCCCTATCCTAATGATACTGCACCTTGCGCACATGCGCACAGGAATAGTTGAGTACGTCGAAAAGTGATCGGGTCTTGAATTTTAGATTTTGGAGCATCAAAACGTGAATACCGATGAGAATATTTTAATGTATTCTCAGCCGGTCGCGGAGGCATCTTCGTCGACATCGACACGTTTAATCGACAAGGATGATCCGAGATCGAGGTTACATTTCGTAAAATACTTAAAGCGCGATGGCAAAACATTGAAAATCTGGGAATGTGGGATTTGTACGTATATACATAGTAATTTAAATGACGGTATCAAAAACGATGAATGTAAAGATGTACATTCAAAATTCATTAGGTTCGAAAGAATTCAGACATCAGTACACGTTAATGAGACATCTACCCACGCATACGGACGAAAGAAATTTTAAGTGCGAGGCTTGCGGCAAAGCTTTCCGACAACTGTCCACTTTGAGTCAGCACAAGGCCATTCATAGCGACGCTCGCCCATACGTTTGCGAATTTTGCAAAAAGACATTCAATAGGTAGGTCAGACGCGTCGAAAGTCAAAGGTGATGCAGTCGTATATATTCGGATGAATAATTGCCATTTGCAGAGTGTCAACTTTGATTTCTCACCGAAAAACACATTCGGAACATAAGCCTCACAAATGCCACCTTTGTGGCAAAGGTTTTCATCAAAAAGGTAATTAATGGTCTAGCCTTAATAAACTTCTTCAGACCGTTATTTACAGCCATTCGGGTGTTCCCCCTTTTTTATTTAAAGGTAATCTGCGTAATCATGTGTTTACACACACTAACGAGAGACCTTACAAATGTGAGCTTTGCGGTAAAGGCTTCAACCAAATGTCAAATTTGGTTTGTCATAAAGTTAAGGCGCATGCCCACGCGGAAAAAGGGCAATATACGTGTGGTATTTGTGGTAAAGAGTTTCCTCGAAGATTTTCCTTGAGATCGCACGAGGAATACAAACACGGGATAAAGTATCGTCAGTCGACTACCTTTCACTCCGACGTAAATGATCAGGATATAATAAAAAAGTATGCATATAATAAGTACTACAATAATATATCATAACTAAACATTACTGTGAGGTGTGTTTAATGAGTGTTAAAATTTATGGATATTTTTAGTAAGAATGTACGGGTTGTGCACATGTCTAGCGACAATTGTGATTCAATGTCAGAAACTAAGGACAAAAATTTGTTGCTCACGGTCAGTGAACTTTTTTAAATTATTTTTTTGAATGCTCGCCATTCACTTATTATTACTGCTTTCCCGTTAAAGCCTGACTATCTAGATGGGATAGTGATTGATACGATCGAGACTAAAGCAATGGAGTATGCCCTTCTGCAAAGACAGACGCCTTTTGCTCTTTTTAAACCCGCTAAAGGTATGCCAGTTCTGGTCAAAGTTTCACCAAGCGTCGGCCAGAAACACGTAAGATACTACTTTCAATTGTCTGGTTTCATATTCTTTGAAAAGAAACAAGAGTTTTTACGGTTGCATATACTTACTTCTTAGATTCTCACGCCAGCAACTGCCGAGGATTTACGCATGGCAGGAAAGATGGGTTTGAGTCCGACGTTGACGGCTGATGCAGACGGAAATAAAGCTGTGCAACTTAAAGTTCCGGTTGTTGCCACTGTTATACAGAAAGTCGAACCTGATGGCAAGTTCAGTTTCATAATCGAGGCACCTGCGCCGGAAAATGAGCAAGGTGGGACGATATTAATCCTGGTCTCTCACGGGCAGAATACGATAATCTGTAATAATTCCATAAAATCTTGATTTTATTCATATTTAGACGAAAATTTTATGACATCTCTGGATGCTCCATTTACATTCGCCGAACCGATTCGATCTGAATCGGAGCGGCAGCATGATCCAGTGACGTCATCAGCGACTGACGATTGCAACGAATTGCTGGAACTTGCCGCGCAAGGTGGAATACAATTCGTCCGTGCCACAGAAGACGGTCGATACGAAGTGATGTCTAATAACGAGGCACGCGAACTAATGGCCCAGAATTCCCACGATATGACGATCCTCGATGGCGAAGAAGCAGATGCGATTAATGTCGTTAACATACGAAACAACGGCGACGTCATCATTGGTGATTCTGACAATCAGATCATGGTCCTGGACTCCTCTAGTGCGCAAAAATCTATTCCCATGGACGGTGTAGAGATACTCGATGACAGGGATATCCGAATCCTTGACGGAAAGGGATTCGACGATCGTTTCGCTGATGGAATCACTTTTCTACCCCAGACGAAGATGGAGGACTTCATTCTAGGTTCGAAGACTTTGGGCATGGATAGTGGAGTCACAATAATTGAACACGACGACGAAGGTGAATTTCTTGTTCACTATTCCTATTTCTTACCATTCAAAACTTAATTGAATATATCCTAAATAGGCACAGTCACAGTAAATGGGCAGCAGGAGTTGGTGAATATTTTAAGTCAAAGAAGTGATTTGTCCAACATGTCAACGATTTCGCAAACTTCTATGTCGTCTTTGTTAAACAAAAGCCAGTCTATGTCGCTTCTGAATGACACTCTGTCGTATATGAAAAGTAGTCAGAATTTGGCCGATGAATTAGGCATACTCTCTGGTTCGCCGATGATCGATCATCAGGCGGATTATGACACAAAAATAAAGTTACCTGTATTTGATGATCATGATACCGATGCTGCCCTGATACCGATCAGCCATTCGGAAGTGAAAATTCTTGGGCCGAAGACTCAGGATGCAAAGGTATACGAAAAATTGGGCCCCTAATATAAAATTAAAATAATAACATTCCTGAAACGGAACTTTGACATTTTTTTCAGCTTCCTGACAATAAATCTACATTGTCGCCGACTAAAGGCTTCTCTGGAATGAACGAGATTAAAATCCTAGGACCCAAGAATCACAGCCAGGAGCTTCTGTCATCGCAGTACCAGGACATGAAGTTGCTCAACCAGTATGAACAATTTCTCAAGAATTCCAGTTCCCACTTGACCGGCTACAGCTTCGACATACCTGTAATAACAAAGAAGGAAGTGAAGATACTTGGGAAGAAACTGGAGACTGGCATTATCTCAACAACGGAGGACGGTGATATCGTGGAAGTCATGGGAGAAAAGGCGAAGTCGGTGAGTTTGCATGCCACCAGTTTTGCATGTTAATAAGGAGTACGGAATTTGTAAAATCCATATGGACAATTTCCGTTCTGCTACTTTGATGATATTCGATGTGTTGTTCCCACAAAATCATGTTCGATTGAAGGTGGGTGATGGAACGAAAGATTTCTGCTGCAATACGGATACTATCGTCACCTCGTCGCCGAGGTTGGATAGGCACACATTGGAGCATAGCGGGCCCGATAGTTTCCTTCTTCAAGTAAAAAAATTTGAGTCCGATTATGACGAAGAGATGATTATACAGGACTGTTTCTCTCCGATGTACGTGTAGGCATGTAGTCCTTGTGATCCGGACTTTCTGAGCTTTGACCATCGCTTCTCCGAGAAGGACACCTTCCCAGCAAATCATTTTGAGAGGGTCCAGAAGGAGTGTAGGGATAGTTTCACCAGCAGCGGATTACCTGATTTGGATTAACCAATAACGTGCTTGAAAAAACGGAGAAGTTACTTTTCTCTTGTTCGTAGTTTTTCGGTTCTTCCTATTTTATTTCAGTAAAGATTCTGAGGGAAAGAACCTATCGAATTTCGATAATTTCGGGGATAACTTTCTCGCGTCAAAGTATCTCAAAAAAGTTCTACATTAGAATTTTATACTTCACGATAGGCTTATGTATATTGCATGGTGTCAATTTTAAATTCTTTCAGTTTTCATTTTTCTTTTGTTGTCGTCTTATTTTATACTATTCGTCCATGAAATCGGCGAAGGGCGTGTAACCTCTTGTTTTCGTCTTTTTATTCGCCTCAATTATATTTTTATATATTCGATTTTCGAATCATTTTTAACCAAACTTTTACGTAATTGCTTGGAAAATAATCTTTTTCCAAATCGTTTGCCGACTAGAAAATTCAATGATACGTAGCATAAATAGACAATATATTTTATCGTATGTTAAATGAAATTTCCACTGATCTATTCTATGTGATCTATTAGTATAGGCATATGTTTTATTACGTTACTCGTGAAATTTGCAGCCTTGCACCGGCGAGTATTCGAAATGGTTTATTAATATGTGATAGAAAAAAGAACAGGGAAGAGTTTCGTAGGTGCGCGAGACTATTCAAGAGGATGGAGAAGGTTATTTAGATTTATTTCTGTTCTACGAACCACCGATATTTCTTCTCGTACATGTGCCAATACCAATAGCCGAAGTGGTTAATACCGGCTGGCCAGGCATCTATCTCGACTACTTGATAGTCAGCTCCCATCCGCCGCGAAGTCTAACATAACAGCTGTTGGCAACCTGAAACTCAGACAATCTTCCGTTCTTAATTTACGAGAAAACGAAAATTCAAATTTGCTGAGCAGTGTCACGTTAAAGTATCTAGCATAAATGTAGATGAGTTTGGTATCTTTTTCTACGACCGTCAGGTTTCTAATCCTAAGGTATGAATTATATCCGACGCTAAAGCGACATGTAACTTCGTCCCTACGGTCAGTAGTAAATTTTAAAAATAGGTAATTCAAAATAGAGCAAATTATAAACTTAAGGACATAATAGTTGTAATTGCGAAATGGAGTAACTTGTTGTAATGATTTATATATTTTTAAAACAATGTTGAATAATATTCGATTGGAAGATTTTAAGGGTGGAGATTTAATATTTATTTATATATATATATATATTCAAGCTAAGTAGAGTAAGATATACAAAGCTTTGAATCGTGCTTTTCACTCGTTGTTCGACGTAATCTCGTCGAAAGACGGAATGAACCAAATTCATTCGTTCCTCTGTCGGATCTGTAGATCCACGTCTATCCCGGCTGCTTTGCATCAAATTATTCTAAAACGCGCTTGACGTCCGGAGAAACATCTGCTTAACGCAAGTAAGATGTCTGGAGCCGTCTTAATGTGTTGGAGAACCGTGAGAACAATGGATTTAACGACTCGCCGTGCGCCATTACTTACGAGGGACAAGATTTCGAAATACCAGCAGACACGGATGTTTACAACCTCAGGTGGTTGGTTCGTCCGTGTGTTTATACATTTCAATCCACGGCCATGGGCAAAATTAATATATTCACGAAACTATGTCTATCTCTTATCGATTAGTTAAATCGTCGAGCGAAGTACAAAAGGGTGGGATATTGTAGTGCTGTTGATTATGCTCACTCGATTTACCACCGCTAGAGGTTTGCGTCGTCTTTTTCACCCGGATTTCTCGCTGGGGCATAACTTCGAGACCGGAACGGTCTCGCAGATTATCCGTGAACGTGTGAAGAGGCTTTTAACGGCGGATAATTTATTTAAAAGCCGGCCCGAGTCTCGGGGGGAAATCTTCGAAGAAACAGCCTTAATTAGACAGGACTTTCGCGTCGGCGGATTTCAGCTTCGCCCTCGTAAACGAAACCCATATTCTCCTTTCATTTTTTTTTTATGTGCACCTTTATTTCGGCATTTCATCAACGTCATTAGGTTCCCGCCTGTATTTAAATCATACTGGGAAACTCTCGGAGGAGAGAGGAATATCGGTTTTAATGGATTCTTTCAAAATTCTCTTTGTTCAATTTCACCGTATTCCGCTAATACGCGCTCATATAATTATTGACAACAGATGAATCGTTGCTGGATGATATCGCGGACGATAAAACTGAAATAAACCACGGGAAAATCGTCGGGGCTGCCAAATTATCGGTCGTTTCATTCGGTAATGGGCGTCGAAGGATCTTGGATATTGCTGCGGTCCACTGGGACGGTATTATCGGGTGGTTAAATTTAACGAAGCCGTATATTTTGCGAGCGACCAAAGCAGTTATCAAGTATGGCAAGCCTGGCGCCTCAGGCGGATTAATTAATAAAACACTTTGTTCATTAGCTAATTACGCCGAGAGGTTGAGAAAGCCTTGGTTTAGACGTGTCATGCGAGATCGCGATAGTAGAACGTGTATTGAATTCGACGGTTCGCTTGAAATCTAAACTAATTTACCTTCCGCAGAAGTGATTAACGTAAATGCATTGCCGTGAGACCAGTAATTATGAAAGCAATATTATTAACTACACATTCGCTACAGTCCCTGTCAATGACTAATAAATGTTCGCCGGTAATACCGTCTACGTACGCGAACTATTTTGATAAACTGTTTTTGAATTCACCTGGTCAAACTATTATTAGCGATATAATCCGAAAGTGCGCGCGCCCTGCCAGATGGCGAGTTTAATAAGTCAAATTAAATTGGATGAAGATGCCTCGGGATTTTGAATATAATATCAGGAATTTTCTGCGAGCCTCTGTAAGAACAGCTGCGAACTTGTTGGAACATCTTACTAATATAAAGCTGGAATACCGTCAGGCGGGGAAGGGGGGAAAAGAGGCAAAGCTGCTCCTTCCGCAATTGCTGCGAGACGTCTAACGCATTCCTAATTAACTGCCGGTATAACATTGCTCAATGGAAATATTTCCCTTGCATAAATCGATGAAAACCGGTTCCCGCGAAACAGGCCGATGCTTATCTTGCCAATGTTCAAAGTTCCCCAATCTGTAGTTGAACGGCCGTGGTGTTTCGAAGGTCCTTCGAAATTATATCTCACGACGGATATGGCCGCATATTAATTGTAATGCTTAATTAAGAAGCCAGTTTTTCCCTCACCGTAATCATCATAAAAAAGATACCCGTTGAAGTACCTGCAATTTATTTGGTTGTGCACATTAAAGCTCGTCGGAGGCAGGTTTTCCGCAAAAATTAGTTTGTCCGGCGCGTTAAAGCGGTTTCAGCTGAAAAAAGGTCGGCGCAATTGGTGCGTTTCGTTAATTGAATTTCTAGCTGTTTCATTATCAATGGGATACCCGAGCGCGCTTATTTTCTCGCCCCAGTGTTCGGGACAGTTCGTACAAATGAAATTGATACTGGTAATTAAACGGAGGAGAGCGGAGTTAATGAAAGAGATAACGAGGGAGTGTCTTTAATAAAAGCGGATAAAGAATACAAATGATGAGATGAGTGCCCGTCAACGTCTTAGAACGAAATGACCGAAAAATCCGTCCCAGTTACCATTTGAAAAGAATTTTTCTCACTGTTGTTAGTTGTCCTATCTATCGTTGGCATGAATTTTGTTTTTGTACCTGTGTGCTGATACCACGCGAATTGCTTATATCCGTTACTGCGTTCGATCGTTATCGTCGGACCTACAACAATGGTTACCTGACCATATCAATCACATCAGAATCTGATCGGGGAAACTGCACGGTGCATCACAATAGGGTTTCCATGAGATTATTGCCCACGTAACGCATAGAGGGCCGTTTCCAATGCATTTTATCGGACGCTGCCCGTTCAAGTGCGTCCGTCCGTTTTATTTTCGGCTTGACGTAGACCGCGTTTCTCCGGAAAAACTGTTCACCGAATCACGAGAGGTCGGATGAAAGGAATGGGAGTATACGAGCATTTTTCGGGAACAATTTTTTTGTTCTATTTCTCGGCTTATTATATTAAGACACTTCGTTCGGCCGAATCCTACCAAAGTGATGGCTCAGTGAATTCACCGATTCATTTTGTATCTTCACACGTAACGGTTATCATCGATACGTCGGTATGAAGTACGTGAAAATCCTCGACTTCGTGGAAGTTCGGGATTTAAAGGGGATAAAAAACAGTCTTGGAGGGAAAAAAAGATATCGTTGGTCTTTTCAGACACGATTCCCGACTGCAGTTCGCGAAAAGCTGCGAAGGAGAGTAAAAAAAAGGTGACGTAGGTTGGGCCAGACGTGGTGGGGGGGGGGGGGGTTGAGGGGGAAGACGATGAAGAAGAAATCCCGTCCGACCGGGGGTTGAAAAGTTTGCGTTTCATCCCTTTCACGAGACCTCCCGGCCTTTCATTCGCTCCTCAAATCAATTCGAATCACCTCCGACCCCGCTGCCCCCCTTATCCGTGCGCTCCCATGCCCTCCGCCCTGCCCCTCGACAGCCCCATTGGAAAGCCCCGCTGGCAACTTGAGCCCCTCTTTGGCCCGTGGTGTTCGTATGTTTTTCATTTGCCCCTCTGCCTCCCCCGCGAACCCTCCATCGCCATTCGCCGAGCCGTCGGCTTATTAATAACTTCTCTTTACCCCATCCTCTGCATTCACTCGCCCCTTTATTGCACGATGTAATTTGCACCTTCGGGCTCGTTCGACTAGCATTTAAAACTAACGCCGCTCTCATAGTTATTCGACAGCCAGGTATTGGGCAATCAATTCGCAAATACTTTAGCCACTCTGAACAGGGAATATATATTGAATAATGTTGCTCTTCCGAACGAATTTATTATCGAATAATAGACACAGTACATTCTCAATTACGTTGACGGAAAACTCGAAGAGACTCACATGGCTTCAACGAGGAGCAACATTTCTTTATGGGATCGACGATGCCGTTTATGGTTTCCCATTTTCCATTCGGTCGAACATACAGGGAGCACAGAGTTCAAGAATGTCTCGAGCAGACAATCGCGGTAAGGAGTGTCGGGTTAACACGTTCGTGAGCGTCTTCGGGCACGTGAATGTGTTCAAGCAGGGGGATTGTCAGACTTGTGGAGGTGGAAAAGCGAGGCAGCCGGAGGGAGGGGGGGGGGGTAAAAAGGAAGAGTCGAGGGTTGGGTGATGCGAATTGAATCATGGGGGCGTTTTAGCGTCTACGTGGCCCGCATTCGAAATTTTCCGCCTCTAACCATCTCCCGACACTTGCCCCCGACGCAGTACAGTTGGGAAAAATAGAGGAATGCCCAGTGAAACCGAAGAAATAGATCTTGCCTATGTTATACATCCGTTATTTTATCAGTTACTGACCTCGCATTCGAAACAGGGCCGCTCGATTTCTCGGCAACATCTGATACTTCCTCGAGGAAACATGGCTGTCTTAGAATTTCATTCCGTCGTTTCGTTGATGGATCGACGACCATCGATATTTTCTAATTTCATTTACGTTGACAGCGTTCGCCGGATGAACTACTTTTAGGAAATGGCAGACGGATTAAATGGCGTCAAACTTTCCGTGGCTTCTGTTTGTTTTGATTGTCACGAAGGGCGGAGGGTAGCGCGGAAACCACTGCTCTCTGGCCGACCCTTTCGCGGGAATACCCAGACGTTTGTCAAACGGTTTTCTTGCGCCGACTTGTCGGGATCGGTTCCGACAAATTGGCTCTCAGTGCAAAAACCTACGAAGCTTTCGCCGTCTGTATCCATTCGCTTGTACAGAAACGACTACGGCGAAATCCCTTCGCCGGACTTTTTGCACCGTCAAACTTTTGCAATTTCTCATGCAACGTTCGTCCATTAAGTGTAATGAAAATTCTTGAAAGGAGTGCAAATATTTCGAGTGACTGTGCGTATCATAATCCTTACCTCACCGATTCGTCATGTGCCATTCCGGGTAAAAATCCTCGTTCGATCAGCTTCGGAATCCCGTTGACTCACGAATGACCAGGGTTCCGGAATACAGATACTTCTGAAGAATGGCTGATCGGTTAACAAGGTGATTTTCCCGAGCGAGGGTGGGTGGTATTCTTCGTGTCGAGGTGCAATCAAAGTGCACTCGCGGTCTTACCGCTGGTGCAGATGAGCTTAACGGCACGATGAAAGCTCTGATGCCTAACGCGATCGTGCACACACGCGACGGCCTCGTACACAGGGACAAGGACGCACGGAGAAACGCAGGAGGGAGGGGAGTGGAGGGGGGAAAGGCATACGGGCGCGCGGTTATCACACCTGAGGGGTTTTGAGTTATGGCCGGAAGGGGCGGCGCGGCGTAGCGCGACCCGCCCGGGGGGTTAAAGGTCGGCCATGGGTTCTGCGTTTAAAGGTTAACAGAGAACGCCCGGCAGAATGCGGTAACGCGGGCACAATGTTCGTCTCTCCCTCGCAAAGCCGCATTAATTATTTCGCGTCCGAAACTCGATTCTCGCCGGGCCGGCCGCGAAGCCGTACTCGCCTTGGTCCGTGGTTCCCTCGACTTTCCACCCTCTTGACGTTCTCCACGTCCAATGGAACTCGTCATCTCGGATTACGCGCGTCTCAGCTAAGTGAATCGCCCTGTTCCTCGCAAAACCACTTAAAGGCGCCCGTAAAACCCGCCTTTGACGAGAATACACGGGGGAGAGGCCCGTCGAAATCTAACATTACTCAATAATGACCCGATGTCCCACTGTAATGCATTTTCCAGAACCTCTACACACCGAGAAACCGAATTTTTTCCATCTTAAGTCTCCTCAAGGCCGTTGTAGTATTTATCCTCGTAATTGTTGCCCTGCTAATGGCCGAAGATTTTTAATCAGTACATAATGCCCCCCACTTGGACGATGCCCACAACCATTTCCTTCCACCTTTGATAATTTTCCATGCAATTTGGAGTAGCGCCAGGACGTGGTTTTCCAGCGACCACCGTGAGAGGATACCGGCATGCGCAATGGGCCCGGGGAAATTCCACGGCCGAGCAAAATTATATTACGTGAGGTGTTTCGTTGAGTTTCCGATCCCGAGTCTTAATTTCGATGCTCGCCAAGGCATTAAGACTTCGGTCGAAAGGCAAGGCCAATTTTTGCGCCTGGAACGGGATAATTTGTGCCCCCACGAAAAGGCCCGGCCAAGGGTTCGTCTTTCAAACAGGAAAAAAAATGTATTACATGCATTTGTAGGTTCGTTTATCTCTCGATCGGCTGGGCATCGTTGGCAAATTGGTCTGAATAACCGGTCGGTCGTTGATTGTATATTTTTCCGACTCTTTCAATCGACCCTTCGAGTATTCTGTCTCCCTGGTTCGCTGTTATAGACGTAAAAAAATGCCGAGAGGTTGGACGATGCCGTTGAAACGAAGCTTTTATGAGGGCGCCGTGCCGAGTCGGAGGTGCAAGCTTGCTGTTTTTTCTCTCCTCCCGTCGCGCTTTCCCCTTCCTTTTTCTCAGCAGAAAGACTGACGGGAGCCAATAGAAAATTATACAACGCTCGCGGGATCGTTCTGTTTGATTTACGTTCGTACAGGTATAAAATCTAGCACCCTGTCCCGCGGTATCCACTTTAATCACCGCTCTTCAATCATTTTCACCTCGACCGCCAGTTAATTCTCTTCCACGCCTTTTTACGTTCATTATAAAACCTGCCAAGTATCATCGGCGCGATCATACGTGGCCGTAAATCCGAACCTGGCCGTAAAACGTCCTTCGAAGTCACTTTTCAGCCACATTCGGTCGGTACATTGGCATGTCCTGTGCAATGTTTACTTCTTTCCGCGGCAGTGTCGTCTCGGAATTTGTCTTTATTGTCTCACCAACTCCTTCTTTTTCATAGGTAAAACTGTGATCGTAGGGAAGTTGTCACGCGACGAACGATTGCAATCGCCCTGGCTTACTGTTCACTCTATTTCCCTGACCGCAAATAACTGCAACCTACAATTTACTGTCACCTTAATGTATTTCCTGCGTTGTATTTAACCGCAACGTTTGGATCTTCTCTCGGTAGGCCTTCCGTGCATTCACCTACGGAATTCTCATGGCGGTGGCAGTGGCGGAGAGGGGGGGGGGGAGGGAAGTATGGGTAAGCGCACATGCAAGACCGTTGAAACGTACGAGTTTGTGGAACTTGGTAGGCTGCAGGAAACCCATGGAGAGCTCTATCGCGACGTAGGTGCGTGGAAGCATAGAGAAACGCATGCGTGGCCAAGGGGAGGATATGAAACATCCGGCGACAGGAAAACTGCGAAAATGTTGTCGCCATTCCGGGCTTGCACGAGTCACCGCACGACCGACTCTTTCCCCCACTCCTACTTACGCTCCCCCCCGCCCTCCGCGTTCCTCCGGTCGACCCCGATCCTCGAGATTATTCTTCCCGTGGGTGCGATAGGACCGAGGCGAGCAACACGTTCCGCCACGGGACGGAGATGGTATTTTACGGGGTTGAAAAGACCCCCGTGAAATCGCCGCGACGTGCTTAAACGGTCGTCACGAGACAATTGAGGATTTCAAGCCAGCCGTGGAATTAGTAATAATAGCGTCTGCCTTACTTAGTTCCTTACTTCGATATGCCCCGTCGGGAAGTTCCGCTTCGATGATTTTATCATCTTACGACAAAATTGAATTATTGCAAAACTATGATTTCTGCACCATCGACGGTTGTTCACTTTCAACAGCTTACTGGTGTTCCCAATTTTTCGTCAACTATTTCAGCAGTGGCTTTTAGTCTTGTTGTCAAAGCCTTTGATTTCTGTGAGTTACGTGATAAACAGAGCGGAATTTACTGCTTTGAGACATTTTACAGCTACTCCATACAAGCCATTAAATGCGCGCTTCTCGCTGAATTCACCAACGTCGAGAAAGAGAAGCTGCTTGTTTAATGCGGCTTGCGTAACGTGCATCGCCCGTTTTAATCGCAAAAGTCGTTAGAAGTTAGGATAAAATATGAAAATAATTAGCAGTTTTCCCAACGCTCGTGCAGATCATCTCGAGTATTATTACGAGCTTCTGCGTACACGGCAACCGGGTTTACAATGAAATTAACGCTGCCTTCCATTTCATTTTAAACGAGAAGTAAATTATCCGTGTCTTTTCACTCCTGAAGTTTTCGTTTAATTTTTCGCGTAAATTAAGACGAAAATATTCACTTGCTTCTATGTAGATATTTTGAATGGACGTAAAAAAGTAAATGAATAATTTATTTCAGACTGTAACAAAAAAACGATGTTTCAATTACTTTTAATAGTATTCGCCGACGACTTTCCAATAGGTTATCGATTGGACACTTGAATCCCAACCTTCTGTCCAGTTAACACTCGACGTCCCCCGTTACTGCGGACATTGTTTTTTCATCGTTTTTCCTCCAAATTTCTGCTGGAATCAGCGCAGCTTCGAAGTAGTTGCGTTCCATTATTTTCCGTTATCTCCACGAAGCTGTAAAATCGTTTCACGAATCCCACTCTTGTTAAGCAGTTAGCGTATGAAATCACGTCGGGAGAATTTGGGGTAACGTGGACCCACAGGATCGCGGGAAGAAGTAATTCGGAATAGTTATTTAAGGTAGAAGTTAAGGCAGATACTATCACCGGTCTTTGCGGCTGTTACGAACTGAGCAGGCTAAGTGGAAAGTTTGTTGCATTCTTAGCGGCCAGCGGCAATGTGCCTGGCTACTGCCTCACGTTTCCCCGCCATTGCTGTTTTCTGTCAGCTTTCATCTCTTTGATATACAATCTTTCCCGAAAATTCCCGACTGCCGCAATCCAAAAACTCTCGGGGGAATCATTTTCATAACCTAACTGTGCAATGATAATTTGTATTTACCGTATTCGCTCTACTTATGATTAAGGTAGTTAGGTTTTCGTGCGAGGGGCAGAAAAGAGGAGTAAATTTAATGGAGCGCAGACCGATATCCCGGGATATGCGCTACTTACGATCAGTTCCATAAAAAGCGGGCTTTCGTAATCTCGGCAAGGCCCTGGCATTACACGGGGCAAACATCTGGCACGTACACACGTACGTGTAGACGTATATTTGTAGGTAGATGGGTCGATTGGTCTATCCGGGACAGGACAAAAGTGCTCGTGCGATAGACAGTCTTCGCGGAGGGTGTATCCGCGCAAATGGCAAGAGAGGGTTTCGAGCTAATACGATAAAGGATTCCCCCCTTACGATTTATCGGCAAGTTATCGGCGAGATACTTCGGGCTGGCTTCTTGAACCCCCGATGAAATCCTCCATAATGGATAACGCATTTTTACTTTTATTTTCCGAGGGAAAGTGTCGCCGGCGTTTTGTACTCCTGTTACTACAATTCCCGCGAAGTTTCTTTCAGCCGGCAATTTACTGTAACACTCATGTTTACCTGACGGATTAAACATTTCGGTTGGGCTTACAAAAATTCCTACAATAAGCAGAAATATAAATAGATTCCACTTGGATAAGCCCCTGTTTAATTGTCACTTGAATGGCCATTGAGCACGTACAGCGGTAAAACTTGGCATTTCAGTGTGGGACCGTTAGGCTGTCGATCTCGTAAGGCGACGCGATTTGCGACAATGAAATATTTGGCGAGCCGTGTGGAAGGAGGACTCGCAAATCACGGCTCGGTCACGTCATAAGTCGGGAAAAGAACGAGCTGGCGCGACAGCGAAAGGACGTGCGATAGTCGATGTAATGACGATGACGGGAGTAAGGGCGGCGATAAAGGTAAACGACGGTCTCGTCACATCTTTCAGCCGGATGGCGGAGCAAGCGTTTCGCCCTTTCGCCCTCGTTTTCACACCCTGTCGCCCTCCTTTCCGCCCCCCTCCTCAAACATATTCCTCCGGTCTTTATCTCTCGTCCAGCGTCTGCCCCTATAGTAATCTCTCCTCTTCTTATATTATTTTCCAAGGTTTCTGCTTCCGCTGCTTCCACGGGGTTGGCCAACGTTTTTCAACCTCCGCGAAATTTGCGTCTTTTCCTGCATCCCTCGTATTTATTTTTCTTTCTGTCCTCCATGTTGCTTGCGCCGTTTGGCCTTTTATGCGGTTCCGAGTACGTCGTTTCGTGTGCTCTTTTTCTCCTAACCGTCTATTTAATGTACGCCCTATTCCCTTTCCTTCGCGACCCCCGTGCTTTCAACTTTTCAGTTCCCCCATGATCTCCCGTACTGGGATTTTTCCTATAGTTGGCCATTATCATGCCATATCTATATTTCCCCTCTTGAAATGGCATTGAGCGTGCCAGGGTGCGGGTTTAACGTTTTCCCTTACCTTTTTATGCTATTCCTTGGCCTTTCCCTTGCGTTTCCTTCCACCAGGTCCGTCGTCTTCTATTTCTCTTAAGCGCCATTTAGCCTCACTCTATTTTCATCTTCCCTTCCATTTAGCCCTTCCGCTTTCTATCTTCGCGTTCTACCTTCCCCGCGTGGCTTTCCTATTTGGCTCTTCCTCTTCCTGCTCGTCGGCCGCTCGATTTCGGACGAAATGGAATATCGATACGCGGCACATCTCGAGGGAAGTGTAGCGAATATTGAAAAATTCCTGCAGGCGGAAAAAGGACAGCGTCGCGTGAACGGAGTCGTTTGCATTTTCAAGAATATAATCGACCGACCGGTCGGGCAGCCGATCGAGCTTCGATTACTTCGGCAGTTTGCCCGGCGCCGGGGACAATGAGGAAACATTGTCGTCGACTCGATAAAAATGATATCGCGGCACGTCCGCCGAGAAACGCCGGCGGCCCTCCACGTGTCCCCCTCCTCAGACCTTCGAATTTCGGCGCGGAAAAACGATGCCAGCGAGAGGGAGGGGAAGGGGAGGGGAGGGAGAGCGGTGATGAAAAATGAATATCGAAACGCCATCGGGGAAAATGAAAGCCGGCCGTGCTCGAGTAGACGAGCGCGTAATCTTTCGAATGTAATCTGCCGCTGTGTTGATTAATCGAACGGATCGTCATGGTCTTTCTCCATTCCGGCCCGTTGGAATAATGAAAAAATCTCGGCGCGGCGGGCACGGAATTTACCAACGTAACGCCCCGTGCATTTCGACGGTGTAACGTGAAATTCCGTTGCGCTTCCATTTCCGCCTTCTTCGCTCTCGAATCATCGCTCAACATTTGCCTTCTCGTAAGCCCCCCCTACCTGCCAGTACTACTTTTTCCCGGGTAACGCTAGGCGCTGAAGTAAAATATGGACAATCCGCGAATCACGGCGTCGTGCGCCGCCGTTTACCGACAATAGAATTAGCGGTTCATTGTCTGACGAGTCGGGAATATGTAGGGCACGTGCCCGGCACTACCAACAATTTTTACAACTCAGGACGCGACTTGGTTCGGCGCGGCAGTCGGAACTACGCGGACCATTCAGCCCTCTACGTGTACCTCGCTTTACGAGTCTTTTTTCCCAACGTCGCATGGAATATCCAATGAAACGCATCGACCCCCACCCCTCTTCCCCGTGAAATAACGTTTGCCAATCGAGTGTTATCCATTTTCGCAGATTGTCGCTATTATGCCTCGACTGTCCGCAAAAACTCGAAATACACGGGATTTTATGAGAAAGTTATGATAATCCCTGCGATCCCCTAATTTCTCCCGAGTTCCCCTGCGAAACGACGGGACATGTGTTTGTCGAATTTGCGATCACTTTTTCTTTTTACGCGGCAGGTGAGCTCCATTTCGGCTGTGTGGATATTATTCCCTTTTTTTCGGCGATCGACGGTAGCAAAGGGGGAATAATGGCGCGCGGGGAGGCAAGGCAAGCCGTTCGAAATTTCGATTAAACAGGATTTCGATATACGCGAACATGTCCCGAAGGGAAATTTAGCGAATGCCGGCCAGAGGCGAGCACCGCCGTTCGCTCGCGAGAACGTTTCAGGCTGTGTGGGGGTCTACCGGGGAGGGGGTGAGGGGGACAAGTGGGTACGGGCTTTTGGGGACGGTGTCACTGGTCGTTCGGCGGGATAATGCGAAATGAAATTGTCACAATAATCGTTCACGAACGTATACACCACGCTAGGATAACCTCGGACAAGTGTGTATATGTATACATATATATATATCCTCTTTCCCTCGGTCGACGTTCTCCTCATGTATGAGCCATCCCCTCGTTGCATATGTATAATGCGCTCGGTTTCAAAATAGCCTTGGGCGCTTGTTGTACGATATTAAATACATTTTCACGGTCGTGACTCCATCAAATAATCAGGTACCCAGGGAAACAAGTATTAAAGGATCCTCGGGAAATATTTCGATCGTAAATAAACGAATGAACAGCGAGAGTCCGATTCTCCTTGCTGTTAATAAAATTTCATCGGTCAGGGAAACAGGTTGATTGTTGAATGTATTAATATTACTGGTTTCGTTGGTCTTTAAAAGTATGACGTTCGTCGGGAGGGGATTAATTTCGTTAGTAGCCTAGCCGGCGGCAATTAACGAGGCACTATGCTGTAATTTCTGGCGATAAAGCTGGGGCAGGTTTTATGCCCGCCACGCGTGTCTTGTGCATCGTGGTAGCATCACCGGTTAATGACGAGCTCGTCGCTTTTCCCACCCCTTACCGTCGCGTTCTTTTTTCCTTTTTTTTTTTATTACACCCGCCTACATATTTCGCGGACGGGAAAATTGGTGGCTGGTGGATCGGAGGAGGGTGGGGACGAGGAGAAGGAGAGGATCGACGGCCGACACGAGGGATCGATATATGCGGGCGTAGGAAAATAGAATTGAAATGAGACAGGGAAGCGACGCTTTGAGGGTTCGCCGATCAAAGCCCCGGCAGACACGCGCGAAAAACTCTTCCGCGAATTTCATTTCCGCCTCGTTGTGACCAGTTACGGGGCGAGAAAGGAACCCTCGTCGGCTCGTCGCGCGGAAAGATTTCCCCTCCGGTAAAAAGAGGATCTCGCGGTAGGCACGCTTTCACAACTTATCTCCAGCGCGACGGACTTTTGTTCGCTGAAATTCCACGGAAATCGAGGAATGCGCGTTTTCGAAGGGTCTAATATTTTAGCGGAACGTCGAAAAGAGAACGTCGCGTGGGATTGCCGTCCTTAGGAAAAGCGAAATTGCATTCCCGTCCTTTGTAAGAATTCGATTGTAAAACGAAATCGGCCGAGACAGTAAATTGCTTCGAACATTTCCATAAGTACCTCACGAGGTTCTGTATTTCCCTTTAAACGACGCTAACGAACATTCGTCTCGCGGATTCCACGAGCGGATGATTCGCCAGCCGCTTGAAATCAGTCCGTAAACGTCGGCGTGCATAAAATTTCGGAAATCACGCGGGGGTCCTTTTGAAGCGTGGCTCAAGAAAACCGACGCGAGTAGCTTTGCTCTGTCGACGGGGGAAGGGCGAGAACGGGGAGGGGGGAGGGGTGGCCGTTATACTAATTTGGCGGGGGCTCGCTAACGACCCCTTTGAGGTTATAACTTTTGCCGCAAGCTCATCATACACGAGCACGCGGTCTCGCATGTGTGTGTGTGTGTGTATGTGTACGTGTAGTAACTGCGCCTGGCGCGATATACCATAGTAGCTCTTCTCTTTGGATCTTTCTCGCTCGGCGGTGTTCACTTGGTGGGTCTCTTTCGCCGTGGTTTCCGCGTGGATATCTCTGTCTCCGGTTCTCCGTTGCTCTCGTAGAAGGTTGCCGATGTCGGGCTGCCCTACCGTTAGACTGTCGCCTTGCTCGACCCCCACCACCGGGTTCGTACCCCTTGGAAAAGCACGGGGGGGTAGTATCCGCCACCCCGTTGGCGGCGTACACGCCGGTTAAGGAAGGTCAGGCGCATGCTCGGTCAATCAGCGCGCGCGTAGACGGGGAGGCGCGCGTACTCCGGCGAAAATCTAGTGGGGATGCGAAACGTGGTCTTCGCCGACGCTCGGCCAACGGCGAGGCTCAGTAAGCGCCGCGAGCTCGCTTTGGCCCGGAAGCGCGCCTCACGCGGCTCCCAAATCTCCGACGACAGTGACGGTCCGGAAGCTCCGACTCTGTCCCGTCAATCGATCGAAAGCTACGCGCGATAATCCGCGCGGAAATTCACTGGCGATCGCCTCGACCGAAGCCTCGCGACAGATCGTTCCTTTCTAACGCGTTTGTAACGCGCAATTGTCAATCGTCCTTTGCCATCGATCACCCGCAATCTTCCGATATTTCGCCGGAAATTTCCAGCAAGTTCCTACTGACGAGGAAGAAAAAAAACCGCTGTACAAATAATTACACCGTTTTCTCGGCAAAAAGGAACTTGCCCGAGTACCCTCGACGGGAGCTATTGATTGCATTGACGAGTGGAGACACGCTCGCAGGAGTCCAGGAAGAATTTCGACAAGTTCCACGGTAACGTGCAATCCACTGGAGTTTCAGAGGTTCACCGGACGAGCGTGGATTAAGTTAATCGCTGGGAGGAGGGGGGTTCCTCATCGTCGCGGGGACATAGCGACGATTTCATCGGGAGGGAAGCCTCCGTCGCTCGTAAAAGGATCCGCGGGAAGGTTGGCCTTAGCGGGAGCTGACGTCATCAAGAACAAACAGGCAGATCGGCAGGGTAGGGGGTCGAACGTCAGTCCATCCGGGGTATTATATCCCCGGGCTGAAAGGAGAAATAGAACCGCACGGACCGGAGAAAAAGGTCGCGAAAGAAGCCGGCGCCGTGAGGAAGCGGAAAGTCGCGGAGAGAAAGAGAAGATACCCCATCGAAGCTCGACCGAGGGCAGAGAAAGCTCAGAAAGTTCCCGGCCGGGGCTTATCCCGGAAAGAGGATAGACGCAGGATCAGCCCACCCTCGGATCGAGTAGCTCCCCGGGATCAGTCCGATTAACGCGATCGGTATAATTAGCAATCAGGTCCACGGTATATCCGTTACCGTCTTCTTCTGCCCTGGCAATTCGACGACCGGATTGCCCGGCTTATCTCGTGACCTTAACACGCGTCGATTCAGAACACGAATACGGGAGAATCGAAATAATAGGGCAAACAACGAGCCGGTGAGATTGAGGGTCACTTTCCAGCGGAGCACTACAATCTCAGGACCTTTGTCGCGACACAACTGTTAAACCAACGAAAAAAGTGTACGAGGACCGTGAACTTGGATCCGTCGAGCAATTTGTCTGTCTCGTTAACAAGGAATGATATTCTCATGAAGTTTAGTCAAGCATCGGTTTCGTCGATAAAGCGGATCGCATGAACTGGCTCGTTGCAATTGGTGTCGATTCACGCGATCGCTTTAATTAGCGATTGGCCTTTGTTATTGACGAAGTGCGGGCGTGGAACATTGCTTGTTTCATCCGTCGCTGCCTTTCTGTGCGCCAATTAAGAAGGAGAAACAAAACATCGAGGTTCCTCGCCAATGTAGACACTCGTGCCGTACAGTTTCCCCGTTTTCCCGATTTGCTTTGCCATTTTTTTTCTCACGCGTCTCGATCGATTCATGATAACGCGTCCACGAATTCGGCCGATGAGAGGAATCCACCGTGCCTTCGCGAGGGAGCAACGCAGATTGGCCAGCTAATTCGGCGAACATCAAGACGGACAGTGCGATGATCGAGAGGTGTGCGTGAAAATTCTGTGCAACACTTACCACGTCGGCTGGTCCCTCATCATCCTTCAGCACGGAGTGTCCACGAATACGAAGATGCGTTCCCTTCTGCTTGCAGCGCTGGCCGTCATCGCCGTTTTAAATGGTGAGTTTTTAACCATTTTTTCCTGCTTACCGTACCCCACAAATCGAGGCAAAAATTCTACAAAGGATGACTTTCTTCTAGCCGTCGTGCAAAGGTCGATTCTTTACTTTCTTTTACTGGCGTGCAGCTGTTGATGGCCTCGACGTGATTGACACTGCGTGTACGCGATGTGTGGAATATCGTTTGCGCGTTACAGGCAATTATTGGCTGTACCTCCTGAACAAAACGTGTCAATAACTACACACGCGGCATGCCGATGATCGTAATTTACGTCTCGGAATTGTGGGGGGAAATTAACGGGGAATAATGGACTGTGTAGAAACCATGACAACCCGTTGCTTATACACGTCAACCATACGCAAAACGTACGACACAATATTTTCAATTTTCTATGGACGATTTACGCGTTCCATGTCTGCCGTGAAAAAAAAATGCGAAATCTAGTCAGAACTATCGACCGACGGTCGTTAAATAAAAAGCTGTTAACGGAGATTTCATGATCCAGCCGAATGTTTTGCGATAAAGGGAATAACTAGCTGGAGCAGTGCTCGTGTAAATAGAGAGCGATGTGTGTGTAACTCCTGACATTCAGTCGCGCGTAAAACATATTTTCAGTGGCTTCTGTGTCAATTTCCGTACGGACGGCGTCGTTCTGCGCGATGTCGACACACGTAATCCGCGTGTCAGAGCCGTGAATGACGAGGCTGGGGAGAAATGAGGGGCTGTGCGTGTCCCTCGGCCAAAGGAAAACGTGGGTAATGCGCGCGTTAACGGGACCTTCGTATGAACGGATAATAAAACGAGCTAGGAAAGACGCACGTGCAAACGGAAGAGAGGGAACGATCGGTGGAAGACTCGAAGGGAAAACGAGACGAGGATATACGGCCGGCCGAATAAAACTCCGACGATATTGAAGTAGTTAAAACCCGCTGCGAATCTGCCGGCTCGGCTTGCCCCTCCACTCCCCGCGCCTGTCGTTTCGCTCGGCGGCCGAATTAAAGGAGCGAGCGTTGATAACGTTTTTGACTATCGCGCCGGCGGAATGCTCTTTTTATTCGCCGTTTTATAGAGACTGATACCGCAACGCGAGGGAAAGGGAACCAACGTGGGGCCCGTAGAGGGGAAAAAATCGTCGACAAGACGACGCGCTTTTCATGACGTAGAACGACTGCTCTTTTTCATTGAATTCACGGGGAAAATAGCTTAAAGGATATGTAGGAAAATTAATCGGGTGTAATATTTTCGGTGTCTTTGATGTGGTTTATCGTACCGTTCGGGTCGACGGCAATTTCCGACTTGGGGGACGATTGAGCGATGTGATCGCAGATGTAGAATCAGGGAATCTCTGATGTTTTCGAGGCAAAGCGACGCGCGTGCGTCGTGCCTTTAATGACGCGTACGCGACGCGCCGTCAATCAGTGTGATTGAAGGTTCGAGCTGCCGTGGAATAACAATTTACTCGAAATGACTGACAGCCGTATTCAGTGGCGAACGATAATGAATCGGGACAAATGCCCCCGCTTGCCGCGTTTCTCCCGACCCCCTGTGCCCTCTGCTTCGCAGTATCTACGAACCGCTATCATCCCCCTTCCCGCTTAAAGCCCCCTTCCCCCCCTCCCCCGACAGTCCCCGCAAAGCCAACGTTTCGAGGTTTCTACGCTGCGGAAATTTCGTCGGGACTCGATACTATTACGCATCTGGTAATATAGTTATGCGCCGGTGTATCGGCTCCTCCCGGCCTCGATGTCGAAAATCCGGATATGGGAATTGCAGGGGATACGCGCTGCAGTGCGGATTGCGTGGACCGTACGATCTGCTAACAAAATCCCGCGGAGGATCCTCCATTGAGCTATTGTCCGGCAGTTTCATTACATTCAACTTCGGCAATAAGCCAAATCGATCGTTCCACGGTCATCTGCCTTCCCGGCAAAGCATTTTCTCACAAAACCTGCTCTACGTATGTCTCCGATAATACCTTGATCAAAGAGAACACGCTATCGCGCTCGGTATAATTAACGACGCCCCGTGGGAAATTGCTCAGACCGTTTACAAGTGCATTTCTTCTCGCGTATATTCTTCCCCGCGAGAGCGGTTAGGAGTGTAATCTAGCGACTACGTAGGAATTCCTCGGCGCAGGAAACTCCGTCTCCGTGGCGGATTAAGCACGCATCCGCGTGGAAACGTTTCCGACGGAGACACTGTTTGGTAAGGCCGGTGGGTATTGCGAGAAACGTGGTGAGAGCCCAAGACAACGGCGTGTCGCGTGCGAGGGTCGAGTTTACACGTAGAAATAGGAGGACAGTGGTAAGATGTAAATAGAAAGGAACATAGAAGAGACTGTGCCGAGGTAAGAGGGGCGCAGGGAAGACATAAAATCACAGGGAAAACGTAAAAAAATCTCCCATGTTTCACTACGTAGAATTTTCTGAATTTCACGGAAGGAAGAATTTACGTTAATCGCATATTCGATTAAACTGAGTCGGTTAATATTCGCTACATCACATTCCAACGTTATAATTAGGGAAAATATACGGGTAACGTTGAAACGAAGTATTTTGCCCAGTAGCGTTTCGCTTAGTAAATCGTCTACCTTTAATTTCTCGAGCCCTTCCCCCGGCCCTCATATTTATCTCTTCTCGCGCTAACATTCTTTCGTAGAAGAGGTCAGGAAGAAATTAAGCCAGAATCCCATTGTTTGCTTCAACGATTGCGGTTAATAAAGTTTCCGAAGAACTGCCGGGGAGTGGTGAGTCGGACTTTGGTGAGACGTTGGTGAAAAAAAGCTGAGGGGAATAAAACGCCATAAAATCAAGGGAGAAAAGTTACTGGCGCACAGCGGCCCCGCAACTGACGATTCTTCTTCATCAGTTGAAGCGGCGAAAACGTTTCCTTTTCATATAGACACGCCGTTATCTCGGCATTCAAGGTTGAGATTATTTTGACGACAGTCCTTGTATCGCGAGGCAGTCCTTTTTTTCTCGCTTGACCGTGCGGGTCGTTTATTTAGAGACGTCCGCGGGGGAATTAGGAAGCGAAACAAATGAAAATGTTCGAATCGGTTGGAAATGCTGCGCTCTCACTCGCTCTTCTCGTGCGTCGGTGTATCCCGAGCTGCTCGAGATTTTCCGCGAAAAATAAAACACGGACCACGGCTAAAAAAGCAAGTTGAGCCGAACCGCGCACATGCGGTAAATTGTAAAATACAGGAAAGCCCTGTAAATTCTATTTTTCAGAAGCGAGCTGCTTGTTGTAGGATACACTCCGCGTGGCCGTGATTTATTCAATATATAATCTGGAAAGAGGCTCGAGACGAGTGGAAACAGACGGCGAAGCAGAACTCTACTGTCTACCGACATTTTCTCCAGAAATGGAAACAGTAACGTAATAAGAGAAAAAAAACATTATTCAAAGGGATCGATGCATTCGAGGAAAAAATATTACCGTCGGAAATATCTTCAAGGTTCTCATCGCGTTGAAATCTTTCATTAAATTATCCCACTTTTTCGTAATCCTGAAATAAACGATATGACCTTCGGTAAAATCTCGTCAATAAACCAATTCATTAAGGATTAGCCGAAATCCTTTTTTACGTCGCTTCTCGTTGCTTCATGGTTTTCTTAGTAAGAACGGTCGTCAAAGGTTATTGAAAGCCTTAATCCGTACATTATTAGGACTTCATGGCGCGGTCGAGGTCATCACGGTAGGACGGGGATTATGACCGCGGATGTAGGATAATAAGGATCCGAGGAGGCAAAGACGAGAGCTACGCTGTACGTGACTGGAATTAGGCGTTGCTGAAAGCCCAAATTACTTTGACAAATTCGCCGGTGTACGTGCAGCGTCTTCCGTAGATGCGAAACGCTCGTTAGAAACCGACTACATGATGTTTGCAGCGGTTGGATTGCTGTTTCGACGCTTAAAATACCATGCAAGGATTTATCAATTTAAAGGCAAATCTATGTTGTAGCGTCGTAAGGGGCAACTAAAGGTATTACGCTTGTAGTTAGTCAAAAGATCAATATGTGTAGCAAGTAGCAAAAGTCCGTTCTGGTCAGCCTATACAGGCGAATGCAGCGCACAAGGCGGGTACAGAGTCAGACAGGAAATACGGTCTGCGTAAGGTGAACAGAAAATACTGGTAAGTCTGGGAAGAAGATGAGATCAGATGTTCCAGTCCTTGTTTCGCAAGCTAGAATTCTCGATCATGTTGAAATCTTACAAGCTATAAAGTGTACTACGGAGTGTTCGACAGTGTCTAAGAAATGTAGTAGAGTTCCCAGTTCTGACAGTAACGGAAACGTCGCGTCGGGGAGAAACGGATCGCATGTGCGCCTTCGAAGTTCGGACTGGAGTCTGGCGAAACTGAAGGGAGAAGGGAGAGTACGCGTTGGGGAATAAAAATAATAGGATAGGCCGAAAGAACATCTGGAACTATCGCAGATGTAAACTCGCGATCGAACGGACGGACAGGCGGCGTTTGAGAGTTTCCAAAAGGAGCGCTGAGGACAGACGGAAACGTGAGATAAAGGGCAGGGAAAGGGCGGGGGGGGGGGATCTGTAAGATAGGAAATGTGTCTCCCCATCCGGCCTTTGCTTTCCAAACTTTTCGGCGGGAAAACTTGCTCGACGTTTGACGTCGATCGATATGCAAGTACGCTGGTTGGCGTCTTTGCCGGCTTGGCAAACACTTCGTCGCCCCGACGCATTCAGCAACGGTCCTGTCATGCGATTGACTTTACCACAACACCCTGAGCTCATTAGTATACAGAAATTACTGTCTATACTTAGCGGAAAGTTTCGCCGAACCAGCCAAGTGTTTCCAAATGAATTTTCCTCTCCGACCAACGTGCACACATTTCGTTAGGACGAATAAATTACCAGTACTACTCACCCCTCTAATTCTCGTTTCTTTAACCCAATAGTCCGCCGCCGAAATTGAAACTATTCGCATCATCTTGGATTTCCCACTGATTAGCTTCCCATCAATTATGTAGCATTGTGATGTTGAGGAAACGTAGGTTCTGCATGTCCATTTGTTAAGGCGAACTGTAATTTGATAACATAACAATACAGTCACTGCTTTGGCTTGTAATTAATCCTACTAAAGTGGTAATTGTTCTCATTCAGTGGCAGAATACGCCCGAGGGAAGATTAATTCTTCCTTGTTCTGGGTGTCGGCCATACTAATGAGAACAACTAATTACCATAGTTCCTCGTTGACCGAATTCTCGCAGGCAACGTACGTTGTTTCATTGTTACCACTTCTAGAAAATCTCGTTACTATTCACACGCAGATTCGTTGCAAAGTACGACAATCTAACAGAAAAGATATGACCCCTCTGTCGATGACAATACACTTTTGAGGACCCTTTTGTGACGTAATCAGGATAGTACGGCGGCCTGGATAGAATCTGCTGCTTAAAATCTGCCAACTTCAGCCTGGGGGGGAGTGTCCTGTATCGCATAATCCCGATTTGTCGTAGGAGATAGGCTGCGTCAGGATACTTTCCGGCAGGCAGTTCTTCCCTTGATGACGACCAAAGGGATTGGTCACCCTCTTGTAGGTACACGAGACGGTAATCGGGAAAGACCCGTGGCCCCTTCCATCGTAGGACCTTCAGTGCGAGTGACAATAACGGGGAAAGACCCTAGGCACAGTAACAACAATAAAAGCACGCTGCCGCCGGCAGAGATGAAATGAGCCAGCAGTAAAACCGGGGAATGCGCCGCGATGCATATAAGTTCCCATTTGTTTCAATTTCTGTCGCTGGTTTCGCAGTTTGCGTCCTCCCCTGTCCCGCACCTCGTATTCTGCCCTTGTCTATCCCGTCGCTCGCTTTCATTCTTCATCTTTCCTACGTTCCTTAACTGTCCCTGTGTCTTGCTCGCGATCGTCGTCCTCGTGCCATTTCTCCTCTCTTACGATTCATTTCCGTCTGATTCTGATGTACCTTTTACTGCGTGGCTTTCTCTTTTCCTCGTGCGTTCCTTGTCGCACGCTTTCTACTGCTCCAACTGTCTCCTATTTTCCTTGACTCCCTTCCCCCTGCACGTTTCAGTCCCGTAGTCGTAGGTCGTTTGCGTTCCGTATATTCTGGCAGAAGCCACCCCCTGATTATTGTTGCTCGGCTGACGGTAGACGGATCTTTCTGTTATTGTTTCTCAGCCGGGAACCGGTGGGCGGGGCCGGCCGTATTTCACGTTGGCGGGGCTTGCAATAACAGCTGCAAATCCGCTGATGACATTCGGAATCTTCCCCCAATCGCAGAGTCCAAAGGACAATGTTTCTTTGAGACGCGCAACGCCAAGCAAAACGCCGCCAAAGTGGCCGTGTTATTTTATCCCCCGTCAAAGGGACTCGGTAGTCTACGTATGCAGAAGAGAAGAATTTCTCGAGGTATATCAGTGCGAAAGCGCCACTGAAATCCAAATCGAATAGTCACGGTGGAACGAACTTCCTCGTATGAAACGATCTTCTAGTCTCTACTCCATCTACAAACTCTTTTCCGGCGTCAATGGGTTTACCTTTTTAAACTCCCGCGTAGAGTATACGGATGATTACGGTACTCGTGAAAAAGAACCGACACGTCCCGACGTTGATGAAGAACTGATCTGAATTATGCCGTAAAATGGCATCAGTAGGACGCGTTTTGACGAGCACGTCGAATCGTCGAACGAGGGAAGAAAAGCGCGCTGGTCAGCACACGTAGGTGAAGAGCGGTTAAAAGGAAGAATTCACGCGTTAAATAACGATGATCCAATCAGCGGTTCGATTGAATGAACGAGTATCGAATATCGCCGGGGATTCGTGGGCATCGCGTAGACCGTGGCCCAGCCAGTCTTCCGTTATCCCCCGCGTCGCGTTTCTCGTTCGATCTTTTCGGCCGGGATTTTATTTTGCCTCATTACCTCCATATCCACGAACGAGCCGGTGCTGACGTCACCGAGTTCCATCGAGTTGCACATTTTGCGCTTTTCTCGCCCCTCGTCAACGGCCAATCCCTCTCGCCGGTCCTGCCGTCGGCCCGTCCCGTCTCCCCCACTATCCCCCCCACCCCCTTCGAACCCCCCTCGTCGGCCTCGTTGCACAGAGAAATCGTCCCTTTGTGCGCTCTCCGCCCGGCCGTTCGATGCTCACCCTCACGCGCTCCTTCAATGCCGCCGTATTCCTTATACAAGCCGTGTAAAGCTTCTCTTTAGGCTTCCATTTATTCCTACGCGTCGTACTCGTCGATCATCGATCTTTATTTCCCCGGACGATGCTCCACTCCGGGCAACGTAAATTTCGCCTTTGGAATAGCCGAGGCGTGTATATTCGTAAGAATGTCTTTCACACGCGTGGGAGAGCATAGTGACTGAAACTTTTCTTCTCATGAGCGAAGTAGCAGTTATTTTCGGGACGACAATTTTTATTATCACAGGAATAGTTGAACAAATTATTCCGTAATTGTACTGTCGTACGTCGTCGATGTTATCTGCTATACCGACTTGCTGATCTGTAAGTATGTATTAGCGACTCGGCGTAGAAGTTATATAACGTTTTTATAGATGTGTCTGGCTTGCAAGTAGCTTTCCACCAGTTTGTTCGGGCCGTCGTACAAATGAAGTAAACAAGGCAATATGTGCCGTGAGGTCGCGCCGAGTTCCGACGAACGTGGAAATAGGGGTGCGAGAGGGGAAACCATCTCGTGGTAAATGCAGAAGAAAGAAAGCGAGAGATAAAGGGCAACGGAGGGTAGAAGTTGACGTAGAATGAAAAAAAGGGGAAACAAAGTCAGGAAAATCGGTACTGATGATGTAAACGGCTGACATTTCTGGAGAAACGGCGAGGCTGATAGGAGATTGTGCGCGCGAGGAGTGGGGAGGGGGGTGCCGCGTTGCTGGTCATTTCCATTGGGGTTCAGTGACGTCAGCAAAATACGTTGAGACA
The DNA here is from genome assembly GCA_963989215.1 of Hedychridium roseum. Lineage (NCBI taxonomy): Eukaryota > Metazoa > Arthropoda > Insecta > Hymenoptera > Chrysididae > Hedychridium > Hedychridium roseum. Next base: position 5,461,189 of record OZ022317.1, on the reverse strand, counting down.
GGTCGAAGAGTCCTCCCAGTTACGCGCGACCGCCGAATCCGGGGGAAACGAACGGACGAGGACAGGAGGCAAGCAGGTGAACAGATAACGGGCCTGAAATGTGCGCGGTCATTATTTTTGCCCGGCGGTAAATGCGCCGTAACAGAGAACGAGGAAGGGACCGGACGAAACGCCGATTATCCGACTCTGTTTTGAAAAATAAAGAAGGTCCAAGTAAGCGCGGGGGGAGGTTATGTGCGGGCTGGCGGTGAGAGCGTGTATACGCGAGTGATTATGCTCGCGTGGCCAGTAGCAGCGGATAAACGGACATCTAAACGGGCTTTGTTTCCGGCCATTTTGCCCCTTACCCCCGCGCCCAAGCTTTTTCCAGTGGGCTTGCTTTTTATTCGACCTGCAGGCCGCCATTCGGTTTCTCCAAATCAGACGTTAATATGTTGGAAAATGGAAATTATCCCGGAGGCAGACGATGTACGAGCAGCGCGTTTATTCCATTCCTGTTACGGTAGTAGCAAAACTTTCTTATTAGGGAAAAAGTTTCTTTTCCCGCGGACTGTAATTAGTGATACACGCACTCCCCGGCCTATGACTGCTTCGTTGGAATTCGCTAAAAATGTAAGTGAAACTCGTAGGCGAGTAGCACGAACCTGGAAACCTCGGCGCATTGGAATTATTTTGCTTATAGCGTCGGCAGGGGACACGAACTAATCCATTAAACCGCATTGTTATTTTCTCCATCCATCCTCTCTGCTTCCCTTCTCCGATCGTTTTACATGCCTGGCCAGATCGTCCGCAAAGATTCATCCATTAAGGGAATGAAAATCGAAACGCTTGCTGACGATTTAACATCGTTTACCGTCTGGAAATCCGACACCGGTTATCGATACCCGACACGAGGGTTGTTTGCATCCAGAGCGCACTTATCTCCATCCCTCGGTTTTTTTATTCCTTGCCTTGTTGGTTAACCGGGTCCCTTTCAACTCGGTTCACTCGATATCAGCGATCCACTTTGTACAACTCCAATCCCGCTTGCCTAGGACGGAGCACGTAAATAGTCTTGCATATCGAATGGTATTTTTGAGGACAGCGCCCGCTATGACGTCGTAATAAATTCACACGAGAACAGACGTTAGACTGATAAACTGCGGAGGATCTCCGCATGCGCTCGTGTCTCGGAGGGAAATGTTAAGGGTTGTCGGGCCGAGAAATATCTTGTTTCGCGCTTTATATACCCACCCGCAAATAGCAATAAACGAGGCTCATAGTTTTTTGTCGTTAAATGGCTTCGAATTTATGTCAAAGCCTTCGGAGATCTGTACATTTCTTGTACCGTGAAAATTCTGCTTATTACAAACGTGAGCGTTTCAAAAAAGCAATGAGGTTCCTCTAGAATTCCGTAATTAATTTCATCCGCTTAATTTACGCGCACACAAGTAAACAGGCGAAGCGCGGTAAAGTGGAAAGGGGGGGTGGCTGTTTCATCCTCTGCGGGAGAATGCAGCGTGTAATGTTATCAAGGGTAAAGGAGAAAAAATGTACACCCATAGAGGCGCGAGGTGTCGAGGGAGCGTGGCATACAAATTTCTGAAATATCGTTGAAGGAGAAAATTTGGGGAATTCGCTGCCGGCCTGAGTGCCGTGAATTCTTTCAAGGAAATTTATGGATCCTCCGCGGAGTCTCGACCGTGCTTTGCGAAGGCGAGATATAATTCCAGAAGAGCCGAGGTGAGGCGGCCGGCGATACGGGTGCGTCCTTTAATTATATACGTGAAAGTTTGAATAAGGTATGTCGAAGGTATCCGAACGCGCGCGCGGAAGCTTGAAGCGAACTTTCCCGTCGCAGCTGCAAGCTCATTTCCGCGGGACTTTAATTATCGAAAGAAACCGAACGTCGCTCGAGTCACACGTACAAGGATGATCGTACAATTTCAAAAGCTACGGGACAATTGTCGGAAATAATTTTCACTGGCGCCGTTTTCATAATTCTCACGCGAAGTAGCGCTTGAAATAGCAGCTACGCTTATAGGGAAATTCAGAAAAATTTGTTTGTACCCGCTTCCGGCGGCAGAGGACGCAGTGGGCCGCTTTAACGTTGCATACGGGAGATTTATCTTTTAAGTTGAGCGTTGGCTTTGAGCGTTCCGCCCGAGAATTTACGGAAGACAATGCAGAAAGAGAAACAGTGGTAACGTCGAGTACGCACGCGAGATTCATCGCCGTAGCTAACTAGGGGCATCGTTCAGCCGGGCACGTGCGACAGAAAGTGAAGAGCTGCCGAGAAAGAGCAGCGATGATGTGTCGGAGTCGTTGGAAAAGGCGGAGTTAGTGACGCTGAAAGAACGTCTTTTCTCTGTCCCACTCGCTCTACGGTTCTCTCTCCCCCTCTCTCTTTGCTGCCCTTTTTCCTTTTCGCGCCGTTACCCTATATGTCTTCTCCTCCCTCTCTTTTCAGCGCGCACGTTCCTTTCCTTCTTTCGGGCTTCCTCCCTTCGCCTCGTCGGGGTAAGTTAGCACCTAGCGTGTTAAAAGGCTCGCATTCGTAGCTCCTTTATACGGGGACAACGAGGCGGAACGAAATCGTACACGGCTCTCCTCGCGACACCGGTGAGGGCACTTCCGAAAAACAAGGCGCGCATACCAAATACACCCGCCAGAAGAATAAGTTAAACTGCCGTGCAAACGGCCGCGTTTATTCCCGGCAAATTATTTTACTATTTTAACGATTGCCCGTGAGCGGGACTGCGGTGGCGAGCCAGTACGGTTGGACCATTTATAAATAACGGGCCAAAATAAAACCTCTTACAAATAAACGCTCTGGTGGAAATGTTGGAAATGGGGAGAATGCGTTTCGAATAGATATAGGTAAATTATAGGATCACGGATCGCTGCGCGAAACTGTGAGAACTAAGGAAACGGGAAAAAGGAGAAACTGTTGATTGCGCTGTTCTTAAACAGTGCGAGCACCGAAAATTATCGACGAACCAGTTGCGGTCGATGCACGTACAGTGCGGACCGAGGGGGGCGTGAAACTTTCTCGAGGGTGAGGCAGGTAAAATAGCTGCTTGGTTTACTCCGGCTATAGTAACCCAACAGTCATCAGTGGGAGGAATGGCGTGCGTCGTTCGCTGGAAAAACAAGAAAGGCAAACAAAAAGGACAGTACCGAAGGAGGACAGGGCAGAATGCAAAAGGGTGGAGGGTCGTTGCCGTGGAAAAAGGGAGGAAAACGAACAGGTGGGGCTGCAGCCGAAAAACCGGCAGGTCCGCCGGCGATTGCGGGGCCAGAGAGTGCGACGGGAAGTGCGGAAAAAAGTGGAGAAATCGAAAAAAGTGGATGACGCGCGCGACGGGAAAAAGGTCGCGAGCGAGAGGAGGCGAAAGCGATGGGAAAACCAACGAACCGACATGCCAGAGTGACATTGGCCAGGGCGAGATGCCGGGCGGAGGGGAGGGAGGAGGGTGGGACGGAGTACGCCGATGACACCGAGGGAGTACGAGCGAACGTTGGCAGAATGTATTGCTACTAATATACGGCGTGTCGAGGGAAAAACCGGCAACGTTCGTCGACCAGGCTCGCCTGTCGGGGGATGGGCGGAAAACGTGAAAATTAAAATAAACGAACGAATGAACGAAAAAAGCACCGGCGCCGCCGTCGCCGACGGGGGAACCGGCCAAAGTATTTCGGCTTTTACGTGTTCTGCCCGTACGTGCGCGGAAACGTACACATTTTCGCCAAAGGAAACAGATCGAGTTAATAGATAGATTGGTAGATCGAATGTGGACGCCAGGCGTTGGGGGGATGGGAGAAACGAGGGGACTAATGGTACGAAGGAGGGTGGGTGCGCAAGAGGCAGGGAGCAAACAACGACAGAAAAAACAGAGCGCCGGGGGAATGAAAGGAGGGCGAAGGGGGAGGATAGATGCACGCAGCGTTGTTATGCCCGGGGGAACCTGTTTGAGTCGGCCTCCAAATTGAAACCCTAGCCGCGTGTTTGGCGCACGTCCCGAAAGCTCTCATCGAACGTATTAATTCGCTCTTGGAAAAATAAAAAGGATCGGCAAGTACGGTCATTCGCGAGCGTGACTTATCCGCCATCGCCCTTTAAACGACCGATCCCCGCAACCTCTGCTACTTCTCCGCCCTTCTGCTATTTGGAAAAGATTATCTCGTGTGTGCTTAAAGTCAAATCCACCGGACACAGAATGACCGTCGTTTCGCGTAATTAGCTGTACCCCCCGTCGATAGTGTTCTTCGAGCAAGGGGATCTTATCGGTAATGGGCCACAATTAAACAGATACCTCGCCGACATTTTCCACAGTTATTTCAGCGGAGGCAGAATTTTTCTTCACGGTCAGGAGCCCTGCTTCGATATCCCCGGAAGATAGGAGTAAATCGTTGGGTCGGCACAGCCAGTTTTATGAGGTCCGCGAAAGTGCGCGGGGAAATAAATAGCGTGGCGCAATAAATAGGGAGTATCGTCGATGTAATCCCTGATAAAAGGGAATCCGACGAGGGGGCAGGGGAAGAGAGGACGTATTCCCGCGGCGAGATAAGGCGGTATGTCCGTCAGGAACGGCAACGAACCGGCAAGTGGTATCGCGGCTGGTATCGTCCTGGCCACTGTATTATCTGGAAGCGGGCAGCGGGCGGCAAATGGCGCGAGCATCCGGCTGACGTCTTCCTAACTTATCGTTACAGGAAGTGGCTCACTCATCGTCTTCTCCGACGGCCTCTCCTTTCATCCCTTCCGCCCCTCCCTTCCTCAAAACGTCTTTCCGAAGCCCCCTCCGTTCCTGTTTTCCCTTTCTTCGTCCACTATTTTCCCACGTATCTTCTGCTTTTCAGTGCCTTCCAACACACCTCCCCCCTCCGTTCTCTGGCAGTCTTAGTCTCTCCGTTTACCTTTTCGCCCGCACCTCTCATCTTTTACCTACCTGCAGGTTTTTTCACGACGTGATCGTTTTCTGCGCTCGTTCTGCCGCTCCTTCGTCCTCATTCGACCTGAGCGCGAGGTAAAAGACTTCCCGTGAGGAACGAAAGCTTCTTTCGGAAGCTCTACGTCTACTCCTGGTAGAGCTACGCAGTCTCTCTCGCACCTGGTTTGTCCAGCTTTTCCTTTTCACTGCGAGGAAAAAGAGCAACATCGCGACGGTTTGTAACGTTCGTTGAAATAAAAGTAGAATATACTAGATGAATGAAATATTTACACGCTTGGCACATTATCCGGTCTGATGGGAGTTAAAAGAGCCGTTGAAACGCTCGGCAGATCTGTCGATGCTCTAATAAAGTTTCTCGAGTTCTCCGCAGTGGAAGAAGAACGTCGCGTGGCCCACTAGGATTCTTTCCGACAAAAACCGACCACTACAATAGAAAACGTCGTACTATTTTGTTCTTCTTCAGGTCGCTAATGCGGGCTAATTAAGGACGATCCCTTGTCGACTTCGAAAGCCTTGATCAGCTTCTGTAAATTCTATTTGGTTGTTAGAACGTTATTTCAATCTACTTAATTGACTACGGAGGTAAAGAGAATCTGATATTCCGGTACCGTGCGTTCGTCGCGAGGGTACGGCAGTCGTCGATAATGGAAGGAGAATGACAGATTCGAAGAGTCGAGAGAAGGATACGTCGGCAGGGAGGGAGAAGGGGGCGGGGAATGACTGAAAAATGAAGACGTATAGACGCACGGGCGTGTGGGGGAGGAGAGACATTGCAAAGGCACTGAAGGAATTCAGAGCAGATAATATAATGGCTACCTTTGCAGGAGATAGAGAACTTCAACGGGCTTTATTCCTGCGACGTCGGCGCCCGGGAGAAAAATTCTAAAAGACCCTGGCGACGGTCTCACCCGTCTTTATATCCTTCCTGGTTTCCTCGTAAAATTGGAAAACTATCTCTGACCATTTTCAATTTTTCAACGTTCTACCAAGGACCTTTCCTCGAAATATTCTGGGTCCCTCGTAAGGAGTTTCACCCCTTACCCCTCCGGACACACACACACACACACACACACACACACACACACACACACACACACACACACACACACACACACACGCAAATGCGATCCGTGAAACAGTTATCGATGGTTACCTTGTACCTGTTAAGTCGCGTTCTTCGCAGATACGCCGTTCCACTTTACGATGCCAATTCACTTCCACCGGGAGCCCTATATCTTACAAATGTAATGAATACTAAAACCCACGTTTTTATACGTTCGAGTAATTTCAAAATTTTACGATTTGGAGAAAACGTTTGGCGATAAGAAAGTTAACGAAGAATCGTTGAGTTTGCCCACGTTTGTTTTCCGAGTTAATTAATCTCGCGTATCAATCTCCTCAACTAATTAACGTACGTTGTAGGAAAGTGCAATCTGACGGTTAGAGATTGTTGAGCGAAGCTTGCCCTTGCGTTCGATAAACATGTCAATGGAAGAGGTCAGCGGTGTGCACTCTCCGCACGCTTCGCGTTCATCTGAGAAATTTAGGGAAATACACGCCGCGGGGAAATCCGCTGCAAGGGTAAAACTTGATCTTCGCGACTCACGGCTGAGTAGGGAGGGCAGGGGGATGATCGTAACGCGAGGTGGAAGGGGTGGTTGAACGTAAAACCGTCGGATAATCCATTTAGCGGCTTTTCGGCGTTGCACATGCCGTGCGCGGGCGTTATTGGAATACGCGTTTCTTCCCTTTCACCCTCACCCCTACGGCAGAAGGCCGGCCCCTCGCCACCCTACAAATAGTCGTCAGCGAGCTGAGACCCCGGGGTTTAGCATCCAAATGGCGGCAATTTGCAGCAGGTGATAAAGGTGATAAAGGTGACACAGTGGTTGCAAGCCCTACTACCAACCCCTTCCCCCTCCCAGCTCTGTGCCCCCGGAGAAGCACTCCCGCTTCCTCCTCGTCCGCCGACACGTTCCCCCCGTCCCCTTCCCGACCGCCCGCTGAGGTGCTAAGCCCCTAAATAGCTACCTCTTGGAGCCAGCCAGACTGGGAGGGAAAGAGAAACGTTTACCAACACAGGGACCCCGCGCGCAGCGTTGGCCTCGACTCGACGAACCGTGCAAAAACAGAACGGTCTTATGAAAAAAAGTAAATAAACTGAGGCGCTGAATAAAGTTCAAACGGAGATCTTGAGGGTAAATAAGCTCATGTGACGTGAGTTAAATCTTTCTCAGAGTTAAGCAGCGGGGGGGTAGGTTTTTCTTGGCCCAGTTTCAATAATAAATTATTCCAGTAGAAAGGACGGTCCATTGTTTCTGACCTTCTTGCCGTGTTCTACAGGTATGGAATTGCGAATTGCGGGAGGACCGTTGATCGGTCTCAAATGCTGCACAATGCCAGCGTTTGGATTTCTGCGCAACAATGCGATGAGCTTACGGAATGCACCTGTGTGGGTATATATACGTAGAGTCGGACGTAGAGAGAGGGGGAGGAGGGTGGGAAGGCGGACATCGAGTCCCTCTGTATCGGAAAACAATTCGACGTTCGCACCTGCAGGCTGGCGCGTGCGAATTAGACTTCCCCCCTCCTTGCCCCCCTTTCTGTTCCCCGACCGGATGCTCAATCTCGACGATCTCCCCATCGCCTCCTGCAAGCTCCGGCGACGTGCAAACCTAATATCCGGGGCTTACCTGGCTAATTAGAGGCCAGGCCTAATGGCCCTCGAACGATGTTCCAGCGACATCAAACGATAATCTTCTCTCAACGTTTCTCCGTCCCTTTAAATCCTAAGAATCTTTCTGCTCGCCTCCCTTCCAACGTGTAAGCTCGTGTACGCTTCGACTTTACATTCCACTGCTTTCGATCCTTCACTTTTCCGTTGCCTGTAACGGATATCGCGCGGCCCATAACTGGTGGCCGCAAAACCGAGCATCCCCTGCATCTATCGATATACGTTATACGCATGTAAGGGTCTACATGTGCGCGTTTACCGCATAGTCGTTGCCGAATCCAAACCCTTTGATCGGTCGGCGGGCCGCGCTAATTATGAGGGCGGTAATTATGCGTTATTAGGGAATAGTGTAAATGCGGCCGACGCTTTGACGTATCACGTGCAATTACAGCCGGGATTGCGGATATATATTTTTCTCATTCCGTTTGATGTGTTTTATTAATTAACAGAGACGTACCGGAAATGAACAGGAGTACGCGGATTTTAAGCATTTTTTTCTCGGCATTTCGCGAGATTGTAAAATTTCAATGAAACCCTTAGGATCGTGTTGAGACGGGATCTTTCATTTCATTTGTCCTTGCTGATGCCATTGTCACATCGTTTCGCCATTCTTATCGGCGTGGATCGCGGTCATAAATGAGGAAGTTCGTAGGACGTAGACGTCACTTCCGAGGCATGAAACGAGGGCGGAATACGAAACGTCGGGGGGCATTACGAAAGTAATGGGGGAGTTCTCGACGTTTCTTGCGTTCGAAGGGGGGGGGGGATGGGGGAATGTCCCAGGGGGAACGAAGTTCAAGAAGCATCCGTTTTCCCGCGGGGGGTGGGCCAGGAAAGTGGAAAATGTTTTTGAGAGAGGGATAAGGTCGGCCGACAAGCGTCCATTCTCAAGTAAAACAACGGAAGACGCGCGTAGGCTCCATTTCCCGTGGATTTTTCCGCGGAAAAATCATCCGTGTCGCGATAATCACGACACTCGATATCGACGGACCGTCGCGTGTTCCGCGCCAACTTTGTCATTTTCCAACGATGTATAATCGAGTCACCCTAAAGAAAAATCGATGGCCAGACTAGGGCAAGTTGGCGGGCTCGTCTTTAGATCGTAGGAGAAGGAAAATTCGGATCGTGCCATTTCGACCGCGATTTCGCGGGAACCTATGTTTCCAATCGATGCTCGGAAATTTACTGGCAGACCGGCCAGCCGTGCGTGCTGTTACATTTTAAAATACGGTTCCGCGCTGGTTCCGCCGATGTGAATATCCCGTGTTCAAAAGCAAATAAATTTGGAAAAAGTGTACGCGCGATCTGGGCGAAACCCGTAAATTCCAAACGTGAATAGATGTTGCCGGGCATGCGAAAAATAGGTTCGATGGCCCAACGTTATTTTCTTCGTCTGAGAAAAATCTATAGAATCGTCCCCGTTCTAGCTGTTATCCTTAACCATGTAAATATTGGGGACGAAATTTTCGGCTGCTCGCAAAAAGCAGAATCGATTTCATTTTCAGCCGCGATGTATCGGGTTATTGTGGGCCATTGGCACTTTTCTACCTGCGGCGGAAAACAAAGTAGCAGCAACGAGCGAAATCAGCGTTGTCCCGGCGGGTGATTTTGGACAAATTCGTTAGACGAGCTGACGTGGACGAGCCGATTGTGTACAGACCTACCCCAAACGCTCAACAGTCGTTTCGATTACACTGGTTTTCGCACAAATGTACATATCAGCGGGCGCTTTCATAATTTCGTGGATTTCACGGGTCCCGTTAATTAACTCTCTTTGACTCGTTCCGTCGGCCAGATTTTAATTGCGACAATTATCCTCTAGCAAAACCGACGGATAAAAGTACGCTGCCGACTGTCGCCGACAAACGCGCATATCCGTTTTCGTTATACACTTTCCCGCAAAAGCCCGGCCGTTATATCGATTAACCGCACGTGCAAGTTACATTTATTTGCATATTTAAAAAAAAAGGAATATTTTGGACGTTTTAATGGGCTTTCACGTTCAATTACCTTGTGAATCGAAAGAACTGGCCGATGAATGATAAACAATTTTCCGGAGCGTTTTTCCTCGTCGAGTATAAACATTTTCTTCGGAGCCACTCTAAACCCGTGTCTAACCCGCTGAGGATGGATCGTTCCGCGCTGCAGTCGAGTATTTGAACCGACGATAAATGCCAGTACTTTATCTCAATTCTCAGAATCGTCGCATCATTTTCCGCGGCTTTAGGAGCTCGCGGCACGAAGCACCTTTGACGAGGGACAACCTTGAAATTGCTTAGTTAAGGCTTAGCCGCGAGCGTCGAGAATCGAAGGAGGGACCCTTCTTCTTCTTACGTGTCGGTGGGTATCGAAATGGGGGTGGCCCGAGAGGGTGGGAATCGTTGCCGCATAATGGCACACCGTCGAATGTTCTTTGTGCCGAAGGAACTTGGACGACCGGCAAAGGGATGACGCGATGGATCAAGGACCAAGGGATGGAGTCAACAAAGGGCCCGTAGTTCTCGCCAAATAGCGGGGATGTGCATTTCAATGTAAATTCGACTGCGCCTCGTCGAGTTTCGCAAAGTACCATCTACCCTACCCTTTCGGCCCCTCCCCCCAGTCCATCCAAGAAGGTATCCTTTGAAATTTCATAAGGTGTCACAGTGTTGAAATTTCCTTTTCGAATTACCAATCCACGTTTTACGATGGTGCTTTAATAGGGCAAGACTTGGTCGTGGGTATTGAAAATCGTTAGGAAACGTCAGTTGGAATGCGACCGGATTGTCAATCGATCGAGTACTGATGTGTCGATATCCGTCTGTATGTCACTGATACCGTCAGAACATCCGTCAATTGACGCCATGATAATTTTCTTCCCCGTCCACGGAAGTACGTCGATCAGGGGGAGCCTATTTTTACCCTCAAGATAACGCAAAGATAGTATCTTGAAATTATACCATTGACAAGAGATCGATCGGGAATTTAACGAATGTTGGTGGTATCGTTGAATTATTGATATTTCACGTATCCCTTTACCGGCGTTGTTGAATGTCAATTTAAGCGAAAAACGGGGAAGCAATAATGTAAATATTTTCCGTCAATCATCCGGTAGGATTGATTTAACGGTAAAAAGTTTGTAAAATTTCCGCGCAAAGTACCGTAATAAAGGGGAAACCGTGAGAATAATGCGAAATTTTTCCCCGTATAAATGCAGGGCCGCTACGTGCAATTCATCGCGCAAACATGCAGCCGGCCCGTAACACATACACCTGCGGGTAACGGGATGTAAATTTGAATATAAATTCGCGCCCTAACGAACTCGGTGTTCCCGTGGGAAGGGGTTCAGGTGAGGATCAGCCCGACTGTAATTCGCGTCCTAAAGCGTTGTAAGACGATAAACCCCCCGATGGCTCGGGGGTCGTTTCCAAAGAAACCGACGGGTATGGCTGGAGAAGTAGAGCGAGACCGTTGCAAATGGGAGCTTCGCACGAGCCCTACTTTTTTTCGTCCTCCCTCTCTCTCGCTCTCTCTTACCCCTTTTTCCTCATTTTTCGCGTCGTCTTCGATGCACCGAGGCGCGGAGGTCGTTCGGCCGGGGAATTAGCGTGGTGGGTACGCTCGAAAAATGGACTGGCGACGTAGGCAGGGCGGAATTTAATAGCAACGTACGGAACGCGTGACTCGTTAATTACCCTCGCGAGGGAGTCTGAAAAACTTGCCGACTCCCTCCCTGCGTCCGACGAGGAAATTTCATTTGCGCCGAGTCGCGCCCGCCCCCCGGAAATATTTACGCCGGGCCACGCCGGCCGAATATTGCGTGCAGATTGATGATGCGGAAGTGACGCTGACTTACGCGAATGAAGATAAAACGGCCGGACGATTTTTCACCGGCGGATGTTGCCGGGCGTCGCGGGTCCCGCCGGCGCCGCAAACGTCCGTCCTTCGTAACCGCTTCACGCGTACCAATTTCACGGGCCGCTGTACCTTTCTCGCACGTGAAATTTTCCCGGGGACCCTAGCGCGCTCATTGGAAGGAAATTCGGCAGAGTGCAATGGCAATGATATTCCTCCCGTAGCTATAGTTTGCCAATTCTTAATACACTTTTTTCCTCTTACCTTCAACATCGTTGGAGCGCCCGACTGTTTTCCAACTTCTTGCCCTTTTGGTGAAAACCGTTTCCATTTGTATTGTTAAAAAAATAGCGGAGTATCTCTCTGGAGGGCCAACAAATACGTGGTTCCCGGGCCGATCGATTTAACAAGTCCACGTTTGAATTGTCAATGTGCCGAGCGAATCAGCGTACCGACGGGATCGTAACGAACGACGTTCCAGGCTGGCTCTTCCACCCCTTTACGCCCGCCGCCGTCGGCCGGATTGTCAGACGGAGAAATTTAGGATCACACGTAACGTTTTCATTGGATTCCCGGCGTATCCTGCTATCGCATTTTATTTCCCTTCACGCCCGTTCGGCCCGAGCGTCGCCGAAAACGGGTCAATGGACGTTTCTCCCTGCTGTCCTCCTTTGTCCGTGTACCTTCGTACCTTTTTTTTTCGTTGGTCCGTCGAAGCAGCGGGCAAGATTAAAGGGCAGCTCTCGCACTGGCCCGAATAGGATTCGACGGCGGATTCTGTCTCGCGAAAATGTCCATACCCTCCGTTAGATCGGGCCGGAACGGTCAAGTTTTATTCCTCAAGTGGGTAAATACCTTTCGGGATAAACTAGCACAATGCGAGGAGCGTACAGTCGGCGATGGAAGTTCCTGTGGGCTTGCGATTACCCCGTGTAGCCAGCCGGAAAATTTTCTCTAAGATCAGATCGATTTTATCTCCCGACCGTTATTTCGTTTAAGGACGGATCAAATTTCGAGTGGGAAAAATTCAAATAAAATATCTACCAAAATCCCGCATAAAATGGGAAATACATTTTTCAGGCTTCCGCTGAAAATTTTATTCTCGTTTAAAACCCTCGGCGGTTATGGAATTGTTCCTGTAAAATTGCATTACTAACCAGCGGAATTATTTATACCTACTCTAGTATCTGTTAAAAGGAATTTGTACCATTTCGGTAGGAGGTAAAAGAGAATGACTGATTCTTTTATTGTCAAGCATTATCAGGGTCCTTCTATTCTTTCTTCCCGATTCCCTTTGTGCAGGATCGATCAATGCGATCTACCCGGATAATCCATTTGCTGGCAATGCTGGCAGACATTTCTTTAACCCGGGCTCCACCGAAAAAAGAGGACTATCTGCATTGCTGTATTGAGAAACGAAGATTAGATTGCACTGCCGGCGTTTGCTTAGTAATGACCTGTTTATTCAAATGAAATGTTCCATAATTTTATCCTTATCAATTGCACCATCTCACCTTTCTTCGTTGCGTTTGTTGCACTTTTTAGGAAAATTAAAAATTTGCGATTATTCATTGCAGCATGGTACTCGCGGTTATTGAGTTACAAATAAAAGTACGCGCTAGTAACATCGTTCATATTATTTCGCTTGGCAGGGAATTTTTTGAAGGTTCGCACGTAAATAAATGTTTCGACGGTGAAACAGCAGGTCAATTAAGTCGATAATGAACTGCAGCTGTTAATTGCGAGGGCGAAGCTTTCAATGCGCGTTGCAACGCGTTTGTTTGGGCCGTGCGATTGTTCGTGTAACGTGAGATTTTCAGTAGATCCCCGCGTGTTTGCCATGCGATTTACGCGATCTCGCGACTAATCTGCCGCGTTCGATCGTTAATGGCGGGTGTCGGCGGGCAGTGCGAGTTGGAATGAGTTTCAACCGCGGTTCCGCCGCTCCGCCCGACTTTCGTGGAGAAAAAAAGAACGACCAGGGAAGTCGAGTCAAAGTGTCCGAATAAGGGAAGCGAGAATTTTTGTTAGCGCGACGAAAGTCGGTAATTAAGCGAAATTTTCGCGAGGAAACTTACTCGGCCGGGAAAGAATGAGGAATCGTTCGACCTTGTTCGCGAGCAAGATTTTTAGTCGCGACGGTGCTTCCTCGCTCTCGCGAAACTCCCCAGGACTATCGGTTCACTGCCTCGCGGTGTATTCGTCGTGGGAAGTATTTGCAGGCGACTGTACAGAAACCCAATTTAGTCTGTGGTCGACTAATCCTATCCTCCTACATACCATCAGTCGATAGCTCGCAGCTCACCCATTCGCTCTCCGTTCCTCTCCCTTTCTCATTCTCCCGCTTCGTACCCTATCGAGCCCTCTCTCTTTTGTTTCCCTCCGTTTGGTTATATGTACAGACGCTTCTTCTCTCTGTCTTCCTTGTCGTGCGACTCTCCCTCTCGGCGTTTCTCGTTTTTCCTCCGCTTTTCCACCTGTCCTCCGCATTTGCCCCACCTTTCCGCCCACCCCTTCCGTTCCGACAATCCCAGGAAACCGTTCGTAACTATCCGACCTTTCCGGGAAACGCGATTTTTCGGGCCGACCCGTCCGCCCGCTCCTACGAGATTTATATCTTTCCGAAAGTTTTATGAAATAATATTTATTATCCGCGCGACTCGGGCCCCCCGGCTAATTGGCGGTCTCGAAAGTTTCATATTTAAAAGTTGCGCCGAATGATAACCTCCCGTAAGATGTAGCAGCACGCGCGCGCGTCGGCAACTCACGGAAACTACATAGTTTTTCTGTTGCTGTCCTCTGGAAGATCGGAAGGGAGATTCCACCCCCTGCCAGTAAGTTTCTGATAATTGCGAAACAGCATTTACACGGGGCGAACTTCATAATGGGGTTTTAGGCTGCAATGTTAACGCGATATAACCATCCCATATCACGGATTCCTTTTCCCTCGTTAGAACCTTTTTTTCCAATCAATCATGAACCATAATAAAGTACACGAAAAGTCAGTCATGTTTTTTCCAATTGTTACGCTTTAGCGAAAACTCCCGTTTCACTGAGAGATAAATTGGTGAAGTACGATATTGAGTATTTTTACGGGGGTTTTTAATTTTGGGAGTGTTTGCTCGAATTCGAGGTTCGTTCGATGTCGTCGCTCGCAGGGGTCGAGTATCGCTTTGGCCCGGCGCCGATTCACGATTCACTTAGTAGATTAAAACCGTCGGAGGATGCGGTCTGAGGGGGGAGGGTCGAGGCAGAAGGGAAGCAACGTGAATACCTAAACCGTGCAAGTGTAACCGTTCATGATTGAAACGTTTTTTTTACTTTCGGTCCTCGATATTCCGTGGGAAAGTCCTCGCGGCAATACCGCTTCGTTCCGGTTTTCATCGATATCCGAGTTTTCTATTAAAACGAAGAAAGACAATGTCGATCGCGACTGCATGTTGGAGAATATTTATCGTTGCCTTCTGAGCGGTTTTTACTGGTCTTGGAGCAGAGAGAAAATGAAAACCTATCAATTCCTCGACCTTCGGTGCTTCGATTAAACATTTTATTGAAGTCTACAATGTCTGTGATACAGTTAGGCAAGTATTACCGGTCCCTGCTTTTATCCGAATACGTAGAAACGTAATAGTAATTGTGCAAGGAATAATGGATACGTGGGTCTGTGTGGAACAGGTTGGGTCGAATTATGCACTAATTTGCAGGTCGTGCAGAAAGCCGTGAATGCGCCTACATATACGTGGAGACGTGGAAGGGGGTGTAAGATGGCACTACGTGGCCTCGTTGCCACGGAATAACCTGATATGCTACTCAACGTTCCCTCGTTCTCGCCTCGGCTCAGCGCATAGTTGCCGGAATGCTCGGCAAGAGTTCCGCAATAATTTCCCTCACTGTTTTCCCACCTACCGCGGGGACCGTTCGAGTTACCGTTACTTTCGGAACTTCACTTTGCGTCCGTCGAAATCGCCGGAAGTCCGCTCGGATGTCGAAGAATTCGCGATTGAATTTGTCGCGGCGAAGAACAAGGGGGTTCCGTTGCGTCGATGGAACAATCCGGGCCGGTCCGATGAGCAATAATGGCCGAGCGTTTGAGCGATCCGGCCCGGTGCATTTATCGGGCTGGAAGCCAGACTTCCGGCGGCATCGCCCTAAGTAAAATTCATTTAACAAAGAGACGACCGCGGGGAAACGAGAAAAGGAAGACGTCGACGGCGTCGTTCCGAAAGGATCTGACCGTTCGTCTTTCCGCGGCAGACGAGTTCCCTCGGTAGGAATAACTCAGTTCCCCTCCTCCTCTCCCCTCCCCCCGATCCCTTCCATCTTGTTTTCTTTCTTTGCGCCTCCCCGGCGAGTCGCGCTCGCTCGTTTCCCAAGTTTCGACACAATGTCCTTTGAATTCGCAGCCCGCCCGACAAAGACGGCACGCCGAACGGGGGGAGAGTCTAATCTAAAGTCTGAACTCCCGATTAAGTAGGGGGAGGGGGCGGGGAATTGGGACAGGTAGCACGCGGGAAAGCGGAGAGGCGACGGGAGATAAGAATTGGCCGTGGAACGAAAGCACCATGGCAGAAATGAAAAGGGACAGACCAGGAATGCTAAGATAAAGAGAGAAAAGGGAATCATGAGGACGCTAGGAAGGAGATTCGAGTCTAAAGGACTGAATGCCACGGATGGATTTTTCGGACGAATTTCAGAAATAGCATATTTCCCTAAGTGATAATATCAAACACGAGATTTTGCTGTTTTCGTGATCGATGTCTTTCAGAGTCACTCCTATATTTTGTGTCTTCCATCTTTTGCCGGTGACATCAATTAATGAATGACAGAGTAGGGGGAGGGGCGGTGAAGTTGGCAGGAGGTTAAATAATATCTGCTGGCGGAGAGGGAAGAATGCACCGTGGAATAACTGGCTCCCTTCGTGCTCTTCCACGAGGGGAACAGCATCGCCATTATCGTCATTATTATCGTTATTATCCTTGCTAAGCAGCTTCGTAAACCTAGCTCGGCCGGCCGGAGAATCCACGAAGAATTTATCGGGTCTGATATAAGCCCCGAACTAACGCGAACCGATGGCGCATCGGTAGACGGAGGAGGAAGTAGAAAAGCGGATCTAGAGAGGAGAGGGCGGGAAGTAAAAGAGAAGGAGGAAGGGGAAATAACGCCGCCATCCTTATTTCGAGAAGGTATTTGCATGGCTCGTAGGTATTCCGGAAGATCCGACGGGGCCAGGAAAAAAGATTGCATTCCAGCCGATTCCTCGAGCGATTCCATTCTCCGCGCTATGCGCGACGAGCGAGAGGTTCCTCTCAGGACGATGTCACGTGCTATGCGTGATGTGTACGCAGGAACGTCAGCCCGATTGCATTTCTCATATCGAACTTAAACGATCTCGCCCGGGAGCATGTATCGAAGAATTCTGCGTGAAAAATCACTCTTAAAATACCCACCTTTCGCCTCGTGAGAGTGGCATTACGCGGACAGTTTTCTCCGAATATTCACGTTACCACGAAACGTGCAGTGGGTGTTTCTCCTGTTCGTTACGAGGCGACGGTATAATTCCCTCGATTATGCGGAAGTCTGCAATCGGAAGTTTATCCGAATCTCGTCGATCCGGGTTCGCATAAACATATCGTTTTACGATCCGGATAAATCTCGGCGCATACGGGCTCAGAGTGGGTCACACCTACGCATTTGGAGGAGTGGTGAACGCGGTAGATAGCCACTCGCGCTAATGGCAATTATCTATCGTGCGTTCGCTGCGCAAACTATTCGGCCGTTTCAAAGCTGGCGGGGCCTGGTTTGCGAGGGAGGGGGGATCGTGCAGGGGGTTGGGCTGCAGGTTGGTCCGTGCTGACGTAGAAGGCGCGGGACCATGTCCTCGAGAAATTATTCGGCAATTCGTACCTTCGGATTAGCCTTATCGCGCGACCCGAATTCGCCCTCCCATTCGGATCCCCTGCCACTCCCCTCCCCCTTTCCAGTGGGCAAGTTGCATTCCAGCGAAACTCCCATCACCCCACGCCCCATTCTCGGATTGCATCAGGCTTGTCCCAAGTTCGGCAATAAAGGTTTATTACGCATTGCGAAAGGTTGATTGATACGGGCGACCTGATAACAGCGCGAATCCCGTGCAAATTGAGACACTTCCGCACGTCGGCCTTCGTGCACGTTAAACGCGCTTACTGGCCCACGCCTGTCCTGGGAATTATTCGATTAAACACGTTCGACCGAGCGGTTATATATGGTGGACGAAAGTTACGCTCCGCCGGAAGAGCGTCACGCTAGGATTTGTCATTGGCAAATAGCGACGTGCGTTGTTACGCTATATACACGTTCGCGGAGCTTTTGCGGTCCAGCTGATTCGACGTTTACCGCGTTCGCGTGTCCGTAAAACGTCCCACTGCGATCGCAGTATGGACATAATCCGAACGGTGAAAAGTCCAAGGATCATTGACAGTGCAGAAAGCCACGCGAATATTGGCTACATTTTTTCCTTGCAAGCTTTCTTCTTAATGATCCTAATTACGAACTGAAACGGACGTAATTCGGAATAGGTGTAGCCTTCCGCCCCAGGGGGGTGGAGGAGGGGGGAAGACAATTAGGGACGACATTGCCATTGGTCCTGTCGTTTAATGCGTTACATCGAGGCTTCTGTATCCGCTTAATGCATTTAATGGCGCCCGGCAGTAGCGCGCAAAGGGCTTTGTCGACGGCTTAACAAAGAGACAGAGTCGCGAAATTGTTGGCGATCCGATGGAAAACGGAGCCAATGAATCGGAACGGCCGCGAATCGCCTTTTAGCAACAGGCGCGTCCGCCGGATGGGATTCCTGCAAGAATCGCATTCGTAGGTCGAAACCGCCGATTACACACGCGGTTGCCGTTCCAATTACCGCGCCCTCCATTCCCGGAAAATCATGGATGACCGGACGCTCGGTTAGCCGAGCCTGTATTTAGAACGACGGCGGACTGAGTTATCCATATTGACGGGGCCCTACCGCAAAATTACACGACAAAATTGATACCAACAGCTACGTCTCGCCGGTCGAGCCGTCGTTTTATGTAGCATCACGCGAATTAACGCGGAATTTCGCGACTAATGCCCCGCGCAAATTGGTAGATCGAATTTCCCGCCCCGGAATACCCGCGGCTCGAATTTCGAATAACTGCATGTCATATTTAAACGAAAGCTGAGTGTTCCGGAAGACGAAGTTAAAACGAACGTAATATTTGCCATGTCAAACGTTATCCCTTTGAACGTGCGTGAGAAATTATGAATAAAGTTCTCTAATGCAGTGTAACGTTTACGAGGCTGGAACGAGCATAAAGTCGTGTGGCGGTAAAGGTCGTAGAATGGAATCTGATGGTCGACGGGAAGAATAGAGAGAGAGAGAGTGCCAAGCCCCTTGCGCACGTGTGCGCATTTGAGAACGTGGTTGCCCACGTAAACCGTGGCCGGGTGGCAGTGTGCGAGGCCAAAGTGGATTACATATTGCTGCCCCAGCTTGTAGAGGCTGTACACTTGGCCCTTCTGGCCTTCCAGGTAAATCGAATCACCGCTAACCTGAACGAAATTACCCCCTCGTCTCGACCAATCTCTGTCCGTGAGTGCACACGCACCGTTGACACTGGGAACATGTACACGTTCGCGCGATCACACACACACACACGCGCAACGCCGAATGGCCGGCACGTTTACACGTTTTTCCTGGGCAAGGACGGCCTCGGTATTACGACTTCGTCGACCGAAGGATACGCGAGAACCGAAATTCGACCACCTAAGGGACAACGGTCCGTTCGGATTGGATTTGAGAATTCATGCACCGAGAGAATTGAAACAAAAGGTCAAACTCGGGTAAACACGCCGCGCGAATAGAGCTAAAATTGACGGAAAAGAGAAGAAAATTAACGCGATAAAATAATCCTCAGACGTGACACGAGTATATTAAATAATTTGAACACGTTCTTCCCCTGCCACAAAGGACATGGTGACATTTTTTAATCTGTCTTTAATATTTCGTAATTCCTGACGAATGACTTCTGTCGAGCTGATGGGATTTTCAAATAGCGGGCAGACGATTCCCCGGTCTTCGTCATCGGCTAAACGGACAATCGGTCGAGGCGGTGGGAGGGTCGGGGTGGGTCGAAGTGGATTACACGTTGCTGTCGCAGCTCGCAGCGGATACACTTGGCCCGCGCTGGCCTTTCAAGTAAATCGAATTACTCGCAACCACCTGAACGAAGTTACCCCTTCCCGTATTTCCCGTCGGCGCCAATCTCTGGTCCTCTGCGTCTACGCATCCGTATTAGACGCGCCAGCGCGTATCCGATCCTATCGTTCGATTATGGTCCTCGTCGTTTATCGGAATTTTCCGTAAAACGTTCCAACGGGAGACAGAAGCGTTTCAGCAAACCATCGATAATTACGTTTCAATGATGGACGAATATTAAATAATACATAGGTACGTTTTTCGGAAAATATTAAAAGAGGAGCAAGGAGCAAGGGTCCGTTTAAAATGACCATTTGTTCCCGTCGCTGATGAACGATTCTCGAGGAATGTATGGGCTACAACGGGTCCAAGCTTTCTTCTCCTATAAAGCGATGTACGAAGCGGCTACGGATCGGACGAGGGAACGGAATAAATCCCAAATCGATTTTCTATTGAATTGGGGAATTCAGGAAGATGTCGGTAAATTTTATGGACGAACGGCGATATCTTATTCGGGAGGATCCACGAGGTACGCGACGTGCCACTTAGAAACGCAGCTCGTAAATTCTAAGCAGCTTAGGGCGTTGCTTCGCGCAATTCAATCCCTCACTTCGCACCGTTCCCACGGGTTCACATTGGCCCACTCTCTCCATTCCTTTTTCTTCCGCCCTCTTGCCCCTTCCCGTTACCCGATCCTCCTTATTCACTATGTCCGTCTCTACCCCTTACACTTCCTCCAAGCCCTCCTATTTCTCTTGCTCAAATAAGACGTAATTAACGGTATATTTATTTCATCATTTCACCCTAACTCCATCCTAATGGACCCCCGGGACATTAATCCTTTTTCATGGCTTATTCCCTCTTATTTTCCAGCCCTTCGCGGTTGATCATCCTCCTTCTTCTCGGACGGCCCCCTTTTCCTTTTCGTCTTGGCCGCGATTTTAAGTACACTCGTTAACTCATTTACCCACTCCCGGCGCCTTTCCATTACTCCCCATCGTGTCGCAATTACTCGGCGCGGGGTCTATGCGATCCCGTAAGTTAGCGAGCGGGGTATGCTTGCGCGGAGACGCGCAAGAACTCACAGGGAACTCGTCTATATCGGGCCTTCCCGATGTATGCAGAGTGCAACGTGCACGTGGACGAGCCGATTACACGGCGTACTGGCTTCTAACTAGTTATGACATAGTTTGTCTCGGTAGTTTGCGCAAAGTTCCCACCGCGGAGGCACTTGTCAACGCTCAGACAGACGGCGACACGCGCCCAATCGACGAAGTACCACCGGAAAGGGGGGGTGAGACGTTGAGGGGGGCGGGGATGGGACGGGCCGAGGGTCTAAGGGTTCATTCCTTGGGCGATTGTTTCGTCGAAACTTCATCGCTTCCCGTCGCGGTGTAACGTCAAACAGTCAGGATCAACGTCGAGGGAATTTAATTGCACGCACGTCGCCTCGCTAATCGGTTGTCTCGGTTTTAAGCCTCGACGGGGACAAACAAGGAATACGGGGAACCCACGGAATGCTAACTTCGTTTCCGCAACTTGAGTTATCGGCCCGTTGAATAACAGCTTGTTATATCGCCGTCACGTAAAATGAATTCGCGTCAAATCCGAAAATACTAATTGGCAGCGATGTTAATGAGATATTACTGTCGCATTTATATCTTAACAGGTGTATGGCGGACGCGCTTTAAATGTAGCCATTCGATACGTTTACACGTTCATCTCGTTTCGTTGGAGCTAATTTTCATGTTAATTACCTCAATTTAGTGCGCCATGCAACATTGTTTAAATCAGCGATACCTGACAACATTTGAAATTGAACGCAACGGTCGGGGAAATAAACACGGCGACAAGTCGTTAAATTAATAATACTCCGGGAACGTGGCCGTTTGCGGGATGATCTTTGCGGGTCGGAATGAAAGGCTCGAACGCGCGCAATTACGCGCGGTTATCTCGTCTTAAAGCGGCTTTCGCGGGGATAAACACGGAGCATCCAATTGGCCGTAACTCGTGCCCGCTAATCTGCGCTTTCACTGGCGTTCCCGGCACGGCTGAGAAATATTTAGGAATTATCGCACGACGGTATGTACCCTCCAGGACTCATTATGTGGCTGTAATTAGGACGGCGCCGGGGAAGCACCGGCCCGAGAGCTCCAAATGGAACGGAGAGAAGGAGGTAAACGCTCGACGAAGAGCAGGGGAACGCGATATTAGTTCATTTTCGTGTCTTAATGTCACCGCACAAGCACGTGTTTACGAGCGACTCTTCGTCAGTGTGTGTGTGTGTGCGTGTGTGTGGCAAGGACCTTCCTCCTCTTTGTTTCCTCTCCACTACCCTACACTCCAGACACTTTGACCCCCTAACGGCGCTCACGCAAATGAATCCTGATGACACGGAATTCATGCCGAGGAAAGTCAAACATCTTCGTCCTGTGCCAACGAGCTGCGTTCATCGGCCGTAATCTAATTAGGCGAATTCTTTCCCGTGGCGATTATTTTCGCACGCGAGAGACGGTAAACAGGGGGGTCACCTCGAATTATCTACGAAATAATACATTAGAGGGGGGTCACTGTAATGCCCCGTAATTTAATTGGACATTACCGGACGGGCCAGTGTGATTTACAGGCTCCTTGGGTCTTGCTCTTTAACCTTGTAATGGCTTCTGCAGAAGTACTTTGCCCATTTTTCCCCGAGCGTTTAATTGCAAACGAGCACGAAGCTCCGCTAATGATTTTAACCGGGCGTATACGTGTAAACGGGATCACGTTTTAATGCCCTTTTTTCAGTCGACTTTATGTCCCGCAATTTGATGCGACGTTTTCGTTGGTGAATTTACTCATAATATTAATCTCAGTCTCAATGCGTATTCGTCCTTCTTTGCGTGAACTCGACGATTCAGAGCCTTGTACTTCTAGTTTCGTTTGCAACACTTGACAATATCAGAGGTATGTCTGTTAGGTTTTTCAAAACGCGGTCAGCCAGCGGCTGAGCTTTGGCTTAAATTGAAATTCCACGAAATTCTAATTACAATTCCTAACTAGAGGTTAGAGAATTAGTGTCCTCACAGAGCGGGTCGTGGCCCGGGAGGTGAGTTGACGAAGGCAGAGTAGACTGCGCGAATCGTGTGGGTCTGATTGAGCTAAGCTGACTACGGTGGGAATCGAATCGTAATCCAATTAAAAGTCCCGAGTCGACCGGTCGATCTGAAATCGAAACTGCGACTTCGTTTCTTCAGGAAAACATTGAATTTAGATGCCGCGGGGAAGAAATATATTCACGGCCAAGGCGTTTCCTGTTCCCTTAGAAAATTCCTCTCTGCCGGATAATTGATATTCCGATTGACTGCTTGACACGAGACGAGGGTGAATATTGGCTGACATGTAAAGTCAACAGGGTCCCCCTGGTACATGGGAAACCTCTACGCGACAAATTCTTTAACCCAGTGGGATCGCGTGCCGAAGGTCTCGGGCGTGTTTAAAACAAAGCTCCAAGGTGTTCGAGTACCGCGGAGAATTCCTGCTGTCGCCTCTATCGCCATCTAATCCCATTGGGGACGGTCCTCGAGATTGTGGGCAGCGTCGTCGAGGATGGTTGACCGTGCCTTGTGTATAGCAACCCCGAAGCTATGCTCAAGTGGGGCTAAGACGATGGCGGCAGAGGGGCTCAGGGATAAAGGGAATCCCGCTATACGACTGTGGAAGGCGCCGGGGGGAGGGGGATGAAATCCGCAGGAACGAGACACGAGAGACGGAGACGGAGCGGACCACATGGGGTGAGTTGAGGGGGGGAGTCAACTCGCAGCGTGGAACAGAAGGAGAAGGAGTTGCGAAGACACGGGGCAAGGGGGAAGGAGGAAAGCCCTTGAGTAAACAAAGGAGAAAATGGGGTAAATAAAAAGTGAGCGCCGCCGAGGGGGATGAGATTCTGTTCTGCCAGTCTGCCAGCGTGTCCGTCACTGTTTAAACACGCACACGCGTGCCGACGTATTGCACGAACCCACGACGCACAGGAAGGAAAAAGAGATTCCCCGAGTGGAAGGGTAGAATGTGCGGGGAAAATCTTGCGAGGCAGTAGAAAGTCTCGGGGACAACGGCGGGGGGGTTGTGTTGGTTCGAGCTGGAAACTCGTGGAAAAGTAATCGGGCCGGCGAGCTTTATAGTTTTGTTTATTCCCTCGCATACAATTACGCTGATGACACGGGGTAAACTCTCGGCAGACCCTCGACGACTACCCCCTCGTCCCTCGTCGTACTTTTCCGACCCCTCAAAGCCACCGCGCGGTCTGATTGAAAACATTTGGTCCCCGCGTTTTCAGCGGCACGAGCAAACTCCTCGTTTGCGGAAATAAAAGTCAAAGGGAAACTATGCCGGCTAAATCTACCGAGGGAAAAACAGCTAGCTTTCGTCACGGGCAATTGTCAACTGCCGCGAATTTTATTGAGTTTCTTCTCGCCGCGAATAAGTGCTTCGTTGTAATGTGTTACGAGCGCGAAAGGCCGCGGGTTTTCTATAAGACGTTCGCGTAGGAGGAAGATGAGGATCGTGCAACGTGTAGACTCTGGGCGACTGTAAATTTCGGGATGAGCGGCCGCGCCAGGCCCGGGATTAATGGAACCTTATGCCGCTATTTATGGGCATTACTCGAGCCGTGCCCTCAATACGCCGCGGACCCCGCTCGAACGTAATTTTCCGGGCATGCCCCCCCGAGCACTTCGGTCCCGCCCTCCCCGGAAACCCAGATAAATCGACGCGTAAGTCTGGCCATATGAACGGAACAGTCGACCTCGTTAAAAGGTATTACTATCCCTATGGCTCCGCTATTCCAGGATGACCGACGATAGCCGAAAACCGCCGGGGAAATTCCCGCTGGTCGACAGAAAGTCTATAATTTCGATTAAAACAATCGTTATAAATAATCGTAGGACGATGTGTATGTTGATTAGTAACGGGAATTAAATGCCGCCGCTGGAAACGGCAGGTCTCATTATACGTGACAATAGACGAGAACCGTTGGCAATTTGGAAAATGTCCGCTTCTACCTCTGTCGCCGATCAAACATTTATTTCGCGCGACAGGGATGCACGTCGAATAACGCTAATTAACTGGTTTTCGTTGACCACGTAATCGAGCGAGTATAATCGGCAACGACAACAACGAAGACGTTTAAAAATGCCACTTGAGAGTATATTGATCGCGAAGCCGTTGTCCATTTGGTAAATATTTGAGTTGCCACCGTATCCGGCGTTCCATCAGAACACGCTAGATCGAGGGGAAAGAACACTCGAATGAGAACTACGAGAAACTCCGCTAAGTACGAGAATTTCAGAGTACCCTCGTTTCTTTCTTTCCCGGCGTGTTAGCTTCCTTTATTTGTTCCATTCCATCCCCGTGACGGCCGCGGAAGAAGTAAGAATCGCCGGCAACACTGAGAAAAGGTGTAATTTTAACAGATCGAATCCTCGCCGCCGAGGGTACGAGGGGGTGGTGCGGAAACGGGATGTGGGCCATGTGTACGTGTGTGCGTAGTGGGATACGGCGGGGGGATGGGGTGGAACGAACGCGTACCACCTAAACCGCGGAAGTCAAATACTGTGGGAACGGCGCAAACGTGCGAAAGGAAGAGCGAGGGATAGTTAAGGCGAATGTGAAGAACGACGAAGAGCGTGAACGCTTGAGGGGGAGGGGGGCGGGCGAGAAGGTGAGGAAGAAGGTGGAGTGATATGGAGGTCGAGGGTAAAGAAGAGAGGGTTGGTCGGTTCTATGCGGGCTGAATTGTAAACCGGACTGAACTTTCCGGCTTCTTTTCTGGTCGTTGCCCGGGGATGGGATGAAGTGGGTCGAAGTGGCGGCGAGGGTTGGCCCGGCCGCGGGGAGGGATGAAGTTCGTTCCTTCTTTAAATTACATTTGGCCACTCGTTTGCCCACCACCATCGCCCACCTCCCGTCCGCCTATCTCCTACGAGCCCTACCGACCAAGGGCGAGAAGAGAATTCGTTTACCATCGCCTCCTTAGCCATTTTCCTTAGTTAATCCTAACGTTCCTTCCGACGGGCATCTACCTCGACGTGCCACCAAATTCCATCGTTATAACGCCCCTCAGGTACTAGCCTGGTGTCTAATTAACCACGCTTATCCAACTGGCACGGCTTTTCGTCAAGTTGAGTTGATAAAAAAAATGTCGAACTTAGTTTTTCGTTATCCTAACATAAAAACCAACTCTATTACCATCACGTAACTATTGCCATCATTAGCTTTAGCTCGTAATTCAAGTTTCTGACGGTACTACTTAGACACGCCGTCCAAGGGCGTAACTAATATTCGATTTTCATTCAACGCCCTTTCAGAGGTGTAATTAATACCGTGAAATATTTCGTGCGCCGATCACGAAACGGCAACGTTGGCCGATAAGGTCTACATGGTTAGTTATAGACTTATTTGATATACCCGCTGATAAAAGAAAGGCAGCGGCCAGATAGAATCTACACCGTTATTTGCCAGGCTTATCGTGTAAAGCAGTGCTGGTATCTCGCGAGGGCCGGTAATTTCGTTTGTTTCCTCGATCGATTTTAATGTTTAATCAGCGCCGCTCGGAGGTTAGCCCTTTCGTCTATACACCGAGATATTTACTTAAATTATCCGACTGTTACTCAAACTCGTTATAACGCGCGCTGCGGATTATTTCGACTTCCGCCGTGGGATTCGATCGCCGTCAAGATTAATCTCATACAAATACTCCGTTTTCTCGAAACGGATCGTGGCTGTATCTTCGCGTGCGATGGGATTCGGATTAAAAGCGGATCGTTATAACTGGATAGGGAGTGCCGGGCTATCGCCGCTCAACCGTATTCCGCTGTTCTAAATGTTAATGATAACATGCAACGCCGTTGGCTTATTTAAATCCCCTACTATTCGTCCTCATTGGTACCGCACCCGGCGGGAATCGGTTATCGCGATTTCCATAGAAAATCCGCCCACGGTAATCTGAAAATCGAGAGCCCAGGGGACAGAGGAGTGGAAAAATTGTTATTTACAAAGAACGTCGTGCGGCTGGTTCCTCGAGGAGGGAGTAGGAAATTGCGATGCAAAGCTTCGCCAAGTATTTATCGTCATCTGCTTACGAGGATCTGGAATGCCCGTTATCCGATACCGGAGGACCAGGAATCTCGATGCACGAATGCATTTATACGGGACGTTCGCCCCGTTCCGTTGCCGAGGCTACGGGTAAACGGTATTTACAATGAAGACGCTGTTTACGGTTGTGAAGAAAAAGGAAATGACGTAGCCAGGAGGAGGGGGGGGGGGGTGGTCGAGGAGCAGGAGGTTCTTCGTGACTGAAATTATCGGCTCCGATCGAAATTCCGAACGACTAAATTTTTTTCCCGCCGGTAATTCGAAGTCCTTAGCGAGTCGGCGGCGCGTCGCATGAATTATTGAAGGCTTCGCGGAAAATTATTCAGTCGCGCGGTTAGGCCAGGGCCGACGCGAGAGAGTGCACGGACGAAAAGAAAAACGAGGGTGCAGGAAGGACGAAAGAAGGATCGTGCCGGCCGTAGAAAAAGACAAGGAGAAAGGAAGAGCGAGAGGGGAAATGAAGGCAAGCCGATGAAAGGAAGAACGAGAGCGAGAGAGAGAGAGAAAGAAACGACACGGATCCCCGACGTCCTCGACACTCCCGTCCTGGGATAATGGCCACGAGGTGGAATACGTTTCTATCGATTCCTGCATAACAAGGGTAACAATTTGCCGCCGGGGGGTGGCTACCTTTCGCGCGCGCGGCTTCTCCGCCGTCGCCGCGACGCCTCGGCTTTGCATCCCCCGCACTTTGAACCCTCGTCCCAACCCTCCGCCGTATTCGTCTATCGGCCACGCATGGAGACTGCCAGCCCAGCTGGCTGTGCATGCATTTCTCCATTGTGTGCATTACGAATCTCGTAAAATACTTTCTTTACGATGACTTGAATGTTGACGCACGCGTATCGCTGTTCGGTAAGTTTGTTATTTCCCCAGCAAGAGATTCGTGCCGCCACGGTATTACGTGTAATCTCATTTGTATAGTTTATGAATACAGGAGAGTTATGCAGATGAATTCTCCGAAGCGTCGCGATTACCTTATCGTCTTGTGGAATGCATACGGGGGCGCTGAAAGTGGGGCGAATTGTTGTACCTTGGAGCGACGATCGGCACTCGATGCTCAACAGTGTGTACAGCAGTTTATAGTAAATAATCTTTGAGACGGGAAGTTTAGGGAAGCAACTCGAAGGTTGTTCAGAGTCGACGGAGACGAGAGCTCGGTATTCCGGGGGGCCAGTGAGCCAAGGCTAGAAGGAAAGAGACGAGGAGGGAGGAAGAAGTGAGCGTAAAGGTTCCACGTGAAAGACGCACCAGCTGCATTCCTCTTTCGTGCCGCTACTTAATACAAGTAGTTCGTGAAAAACAGGTCAGCCATGGCCGCCTACTCGCGTAAGGTAAGCGCGCATTCCCCGACGTTTCCGGCTCGGAACTCGTAACACAATTACCCCGAGTCCCGCGGTATCCTGCGAGGATATCGTCGAAACCCGTGTAACGGTAATTCACGTGGCTGCTTAGAAACTGATTGGAATTTGTAAAAAAGGGAACGCGCCATGCGAAAGAAAATGTCGACTGGCAATTACTCTGTAAAACTGGACGACGAAACGGCGAGAAAAAGTAGCATAAAAACACGGAGAGACACATAAAATTTCGTAGCAGAATTGTGTTACCAAACTGCGTATTTTATTGAAGGCATTACGCTGTCCGTGTGGATTTCACTGGGAATACTTTCTGTTTCACTTAGCAACCCTACGTTTCGTTCCCGGCGGTGTTATTATATTATAATCTGGGAGGGTTGTAAGACCGCGAAATCCTTCGAGAGCAACGCAAGCTGCCCGGCTTTATTTATGGGCGGATATTAATTTGCAAATGTAACGCTCGTTTCTCGGCCGACCTATTATGGCGCCGGCAGTTTGCGTCGTGTTTTATTTCATCAGGCCGGAATTGCCCGGTTGAATAAAAAGTGTAGGGGTCCTCGGAGGAGAAGGTGCGAAGTGGAGCGCGGAGAGCGGCCTCGGTAACCGCCCTGGAAGTCAAGTTAATCCGTCCATAATTTCGCCATTAAAGTTAACAGCATCTCCAGGCGCCCAGCGGTTACTTTACGAACGGCCGTGAATATAGAAATTTCGGTCAGCCGTAATTTCGCTGCAGTCATCGCGACGATCCACCGTCCCGACGGTACAATTAAATCCGGATTTCAATCTACGACTGGCCCCGACGAAAGTTCAGACGTGTAAGGATGGGGCTATGATGATTTAAATAACATAAGGCGGAGACGAAATATTTGGAATAAACTAGTGATTATTGGGGCGGTTTGGATACACCGGTTTTGGTGGCTTAATACTACGGAACGTCTATACTCTTCGGCGATCTGATCGGGACTGACTCGCAGGGCATCACGAAAGTGATGCCTATCCTAAAGACAAAGGCCTAACGCATCCCTCAATATGCACATAGCGTCCCTTCGGACCACCCCGTCAGCTAGCCAACTCCTTTGGGCCTGAAGTGGGTGTCGCGACGGACCCGCCATGTGCATAGTGTCGCGCCAGGCCCGCCATGTGCGTTAAGGCCCTAGCCGTAAGTGCCATAACTCCAGGCACCCCGACGGCTAGGCGCCGAGTCGCCTTACAGTTCGGCCATCCTGACTATTAATCGTCCCGATTAATCGCAACATAGCAAGGCGTATAACATAAAACCGTAAACGACAATTTGTACACAATTAACATAACGGTAACTTAGCTTAAATTGTAACGACATGCCTTGCCACGAATAAACATAATAACATAATCACATAATCACAAACATAATGACATGATCACAAACATAATGACATAATCACGAACATAATAACACAATCATATTTTGGCATATCAGAACATAAAATGATAACACAACTATTGACATAACAAAACATACAGGGAAAATACAAATAGGGTTCTATCGTAAAACTTAAGCTAATCTCAACAACAATATTTACTAAATCTATTTGATACTATCCCGGAGTCCACGGTCGCATGTTACCCTCGGTCTGGTAGGGACCCTTAAACTTCGGGATTAGATTCGTGGAGACCCCGGGCGAATTATCAAAATTCTTAACCTGGACCTTATCGCCTACGCTACACTTTCTCGCGGCCTTATGCTTGCGATCAAATAATTGCTTATTCGCGGCCTGCGCTTTCCGCGTTCGCTCGCTCGTCTTTTCGCGCAGAACCGGTAAGTCTCGAGGCACGGCGATCTGCCCGTTGGCATCTATCGTGTTCATTAGTTCGTCACTCGACCTTTCCGCGTTAGCATAATCTATTTCAAATAACTCGCGCGCTCGCGTCCTAATCTTGACCGGAAGATCTTCATTAATCTGTAAGTCTCGTAATTCTACCCGAGCGTCAACTTCGTCAGGTTCAACATTCATAATCTCGTTGACTTCTTGGTTAACCTGTAAGTCCCGTAGAGCTACACGGGAGTCGACCTCGTCGATTTCGATATTCATAATGTCTTCGACTTCTTGCTTCCGCATTAACGACAGCTTCGCTAATCTCATAAAATCTCGTCCTAGTATGATCGGGTTTCTCATAGTTCCATCGGGGACAACTCGTAACTTAGTATCGTATCTCTCATAACCGAACATAATAGTTGCCTCGACGGATCCTATGATTCTTAAATCGCTACCGTTTACACCGCGAAACCGTTCCAAAACCGAGTCATAACTTACATAATTCCGAGGAATGTAACTCTCTTTGACGAAGCAAATCGGGCTGCCTGAATCAATTAGCGCGTTAAACTCCATCTTAACCTCACCATCCTCATCGGACATCAGCAAGGCTATCCGCTGTCGGAAATCGTCGCTCTCCTGCTGTTCTCCCGTGACGTAATTGATATCTTCCTCCGAAGAATCGCACTGCGCCGCTCGGTGTCCCAATTTCCCGCATTTGAAGCAGGACCCGCGTTCTCTCCTTGGCGCTGGACAACTTGCGGCCATATGCCCGGTTGCGTTACAGTTGTAACACCTCGTTGGAGTCGTCTTCCGCGATGCACTCTGCCCCTCGTCCCTCTGGGTCTTCTCCTTTGCCGTTGTCGGTCCTCCACGAAGCTGAGGCTGCGGCCGATGAGATGCTGCTCTCGGCGGCGGAGCGTTCATAAACGCGGTCAACAGGGCATCTACTGACCCGTACCGCTGCACCCTCGCCTGCGTTCGCAACTCCGGGATGGGGATGCCCTCGATGATGTAGCTGATCATCTCGTCTTCAGGGACTGGCACCCGGTTTCCCAACAACATCTTCTCGTGCATATAATCTGCGAACGGCTCTCCAGCTTTCCAAACCCTCGCTTGGAGCTCGTTCCGTGCGACGAGCGGGTCGGCCCGTTGTCCGTACATTCTCCGAAGTTCTCGCATAAGATCTTTGCAGCTTAGATCGACGCAATCGATCCTTGAGTGGTACCATTTTAAGGCTCTCCCACACAATCTGCTGCGCACCAACGCTTTGGACCCGTACTCGTCCAACGTGTAAGAGGCGAGCAAAGACTCGATCTGTCTCTCCCACCGTTCAAAGTCTGCATGGTTCCCATCGAACTCACTGACCATGTCCTTTAGCTCTTTCCATTTCGGGGTGTTGCTGCGGACCGGTGTTTCTCCTACCGAGCTGGGAGACATCCTTAGAATCTCCACCTCTCGCCTTAATAGTTCGGCTTCGCGCGCGGCTACGTCCCTTTCCCTGCGCAAAAGCTCGATCTCTCGCGCAGTTTCGGCGACGGATCCGGCGCTCGGCCCCGATGCTGGTGCATCCGATAGCATCGTTTGCTCCTCGCCTGGCGGGCTGACGACAATGCCTAGGTCTTCCGAGGACAATCCTGCCGCTAATAGCCGTTTCACCAGCTCAGCCTTCGCTCCTGTCGTCGGCAGATTCCTATCCTCCAGCATCTGCTTCAGCTCGTAGGCGGTTAACTTTGTCGCCATCTTCCTGCACTGTCTCGCGTAAAGTCCGTAAAAGTGCTGATTCACCGTAAAACAATCCGCACTGTTTCCGCGACGTTACACTGTTTAACCTCGCGAATGACTTGCTCTCAGTCACATAAACATAAATTTCGAACTTCCGTAGCGTAAGGTCATAAGTTTTAGAAGTTGCACACACATAAAATCATAAGTTCCAAAAACGTACTTGTGAGTCCCGAAGTCATAAATTCATAAATAAGTACGATTTTGGAAGGTTGCCGAAGACGTCCGTAATTTCGAAACACACAACGAAACACACACAACTAAACTGAACCAAAACCGACGGAATCCCACTTCTGACTTTGTAAGGATGGGGCTATGATGATTTAAATAACATAAGGCGGAGACGAAATATTTGGAATAAACTAGTGATTATTGGGGCGGTTTGGATACACCGGTTTTGGTGGCTTAATACTACGGAACGTCTATACTCTTCGGCGATCTGATCGGGACTGACTCGCAGGGCATCACGAAAGTGATGCCTATCCTAAAGACAAAGGCCTAACGCATCCCTCAATATGCACATAGCGTCCCTTCGGACCACCCCGTCAGCTAGCCAACTCCTTTGGGCCTGAAGTGGGTGTCGCGACGGACCCGCCATGTGCATAGTGTCGCGCCAGGCCCGCCATGTGCGTTAAGGCCCTAGCCGTAAGTGCCATAACTCCAGGCACCCCGACGGCTAGGCGCCGAGTCGCCTTACAGACGGTGAGAATTTCCCTCGTCCTCCTTGCGATTTCTCCCGTCTTTTCGAACATCAGCCAACCAGTCATATTTCACACTTTGAAAGCGGCTGACCTCTTCAAGCAAAATCAATGTGAAATAACCCGAAGATCTCATCCGAGAAATGTTCATTGGCTTTAACGCAATTTTTATTCCGCTACGCAGAGATGACGGTGGAAACGAAGGGACGCGTTTATTCGCACCGCTCGTTTTTCATCTCACTGATGCTCGCGTCGATACGAGATAAACAAGCGCCGGTGGAGCGGGGAGGGGGGGGGGTATGTTGGGCGGAGAGGGGTCAGAGGTAAACTGGCCAATAGATCGTGAATACCGAGCCGTAGTCGGGTATAAATATCCGTTGAGGCACGCGCCGGAAGACGAGACGAGGCATTCGGAGGAGGCTGAGTCCCGAGGCGAAGCAGAGGTTGGGCCGGGGGGTGGTGGGAGGGGGCGATCGAAATGCTTCCAGGCGGACAGGAGATTGACAATAGAGGAGTGAAGGGGCTGAAAGGGGACAAGGGTCGATCGGCAGAGAGCGTCGAGAAAGTTTTCCAATTTGAGGCAATTAGTTTGCAGTACAGACCGTCACGGCGTGAATGGGGAGGGCAGCGGGGGAGGGGGGCAGATGGGGCCGGGATGGCATGCATCCAGATAATCGAATATGGGTCAGCGCCGGAAGTGGAATGGCCCGCGATATGGTCAGACCGACGGTCGGTCGAGACACACGACTGCGAACCGACCTCGTCCGTTTGAGTTTCACGCCAATCCACGTGGGGGTCAAACCCCGTCACCATCGGCATGTCATACGTGCACGGAACCGTGTGGAAGACGAGCATCCGCACGGTATTTCCCACCGTTCGCTCAGCTTCTGGCATCTTCCACCTCTTCCGACGTCCGTCTTGTCCTTCGTTTCTCCCCTACCCCCTCCCCTTGCCCTCCTTGCACATATTATATCTGAACCTTCTCCCTTTGCCCCTTTGCCCCTTTCCTCATGTTCCTCAGATTCTGCTCATTCTCTCCTCCCGCGGGGCCATCCTCCGGATTTCGCCTGACCAGCGGCCCCAATAAATCGATTGATCGATCGTCCGAGGGACGTATAGATGTACACCACGAGCGGAGAGGACGATTGATCGATGCCCAAGTCGAGCTCCCCGGCTCGAGTTCCATGCCAGACGCCTTTCGTATACGTTTGCCATGATGGAGCTTTAAAGTTTCCTAGCAAGGAGG
Organism: Hedychridium roseum; assembly: GCA_963989215.1. Classification (NCBI taxonomy): domain Eukaryota; kingdom Metazoa; phylum Arthropoda; class Insecta; order Hymenoptera; family Chrysididae; genus Hedychridium; species Hedychridium roseum. Next base: position 5,427,476 of record OZ022317.1, on the reverse strand, counting down.
CTCCACTGGCCGCCGTCTTTCTCGCCAGGAAAAGGAAGTGAGACGAGCGGAAGAATGGAGAGGATCAGCGGGAATGAGAAACTGCAGCAACTGCGAACTTGCCCATCGTTTAATGTTCTCTTCATTTTAATATACGTTATTATTAATATCTCTGTCTGCAATCGCAACGCGCGAATTCCTCCAACGATTAATGAGAAGTGTAATATTACCGTACGTTTATAATTATCGATTCTTCGGTAGAGTTTTAATAAATTTTCGATTTATGTTACAGAGGCGGAAGCCAACTGGGACGAATGGTGGACTTACGATGGAATTTCCGGTGAGTACCGTCCCCCGATTTTTCTTAATTTCTTCATAAGCGACGCGGCCGCAGAGAGGGTACTGAATTTATGATAAAATTGAAGGCGAAGCTGGCGTTGTTAGGCGAACGATCGAATTCAACGCGTTTGCCCTTCAAGACGGCGTTATTAATTTAGAATTATGAGACCGTTAAGGACTGGAAGGCGCCGGCGAATTTTTAATCTCGACTGGCTTTTTCCAGCCGTAGTTTTTATTAACAATAAAGCGAGGCCCGATAAGACCGTGAAGCCAGCTCGTCTCTGGAGTTTAGTGTTGTTCCGCCATGCGAACCAGCTGCCACCGGAAAAACAGTACCGTATACTTGTTCGCGAAGCACCCATACAAGACACCTTACTTGCCATCCAGTAAATTTTAGTTTTTAGATATTTCCCACACTAATTTTCTATATCACTATATACATTCTATATTCTATAAATATTCAATTGAAGTCATAGAATATTATACGTTTGAGAAGATTTTTATATAAATTTTTGAGAACAGGGTCTTGGTAAAATGAGAATTTTCTCGTGTTTTGTGTTGGTCGATTATTTAATACTCGATGAAATCCCCGTCTGTGTTAAATTTCTCGGCAGTTTTCGGCGCCTCAGCTGGCTCGCTCGTAACTTATTACCGCGATCGAGGCTCGGCCAGGCGCGGGATTTTTAGGGTACAGCCGGTCTCATATCGCGGGCAGATGGCCCGATCGTTTTACAACCAATAAGCGTGCGATCTCGCCTCTGGGATTTCGCCCGGTTCGTCTATGTATTCGTGGGCCTGACGTCCATGTGAAGGACGTGCCTCTAAGACGGACCGCTGGCGGGAGAAATATCGCCCGGAGTTTGTCGACGCTCTTACCGTAAGACGAGCGTGAGGTCGGGGCAAACGTGGAAAAGCGCTAGGAAGTCTCGTAATAAAAGTCCGATCGTCGTTAAATCCGGATCAAGTCCGGCTTTGATCCGCGGTCGGGAAAGGAACAATATTTCCTGATTATTTAGCAGCGCGCGGACGGTGAAAATTTCCGCGGAGGAACAGCTAGACAAATTGTAGGGCGGAGAACGGGTTGGATCGTCAGAGATGGCCGCAGGGGGAGGGGAAACTCGGTCGGAGGAAGTCGTGGCGGGCAGGAAAGTTTTCTACTGGCGGATTAAACTGGCGGGCTCGTCTCATCTTTACGTTGGTATGCAACTGGTAGCATCGCGTCCAACTTGCTACCGACGAGGCTCGCTCGTTCCGGCGACAATTTCTTAAGTTCGCGCGGAGATTATACCCCGGCACGAGGTCGGGAATTTTCACCGGCGGACTAAAGACGCACGGAGGGGAAGCGGCCCGAGGAAATATCGCGCTGATTAGCCTGATTCCACGGCGAATTAGTCGACATTTATCCGAAATTGGCCCAACTTTAACGCCCCTTCTCAAAACTATAATACCTTTCACTGTCAATATAAAAGGCTACAAAAGTATTGGAGATTATATCGTAAAGTATGCCGTATTTGCATGGTGGTGATTGTCCGGATTTTAAAAAAAGCGGACGTCAGAAAAGCGAGAGATCTGGCCGGGTATTAAATCGAGCTACCTAGGAATCACGGGCCACGGTACGAGCATGCTAATAAGCGGTAATGGATACCGTGCTGGGTCATGAACGCAGTTTCATTTTTACGCGAGCGGCAAAAACGCCGGCATGTAACTTTCCTCGAGCAGGCCGGTGGAAACGTCGTACGCGCGTTTACAGCCGGCCGTCAAGAGAAACGGAGAGTCGAAATTCAAACGTTCCACCTACACGTAGAGAGACGTATCCCGGATGCATAAAATAAGGTAGAAACTCGTAAATGGCCCGAAGAACTCGGCGAAACATAATACCGGCGGAGCCAGGGTGGGAGTCTTTTTCAGTAGGGTCTCCTACCGCCCGGCTTCTTCTGCTCCCCGGGCAAAGGCACTTACGTATATTTTCCAGATGGAAGTAGTACGAAACCCTACTGGCTCGACACACCGGAGAGGAGGACGGGAAGAACGTCGGCAGAGAGAGAAACCTCGCCGTGAAAGTCGGCGGAATTAAAGAAGCGGAATAAACATGCAAATGCTGGCCACTTTCCATCTTTATCACTTGGCGCTGAATGCCGGCGTATACCGAGTTAAGGCTCCGCGCAGTTTGTAAAGGCAATGCCGGGCAAGGGGGGGCCGGGCTTGCGAGGGGAAGGAAACGACGTCGGCGCGTCATAGAGAGATTTTTAAGGGACGCGACGATTCAACGAGCAATCTCGCCACGGGACGCTCGGCTTTTCGGATAAGGATATCTCGATTCAATTAAAACGCAATCCCTTGGTCAGCCGAGAAAGGAAATCTATGAGTCTGCGAAACCGGCAATTATTGTTCCCGGAAAAATTCCCTTGCAGACGGAAGAATGGAAGTTCCGAGCTAATAAACGGGATCGCTCGATCTAATTAAAACTGATAAACCGTCGGTCGGATAGAAATGGGATTGCGATATCGCGGTGAAGTCGAGCGAACTTGGCAATTAATCGCTGACCGAGAAGATAGCATCTGTAGATTAATAGTGAAAACCGACATCGTGAGGGAAATATACGCTGGAGGAGAAAAACTTTTCCGCCGGGCCGACGTGTACGTCCGAGAAATTGCGCAGGGAAATATTCCTATCTCCCAGGCGGGGTAGAGAGCGGAGATTTCGCGACGTTACAGGGAAAACGGTGGGAAGGGCGCGGGAGGCGGCCGAGGACGGAAGGTACGCACAGATTAAATGAAATTATTTAAATGCTGTAATTTAACATCCCGCTTTACCGGTGGCCGGACGATGGCCGGTGCTCCGCAGGTGTTGAACATGCATGTATGCATAGAATATGTTTCGGGAAAACCAACTCCTGCACGGTCCATCCCGCGGCCACTGGATTGCGTGCATACATTACCCCTCGAGTACTCGGAAGAGGGAGCGAGAGAACGCGCAAATACACGCTCAACGGATTTCAAACAAGCTCTTGAGGACTCTTCAACCGGAAGTTTCACCCCTCTTCCCTCCCGGATCTCGCCTAGCATCCGCCAAAAAGTCGCTTCCCCTTTTTTGCCAATGCGCCGGACCATTTTACTTTCCCCGACCCTGCTACGTTCTTCCCTCGGCGAGAAAACAAGGTAATTACAACGATTATCAAGAGACACGGTTCTGCCAACAAACGTAGAAGGTCGAATTTTCTCTTTAGAAAACGCCACGTAAAAGACATTTGCCTGCCTGGCAAATATTTGAAACGAAACTGCATAACTCGAGACCAATTTTACGTCTTCATTAAAACGATTTGAATAGTGCCAACGATTTTTCTAATGATATTCTTGTGGCCGCAGTGTATGTGTATGCTTTCGAACCTGCGGCTTCGAATAAAAGAGCGAAAAAACGATGCAGATGTATTTTAATGAAGCAACAGTCATACCGAGAGCATTAAAACGAGGGGGACATATTTTATTGTCGTATTTTACATTGTAAATCGGTTCGGCTTGTTTCACGGTGCTGCGTTCACGGTTGCACGCGATGCAAATGTTATCGTGATTTATACCTTTATCACCGGGAAGTACGTGTGTACACCTGCTGCGACTGTTTTCCTCGGCGAGCGACTTTTGACTCCATTTCAGCGAGTCAACGTCGTACCTTATCACCTCAACATGGATTTTCTAATACCCCGAAGACCGCTGGGGAGTCTCTCGCGATTAACACCAGCGAAATTGTGGTTATCGTTTTTTGTTCGTGTTTGCCAGGGGTTCAAAGCCATCGAGTTGGGCCATGCGTCCTGTCCAGGATCGAGCGCATTACCGGCCAACAGAAGCAATTACCTTAGTTAATTAACGAATTTACAACTGCGACAGGACCGCGGGTGAGTTGACGGGCGGCGCCGGGGAAGAGGGGGGGATGACCGACACAGCGAATACGAGTTGAACGACGTCGTTATCGCGATTCGCTCGATAACAAGGCGATATCCGCGTTGTCACCACTCCCCCTTCGCTTCAAACTGTTCCTATTGTACGATCCGCGAGTTGGCGCATTATCTGAAAATCCGAAATTCAATTCCAGCCGCAGCGAATCCCCCTGGCGCGAGCGGATAAGTACGAATCGGTCGACGGCCGTCTCGCCGGCATTCAGCCGTTATTCCGAATCTGCCAGCGGTGCCATCGACTGTAGAGCCACGCAAGAATCCCAATGTTTTCGCCAGTATTGCGCCGAGGAGGGATTCCTTCCGCGCGGTTTACAATCCTTTACGTCGGCCCTGATAAAACTGTACCTCCTCGCGGTCTTTATTCGCAACGGGACAAGCTTCACGAATTCATCACACGACTATTTCCCTAATTGTTTGGTCAAAATCATTACCTTTTCGTCACCTCCATGTTCACCGGAAGATTTTATTTATAACGATAACAGTGACTGAAGAACGTCGTAAGTAATTAATAATTGCGCTCCGTCAATACGCATTAGTATTGTTTCTGAATCACACTGACTTGCGTGTCACGCAACACGATTACATGGGTCGCACGTAATTCGGGTCATGGAATTTTACAGCTGGGCACATTTATCAAGATTTTAAGCGCTGAAACCTCGCAATCGAATGGGGGTAATCCAATTACGTTAATTAATTTCGAGTTGATTTATAGTCAATTCGAACTACCTCATTTCGTCAACCAATCTATTCGCCTTTTATTGAGGCGCTTGGTGGTTAATGTTCTTCCGACTAAATCCAAATAATACGGAAGCATTTGAAAGCTTCCTGGAAATCGTTCATTTAAATATTCATTTGGTCGTTAGAACAAATAATTATCATCCGTGAAAAATTATTGAATTCCAGTAAATGAAATGGCAATGATGTCCTAGGATTTCAATATTCCATGCAAACTGCATAATCGAATGACTTTAATTATTTTAATAATCAGGGAGATATTGGATTTAATTTCTTTTTATTAATCGTCAATTTCCTGCTTCAATCGTCAGTGCTGTTCTTCATCGAGAAAATTGATTGGCAATCCCGATGCTCTTCTTCTTTGCAGATTAGATTACCCGGAGTGTTAATAAATCCGTCTCTGGCTTCTATCTTTTTCCTTCTGGATTCTCATTAATATAAGGGATTACTTTGTTTTGACAGTAGCAGCCCCTCTGGCGGGGTCCTTGCGGGGTCAGCTCCGCCCGAGCAATCCGGAGGGAAGAAGTTGAAAGGGAATAAGATCGAAAAAATTTCTTCGGAAAAGTCCTTGGACCCTCTCGAGCGCTTCCTCCACTATCTAGCCGGAGTTATCCCTCCCCATTCCCCCACCCTCGTCGATTCCCGGTTGCTTCGTGGTCGGCTGCGACACTTTTCATGTTTTCACCAAGTCGATAAATCTCTCTCTTCCAGTTGTCCCTTCCCCCGTTCGCCCGCAATCTGCCCTTCTTTTCCAACTTTCCGTGTCCAGTCAGTGTTTCGCCTTTTTTCCCCGCTTCTTCTTCCTCTTTCCCCCGGCTCTTCGTTAATATATCTTCCGCAATCCCGTTTCTTCTGTTCTCTCTGCCGTCTTGTTGTCGACTGTCCTCGCGAGTCTCGCGATCTCCCCCGGCCGAACCCACGGGAGGATCCCCTTGTATTTTTTATGCTGGCCTTCCTTTCCTTTTTTCCTTGCCCGTCTCTCTGCCGTACTTTATTCCGGACGCGAGGATCGAAAACTCGTGTACCGATCACCGACGTCCTGGAAATTTTTCACGGCGACTCGACTTACCGGCGACTTCACCGTTTGTTTCCCGTCGAGTCGCCCGACACTTCCTGTAATGCGAATTCTGTGTGTTTTCTCTTTTCTATATACCTATACATCTCCACTCCTCCCGCCGAGTCAAAGTTCGGAAACTAGTTATTTCCAGGCGCAAAGCCGCTCGCGGAAATCTAACAATTCGGCGAGCGGATATTCCTGACTTGTTAGTATGGAAATGTCAACAACATGGAATTATATTATCGGATTACGACTGTGGGGATATCAAAAGTGAAAGGTGAATACGTTCTCTGAGCAATTAGGAAATGTTAATAAGTTGCCCTCGGCAGTATAAATTTTGACAGATGAAGCGTACAAAATAAGCACTAAAATTTCTCGGTATAATAGCGTTAATTTCATTGAATTGGATAGAAATAAAATTGGAGAACTTTTGTCAAGCGTTTAGACTACTTGACTCGTGGTATGGGTTTTCTGTGGATTTCCATATTTCACAATGGAAAGTCAATAGAGACGTTGGGAACTGGACTCGGCATTATTCGCAGCAGGAAATCAATGGTAATATCCGTTTTCCGCGGAATTTCCCGACGGCGCCGTGCCGTTGTCCGAGAATTATGGTTATTGCACCTCGATGACGATTCTTGTCTCCAGGCTCCGACACCTGTTAAGGCCGTTGAGCCACCTTCGAATTAATTACCGCCGTACGATTAATCAACGTCCCGATGCCATCGGGAATATCGTGGATTATAATAGCGAGCGACGAACGGTCCCGCGCTGTCGGCATCCAGGACGATAATGACATCGCCGGGAAGAGCCGGTTTAACGTCAAACATGAACGTCTTCGTCGCTCAAACCCCCTTTAGCTTTGCTTTATTAAAAAACAACTGCGAACGCATTATTAATGGTGCGATCATGAACCGACTTCGTAGCTCGATAACTTCGACAAAGTTCTTGGATATTTCGTTGAATGTCATGTGGCAAATGGTGATCGTCGAGTTAGGAGCAATTAGGATGAACCTTATCCTCTCGTAGGAAACGATTTGCGGAAGAGCTCGGCTTGGGCGTAACATAGGCCAGAGGGAGGGGGGTGGGGGAGAACTCTTGGGAACATTCCTCGGCGTGTTCATGAATCTTTCATACTTTCCCGTTGTTTTCTCATCAGTATTGTAGTTGGCCGGCGGGTTGTAATTATTCGCGGGGGAGAGGGGGGTCCGTGGGCACACGTCGAGGGCGACGGTTACGTGTAAATACGAACAGGAAAGAGACACTCATCTCGGAGGAGAGGGTATTAATAGCACGTGATATCGCGAAAGGGTAGCGAGTACAGAGGACGTATGGGACGGGCGGAGGGGGGGTTGGTTGATGGGACGGTTCTTCATTAGCGTGTGGATTTAGCGCGATCCAAAAAATATCCGGCCGGGGGACAAAAGATCCGCCGCTCGGGGACGGGCGCCCGGACGGTTGATTGGGGGAACGGTGAAATGTATTCATGTATGCATATGAATTCAGACTCGGTAGGCCGAGGGCGCCGCGACGACTAGCTACGCCGATGTCTGCGGGCTAAAGCCCGTCGTTGAAAAACATCTTAATTGGACTTCGCGCCCGGCCCGACGTCGTTCCCTGGGCAAACGCCCGGTCGAGGATTCGCGGTGCATACGGAAATGCACTGCGAGACGCTCGGGAAATGCGCGGGGGGTGCAAACGTACGTGCCGTCGCGGACGATTTCCCGCGGCCGCCTAAACGCCCGGGGAAACGATAATATTTGTCCCCGAACTTCGCTTCCCCCGGTGCGCATCATTTTATGCACGCGTCGTTGCATCCTCCGTAGACAAACTTCTCGCACGCGTGCATAAATACGCGGGAGGCACAGTGCGGCCGGTGCATCGATGCGCGCCATTTGAGATATTCCCAGGCGAAGACCCGGAGCACTCGGGAAAATATATACGTTTCGTGTACCGCCGGATATGCGCAAACGGTAGTGCATCGTCGTCGGATCGGTTTTCCTCACAGCGATCTTCCTCAGCGCTGAGCCGTCGCGCCCCTTTGTCCCTTCTGTCCCGTTGAAATCGCTTCTAGCCGATAACTGCGGCGCCGGAGGATGCGTTTGCTATGGTAAAATGTTCCCCGTTTCCCCGCTGGTCCTTTCCTCCGCGCCGAAGCTTAAAAACCCGATGAATTTCCATAAAGTTTCCATAACTTTTTTCGCCCTCTCCTCGAGAATCTACATGAAATGCATATTAATATTACGATGCTCACTAGTCAATTTGTTCTTCATTTACGGTCGCAGCCAAGACGCGAGTGTGGCAAAAACCCCCGGCAAAAGGTTTTCGCTTTTAAATTTTCAGCTATTGAGCGACACTCGTTGAATTCTAAAAGGACACTGCCCGTTGGCGCATTTTTCACACTGACGGTCCCGTCGATTAATTGTTTTTATTGAAGAATCCCGCGCCGGCTAATCCCATTCTTGATGAATCTCTGGCCTGCTGAAAAAAGAAAGCGTTCGTCCTATCGGCAAGAATCTGACGCGGCTCTGGACAAGGAAGACCGGAGAAAAAAGAAGACGGAGTGCCGACGGAAGAAAGGCAGAGGCTGAGACAAGAAATACCTGACTATCCTTACCCGCTGAGAGTTAAACCCGTTAATTACATCGATTACTCGACAGGAGGAGGAAGGGAAGAAGGGTAATAATGGCGCCGATGGAAGGCCAAGGATATTCAAGGAGCGACGAGGACGCAGAGAATATTCTGAAAAAAGGTCGAGAAAAGGTGGAGACGTGGACGGAAAGCCAGCGGATATTTTTCTCCCCGATGGATATTTTCTCTCTCGAGATATATTTACTCGTTAGTGGATACTTTTTAAAAAAAAAGTTGATGCTACGTTTTTCCTCGTGAAAATTAGCGATGAGGATAGGATTGAGCCCCGTGAGTCTGGCGAGAAAATGGAGCGAAGGCGGTAGCGTTGCTTGGTTAGGCGAGTTGGTCCGGCCAGCTGGATAATTAGAGGAGGTGTCGAAGGCGTAAAGCGGCAAATGGCTGGGCTCGTGGCTTCTCGGAACATAACGGCGTGGTGCTTGCACGGGAAGAGCCGGCAAACGAGCATGCAACACACGGGCAGCAGGTAGTCGCTTTTGTCGGCGGTGATAGGTGACTGCTTTGCCTTCTGCACTTAATCACTTTTGCTAATTGCAGAATGATTGTTCGGAGCTTCAAGTTTCAATAATGGGCTTGTTACATCGCCAGCCGCTGCTCTCGACCATCGCGTCGAAGCTGGTTATGTACGGAGCGAGCTTTCGCCACTCGAACCTTCCTCTCCGGTCTAGCCCACCCCTTTACCGTCCGCTTCTCTTTCCTTCGTCCCCCCGTTTCTTATCTCTCTCCCTCTCTCTCTTCCCGCTAGTCTCTACCACTGTCCTCTGTTCCTTGTCTTCCTCTTCGCTCCCATTCCTCTCGCCCTGTTTTCCCGTTTCCCTTCTCTCTATCATCGTACTCCGTGGCTCTCATTATCCCCCTGCTCCTCGTTCTCGCCCACTCTAGTCGGTTCTTCCAGGTGGCACGTGATGAATGCTATAATAGTCTACCTGCCTCCAGGTGATAAGAAAGTAATCACTCCATCTGCCCACTATTATTCCATTACCTGGCCCCCGCCTCTCGCCCGGCAATGCAGACAGCCTCGTCGGGGGCTAATTACGCAATTATATTCGAGAGCACCGACGGCCCGGGAGGGTAGGCAAACATGGAAATTCCAGGCGTTGCTTTGATTCTTAGAAAGTGAAACACTCCCGCTAGTTTGCAACTCCGCCAGTAGTTAAGCGCTCTGTCGGCGAGAAGACGACGTACCGTCATTTGAAAATCGAAATCGCCTCTCAGATAAACTGTAGAAAATTACGACCATCACTTCCGTTAGCTTAGGATAAGAATTTTTCCACCAACCATCGATCCATGCTCGACTAAGGTCGTTATTCTATGTAACTGGGTAATGCACTTGGGTCGCTGTGATCGAAACTTGTTTAGCCGATTGCGCAAATGGTACTCCGTGTTTTCGAGTGGCGCAGAGCCGTGTAGTTAGGGCGCATCCGGTCGATGTTTCTGGTTAAGCGTGAGCCGTGACATAAGAGCGTTTACGTGCACCCCGTGCAGGGAAACATATGAATGTATTAAAGCCCTCGCGTGGTAACTGCAATCGCGTGTCGTTGCCGCAGAAACAATTCAGTCTCCGGTGGAAACGCGGAAACGAAAATCACTCGTCCGTTTAATTACAATATTAAGTGCCCTCCGGGCCGGGCAGCCCGTAATTGCATAATGTACATCGACGACGAGGTGGGCCAGGAGGGCGGTGGGCGATAATGTCGCGATAGTTAATAACAAAACTGCCCTCTGGCCTTTCTTTGGACTTTGACGTTATCGAGCGTCGGCCCCTCCTGAACTCCGTAACCGCACACACGGCCCTCACGAATCCATTTGCTCGTAAAAATGTTTAATCGTTCGACTGCCCGTTCGGCACTCGGAAAAATGAACTTGTGGTAATTCCTGAATGAAAAATTCCGACATCTCTCGCTAGCCGATTTTCACCGGGAACGTTGGAGGATCGTTTCTCTCGCGTTAAACCGTGTTCGTCCTTTGTTCCGTAGGAATCGTAGGAAGCCTCGGCGGTGTAGACTTTTGGCCGGCTGACGTTTTAATCGACGCCTCGGCCTGCCGACTACGCCCCCCTCCCCCCCCCCCCCTCAGTCCCTGGGTGCGTCGCGTGAACCGCGGCATAAATCAGCCCTAATGTCATTGCAGCACCGGCAATTAAACGCTCGCATGTCCCTACGTTTTCACGCACCGCGGGCGTATATCAAGCTCTCCCATTCACGCGCGTCTACGTATCGCCTGGGCTGATTTTTAACGATCTGTCGCGTGTCGACGTGCCGTCACGACGACCTCGCGCTCACCTCGACACGTGTACCGTTCCGGTTCGAGCCACGAGCATCTGCTTCACGCGACTACATGAATGAAAGTAGCCCGACTTTGCCGTCTACGTGCTCACGAAATACCACCGTACGTTTTCCCTGCCGCGACACCTTGTTAACGCGCGAACCTTCGTACAAATATTGTCAAAAATGAGCAAGCATACGAAATTGATGAGGAGGGAAGCAGTGTACGGTATAATCTGTTCTCAGCTACGTGAAGCACTTTCTTTTGGAACCGATGAATTATATTCACGTCGACAATGGTCTCTCTGGGTTCTGGCTTTGACAGTGAACTCTATTAAATCGATGCGCATGTTCGTCTTAAGACGACATTCAGTCCACATGCATTATCTTGGAGCGGGTAACTTCATAAACCAAGCGAGCCGAAATTTATACGTTTGCCCTGACCGCGTGCATTCGGCACGTGTGCATACATCGGTGCATTGTGCATACATACATTGACTGCGATGCATTGTGTCGCGTGCCGTCACACCGGCAGATTCCAGAAGTGACGTGCCAAGCGTGTCAGTTATATGAGTTGTTTATATGGGCTGATAATTTATCGGGCAGCTGAGCACAATGCGCCCCGTTGGAGAGAATGCCGGAATAACGGAAGAATAAGACGCGCCCGGCGCCAGTGTTTTAATGAAAATGCCGGCGGAGATAAAGAACAGATGGAACTGTTTAAGCGCAGCTCGGCACTTCGTGCGGAAACCTGAGGGAGAATAAAATGTGGCCACTGCATTTTATATGATGGAGTGAAGACCGGGTGGACTGCTCGAATTTATCATTCCTTTTCACGGCGGATCAGGCTAATCTCGCTCTCCCGAGTTTCTCGCATAGTTTCGAATTCGTGTGTTACGTGGAACGACCAATAGATCGGTGATGACTTAAATTTCATCCTTGTTTAGACCCAGCCCTTTTAAGAACGTTGCGCTGGGGCGTTATGGATGTCGGAAAAAAGTTTCTCCTCCGTCTGGAACCGGTTGGGGGTCAAGTCGTTAAGTCTCACCATTCTTGACATCGATTCCCAGCCGCGCGGATAAAGTTAAATTTCTCAGAGGGACGCCATAAAGTAAGGCGCTGGTGTACAGATTGAGGGAGGGGAGAGGGATCTTTCGCGGTCCCCGATGCTCAAACGGCAGAACGAGTTCGAAATTCTTTTTCCGAATAAAAGTTCACCTCGTGGCAAACAACGAGAGCTGCGTCGACCGGTCGGGAAAGTTGAAATTATAAAAATTTCCTATTTCGTATTTTCTCGTCTCTTATATTTCGTGAATTTTCAAAAGTACAGAGACAGGGATTCGTGTAGTGACACGAGCGTAATTTTTGCTGAGATAGGATTATGATCGTCGCCGGGGATTCAGCTGTGTTAAATGTATTTCGTGATGTGCAGGTCCGGAGTTTTGGGGCCTGATCAACCCCGAATGGTCGCTGTGCAGCAAAGGACGTCGGCAGAGTCCCATCAACATCGAGCCTGACAAGTTGCTCTTCGACCCCCACTTGAGACCGTTGCACGTGGACAAGCACAAGGTAATCCATCAACCCCTTATCCCCCTTCCCCGGGTGGAATCACTTCGGCAACTGTGCCCGGCGTACGCCGAGTCCCCGGGGAAGCATCGCCGTCGGCCCGACGACCCGGACGAGCGAACAAAAAGCAAATTCGAGAGGACCTCGCCGGCCACTCCAAATGAAGATGAAAGAGTCGATCGATCGACCCGCCCGGCGTGGCCTCGTTAGTCCCCCGGAAAACTGTGCGATCCTTCGTGGTTCCCCGAAATTTCCTCATCCTCAACACACGACTCTCCCCCCTGTAAAAAGTTCCTTCCGGGTTCTTCCAAGAACGGGACAACTAAAAAGAAATCATTAACACTGACGAAGTTATTCTACCATCTGGGAGAAAATTTATTATCCTCGTGATGGGCAAACTAAGCTTTCGTTTAATCTCAGAACGTCAACGTTATAGCTGTTTTGCAAAATTAATACGTTCGAACGGGTCGGTAAAGTGTGTAAAGAGTATTTGCTAATTACTGGCTCGTAAAAAATGACTTCTTCTCGGGGAGCGTTGTAGCTAATGTTCCGCGGGTCCATTCATTCTGTATGAAACAGTTCTCGAGTGAGGGAGGGGGTGGGTAAAAGAATCCGAGGCGGCGCAGTGGCGCGGAAATATTTCCGCCGCTGTCACAGGTGGTAATGGATTTTGAATTCGCCGAGCGACTGCTCCACTTTCTCCCCGACCATTTTTCATCGCGGCGAGTTCGTTAATTCGATAATAAATCCATTAATTACCCGGCCGTGCTATTTAACGTTTCTCCCCCGTGGCCCGCGACGGCAATGCCCAGAGCACTCCTGAAACACTAATCTTCCATTAAGTAAACATTTATTCAGTCCGTCTAACTCGCCGGCTTGCTTTCCGTCCTTCTCCCTCGATCAACTCCTCGATTTCTACCATGACAAAGGGCCAGGGATTTCAGTTTGGATTCGAAGGAACTTGCTATTGGTTCAGACGCATCTTCCAAGATCTACGTTTCATCAAAATTTCGAAATTCTCGTAGTTATGAAATTCCTTGTCAACTGCCTACGGTCCTGTCTTTGTGGCGTGTACTTTTAACCGCTGGTGTTTTTGGCGAGATAATAAGGGCATTTTCTGAAAATAGCTACGGAGAACTGGCTTAACCGTCCTATCGTCAAACCGTTTAACCTTCGAACCTTCGACCCTCGTCACTTTTTTTTTCGCCCCGTCAACAAGGGCCCATCGGATGCATTTTCCGCGCTTCGGAGCGAACTGCCTGTTCTGTCCTTCATTGTCTTCCTCTCTCCGAAAGCCATTTTTAAACTATCACTGAACCACCTCGTCAGCCTAATCCCCCTTGTCTTACATCATGGGTGTAATTATGGTTGTCTCCTTATCGAAGTCATCCCCCAAAGCGAGCCTTAACGATACACGAGCGTCTCATCGAAACAAAGCCCAGATATTTCTCGATCGTACGCCAACTCAAGAGTTCCAAGTTACACATCGGAATAATTCCCTGTCGCCCAGACAATTTCGAAAGTCGTCGGTCCCGTTCCTCCCGCACGCGCCAGCGGCAAACAGGCAACCACCTCGTGAATTTATACGGCGTTTAACCCGGTTAAAACTTTGGCACTTAAATTAAACAATAGAGCGAACCGAGCTCGAAGTCGAACGTACGTCTTCGGCTGGCTCGCTTCCCGCCTGCTTTTCCCCCTCCTCTTTCTTTCCCTCCTACCCCTTTCTAGCTTCTCCCGTCACTTCCCCCGTCATTCTTCTAGACGTTCTCTTCCCTCCGCCCACCGTCCAGGAATTCAGGGTTTCGTTACTCCCCGCGCGCGTTTGGATTTCTCTTGCGGTACGATTCAGGCTTCTCTTCATAAATGGTTTTCATTTGATGTTTCCTTTCTCTTCGTCTTTTCCCGGCTAAGTTTTTTGTCAGCGTATCATTTGGTTCGGTTTCGTTTTTTCCGGTATTTCAGATCCCTTTTACATCGACCCTCCTTCCTCTCGGTTTTCTATATTCCGTCGTTAATAGTCACGACGGGTCGGCCCTGTTATGCAGCAAACGGACAGACGGAGCAATTTCCACGGCGGTCGTTTGAAGGGAATCCTAATTCTAATTGGTCGGTACACCTCCATGCAGCACTACCCTCGTGCTACGCGGTGGTTTGCATTGAAATCGGCATGAAGAGGCTCGATCAATCGGCCACGCTTTCTCGTGGTTTTGTTTAACAGCGCTCAGCCGGCGATCATATTGTAACCACCAAGTGCAGGGCATTGCACGAATCATTGACATACACCAATACCCCTGTTGCAATCGGACGATTTCAAGGCCCCAAAATACCGAGCCATCCGTGGACTATTTCCCCTGCAAATCACTTAACATCCCTCATTGAATCGAGAACAAAACTGATGCTCCGGTAAAACATTGTTGCTGACAAATAGCACAAGCTGGAATAAAAGGGAAAATTCGAAGAGAACCTTGAAAGTACGGGGGCAAGGCTAGGGGAGCATTGTAATCGTAGGATGGAGAGCCGAGTATCCGCTTTAACAAAGCTAATTGTCCTGGAGGACCAGTGTCACCTGTTATCTCGTCGTGCCACATTGTCCGGACTTTTTCCGTGGTGTTCGGCGTGCACAGGGCCGACGGTTAATCGTTGCTTTATTTTCCACCGAAGGAGAGTACCAGGAGCCTCGGTATAATTTCCTCGTTTCCGTGGCACTGTGTATCGCCGTGTCGGCCGCGGAATATCAGCGCGGAAGTCCCGTACAAACGGCAGAGTCGTTAACTGATGTCCCCGTTGCTCGATGGTGTGCGCCAGACAGAGGAGCCACGGAAGAGCCGTCAGGAGTGGTCTGCGAGGAACGTTATCCGCCCTGCAGCCGATTTCCCTCGCGCTCTTTCACCCTCACCCTCCTCCCCTCCACACACACACGCACACACCTCTACCATGCCTCTTGCCGTAAAAAAGTCGAGAGCGCAGAGCTGAATTTCGGCCTCTATTAGTATATTCCTGCTCGCTCGAGGTTCGATAAAATTATTCATAAAATTATGCAGCGCCTAGAAATAAAACTGCAACAATGTGTTCAGCTGGCTTATTGATTCTTGCGGATAATGTGGCCCGTAATGAGATAATGCATCCTTCTGTTCCGTAATGACATAATGGTACCCCATCGGATTTGAATAATTTTGTCCGGAAGTTGAGACGATAAAGCGTAACAGTTTCTCCATTATCGGGGAATATCGTGATATAATCGAGGGGATTTTTTAAAGGACTTGAATGGAATTCACCCTGTCGTTAATGACGTTGCGCGAAAACGGGACGCAGTTTCTCAGCGAAATTCGGCATGACGATTGTTCGGCGATTGGAAGGTAACGTGGGAGGGGGAGGGGAGGGGGGAAGGATGATCCGACCCCCTTGGAAGTTGGGAGTTAAGAGGAAAGAAGGATGTCCCTTTGTGCTCGCGTGGCCCCCGAGGGGCCGGGAAACTGTGGGAGGTGGAAGCCTTCTTCCGGTCCCCATTGATCCAACTTCGCCGGTAGTCTTCTCTTAAAAAAGGAAGCTCGGCCAGACGAAAAAGCTGGCTCCGAAGCGCCGGTAAAGCGCCAGCCAGTTGGGCCGATATCTATTAAGAAATAATGATTTATGCCCCGTTGACTCCTCCCCCTTCCCGGCAAGAAATACGCCGGTTCCTCTATTTCGTCCTCCTTCGTAGCTGCCCAAGAGAAATATAATGAATTATCAAAAGCCCGGCCCTTAGAAATTTGCCGTATTCACTTTCCCGGTGACTCGTAAAGCGAAAAGGGCGCAGATCAAGTGGACGGTAATCCCACGCGAAATAATGACTTATGCACCGTTGGCTCGTTTTGTGATTAAATATTAAATATTAGCCACGTGGAAAGCCCGAGGATTAATCGAATTTCCCGATACCCTCCGGCCCGTAATTTCGACGAAACTAATTGCTACGTGTTTCCTGGCTGACAGAGAGGCTGAAAAAAGGGCGGTTTTTGTCGCATCGCACGATAGTTAGGAGATAGGAGATAGTTTGTGAACCCTATGGCTCTGCCGCGAGTTTCGCAGAGAGGGAAAAAGAAGTACTTCTCGCTGCGTTAATGGCGATTAAGCCGAGGCCGGCAAAAAAAGCCCGGGACAAACGAGTTTTCGGAGGCCCGGAAAGGACCAAGAGAAGCCGTTGCGAAATTAATAGGTCGCGCCGGAGATACAAACTTTTTTACGCCACTCCTTGACTGGGAAAATGTCAGCCGCACGGGCGGTAATGGATCTACGAGAGCTCTCTTAAAAATTGTTCCACGAATTAACGCAGTCACGACTCACGGTTTATGGGAGGAAATAATCCGCGAGCATGAGCTTCGAAATGCCATGAACGGGCCTGTCGGTAAGGTCGGGTAAAAAGGGTTTAAGGAAATTAAATTTAGAAATTGAAGAAGGTACAAAAGGCGGAGCCTAAAATGGTAGCCGAAAGGAAGAAAAACGGGGGACGAGGAAGAAGGGGCTGGTGAAAACAAAGGGAGGAGTGGGAATCTATTGCGAAATAATAAGTTATCTTGGTGGGAGTTTTGCCGACGTGTCTCCCTTGCCGGGGGCTCGGTCATTATTTCTAACTGATGACGCCATAATTCAGGTTCTCGCGCGACGTGCAAGAAGATCGAGTCTGAAGGCGGTCGGTCGGTCCTCGAGGTTCCCCGACGTTAGCTTTGGCTTACTCGTGGCGCGCTTTTGCCCCACGGAATCCTGGCCTGCCCTGACCTGCCCTGCCTTGCCTTTGCCATTCCGTCCAATTAAACGTCTAATCAATTATCCGGAGGGCCGGTTACGCGCGCTTTCTTGCCCCTTCGAAAGAGACCTCGAAACGCGCAAGAAAGAAAATGAAAGGGGCTCAGCCCGCCCTGCAACAAGGATCGATCGATCCTATCAAGGGATTCGCCCTCCGCCAATTAACACTTTTCGATCACGCCACAGTGTTCTTCCTGCAAGCAGGTCAAAGTGCACCAATTTCCATTCCCGCCGGGCACAAAAAGGTCTTTGACCAATTCCCACTCGTGCAGTACCCTCCGCAAACAATATTTCTCGTTTCGCCCAAGTTCCCAAGGTGTGCGTTCGATTTCTTTCTACAGATCTCCGGCCACCTCTACAACACCGGCCAGTTCCTCGTGTTTCGCGCTGACAAGGACTCGAAAATGCGGGTCAACATAACGGGCGGACCCCTAGCCTATCATTACCAATTCGAAGAGATCTACATACACTACGGAATGGACGATCATCATGGCTCGGAGCATCGTGTCAACGATTATGCCTTTCCCGCGGAGGTAAGTTCGTAGCTCCACACTATTTTCCACGAAAAAACATTCCCCGCCGTTCGTTACCCCGAGTTTCCCCGAGCGAAATTCAAAGGCAGGATAGTCGCGATTTTCGGCATGACGGACACGTAAAAAACCGTTCGATCGTTGGGAAAGATTGATAGGAATTCGTTACGAGTGTATCTCTGCGGTTGGCCGGTAACAGCCGACTGACCGGTCGGATTAGACCGAATGAAACAATCGGCGAAAAAATTCTACGAAAAAGGGGATAGTATTGTCCAACGTGGAAAGATAAATCTCGCTAAAGAGATAGAATCATCGGTGGATGTATAAAAGAAAATTAAGAGTGAAATTAACGAAGTGGAGTTGCCTTTAACTGATCGGGGAGATTCGTATTTGCCAAAATTGCCAGATAACGAATAATATGGTGGCTCGGTTGCGGACGGAGAGCGGGGAAAAAGAGAAGCTTCGTTCACGGATTACTCGGCGGTTCGCGGGATCGTCGGTCCTGCTGACCGCGAATTTAAAAGTGCCTGAATTTTTCATCGGCCGGAAATTGCACTTGCGGCTAACGGGTCCCAGAGCTTCGTTGATCATTCCCCAATGGTAATTACGAATTAACGGCCCAGCCGGATATCGCGACAAGCCTCTGACGCGAATCCCACTGGTTTTTATAAGGTTTCGCATTTTTTCCCCTACGTGGGAAGGTCTTGTGGAGAGAGAGAGAGAGAGAGGAGGAAACGAGAGAAAGAAGGAGGGAAAGAAGGGTCGCAGGACTTTTCACGATGTTTGTTCCTGGCTTTCACCTTTCCGAGCCATTTCTCCGGCGACCACGCGACCGGCCAGGGACGATAATTAATTGAAACTAATTACCGGCCGGCTCTTACGGAATAAATTGAACAGTCGTTAACCGGCGAACCGAGAGACGCGGTTCCATTAGCCATGGCCGCGTTCGCCCTTTTCTGTGGACGTCGTTTCGCGATATGTGCACGCAATTTACGAAACTCCCTCGAAAATTCAATGAATAGAGAGCAGCGCCGTCAAATATTGTATTCCTCGGCGATTGAAATACCAACCGGCGGGCAATTTTTAACCGACCAGTCCGGGAAAATCCTGAATCTCCTTGGAAGAAGTGAATTCCGCGAAAGAAGAAATTAATAGCACAAATGACACCTATTACACGGTAAATGTAAGGACTGAACGAAAAGCCCTTGAAGGATTTTTGCACGGCCCGAAAGCGAATCGACACTGTTGGGCGGAGCAAAAAAAGCCTGGACCTGGTGGATTTTGAGGGGATGACTTAATTATCGATTCCCGATAATTAGGGACGTATTCACGGAAGTTTGAATCGGCGATACGGACGAGATTATTCGCAAATGTCGGGCGAATCCTGCGATCCTCAAGCACGCCATGAATAATCAAAATCACAAGCGTTCGTTAACAGCTCTCTCAACTGGCTCCCTCCCTACCTCTCCACCCGTCCAAGTCGTCGAATTGTGTTCGCGTGTCTTTGATCGGCCGCTAATTTGATTACCGTGACAGATCGCGCTGGCGTAAGCGGATATGGATATAGATGGAAAATACGCGTTTCGTTAATAAAAGGATTACACGTTCATCGGATTACGCCGCAGGCCGAATGAATTCAATGAAGCAAGCCAACTTAAATTTGCATCCCGAAATACTCTGGTCGTTGGGCGCTTTCATCCATTATTATTTATTTACGGAACTTCCTTGCAACTTTTATTTCGTTCTTCTGCATAAAGACTTCTAACGGGTATTTATAATACACATAAATCTCGTCTTTCCGCTGCGATCGATCAAATTCTATAATGAACTCAAATTAGACCAGATCCAAATGCAATAGTAAAATCGTATTCTAATTATATATGCCTCTAGGAAACATGGATATCCAGGGACGTTAATTTAAAGTTGTAGAGAATGTTCTGGTCTGAAGTGAGACTATGGCGATACAGTGGAGTAGGCAAGCCCGGGGTTACTGGAAAAACAGATTCCAGGGTTGTTAGCGAGTCCTATTAGTCCCTTTCCATTAGCCGCGGCCGGAAGATTAATGGGGGAAAGATTTCAGTCACGGAATCCAACGCGGGGCGATGAAAAATACCGGCGGGCACGACTTATTATTTATACACCGGTTGCCCGGCGGATTCACGAACACGCTTATAAACGGACTCGTTATTTTCCAATAGCCGGCCGGCGTGTATACCGACACGGCCGGGAATCGATTCCGAGTTAATCGACCACATAATTCAAGCTCGACACGCACGCACGCGTCGCCGCCGAAAACCGTGGGCCACACGCGAGCCAGGTGCAAGCAGGTGCAGCCAGGTGCAACGAGATTGCAATCAACGCGTCGATGCACATATCATCCCCCCCCCCCTGTCTCCACCCCTTCGGCGGTCCACGCGGGCCCTTCCCTCTTTTCCTTTTAGCCGCGTCACCCTTGACAAGCGGGAGAAAGCCCGCCCCGTCGGGGAAAAATCATTTTATCGATTTTCGTTAAACTACAAACTACATCTAAACCCACCGCTATTTTCCCATTGCCGCGGGGAAGTAACATTTACGGTGGTTAAAGAAAGCCACTGACAAACCAAACCACCGGTTAATCCTTCGATTCTCGTATTTTTCTATCCGCCAGCGGTATGGGATTTTATCGAAGCAGCTGGAATCGCTCGTTTCGCTTGAGCTCGAAAGTACAAGTAAACCCTCCACGAGTTTTCCCAAGTTATTTCTCCAAAGCATCTACCCCCTTCCGAGTACGGATATTTAATAAAGACGCTGCGGGCTACTTACTAAAATTTTATCACCGTCGATATTATCTATCGCGCTGTATCGTGAGAATCGGGGGAAGGAAGGTCGGTGATTTTCTTACGCCTCTTTCATTTTCCTTCCACTTGCCTGACTCGAGAATTTTATTGCACAGCCAAGAAGGATTTCTCGCTGCTCTACTTCCGAAGTATAAATGAACTTTCGACTCGTTCTTGTAACTCGATTCAGGAATCATTCCGCTTTTCGGCTGTATACGTCGGCGAGCAGATATAATTGTAGCGCGCTACACACGAGAACCAACATTTACGTTTACCATTATCTTATTCGGAGACCGTAAAGCCAGTTGCATGAAATCCTTGATTCGCGTTGTATTATATTCTTCGTCCTTTCGCGTTCTCCACTGCGTTAAGTTATTCTTCTTTTTTTGCTCGTTACGTGTAAAATCATTCCACGCCAATCCCACTGTCCTTGGTGGGTGCACTTGCCCCTTCCTCCGGGCGATTTCTCACACACCGTTGGGCGGGAAGCAATGAAAGCAGCCCCGCCGTTGCGTCCAGCAATTACAGGCGAGCATCTACGATGAGCATCAGACTTTCATCGTACCATGAATCACGAACCAGTCACCACCAACTACCACCTACGTGCATTCTACCACTTAGGCTTTGGCTAAATACGAGGCCGCGTGCATAGGAATGCGACTATCGATCGTCCCTGGCGCATCTTGCTCCGTTGAGATATTGTCAAGATAACAACGAGAGGCAGCGTTAAAAATTTCTCTCGCTCAGCCGGTAACGACGCGCGTGAAAATCGCTTCTAAACAGGTTTATCGTTTCCCGGGAAAGTGCTTTTTCCGCGGAGAGTCGTTGAGGGATAATTGCCAAGGTATTCCCTGAGGACGTTGGTCGGTGAATGAAGTGCAAGAAACGTTGTATTGGCTGACCGATTGGCGCGCCTTGAGCAAACGAGGACGAGCGATCGAGCCTCGAGTTGTTAGCGGAGCGTAATCAAAATCCATATTAGGCGCATGCCGCGGCTTGAGGGGTGCGCACGGTAAGGGTGGGCCGAGGTTCCGGGCCCTTAGGGCTCGGGGGCGTGGGTGGGCCGTGAAGGGTCGATTTGAAAGCCGCCGGGCGGAGGACAAGGGGATTCCAAGGGCCGCGGTGGCACTCGAGCGAGTCTGACCCATTACTGGCGTGTTTGAGCGACGGGCCGCTTTGATGGCGAAAGCTTTACTCGAGGACTGGCTGATGGAGTGGTTCGAGTGGCCCCCGACGATGGCCCATCCTCGTCCCACTCTCTCACCACGGATATGTACTCCCAGCGAGTCGCAGGGTTGGCCGTCGCGCGTTTACCTCGCCCTGTCAGGACCATTCGCTAATTTATGGGGACCATGGCCAATGGCGAACAGCTATCTCTAAACCGCCCCGAAATCGTCGCCGTCTTACGTCCTCGCCTGCCGTCCAATTAATTGCCCAACCACTCACGAGGACGGTCCTTTTATCCCGCATTAACGTCACGTGGAACAATTATATGACGTCTTGCTTCGTGTTATTGTTGAATATTTTTACCGAGTGGACTTGACCTATGGATGTTTAAAATGACACGATCGACCGACGAACACAGGAGGAAAGGGAAAGCTACGTGACATTTAAAACAGGAATGAAGTCTCCAGTATATTTTCTTACAGCTGTGTTAAAGGATCACTGGCAAATGTCTTCCAACATAAGTGACGACAGAAGGAAAGGTTACGGGTCTGGCCGCAAACGTGACAAGAACTACTGATAAATAATTCACGAAACGTTCAGGAAAGACATTACTATCAACTGCCAGTCGATATAAATAGCTTCTCCACTATTTCGGAAATGACAACTGACATGTTGGACATTAGTAAAATATACATGAAGAACTTGGCCGACATTTTCATGTTTATTGATACCTTCGTGATTTACCTACATCGTTATTTTCGCCTACTTTGTCGACACGTTTGGGTTGAAGGAAAACGATCAAACACCGTCAATTTTCTTAATCCGGCAAACACGCCATAGCAAACGGTCGAAACGCTATTTGTCTTTTCTGGAAATGGACAATCGCTGTGGTTCGGAGAAATATTTCAGAGGTTGCTTAAACCAATCCACTCATTGGGAGGACACACGTGTCAGCGGGCGTGGATTAATGGTAAATCCACGATTTCTCATTGCCCGTGGACAATAGCGCGTCGATCGGGATAGTCCAATAACGGGGGAAATCGGCCGAGGACCCTTTTGACGGGACCGGGACGGTATTTGTCGGCAGTACTGACAGCGGTGAACTCGCTTAATGGTCAAACAACGCCAGCATGGGGGTTCCAGTGCAATTATTATGGCGCGGAGAGAACGCAAATGACAAGCATAATTGCCCCAATTTGTACGACTGTCGGCCTACAAAATCAACCGCGCGAAATCCGTTGGCGCTGTCCTTTGATCTTCTTAGAGCTAATTTCCGCTTCTACATCGTCGACCGTTCTAACCGTAATCGCTCACGTCTGTTCTACCCTCATTACGTAATAGTGCAATTAAGGGGATAATTATGTCACAGGCGTTTTCACTTTTATTTATTCATCGGCTCAAAGGTTTCCATCTATTACGCCTAACGTTCTCACCGTAATCCTGCACATTCTACGTAATTTCGAGTTGCGGAATGTTAGATGTGTGATGAGAATCCCGGTGTAGCTCTCGCGTGGCATTGTGTTGTAAGCTGAGTTCTGCGAGGCACAAATCTGCAGTATCGCCACGTAAGTTTCCGATGAATAATGTGCCTTGAATTGCATGGACAACAGCGTGCAGCGATATATCATGGAAAATTCAGATTCTGATCTGCTGAATTGGAAATAGTTTGGCCGAATAGTTTCCTCGCAGGGCCCGATAGACGTCGGTCCGGGCAAATACTTTGCCAATAATCTGGGAGAAGTCAAGCCCGAAGAAACTGCCGGAAGAACTTCTGCCATAATTGACAGCGCTCGATAGCTATTATTACGAAGGATCGCCGCGTAATACTTTCCCTTTGTTATTTACAGTTGTTATTTTTAGCCCTAAGTCCTGGGGTAAACCCTAAGACGCAGTCATAAGAAGAACAAGTTTGCCGAGGAATACGCGAAAAGTTGCAATTATTATGAGCACGGTGGGAGGCGAAGGGGCAGCTTGGAAGGGCGGTAAACTGGGGAATCCAAAATCGTGGCATGTTAATTCGCTCAATTATTCTAGGCAGAAGTTTAACCAGACGAGAGGCTCGACGTGCTACACGTTCCCGTAATTGTAGTGGTCGTTTATAGTTGAACGACCCTCGTCCCATTGTGATTGTCTGCCGGCACGAGTGGCTCTTACTTGAAACTGCGTTAAAAGGCGCTAACTAAAGCCGAGCGCACTAAATTTTTCCGGCGTTTGAACTGATTAAAGCGGTTCGCCCGCGGGGGAAGATAAATGCGCGCTGAAAACCGACTGGCTTTTAGCATCGAGTAAGGACGATTAAATGCCGAGGGGAGGGGGATAAAAATACTCCGGGGAGAAGCGGTGAATCGAAGGAGAAAATGAACGGCGCCGAATGCGCAATGACCGAGTCGAGAGCAACTTCGCTATTTTATTGACGTTTTAATCGTCCTGTCAGTTGACGTTTGTTTCGGCCGGCGAGCAACATTTTGGCCTTTCTGCCGGTCGACCGTCGATTGCAAAGGACGCGTTGTCGGTTTAAGGGCTCTCGAAAATTCCGCCGATTGCTCTCGACGCTCCGAAATATTTCGACTGTCGTCCGCAGAATAATACCGCGTAATTCAATTTATTCCACCGCCGAGTGGCACGACAAAATGTCCTGGGAAATCTTCGCGAATATCGTTAACAGCGATTCAGGGCGAGGACTTTCCCTCGGCTCGTACGCATTTTTCTTGAAGACCTTGGGCTCCTTCGGCGCCGGGAAAAATACGCTACGGTAGAGGGTCTTAGGTGAAATTCTCGGGACATCGTCGACGGGCGGGTACGTCGAGTGGAGTCGGCAAACGGTCTTCGACGGTCGATTAAATGACTTCCGCCGAGGAAAGAGATTCATGGAAAAGCGCGACATTCAGCGGCGTCTAAAGCCAGACAAACCTTTTCTGCAGAGGCGCCCGACGATGTTTGCGGATCCCCGACAGACTTCCAGAGGTGATTATGCTCTAGTGACGGCCAAGTGGCGAGTAAAGCTCAAGCCCCGTAAGAGGGAGAAAGAGAGAAAGAGAGAAAGCCGGGCTCGGGCCCGAGGGGCAGGGGATGGGGATGGGGATGAGAGCGAGGAAGAGGAACCGATCGACAGATAGCGGGGGAAGGAAAGAGCGTGGTAAAGAGAGAAGGGTTGGGAGAACGAGGAGTGCCGAGGACCGTAGAAGAGGTTCTCGGCGAGGGTCGAGAGAATACGGGAGGTACACGGGTGAGGATACTTAGGCCAGTAAGGAGGCCAGCTCTGCACTTCGCGCAACCCACCGTGAATCCTGAATTTCCAGAATGCGCCGAGTGGCGGCCGGCCCACCCTAACGGATAACGTTTAAAGGAAAAGCCGGCCGTAACGAACTTGCCGAATATTCACCAAATTCCACCTGATACTTCCAGACCCACTTTAACTTCCTCGGGTCTTGTCAAATCCTTTCCAGTCTCTCTCTAGTCATCGTCGCGGGTCGTCAACGACTGCTGACCTCCAGCGAGAAATCAGAGCTGCAGCGCTACTGAAAATGAGAATAACGGAGAAAGTAGAAAGTGTCGATTTTGATCGGACATCGATAGCGGTCACGTCAGCGTATTCTGATTTGTCATTTTTCTGTGATAACGAGGCTTCGAGAACCCATTAACGACTAACGACGATTATCCCTTTGAAGCAAGTCTCGTACATTCGACGGAAGTGCTACATAAATCACTTTGTTCAATTTGCAACGAGATTCGTGGAAAATGCAATTTGCTCCATTCGCGACAATTCATAGCGGAGAATAATTAAAGGATTACCGCGGTTCCGGTACAGGGAAGTTTTTACCTTTCGTTCCATTTTTGAAAGAGACCGCTTGACGCGCATAATAAACGGGCGATGCAGCGGTTTAAATGATTTTAAGTCCCCTTTTCTCCGTCCGCTTATTATTCGATTTCAAAGACGCGAATCCCATGTGATTATCACGCACTTAGAAAACATATTTTTTCTATTCACGATAAAAATATACCTTAGTCTAATTGATGATATTCATATCGGACTACGTTTAACTTTTTTCGGCGTTTTTCAGTCCGCTTAGAGGGATTTTTCGAGTTTTAAAGTCGGAATATATTCGCAGCTGTATTATGCTGGTATTATACAAAGAAAATGGCGCAATAAAAAGCTCATCGGGTGTGTTGTTTTGTTTCAGATACAAGTGTACGGATTCAATGCAGAACTGTACCATAACATGAGCGAGGCGCAGCACAAAAGTCAGGGATTAGTAGCAATTTCATTAATGGTCCAGGTGAGTTGCACGTTACGACCGTATATTCATTGCAACGATCTATGATTAGCCAGTGATGTATAATCTGGCTTATGAAACTGTCGAGGCAAGAAAATGGAATTCACCGGTGATGTGAAATGTATGAAATTTTCAATGGAAGTGAAAAATTTCCTTCTTTCTTCACTGCTTGAAGATTCACGTAAGTTTAGCAAAACTTTTCTCGCGCAAAGGATGGAAATTTTGAAATTTTATACAGAGGAAGAAAATCAATAAAGAACATTATCGAGTCGAGGCATTATAAGAAGGAGAATTTTTCGTGAAACTTGGGAAGAAATCTGAGGAAGATTAACACTTCGATTAACGGATTCTGCGGCGAGGATTCACTTATTTCCGATGCCATTAAATTCCAATGAGACCGAGGCGCCTTCCGACATGACTTTCATCGTATTATCCTAATGGAGAGAAATAATTTACAACGGGTAGGTTCTCCCCGGCGGTATGCCGTTAGATCACTTTTACGGCCGCTGCGATTCAATCAAGCCAGCAGCTAGAATCGAATCCAATCTCACCTGCTATCCTTTTAGTCCCCTGCACCATCCCCGTCCGCCCAGTCCTGCGAGACCAGCTAACGACGCGGGGTTTAATCAGTTCCGCGAAGCACCTAAATTGACAATTATTGTCGACACTCCAGATCTTTCAGCGACTAGTCGGTATTTCGTACGAACGACCGCCACTGTATCGGCCTAACCTCCTTCCTAAGGACCAGAAACTTGAGAGATAGTTAAGAAAAAAGTGTCTCAAGACCGTTTTATCTTAGCTGTAATTTGATTTTCAATGTTCCTTGTCCATAAGTTGGCAGTTGCTGAGTCGATTGTTTGCTCGCGAAGAATTTTGTTTTGTATTCAAGGAAAACGACAGAAGGGGGTAAGAATGCCGATGTTAAAGTGAGGAAAAAGGAAAGGCAGAGGTTGTAGGTTGATGCAGCTGTCGGCCAGCAGCTACCATCGCGTCTCGGAACTTTGGAATATTTTCAAGAGGGTGTTTACGGGCTGCGAGGGTATGAGGGGACGGGGTTGGCCGTTTCCTCGAGATGATGGCAATAAAGATAATAGTGTCTTCCGGAAAGGAAGTGGGCCGAGTGATGCGAAACGCCGCGAGATGTCATTTCAATTTATGTGCAATTAAAGAAGCTCGCATAGCTCAAGGACGTTTCGACGGGGCTCTTATCTCCGGACAAGGTTCGCCGTGAAATTTATCTGAAAATTATGGCGCCGTGCAGGATCGCTATAAGTTCGTTATCAGCCGCGCTAATTGCCAGCCTCGCTAAAATTCGATCGACCGTCACTGATTTCCGAAAAAGAGAATTACGCTGACGCTTGGAAAATTTCGACGAACCTCGCGAATAATTACGCGCTCGAACCAGTGCCCCCCTGTGCGGTTTTTGTCAAGCCAAATCTTATCGAGAACTAGTGGAAATTCTCCGAAAATTCCTTCACAGCGATCAGTAAATTACGTTTGACGCGTAAGTAGAATAACGCCAACGTCTACGATTATCCCAAGTGCGCGAAGCTTTGTATTCATGGCGAGACTTGCACCAAGTGAGCGAATAACCGTGCGTTAAGCCAATCCCGGAGTTGCTTTAGGTTTACGTTTTAACAGGTGCTCGATCTCCTCGCGGGGATCGTAAAGGTGCCCCGAAATGGGACGAAACGGGGTTGACGAGTGTAATTCAAACGGATTGTACACCGGGGTGCCTCGGAGAGATGGGATCCAAATGAGTAACTCTCCGCTCTCGGGAGAGATTTATGATCCTAGCAAGACAATTCCTACAGTTCCGATCATCGACATTATTTATCTTTTAATCATTTAACTTTCAAACAGATGGTTCGTCGAGCAATAACTCATAATTTTGTTTCGTTAACTTTTTGTTTCTTTATTTAGCCTTGCGTAATGTAATTACTTTTATATCAGTAATTATTATTATTATTATTATTTATTTGCCAAACTGTCTGTTGTACTAGAACTTTAAACCATCATAGAATGTTGACTATATTTCCTTAGAGATTATTCCGAAATATTTTGTGATGGATTATTTTATCTCTTACTTGTCGTATTTCTCGTGGTTCTTTTAAAGATAGTAGGCAGATTAAAGCCAAGTTCGTAAGCATATAAAGTAAATACTTCCCTATGGCAACGGCACAAAGAGAATATTAGGTACTTAGGGTAATTGCTCATTAAAGGGAGCTAAAGTAAACTTTTGTTGTCGAGTGTACGCCGGTCCCGACAAGATCGCCTCATGAACGACCGCCGTTTCAATTAATTCTCTTAATTTGCAATTAGGGCAAGCACGTTATGGCGCGACAAATTAAAGCGTGAATCGGGACGATCGAGTCAAAGCCGTCCCCTTTTTCTCGACTGGCTCCTCGGCAGAGACTCAGCATTATTTACCCGAGATCCCTTTAATCATTGAAACCGACCCAACGTTTCGAAGACGCATCGCACGCCATTAAACGAAATGCGTTTTGCCGAGCTTTTTTCGTCGAAGCAATTTTCGGGGAATGGAGTAACCGTTCGCGTCTCATTGGCCCATTAATTAATATGGAAACTCTGTACGGTCGACTTTTTCCTCGCGTTAAGGAAAACCAAGGAGAGAATTTTCATTGCTAGTTTTCGTGAAAACATGCGAGCGGATGATCGACGATAAAAAACCGTCTTTTTGCATCCCAAGGAATGATGAAACTTTTCGTCCGGCCGATCGTCTGGATCCCTGCCGATCAACTTTTAATATTTATCGTTGTTTTCGGCGCCCGGATAATAGGGGAGGGGGGGGCTCAGTTGAAGTGAGCTTTTATGGCTACCTTTAACGACGCCCAGTGTGGAACTTTCGAAACGACTCTTTGCCTTTACCTCTTTATGCGGTGCACTTAGCAGCACCGAACAACCCCTTTCATGGGAAATCGATGGAAAACGAATTAGGGCCAGGGGAAGGAAGGAACGGGGCGAAAGCGAGAGAGAAGGACGAAGGGTAAATTGCGAGTGAGGAGAATGAGAGATACGGTGCACGAAGAGGAGGAAAGGAGGGAGAGTAGGGGGAAGGGTGCTAGTTTTAACGGATACATAGAACAGGGTTATTTCTGTTCCAGCTCGGCGAGGTGCTGAATTCCGAACTACAGATCATTACCAGCGTCTTCACGAAGGTCACTTACCGCGGTAAGTAAATTCTTGCGATATTTTTACCATTGAATGAGCCCTCGGAGAAAAACCTAATCCCCGTTGCTGTCCTCGAACGGGATTCATTCCGGTCGCGTGATTTCATTCCGCCAGAGTCTTATCGATTTCCTACAGACGGTAATAATTAACTTCATTTCGCTGGTTCGTTAGTAGCCGCGTGAAAAACGGTAAAATCACGGCCGTCCCGGGGAATCTGGAGAAATTAATTAACGCCGCAGTCTGTAAGCGCGTGAAATAAAATCCCTGGGATACGCTGACGGGGGCAAGTTTTTTCTGAAAATTTTATCAGTTTCGGGCCGTTCAAAGTGCCGGGCAAGTGTTTCCCGGGCAGGAGGAGGAGGGAGGGGGGGGAGCTGATTGTATCGCGCGTTAATTAAGAAGGCATGCCGCGTAGGGAGATTCATGGAAAGCGTTCCGCGGCGGAGAACGGGCCGAGGACGTAATTCGGGGAAAATCAAAAGAACCCCGTGGGGGGTGAAACGTTCGACTCGCGTCAGCATGTCTCTCGACTGTCGCCGCTGAAAAGCCGGCCTCGCAATTAGTGGCGGGGCCTCGAAAAGGTCGGAACGAGCGCGGCACGCTCGCGCGAGTTTCACCCGTCGCTGCGGAAAGATGGCGCGGTGGTTAGGGGGCAACGGCGTGAAGGGGGGAAGTAGGAAGGTAGACGGAAAAAGCCACCCCCTGGCGATGCTCCTGTGAGCCGCATTAGGATGAATACGCGCTTCACGCACCAGATATCCCGCGCCCTGGCGCGAGCAGGGCCGTTGGCAAAAAAAAAAGGAGAGGGCAGGCCAGGGTTCCTTGAGCGACCGACAGCGGAAAGTGGCACAGCTCGCGGGCTAACCTCGGATAATAAATAAAACGGCACAGTGGAAGAAAGGCGAGCCGCGGCTGGCGAGATTCTCCAACGACCGGGAGAAAGGAAGAAAGCGAGAGAGACGAGGGGAATGACGGTTACATCGCCCCGGCTGTGGAAGCCACCGGATGAAAAGTCGTGATGCGCCCGTGGAATGAGTGTCGAGGAAAGCCGTGAGAAACGGCAGAATGCAAGAAAGTTAGTTACGGGCGCACGAGAAAGAAGAGTCCAAACGAGACGTGTGTCTTCTCGCGATACGCACGCAGATACGCCTACGGTTTATGGCTTGCACAGAGATGGAAATTTCATTTAATCGCGTCGTAAATCCCCGCCGACGGCTATGGATGTAAGGAATTTACAAGGGAACTTTCCTCCAAGTATCGAGAAGTCGTTTACTGCAAAACCGGCAGTGTATGGCCTCGCAATAATGGCAGAAATAAATTGAAGTGTACGAGATACGAATGAAGAAAAGGAATGGTCGTGTGACGCGAAAAATAGAAGAGGAAGGAGCGGGAAAAAAGCGAGTTAAACGTAAGCGAGTAAATAAGCCAGTGTGAGGAATACCGAGAGAGATAAACGAAATTCCGCGCGGCTGTGAATGAAGAAGGCCGAGCGAGGGAAAAGCGGGAAAATGAGTCTCTTAAGGTAACGAGTCACTTGGCAACGACGAACGTCAACGAGGGTTGAATCTCTTGTCAACCGACGCGGTATTATTCAATCCTTTGTTTTGCCCTTTGTTCGTCAGCTTCGCGAATATTTGATGAACAATGAAATTCCAACGTCCCCTAATTAATTTTATTGCTTTTCGGCGTTGTTTAAAAAGAAAACGAGTTCTCCATCAGTCCGTTTTGTAGATTAATTACGGCTCAATGGAACCTTTTAATATTTGTGTTCGTTCCCGATCGAGTCCGCTTTTAACGAATTCAACTGTTTACCCTTTACTACATCTCGTTGGATGAGTACTTTTTACTACCTAACGCAGTACAAATTCCAATAAATTTCACGCGCAAAGTAGCACTCCAGGAAGCTTTTCAATTTTCTGTATAAACGACGCTCTACTACGTGAACTCGTATACCAGAAACAACAATAGTCCAAACACATGACATCCAATTGCAATTTTCGTCACGACTTTGCTTCACGATTGAATCGCTGAACTTGAAAAATCTCTCTACCGGCCGTCGAGCTCGTCGGTTGGTTCCGAAGGTAGTTGCTGTCGTTTGAAAACTTCTCAACGGAGATTCCTGTCGGCATTAATAACGCATGACCGATTGGAGAATAATTCGCGGCGTTCCCAAGTGCGCCCTTAGAATTAGCCCGACATTAACGGATGACAAATGAGACGCGGTAATTAATTCTCCACCGTCCGCGCGGACCGGAATAGTAAATATACGTCATCGAGAAGAATATTAACCTGACGTTGAAACGATGAAGAAACGCGCACGGTGCTAAATGACACAAAGCAGACCGACTAATGCATATTCCCCGAATTGCCCGCGACGGGGCGGTGCGCGATTCTGCATTTCGTGCTAATTAGTTTGTGCGACAAAGACAGATCCTGTCGACCGAGCACGCGGTTCTCTTTGTTTGCTGAGGGATTGAAGATAAAGAACCAATTTAAAGCACGAAATTTTTCATGAAATAAACGCCATACTCGTTATATCCAAATGGGATTGTTTTCTCTGTACTTCGGCATTGGCCCTGGCGCTATGTTTCGAGGATTCTATTGAATCCTTTTGTCAACACTCAGGTTTCTAGAATTCTGACTTTAAACGTCGAATTCTCCATACGCACGAGACAAAATATTTTTTTTCTACATTACCACGAGAGCCTGTCATTCCGCTAATGGATTATTAATGAACGGGAATCATCGGGAGACCTCGAAGGATTCGTGTCGAGTCGATTTAACCGAGGATTCGCGAGACTCATCGGGGAAGTGGAAGAAGAACAACCGAGGAAATGCATGTACTGTTAATAAAAAAAACTGAATTGACGCGAAGGGGTAGGTAAAGTTGTCGTTCCCCGAGGGTCGCGGGCCATTCGAACTCGCGGCAAATAGCGTCGAGGTGCTTCCGAGGTGGGAACGTGCTTGGCGGTTTTTGCCTGGCGACTCAGATGATCGACGGCAGACTACGTCGCCTCGATTTACAAGGGACGATAGTGTCACGTGCCCAGGAGACCCTGCCCGTGTCTGCATGCATACGATTCTCCCCCCGCCTTCTCCAACGCCTGCCACCCCCCTGTGATTACGGGTCGCACGCACACCCCCGCAGGGGGATGGCTCAGCACGGTGTGCGTGCGTTTTAATCAATACCCTGTTGACACCGCGACCGGAGCGCATAAATCATAAGACAATGGAAAACGGCGCGGGGGAGGCGCGACAACGGGAATCTAAGTATTCCATTGTTGTCTGCGTGCCAACCTGGGCCGCGCACCAGCATCCTCGATAATAGGCGGCCGGAAACTTTGAAATATTTACTGGGAACAGCTAAACGCGCGAGTTTGCCGCCTAAGCTGTCGAGCACGCTCAACCCGCAGAGACGGTACGATAAATCGCCTCATCAGGGGGACATTCTTCGTATTCTTGAAAATGATGATATTAAACGGTAATAGGGAAACCATCGTCGGTCCTGCGGAAGCAATGAACCTTGGAAAATTGCGGCTGGCGGTCGGTTGTCGCGCGAGGCGCGTAAAATGCCATACTAAACGTAAGCACGGCAAAGGCCGCGAAGGCAGGAATATTTGCAGGTGTGCAGCCAACGTCATCCATTTACTCGAAGAGCCGCACAGCCCGTTATACGAGCTCCGCGAGTGCAGCGCAGGCGAATACCTACGTACCTACGAAATGTAGATAATAGATGAAATATTCGCGAGGTATGCGTGGTATTAAACCGACACCTCGAAATTGTATTTTATAGCTCGTACCTTCCCCGTCGACACTGACACAAGCCTTCGCTATCACTGTCTTCCCCTTGGCCTTTCTCCCTCTCCTTTGTGTCCTTTATCTTCGTCCCTTTCTCTCAGTTTTCTACTTCCTCATTCGTTCTTTTCCCCAGCCTTGTGTTCACATCCGGTAGCTCCTTCTCTTGCAGGGTTCGCCTTTCCCGTCTTCCATTTCCCTTGTAAACGAGTAGCTCGGTCTCGTTTCATCCCCGCGGGCCAGCGGCACGACGCGAACGATCCCCTAGACATGGCATTTCGCCATAGCAAAATGCCAGAAACCAGTTTGCCAGATAACCGTTCCCGCGGAGGCGCGAGATGGCTTCCCAGACGTTTCCGTTCTCGTCTTCCTTTCCTTCTTCAGTCGCCCACCTACCGGACTCCACATGTTCGCATTCTACTCCCTATTCATTTCCGCCTCGTCTCCCGAAAAAAGTATTACCTTAATGGAATATTCAATATCCGCAGTTGACTATAATATTGGCTCATCGAAATTCTTCTCTTGCATTGGTGTATGATTATTCGCCGGTGTTAAGAGTGGACGATCTTTGAAACTCGAGGAATATTTGAAGATCGACAGTTAAGATTCCGTTCTGTTAGGAAAATGCGGAAAACTGGTTCACCGGATAGCTGGCCGCTAAAAGCGCGAAGATAGCACTCGAAACGTTTCCGTTTCCGTCTCCTTCGTCGGCAGTGTCCTCCTCGATCTCGCTGTATCTATCTCTACGAGCCTTTTCCATCGACCCCTTCACCCGGCTGGCCCCGCACGTCGGTATCCGTCTCTTTCGTCGTCCGTACTTTACAGTCGGGGGTCTCCAGTCGATAGAAATATTTTAAGCGGGCGTGCCCACAGAAGGGAAGATATTTATCACGACGACAGACCATCCTCGCGTACTCGGGACGATTTTTTCCCTCAGGATGTCCCCTCCTGCGGTGAAAAAAGACGGGGTGCCGGAAATCGCGAGTATCGCCTCGAGACGAAAACGGGGGCTCTTAAAAAATGGCCATTCCACAGCGACCACCGGAACGAACGGAGAAATCCCAGTCCGTACCGTCAATAACGAATACATAACGGCATGCATAGATGCATGCAACCTTCGTCCATTAGAAACAACGGCTACGAACTTCCGGTTCCTCCGTAAATAGAAATCTCGCGAGGGGTTTGGCAAAAATTCTCTGCTCGTTTTCGAGGAATCCAGTCGACCTTAATACGTCCCCTCGTTGGTGAATCGTTACGCTAGGCCTGTGCGTGTGTCTGTCGCGTATTGGCATACGTAGAATCGCGTGGGGGGTTCTATGTCGTTCTTATATTGCGATTATCGCCGCTGTCATCATCATTATCCGTCGGTGTGCCTCGGCCATTAGGGTCGGTCAATTATCCTAAGAGCCCTTACGTTGTTCCGGACGATACTCGGCTTTCATATAAACACAAACATATAGAGGCCCGACGAATCGGGCGCACGTGTGTGTGTGTGTGTGTGTGTGTGAAGTTGACGCATACACCGGACTGTATTATCAACGACTCTCGGCGGAGGGAAATATCGGGGACGGACACGAGCCAATCCGATAATGGATCGGCGAAAGGCGACGCGGATTTACCCGTGGCTCGCCAAACGTTTTTAAGAGAATCATCCTAATTCCGCGCCAAGGGTGTTCCCTGATTCCATGCAATCAAGGAGGGAAGGGCGGGAATCCCCCGTGATACGTCGTACGTGTTTGCGCAAACATTTGCTGGGAGAAGGAGGAAAACGATCTCCTTTATCCGGGCTTCATTAAAAGAATCGTCATCTCGATTCCATCCAATCGTCGGGGAAATGCCGTTTAGCTATATTGCGCGCGTGCTGGCCGGGACAAAAACGATCTTCATTAACCCGACATCATTAAAAGAATTATTATTCAAAGTGCCGTGTCGCCCCGGGGCCGGCCCTTTCTTGGCCCATCTTTTTACGCCGCTGAAGAAAGATACTTCCGTTTGTCACGGAACTCGGTAAAAACCTGAAACGCCATTAGTTTATTACGAGTTGCAATCAATTAAAAAGGCGTACGTCAATGGCGGAGTTTGATGCAATTCCGTGGGACGCCGGTAAAAGACGCGAAGCTCGACGCACTTTTCTTTCGTTTCCCTTTGCCAAGAATTCTTCTCCTCTTGCTCGCCACTTCTTTCCCGAAGACAGCTCAAACGAGTTAATGCATTTCATTAATCATGGCAGCATCTTGGGTCCACCCTCATCCGACCACCCCCCGAGATCCTTCTCGCTCCTCTCCCTGTTCCTCGGCCCGCGACATTCCACAGGAGAGTTGTTATTTTTCCATACTTGGCCGGCCGCTCGTTATTATCTGTCGTTTCCCCGGACTGTCGCGATTCTGCCCCCCTCGACGATTTCTTTTATCTCTCGCTCCTTGCGCGAGGGGAATTCGAGGGGAATAGGGACACGCGGCGTGTATATAAAGATAAAGTGCACGCATACGCCCCCCGTCGTTGGTGGAAACGAAACGTCGACGGTGAGGATGGTGGAGCAAAGGGAAGGACGAGTGGGCGTCGGAGGACTCATGGAGAAAAGGTTGACAGCTTCTACTTTCCGTCCTCTAAGCGCTCTGAATGGCGACCTAAGAACCTTGCCGCTCGGAGGCAGAGGGGAAGCTTCCTGCCTGAAAGAAGACGAAGCGAGACGAACGTCGTCGTGGGGGTGGTTTCCACTTGGAAGGTGAATCGAAAGGGGGACCGAGACACGCCGGGAAGAACGATGACGAACGGGGAAGGGGGCAAAATGAGGCCGAAGGAGAACGTCCTGGGGACTAAGGGGTGGGAGTTACTCTCTCACCCGAGATACCATTTGCGAACATACTCGCTCGTCCTTAATGTCACCGGCTCAATACGACGAACAGACGTGAGGTAGCCCTGTCAAGACGAAGGGGGGGGGGGGGCTGGTTATACACACCAGGGTTATGTATTCCCCCTTACTTACGAGGAAGACAGTCGCGCCGGGGCTGATCTCGCGTGAGCGGGGAGACACGGGGGATGAAAGATCGCGAACGTTCGTATGTTCAACGGCAATGAATGTTTACGGAGCTTCCGCACGTGTAATATCTTGAGGCCGTGTTCGCGCGCCTAGCGGCATACGAATCTCCTGATTGCATCTCCAGGATATACAGGTTCCCCGACGATCCCTCGACAATACCTGCAACGGTTCAAGGAAAAAGGTAACCCGCCACGAACTCGACAAGACTGATCATCGTCCGTTAATGGAATTCAAAAATTCAAGAAACCATTGTCTTAATAAAAAAGAATTAATAATAAATTAATAAAAAAAAGAAAATTGAAATTCAAGTCAGATATTCGACAAATTTTTAGTACCTGACTCGACCGGAACTCAAGTACCTGACACTTCCCCATTTTCCCACATCCTTAGTCGTCGTAACAAATAGAGTCATTGTGAGTGAATGAATGAATTATGGAAAGAACTAGTGGAGTATTGAGGCAATGTAAACGAGAAGGAACTGAGAAACTGCCTTACCGAAGGAAAGGGAGCTAAAAGAGGGAAATTCGGATCCTCGTGACCTTTCCTTTCGAGTCCCGTTTATACGCATGTATATGCAGTGGATTCGAGTGTGCACTTCTATTCGTGTATACACATTAGGTCGGACTGCTGGCGTAGAAAGTTCTATATAGCAAGGAGGGTACATGAAAATACATAACGTATGTGCGGGAATCATATGTGTCCGTGTTCCCTACGTTTGTGTGTAAGGAATGGGCCGGGTGGGGGGGGGGGGGGGTAACGTATATTTGTACAGCGCCAATCATTGCAGGGACCGTGTGCACGCCAGGACGACTTCACTCCTTTTGCTCCCTTTCTTTTTCCTTCCACAGGATTTCAGCGTCGTTTTTCCTCCCTTCCGGGCGTCGGTCGACTGGTGTTCAAAGGCAAGTTTTTTGCCACGAATCTCGAGTAATTCCGACGGGTTCGTACCAATGCCGGCCACCGTATAAATAAATTAACGCTTGGCCGACGCCACCTGACGCGAAAGAATGGCCGGTCGCCTCTCATAATCGAAACCCAATGTCGTCACTGGATTCTTCGAAAGTCTGTCTCACTTCCTTCGCGATGCTTCTCTCCTTGAAATACCTCGCGATCTCCGCGAAGAGGCAGGAACACCGACTGTTCGCTTTGGATAGAAAAATTACGTCGATTCTCAATTAACGGTAGTAAATTCCCCTGGAGATTCCAACACGGGACTTTCCGATAATACAATTACACCACATCCACTTTAATATCCTTGCTACCTCGTCACTCTATTTCTTGAATCACGCTCCTTACTTACGACTTGACGATTACTTTATCATCGAAACAATATTAATCGATTCGGTGGCTCCTTAAGCTGACGCTAATTTCCCCAAACCGAGCAGAGTAAGGCCATGTTACACGTGGATAACGTCAAAATACTGTTGAATTATGCGCAGGCAACACGGCACCTGTACGACACCTGTCTTTACAAACCCTCTTACCAGACACCCCGGGTTACATGACTTACGAGGGCAGCACGACGCATCCAGGCTGCTGGGAGACGACAGTCTGGTTAATCCTAAACAAACCCATCTACATCACAGCGAAAGAGGTATAACGACATCCTCTTTTAAGGCACCGACAAGCATGAAAATATCTTAATTAAAGTATTTATGAAACAAGATGAAAAATATCAAGCTTTTCCTTTACTCTTATATTATTTTCTATCTTATGGACAGGAGAAGGAACATCGAGAACGAATTTTTAATAGGAGAATATTTTTATTTGTTTGCCATTACAGCTCTATGTCTTGAGGCAACTGATGCAGGGTCCTCTTGAGACGCCGAAAGCACCACTTGGGAATAATTTGAGGCCTCTGCAAGGTGTTCATCATCGAACAGTGCGGACGAACATCGATTTCACCAAGGTACGTGATCGGAGTTTCCAATCCTTCGTTCACACATCGTCAGACGTATTACAACGTTTATCCGTAGTAGGCGCAGCTGTAATAGAATTAATTAACATAGCCATCAATATACTCTAATGTCTGACCCTATATTGAACTGTAGTACAAAAATTATATTTAGCTTTTATAATATACTCATAATAGACTATAATATAGTCAAACGATGCTGAGCTTGAATTCCTTCGATAGCGAAATGAATAGTTGAGGAATCTGTGAGTCATTGCATGAAGAAGGAAGTAAAGTACAGAAATAAATGCATAATGAGCTGAAAAGTATCGGATCGGTGAAGTACACTCGGGAAGAAACGGGAAAAGATGAAAGGGCAAGTCGAAAAGTTCGTGACAGTTTTTCTCGTTCTTTTTGCCAACAGGGATCAAACGCGAAGTGTCCGACGATGGCGAAGGATATGCACTATAAAGGTAAGACAGGACGTTGTCCGAGCCGCAGCGGCTCCGAAACTTCGTGCCTCGTCCCGAAGGAATGCTCTCGATGGGAATTTGAAAAGACGCCTTCTTCTTTCCAGCCAACAACTGGCAGAACGACGGCACCCTGTCGCACAACATCGTGTGAGAGAAACTCCGGCGAGCGTTGTCGCGAGAGGACGTGCAACCGTCTCCTCTGAGCTCACGAGCACGGGGCGAGCTTGCGGCCAGTCTAACCAAATTTTAAATGTAACAGGAGAGGAAACCCATCGGCAATCCGCGGAGGTCACGAGATCCACCTGAAATTCCACCCTCTCTCGCGACACCTCCCCCCAATTGTATATACACACACACAAATACGCACAGACACACACACGGCTTAGGGATATTTTACCTACGGGCAATTCGAGTGTGCGCGACGCCGCAATTCTCCTGCAATTCCTGCTCGAACAGTCTGCCCGCCAGTCCGTAGTCCGCTAGTTTTCAAACTGGACCGATAAAAGAACGGTCAACTGCGCGGATTTTTCGAATCCTCTAAGGGAAGTTACCTTCCGTCTGGGAGCGCCGGGCAATTTTTTCTGTTCCGGCAGACACGAACAGACTGCACGGTTGAATAGCCCACTAATATAGTAATTAAACATCAATAATCAACAGAGCTTTGTATGTCGCGCGGTGAGGTAAATATTAATCGTTCGTCCTACGCAGCATACCCCCTTGAGATTTCGTGGAGCTTTTATAGAGGAAACGGAGATTCATGGATGGACGGATATGGGCGGATTGTAATTAATATGGTGCACTCAAGTCAATACGAAACGGGAACGGTTGTATGTACATATATATACCAAAAAGAAAAGCAGGAACCAGAGAATAGAAACACTAGTAAGACATGTGATATATTATCGTGTAGTTTGTAAATTGTTCTCGATTGCCTCTCTTCTCCCTGTTCCTCTCCTTCTCGTCCTTTCCTATTTCCCTTCACCATGCTTTCACTGCTACACTTTCGCGTTGCTTCGACTACGAAAGTACAAATCAAAACGAAGAAGGAAGTTCGCTGATTCAGCTCGAACGCACCGTAAGGATGTAAAGGGTTTTTATTCTCTTTTAGTTTCGATAGCGCTCTGCTGACTAACGGAATACCATTGGACGGTGAAAAAGGAAAATCGCGAACCCACTCGACAGGTCTTCGTCAATTATCTTATAGCCAAAAAATGAGTAAAACGCTGTAAACGCGCGCGTATAGACACGGGGACTACAAAGAAACAAATACTGAGATTCCGTGATGCGCACACAAAGAGAGCATACGTGTGTTACGCGGAGGATACTCAATCTGATAGTTTCTGCGTTGCAAGG
This sequence comes from Hedychridium roseum, assembly GCA_963989215.1. Classification (NCBI taxonomy): domain Eukaryota; kingdom Metazoa; phylum Arthropoda; class Insecta; order Hymenoptera; family Chrysididae; genus Hedychridium; species Hedychridium roseum. The sequence continues at coordinate 5,387,625 of OZ022317.1, read as the reverse complement.
AGTGAGAACGGGTGGAAGAAAGGGAATTGAGAGCGAGTAGAAGCGTATGCGAGAACGAGAGGAAGTCGAGGGTGGAGCCGTGGCCACAAACGAAGAAAAGCCTGCGAGTAATTTCGTAATAGCTCGAGGGTAGAGCAACGTGAGAATAAAGATAGCGAAGAGAGGGGGATTGGGGGAGGGGACGGTGGGAACGGGAGAAACGAGAAGTTGCGATTGAGAGGGATTATGAGGGGAAAAAGATTAGGCGGAAGGAAAGACCGGAATCCAAGAGGTGGGGCAGAGAGGGGTGGGAAGTTTGCGAGTTAAAGGGCAAAACGAGGCATACGAAGGCAGGATATAAAGCGAGAGAATCAAAGGAAGTCGGAAAATTACGAAGAAAAGCCGTGAGAGGGAGGGGGGAGGGTCGTAACGAGGACGACGGGGTTTCGGGCAAGATGTGTCGAAAAAAGGTGTGGTTAAATACTGGAAAAATCGCCGGCCTGCAAAACCGCTGTTTGAACAACAGAAAACAATAATTTCCCTGCACTTTAATTATAACATATTCCGTAAACTCGTTACGTGCCGTATCGGAACGATTAGCATCGTGTTTTCCATTTAGCCACACTTTTTCCAGCGACGTTGTGTTCCCCGAAACGCGCGAATTAAAAAGCATAAGTTAGATTAATCGCGGGCCGAGTATATAGTTTAGCCAGTCGAACGGAGCCAGTGCTTTTGTATATAACACACACTCAGACATTAAACCAGCGGCGTACAGTAAACGTTGTAGGTGTAAGAAGAGGAGGACGAGAGAACGAAGCTAGATAAAACAAGAGTGTATAGAAAATAAAACTGTATCATACGAGGTGAACGTTTAACGATTGTGGTTAAAGGATAACGATAATAATAAACTCAGCCGTTATATTGTATGAATGGTGGATCTGCCTTTTATTCGGGTCACGCGTCTCGTTTCAACTGTTTTCGGCTGATCAATATAGGCGTGGAGCGATGAGTATCGCGTATCCCGAAGACTCGAATTAAATGGCTCGAAAAGATTACCAGTCGCTCCGGCGAGGCTGATTGATCACGAAATTACCGGGTGGATTTGGCCTCTTCAGTCGGCAGCCCACTTCCATAAATTAACCCCGTCACTTTAATAAAGGACACTTCCCTAATGATTCTTTATAAGCAAATACTACGGTTCGAGCGAGACGCTGTGACGCGGGATACCCTCTTATCATGTCCTATGCTCACAATTTATTGCTCTTGAAATAGTACGAGCAGTTTTATTTACGCGGCAAGTTACACCGAGGAACTGAGTAAATACCTTCTGCCTTGCAGGTAAATAAATGAATGTCCTTAAAAAAACATTCGCACTGCTCTAACGAACTTCTAACTTCTCTGGGATATTTTGTTACAGAAGATGATGGCGTCATACGTGCACAAAGTCCTACGCATCGTTACCGCTATCAAGTTAAATTGTATGACATAAGTATTTACATGGGATGTAATGTACGATAAACGCAATGTCTGTAATAACTGAACAAAAAATAAAGATTCTCAGTAATAACATGCAATTACGTTGCGTTCAATTTGCCTATGTTTCGCACCTTATTTTCAGCAAGGATTCAGCCTGTAACTGACAGAAAGACCCTCGAGCGTTCGCGGCGCAGGCGTTAATGAGATCATTAAACAAAGCCTTTTCACTTCTCGAGCAAGTGAACTTGAAACTAGAGTTCCAAATAAATAATGGCGTTCAGCTCAAAGTATTCCACGTCGGCGGACTTATTATACTTCCGTTTACAATTTCACGCGCATTTACCTTCGACCGAATGTTTACAGTATAACGGAAAGAGAACTTACGTTACTTCCTAATGCGATTTCATATTTCTACTTGGCCAATCAAACCGATCGTACGATTCTGTTTAGTGTTTGCTTTTTTCGAAACCTAAGGTTCACACAGATCCGTGTCTTTCACGCATCCAAGAGAGTCACGCATTGGTCGGCTGATTAGCGTCAAGATATACGAACGAGCATCAGCGTAAAAGCACGCAACGGGGGAATTTAAACACGTGGAGGGGTGGGGGCTGAGAATTGAGGGTCGAGGGTGTGCTGAGTAGCGAGCAAAGAGAGACGACGAGAATGCCGCAGATATGCTTACGAGGCTTAAACCTTACCGGAAGGAGTGCACGAGTGGAGAGGGTGAAACATAGAGAGAGAGAGGGGGAAGGGAGTAGTAGGTTGGGGTAGGTGTGACGAGCGAAAGAAGGAGCGACCACGAAAAGGGGGTGATAACGAGGAGGGAGAAAAAGAAAGTCGGGGGTTGAAAGGAAAGCAGAAAACCGCTTGTTCGCGACTGTAAGAGAGATGAAGACTCTCTCGTTCGGTCTCTTTTATGGAAATTAAGGATGCGATTTCGTTTGCCACGGGAGAACGGTTTTCTCCTTCTCTTTCGGCCGCCTAGTCGTCGATCTCGACTACTTCTCAGGCCTCCTTCACCCCTCGCTCTCCCTCTCTCTCTCCCTTTTTCTTACGGTCCTCTTTGCGGGCCAGCCATTTTTTATTAGGCACTTCTGGCTATATCCAGCAGCTCTCATCGAGATCGCTGCTCGAGTCCGCACCACTCGAGCTCCAAACAGATTCGATCGAGATACCCTCAGGAAACGGCAAGCCTCGGAATAAAATGGTCTACGCGGAATTTTCCAAACGCTCGCGATAAGTAAAAAAGACGACGGGAAATTGAACGTTCGGAGCTACGACAAATTTGAAATTAACAATCAATCAACAAGACGATCGGGCAGTGATGTATAAAGTAGTTTGCTAAAATGTATCTTTCCTTCGAACTGGGCGTAGGCGATTTGTAGAGGGGAGTTGGATTGACGATTCCGTTGGTAAGAATCTATCCATCGAAGACGAGTGGGCTGTTCGGAAATTCACGGCAGGTCCATTGGATGGGCAAGATTTACGTGCTAGTCGGCATGTCCGATGGGTAACCATATTCCGTGTAAGACGGTGCATATAGCAGGGATATCCGTATCTACATGCAGCAGGCCAACCGTGCGGTGGTCGGGCGTATAGTTTAAGTATTCCGGGCTGAGCCGAGGCAAAAGAACCGTCCTGATATCTTAACTCTAAATCGTTGCTTCGGACTGCCGTGAACCCGCCGGCCGATATATTTCATTGGCACGAAACGGTTTATTGACTCCGTGACTAGTGCGATATTCCCGGTTACGTGGATTCAACGGCTCGTTGCCGACGCACACGCCAAGAAATTGCATTGTGCCTACGTGCCTCGAGAGCCTCGGTTTCTCGCAAACGAGGGACCTGGAGGCGGTTAAGGTACTTGAAAAAAAGATTGGACGTTCAGAAAGGAAAGGAACGATCGAACAGCAGGATCAACAGAATTTGTTGTTCCTCGCGAATGGAGCAATTTCTAATCAACGTCGTTAGAAATGCGTGAAAAGAGTTTGGATCATCGCGGAAGATACATCGCGCGACGTCGACGAAAGTCCGGACCAAACTGATGACGATTTTCACATAAAAATTTTAATTTTCGGGCGAGTCGTCAGTCGGAGGGGGAGGAAAGGCGGGGAAGGAAGATAGTTGAAGCGCGGCCGCGGGGCACATGGGAGGCGTTAAAACTTATCGTCAGTTCCTTTATGCCCCCCTTCTTCTCGTCCGTGACCAGATGAGCTTCGGATGGCACGAGGGGGCAGGGAGGAGCGAAAAAGCCTCGCGGACGACCGCAGGCGAATGAAGAAAGGCCGGGGTGGGGTGGGAACCGATCATGACTCCGCAACGCGCAAGAGAATTATGGGTACCATTATACCAGAAAGATTAGAGGTCGTCGTAATATTTTTATTACCTCATTCCACACTTAAAGATCCGCACGTACAAATACACAGACGCATAGGAACCTGCCGGCAAGATTATAACAAAAAGTTCGTCCGCTTAGAAATTACTCTTGTCATTAGACACTTTTAACGAGAAATAAAATTCGCATGAAAGTTCGTCAACCTATAGACCGATAATTGTACGCTGAATTGTAAAGATTTTTCTGCATTGTGAGGAGAATACGTGGAATTCGCGTTGGTGCTTACTGCGGGCATTAAGAAGAAAACGAACGTAGCCGAATCGTTAAGAGAGACTTAGCGGACAAAAATCCAATTTACCTTGTTACCGCGTAAAAAAGGGAAGGGAGGTAGGCGGAGGTGCGAAGCGCCGTTGATCTTCGGGGATTAGGAACCCCCTGTAATCGGCCGGCATTTTCGGGACTATCTTCTCCTCAGTTACGTCGGACGATTGAAATTCAAATGGCGTTAAAAAATTCATACGTGTTAACAAGACGAAGGTCCTGGGATATTTAAATCTGCTGCCTGTTTATTTCCCAGGGTTTTAATATTACCGAGATACCAAGAAGTTTTTAAATAAGTAATTTCTCGTGCCGAAGCAAGGAAAGTCCGTTTCTACGGGAGACGAAAGTTTCATGGAAGCTCGCGCGTATCGGCTTTTGACGTAATAAAGCGAAATAATTCGATGTCATGACAGGGTGGAAGGGGGGGGGGCGAGCATTGCAATATTCTCACAGACACATCGCGTCACCAGATCGTTACCCATTCGCCGACGACTCGGAGAAATCGGCTTACTTCTTACAATGGCTGACTGGAAAACGATTTTCCGGGAGCCTTGAAAAGGACGAAACCCCCCGTAACAGGCTTACCACGTTCGAACAATTCGACTGGAGGCTGAAAGCCTTTATTCCCGCCTCTCACCAGTTTCCTGCTTCCACGTGCAGCCCGTGTCGCGGCTTAGATTTAGCTGCCCGATACGCACTTTGAATCGCGATACAGTCATAATAAGATTCACGATTGCCTTGATCCGATTGCAAATAGGCAATTAACCGCAACGTCCTCGCTCGTAAAAAGGAAAATGCGGGGAAATTGTCGTCGATCCTTTCACAGCGAAAATACCACGGTAATTCCGATCGATACCGTGACCCGAGACGCGGAATAAAATATTCCAAATAACGGGAAGTACCATGCGGGGTGAGTGGAAAATAAGATCGGAGAGTGGGGGACCAAGGAAAAAAAGGAAAATAAGGGCGAATGAGGAGATGCGAGCGTGTGTCTCGAAAATGCTCGAAAGTTCGACGAGACAAACCCTCGAGAAGAATACACCAGGGGTTTGGGGGGGAGTGGTTCTCAGGAAACCCAGGGGAATGGCGAGGCACGGGACCCAAGGCGAAAAAGCTCGAAAAGAAAGTTTTGAATTCACTTGGCTGCGTGCGTTCGACGAAGAGAGTCTCGCTTGCAGATTCCACAGTCTCTTTCTTACGTCACTGTGGAAACTTCCCGAGCGAAATTCCCCCCCCCCCCGTCGGTAACCGACATTCGCGTCCGCACCCGAGAGGATCTCCAAAATCGTCTGCACTCGGGGAATCGCCGGACCTTATTCCGAAAAATCCCTCTCTTCCCATTCGTCATGATAATTTCGCAAACCTTTTTTCTCCGCAACGAACCATTCGTGCTTCGTGGCAGGAGAAATTGAAAAATAAACAGTGTCAAATTTCGAGGAGTTAGGTTTGTTGAGTCGGTTGAAAACCCGGGGAAGGTGTTGATGGCCAAGTAATGACCTATTTGCGCTGAGAATTTCGTAATGCATACTAATTAGGCCGTTGGAAATTAACCAGCTCGGGGACAATGAAGATAAGTTCTCCGCGGACGTAAAATACAATTGACGGTGTGCACTTAGCCGAGGTATTTGAAAAGGCAGTCGGAAGAAGCTCCGCTGGGAATCCAGGCCTCGAGCGTTTTGCGTTTTACGGTGCTCTTCTTCTTCGGTTCAAGGGCAATTTACTGGCTTCCCCTGCGCGTATTCGACGGCCGGCCGTTTGCATAACTACGTTAGGGCGACGAGGATATTCCGTTCCAAACAGCACGAAATAATGCAACGCGCCACCCGAGGCGAATAAACCGCGTATTTTCCTCGTGAAAATCAGCCCTTCCTCGCAGTTAGCGAAACACATATTACAACGTGCCACTCGTAAAGCAAGAAACGGACAATACGTTTGCCAAGAACCGAATTTCTCGTGGAACCGAAACACCTTGCCGTTTTACGTTACCTGCAAGTTTTACGTCTTTGGCCGTTCGGAGCGGCTTTGAAAAAAATTTCCAACTCTTAGGAAGCGTTCTGTTCCCAGACCTCGAGTCGGTATTTTCGAGAGCCTTCGAATGAGAGGAAGATTGTGAAAAGCTTTTACCCTGACCTTGTTAATTCTGCTTAAACGACGACGGGAAGATGGCTAATGGGTTAATACGACCGTTTAAAGAGAGACATTTTCAGGCGTGTTTTATTCGTTGCATCTCTTGGGCAATCGAGGCTTCACGGGGCATGTCTTTTCTTTTCAAGGACAGTTTACGACCATCTCCTGGCGAATACTCGACGAAAGGCCGTTTGCATAACCACGTTAAACCGGTGAGTGTGTATTCCCCGCCGGCCAAACGCGGAGTTGTGTACCGGCTGTCGATTTAAATAACCCGAAATATTCTAATTCTATTGGATTTACACGGCTCTCGGCTCGGGCCGACCTGTCACAGGAATCTCGCCGGAGAGTGCTGGCTCTCTTTGCGATCTTCTTATACGCCTCCCGAAGAATCTGCATCGTATAAAAGCATCGAAAAAGCCCTTCGCGCTTTCTTCCCGTCTTTCTTCGTGTTTGTCTACTCAAGCTCTGCCATAAAGTCCAAACATTCCCGCCAAATGCAGTTAACATATCTAAAATAATATCTAGGAACAAGTCCTTAAATACGAAGCAACTCCTAATTACTTCTGAGAAAATGTGTACCGTGTTTTCTGTTCTCACTTGGAAACAGTAGGATTCGATGGCTCGTCCGTTACAATTAACTCTCTTGATTTGCTTTGTTCGTGTCCCCCAGACTTATGGGGAAGAAAGAAACGGCAAGACGGGGAGCATATCGTTTCGAAAACATCCAGTCAATTTGAAACATAAATCACGCGTCCCGCCGACGACTCGCCCGATATTTAAGTAATGGAAATTTAATGCACTCTCGTCTCGGAAATAATAAATAACGATGCGATAAGGGTCCTGATAAGCGTCTGGGCTAGGAGCGGCTCGTTGTTGTAGATTAAAAGATGAGAACGTCGTTAGGAGGTGAGTGAAGGTGAAAGACAGGCATGTTTCCTATCGGAGGTAAATGGGCTTCACGCCCAAACGTGTAAAAGTACTTATTTCCGAAAAAAGTGCCAGTTAATTTGCCCGATAACGAAGGGTCATGAGAAGGGGCGATGATTAATCGATGTGACTTTTACCTTCAAATTCGTCCGAAATAATTATCTTGCTACTGATTTTTTACGTAATTATCTGCATGGGAAAAAATGCTTCCCCGTCGTCGCTTATAGATGGTCCAATTAATAATTAACGAGCCTGATTGGCGGAGGGGAAATTGTCGTCGAACTCTTAATCAACATCAATCGGTGGGTAAATCGACGAACCCATCGTCCTTTCTCGCCTTGAAAAAGAACGACGCTCGGGGAGTCGACGATAAAAGAAAGAGGGGGGCAAGTGGGGGGATGGCCAGGAGGTTACGATCTCTTATTTTCAGGTCGTTACTCCTTCTCTCGGCGAGTGACAAACTAAGATAACTCGAATAACACGAATAAATATAAAAGCGAACGCCCGACTCTCCGCTAAGTGAAAATCGATAGAGTTTTATTGTGCGTCTCCCGAGGTACGAGAACTCCTGGCCCCAAGCCCTCTTTCCCTGCTTCCTCGTCCCCGTGGATCGATCGAAATTCGATAATTCGCGGTTCCACGGCGCTGACCGTGAAGATCCGAGGAAGGTCCGCGGTTGGATAAGTAGTGGCAGGAGCTGCCAGTCCGCCGGCGATTCGCGGTCTCGTTACGATAGGCTTGGAAACTACCAGCCGCAGAAGTGTAAGTGGATACGGGCAGTGTTGGCCGGACGACTTCCGCGGACGCGGAAACAGATCCGATGACTTCCGACGAATCCACGCTTGCCGACCAAACTCCACGAAGCCACACAGAAATGAGAGACATAATCGCCAACGTGTAAAAACTATACCGGGGTACGATAAAAAAAACGGTCCAACAGATAAGCAATCCCCGAAGGTTTCCGAACACGACAGGTAATACGATCCAATGTGAAATAGCCAGACATCGAAACCGTCGATTAAAAGCGAACGATGTAAGCATTTATGGCCGATGCTCGTAGTCCTACAGGTCGATTGACTTCTCCGATAATGATTAATGCACGTAGGACATCGAGTAGAAGGGCAAGGTGGGTCGTGAAATCACGAGCACCTGTGGATGACGGATAGCGATGCGACAATTTTCTCCGTGCTCCAAACTATGCCTTTTTCCTGTCTCGATTCTTCGGAGTGGGGGGTGATCATTAGGCCGCGATAAAATCTATTGTTTTATTAAAGACCACGTGGCCGGGGAGTTGGGAAGACTCCGAGTGCTTTCCTATGCAAGGGATTCGATGAAGAGGCCGAGGGAGAGGGGAGCGACGAACGCTGAGAAAACCGTCTTTCCGGCACGTAAAATTTTTACGAGCCGCCGCGTTGTTTCGTGTATTGGTCTTTATTTACCCGTAAAACTTTCATGGGGTTATCACACTTGGCCTCGTCGGCGAGTACCGACCGTCCAACCACTTTTACGGTTCGCCGGTTTTTCCTCGGCACCGGAAAAAAAAAGACCCTCGTAAAGCATACGCCGGTTCGCCCGTCGACCGCGATTTCGAGCGCGCAATACTTTCGGAAATTGTATTCTTGCGCGCGTCGATATTCCCGGCAAATCCGATCGATGTTCCACCTAAATCTGGCCCGATACGATGGAAACCATCTCGGGGTAGAGCGCGCAATGTAATCGACTTGAAAGGTCCGAATTTCAGGACGATTTAGTGCCTTCCCTAAGTTCACGTTCCCTCTTGCCTGCTTGTTATTGTATTAAGAGTTTCCTAAAGCGAACAAGGAAAACGTGTTTCGAACGGCATTCCTCGGAGACTCGAACGTAACTGATTCGTCGATCAGTTTACCTTTGGTCCCTTCGGCCTAATCATTTCTCGTCTTCTCCCCTCCTTCACCTTTCCTCCCTTCTCTTTTGCTGACTCAAATTTTTGAATGACGAGCCTTAAAATTTCACGTACACACGCCCTGTTGTACGGTTAGGGCGATCTAATGAAAACTATTTTGTATTGCCGATTGCTCCTCAAATTATAATACATTGATTGCGCCGGCTGACTCGATTGAATGTTTTTATCTTGCGGATAGAGGCGTCGCTGGAAAAGCCCGTTCGGCCGAATATGTGTTCTTCTTAATGGGCCGCAATTCGGCCGAATGCCGGCGAAAGCGTTTCATAATTGACGAGCACCGCTGCGCTTTGCCGCGCATGCGGCACGTACATCCGGAAATCCAAAAAGTCACGTTCCGCCGGCCTGATAACAAGCCGGCGCTTAATTGCCGGCGAAATAATTATCGTCGGTCTCCCGGAATTTTCCCTTTCACGCGTCCCCTCTGCCACATCTTTTTTTTCCCTCCGCGGTGCACTCAAAACTTTCCTGGGAAAATCGCGCACGAATTCGGCATCGAGTGTGCTCGCCTAACGTTCTTTAAACTTATTCCATGGAAGCAGAAAAATGAAAAGTCTTGTTAACGAGCAATTATAAATCGTTAGAAATCGTTACAATAAACGTACCTTTTGGAACGTATCGAGTCGCTCGGAATTCACGCGGTGAGGAATAAATAACCGAGCTATCTCGGTACACTTTGGCCGTGGAAGTGTGGGAAGTGCGACGGGGTTCTAACAAATCACGGGGTATCGAGGCACGAAGGAAACCGTCCGATAGGCGAAAAATCCGTGAGCCACGTTCGCGCGATGCTTCACGGGTAAAACAATCGTCTTCGCGGTGGAATGGCCGGTCAACGACTTGTACACAGACCTGCATCGTTCAATCCCCGCGCCCTCTTCATAATTCAGGCATTTCCGGGCAGCATCAGGATCACCGGAAATTTATGCATTTTTCAGCGATTTTGACATGGGGATGCGGGGCACGTAACGCAACGTGACATTGAGGCATGAAATATTTCAGTCCGATTGCCGAAAGCGAAAAAAGAGCATGAAAATCCATAAACTTCATCGACCGTGCGTGCGATTCGTGAATAATGAAGAGACCATTTGAAAACTCGGCTCTTCCAGCGGCACCAAGGGAACTCGCCCGTTTCGTTATTTATCAATGGAAAAACGCCAAAGAATCCACGCACGGTACAATGATTCAAGCTTACCAAGATTTCGGGATTTAGCGGAAGGTCGGAGGGGATGTAAAATGCAACACTTCGAGCCCGTCTCGAGAAAGAGGATTGGCCAAAAACGTACACCGTAAATAACTTAACGAGCGGGGAGGTTTATTCCACCTTTGTTCATCGTCACGGGCCCGATATCGGAAATCGTTTGCCACTTTCGCGTGGAAAAAATCAAACTCTAATGGGCAACAATAATTGCCAATAAAACGTGAAATTCCAGAGTGCTGCAATTTTCGGCACTTTTTCTGGCACACTTTTTTATTACCTCCAATGGCTGACAAAGAAAATATTATTCACTCAATTCGGCGGAATTCGATATTCGGCATAGGGCTTTTAATAATCCCTTTTCTAGGTAAAAGGAACAGGGAGACTGGCATAGGGTCGAGATTGCTTTGCGATTCCTTTGACACTGGGAGAAGCTTTCGCCCGGGACTGTACCGTCGATGCACCGTACACATATACAAATAAATACGTATCTGTGTGACCGCGCATAGGCACGGGGAGAGGAAGAATATAAGGAAGTATAGGTATAAAGTATCTGGCGCCGCGTTTACGACGTACTTCTTCCTTTTCTCTCCGATCTTTCTCAAATGTGTGCTATACCGTAAGTAGAAACTCGCGCTCGAGTTTACACGGACCTTCTTCTTCGACTTATACCGCGGCTTTTAACTGACGGAGAAGCTCGAGGGTGGAGGGTTTCCCCGCGGAGAGGAAAACAGGGCCCAACTGCACAGGTGCGACCAATGTATACGGTTTGCGCGATACCTAGAGCAGCGATCTATTGCTTCCTTTTCACACGTAACGCGCCTACGTGTCCAACACCTGCACGATTAAACCATTCCTGGAAATAATGGCGCACAAAGCCTGAATACAAATGAATGTGTAGCCCATAATAGAAACTATTGTGAGGAGCTAAGAGATTGAACTGATCGAAAGAATTCTCAATGCACCGTCTCTCGGATTAGTTTTATTAGGTATTCCTTCCTTTGAAACAATTTTCTCGACTTCCGTTATACGTAGGTTTGTATTTTAATTGAATCGGTTTAGGAGGAATTGCTCTCGGTCGCCAGTGAGTTGAGCTTTTTGTTAATGTCTGTACAATGGGATGATACAGCTACTGTAAGAAGAAGGAGAATTGAGGCGATGGACGGAGAGGGCTAGATAGTGGGAACCGGAGATAAGGAGACGGAGAAATATGGAAACGGCAGTTGGAGAGGGACAAGCGCTACAACGGAAGGGAGATATCCCGAAGAGACGTGTATATAGGGTATCTGGCGGCGCAGTTACGCGGAGGCGTCTTTCTGTCTGCATCTCACTGTAACTGGCGCCAACGGGACTCCCCCATGGCGGACGTGGGTGCCGTCGGCGGAGGGGCGGGGGGGGGGAGAAGGGGTTTAGATGAGTCACCCCCTTCCGCCGTTCTCTCCCCTAGCGAGAATTCCGGCTTGGCGGCATACAGTCGGATCCTCCACAACGGATCCATTCCCCATTCGGCGCATAACCCCCTCTGTCACCGCTCGCTCCCCCTCGATGGTTCACATTCCCCCCCCCCCCCGTGCTCCGCTAAACAGCCACGGTCCTCCGTCTTCCGCTCAGCCGCTCTTGGGCTACGCTTCGGTTCCGTTCTACTATCCAAACACATCCAGCGGTAGCAATGGGCCACACCGGCCCGCCATTCCCACCAAAACAAAATCTCAAACTCGGAACTATGATCCATACTATCCGCGCTCTCGCCCCTTATCACAACAGCGGCTGTCTTTGCTCTTCCCTCTTGTTCAACGCGCCCCTCGTCTACGTTCGGCAACACCGTTCCAAGGCTAACTGTCTCTTCCTCTATCGCGTCTATCTTCTTCTTCGTTCAATCCCCAGCACCTTCCTCGCTTCTCTCGTCTGGTCGTTTACTAATACCGACGCACCGTCGACCGACGGCGGGACTATCGATCCTCACTTCCGGTCAAAGAATCTGTTTACCCGAATTTCCACGGCTGAGAAGCTCGCGTTTGTCGACGTACATGCGTGACATCTCGCAAAGACGTTCCTTTCACTTCTCCTCCTCCTTCTCCTCTGCTCCTTGCGTCTCCGCCACTCCTTGTCCTCTCCTTTCTTCTGCGTGTTCTTCCACGTGTTCTTCCAGGGGCCCCATAGCCGCGGCACCTGTTCCGCCGACTTTCCCTTCGTGAATTCAAAGCGCCCGTAATCGTGTAATACTATTCATAACGTTTACCACGTTCACCCCTCTAAGCCCTGAGAAGATTATCCAAGCGAAGGTTGCGCAGAAAATTGAAAAAGCTCGGCGATCGTTTTTTCTCCTTCAGCGAGGATAATTTTGAGGATGATGCTTACGGTCGGAACCGTTGGTGTTTGCCGATAAGACGAACTTTCGCGGGTTTCTTGTAGGACATCTGGTTTCCCGGTTCCACCGTCTTCAAGCTTTTCCCGGGAATCGTAATAACTATCCCCGACCGGAAGCCCCGAGGACACTCAACTTTGCCGCTGATAGTCCGAGCCGTGCGAATCGTCTATATATGGCCCCGCGTTTTCCCATAGTTTCACACAGCGGGGATTGCGGTTCGCGATTTGGTAGGAAGGGCCAAGGAAGGCTGAGCGGCTCCAAGGGGAAAGGGGAGGCCAACGCGCCTAGGTGGTTGGCAAGATTTAGTATCCGCGGCGAGCGCGGTTGGTTTATACTAATGTCTTAGCAAAGTCGGAGTTACATGACCTCGGAATTAGTATAATATATGTCGGTAACGAGGGGAACCCAACGACGACGTGGCCTCAGGGGGACGGGGAAAGGCACGGGGGAGGATATTTACAACGAGGAGAATATTCGCGCGAATTGACGATTTCGTCGTTAGGTCGTCGATAAATATTTACCGAGGTTTCAATTTATACCGACGATGCTCACCACTTCCCGGGGGACAAGAGGCGAAAGATTTCGAGGAAACATCGCTTATGAAAAAGTCGGGGAAAAGGAGAGAATTTCCGAGGGTGGCGTACGTGGCCGGTTGTTCTTTTCCCTCGAAAGGACGAGGCAGGATTGCTGACTTTCTTCCCGGGCCCGATAATATTCCTTGGGCGAATTCCCACCAAGGCAGACATCCGCGGAGGGCACGGGCGTGAAACATCGAGACGTTCAAGCGGAAAACAATGCTGCCCACGTACGAAGGCCGAGAAATCAAATGACGCCGGAATACTAAACGTCGTGAGCATACTCGCCCTCTTACCCCCGCCCCCACCCCCCACCACCACCTTCGTCGACCGCCACGAATGTATGTCGATGCTTCCCCCTTCGCGCACTTTAATCCCAGGAACCCATTCCTCCTTGCTCTCTCTCCGGCGATTACGAACAATTCCAGAAGGGGGGGGGGGGAGAAACGAAAGAGTTGTTAGCCGGTTGAAAAACGGTCATTCCCACGGTACACCCATTCATCAAAAGGCAAACGACGGTGCATTAAAATACCGGCGAGAGCGAAATTGAAAAATATCCCGAGAAATTAGGTAGGCAATTAAAAGAAAAATGTTGCCGACAGAATGGGCAGAATTCGAACGATGTCGTTAAAAGCGCATAGCGAATAAACGTAGAGAGGCGCGCGCGGGCTATTGGCGGATCCTAATGAACGGATTATCGAAAAATAATTGCGCATCGCACCGGTGAGATTCGTGTGAGGCTCGTCGGCCGCGACGAGCACGCGCGGAACGTAGCCAATTTACCTGCGAAGCACGTCAAACGCATCCAATTAACGCCGGCACGAAGAACCGCAGGATCGTTTTTGCCGGGCAAAACGAAAAAATCGCTGCAAGATGCTACCGAGCGGCGACAATAAATTCCATCGATGCTGCGTGAGAGGGCAGGAAATCGAGGGGCGGGGTGGGACGGGAGAAAGTGGCGGGGGACGAGGATCGGCCGACGGCAGAGATGGAAAAAGCGGAAAAACGTAAACAAAATTGGGAGGATACGGGCGGGAGAAGCGACGGACGGTAATGATTCGTCGAAAATGCAACCCGGCAGCGTCGGCCTTTTTTTTTTTTATCTGACAGGGAAGAGCCACGGATAGACACGTGACTGTGTACACGCACGTCAGGAATCGATGGAGGCTGATGCGAGGGTGCAGATCGCGGGCGAGGGGCCGGGGGAGTGGATCGTCCCGTCCGTCCAGGTTGCGATGGACATGACAGTAACCAAAATCAAACAACGTTCGATCGGCGAATCCAATAACCGTCGACTGGTGGGCCCGTCACTTCGCGAAAACTGGCCGTGTCATAAACGCCTAGTGTCACGTAGCTCCCCAGCAAATTCTACGCGTTTCCCTTATCTTCGAGCAATAACGTTTCGAAAAACTCGTCATCTTGCGACAATGATAATCGCGTTGATCGATGAACAGATGGAGGACTAATAGGTTTGACAGTCGGCCAGGCTGGAAAATATAATAATGGTCCTGAAAACCCGTATTACTCGGTCTAAGAAACGGAGGTAGGAGGGAGGAATACGGAGGGTAAGGAATGAGGGTGTGGGGTGTACAGTTGGACCGTTGGATCGGGAGTATATAAGAAGCTCCGAGGACGGGAGAGGGGGTTAAGGGGTTTAGAGGGCAGGCACAGGATCGGGTATAAGGGCGTATAGGAGGATATAAGAATGGGCCAGGTAAATATACGGGGGGTAAGAGAGAAGACGGTAGCCACCTTTCGAGCTATCGCCGAAGATATTTGCCGCTGGGCACACCGCCATCATTAGAATCTTCCCCGGGTACCATCAGGACCCTTTGTGTCTCGCCAACGAGCCACCTCCGAGCTCCTTTGGATTCCCCCTGCTCAAACTCTCCGCTTCTGCCCGCCCCTTCGTCACCCCCTTGGCGGCCCTTGCCTCCCTCTTTTCCGTCTTCCCATGAATGCCGCGTTCTTTATCAATGCTTTGAAATATCGGTACGGCGATAGGTAAGACGAACGGCGGGCGGAACCGGCGCAGAGGGAACGTTGGATTCCCGTCTCAACGGCCCACGGGGTAGACGAGGGGGGTCGCTGAGGAACGGGGATAGTCGTGTCTGCGTGGCGTGTTTCGGGAAACGGAATTAGGTTTGTTAAGGCTCCTTGACTGTGTGTCGCCCGGCACCTGCAGGATAGACGACGGTGCCCTAACAACCTCCCCCAACCCTCGCCCCGCTCCGAGCCGCACTTCCTCTTCCGTCTTCTCTTAAGGCGGGATAATAACGATAATAATGATATCGCCGGTGAGAATGGTATCGTCCACTTTGGATGCGCGGCATCGATAATTCATCCTTTTTTGCAGCATTTTCCTTTTAACAATCCGCTCGTTCGACGAAACTCTCTCGACCGTGCGGCTAGATTCATTATCTTCGCCTGCCAAGTGAAAAAGCCGATATTTATAATGATGGTCGGCTCGAGAGCGTATACAATCGATACGTCGTACCGTATTGCATTCATAAATATGCAAGCGAAAATATGATTTTTCACTGTACCCTTCGTTAATCACGGCAATGTCTATTCGCGCGCCAATGAGTCGTGGATTTGCATAATGCTTTATTTCATAGATATATGCATAGATTCCTCCGCGATACGCACCATTAAGAATACAGATGCGTGCTTTTCTCCGGTGAAAAATTGAGTCCTTGTCTCAGCTCCTTTTCAGCTTCTTTTCAGCCTCTCCGGCGATACTTTACCTTCGATGACAAAGCGCGCATTTGCGCGAGCAAAAATGTCATATTTCCCGTGTTGCCGCGAAAAACCTCATGAATTTTAGCGACAGTGCAAACATTACGCGAATCCGTCGGCAACGTGTTGTGACGTCGATGTGCTTAATGGCTTTCGGTTTAATGGTCGCTCGAAACAGTCGACCTTTGTTACAGGACTCTCGCCAGCGACCTGTCGTATTATATGGCGCGCATTACGGGGGACATGCATTTTCGCGGATACGCTGCAATAAGCGGGTCTTCATTATTAATTACGCGAGTCCGAATAGCCGTCGAAACGAAAGCCAACAAGCCGTTCAGCTCCGACGTTCGAGGGGGAAACGAATTTTCAGCCATCTTCCTCAGCGCGGCCAACCTCATTTTCCACGTCAATTGCCGTTTTTCTATCCTTTCCTCGCCGAGATATTTATGCGACGGAATTTGTATTTCCCGACGTAAATGCCAGAGATACGCCTATTATTCGGCACGTGAAAGCTCGGAAAAAAGACCATCGCCGTTCGTGACTTTCGCGACGTGTGAAAAAGCGAGATCGTCGACGGCTTTACAGGACAACGACGACGACGACGAGGACGACGACAGTAGCTTAGCTCGATCGGCTGGAAAGTGAGGAATCACACGTCGCGGATGGAAATCTCCGGCGTCGTCGATGATCGCACCTTTTCTGTCCACCCTTCGTCGTTATATCTTTCACTTAATTATAAAAGAATGCACAATGTATCAAACTTTGTAGAAATTATAGTGGAGAAGACAAGAGTTAGTACAAATATCTGTTATACACTTTGTTCAGATGAGCTAAAATAAGTATAAACTGATGACCTCAAGAGGCTGTTGAGCAAAAAGATGGTGAAAGAACTTTGAAAGTCAGCAAAGACGAACGAAGACGACGAATCTCGTTGGTCCAGGGACACGTGTGTACGCGGAGAAAAATTGGCACGTGCCACGTCGGGTTTCCTGTCATCAATGGGCCTTTCTTACGGAGAATTCAGCCTCGCATCTGCATGGCAGCCATCTGCCACTCAGAGCCGCCTACACGGCCTATAAACGACGTCTCTCTTTTTTCAGTTCCTCTTCCCTCGACGAGTGACACGCGCCAAGGCGATAATAGAATAACAGTCCGTCACTTCGAGACGAAGTGGCGCGAGGGTTAAAGAGGGGGGATGATGAGCGAATGAAAAGGCACGCGAGGAAATAAGGGGGGACCTGTGAAGGGTGGGAAAGCAAAAGGGAGGGGAAGAAGGAAGACAACGAAGAGGCCGGACATGTAAAAGAAAAATAAAAATAAATACGAGGAGGTGGGGCAAGAGAACTGAGGAATAGTAAGAGAAAGTATTATAGTAGCAGAATAGGACCTTGATTATTCGAAGCAGAATAGAAAGGGAATAGAGGGTGTAATTCGAAAATGCCCCGCTGAATTTTCGACAGGCAGTACGCCCTGCTTTCCCTACGTCGTGGCAGATTTACTCGGCGAATGCCGACAATTTCTCCTGTCGCTTCGCCCCGAGGAAATTCCGCGGAAATCTCTACGGTGCATGACAAAAACTTGGGCCGAAGTTTCGCCCGGCGCCGTATATATACGTCCTTTCCGCTTCTGAACAGTAAAAGATGTCTGCCGCTCCTTCGAAAGGTTCTTACGTAGCTTCCGTTAATTATCACCCACCATTCGGAAGTGCTCGGACGGGAATCATACTTCCCGACAGATGAAAAAAAGCCTCGTCATGTACTTTAATTAGTGCAAATAAAATGTTTCTGTCACGCTTTCGTCCCGTTGAAATATTTCACCAACGTTTCTAATACAGCCCTACTTGCGTCGTATTAATTAAATTCCATTACACTTATATCACCGTGCCCGAAAAATTACCAGGCACGTATCAAGGTAGAGCGAAAGCAACGATTAACCAAATACCCTGTGCTATTTGAATACTTCTTCCGTGTTTTCATTTGAATTGAGAAAATGCGAGGAAATAAATTACGCGCACACGTTTATGATGGCTTCTACGAACACGCATTGCGAAATACTTACACGAATACCCGCAGTTTGCTTTTAGAAACTAACCCTCTGGCCACCCCCCTCGTCTGGCATGTATACCAAACTACGTTTGTACGAGACGCCATCGAAATATCAAAGCGCGTAGACTGACGTTTCTTTTAATATTCTTTGCCATTCCCGGCAATCCTGACGGCTGGCTCTGGATGCGTCTCCCTCTACTCATCTGAGAATGGAACGGCGGGGAGGGGCGGTAGAGCAACGTAAAACGATAAGATGGAAGGCCCGAAAGAAGTGAATCATTGGGAACTTCCGGAATATTACAATAGACCCAGGAATTAATTAACAAATGAACCGGTGATACGTGCCAATGTATAAGACTTTTTTAGGTAGAGTTTAATGCTTGCTTTTTTTTTTACATTCGACAGTTTTAAGAAGAGAATTTATTTGAAGCGTCTTAAGAGAATTACTGAGATTAAGTTTTTACTTTAAGGCATTGTCGATGCTTGGTTCCGTGTTGTTGGCTTTCGTGAGCCAATCGTCTAATTTGGACATAATTTTTTCGTTCTTTGCGATATGCACTAATCTCACACTAGTGCTATCTTCCATGCCAATCAGTTGTTGCAATTTCTTAACCTGTTGACATTAATCGATGATAAGATTTTGAAACACAAAAATTAATATATTACTCAAGGGTATGTAAAATACTGAACCTTTTCCAGCTGGCTTCTGTTGGTAGCGGCCGAGATCATATCATCCACGATAGCGTCGGGAAAAGAAAAACTGAAACAAACAAATAATTAGTTATTGATCTGTTTTATTGCACTTCGTGCGTTAACTCACGTGGTCATTATCCTTTCATGATTATTCGTGAAATAGTCGATCGCAAAGTCCAAGTTCTCCTTGTTATTATCGATCATGAACCGATAAGTTCCAGTAGTCAGATCGCGAGGAATTGGCGATGAGTCAGAGATCATTAGATTCATGAAATTCTCTAAAATAGTGCTATTTTGCACGCAGGTGAGGAAAGGGACTATCTCTTCGACGTGTGTCGTCATATATATGTCGTAAAATTGGTTCCAGAACTGTTCATCAGCCTGAGCTATACCCGCGCAGAAAATCCATGTTCGCTTGTCGTCCAGCATTCTGGTATTAGAGATAAAATAAATTGTCAATGACTTTAAGCGTATGGGAAGGGA
This sequence comes from Hedychridium roseum, assembly GCA_963989215.1. Classification (NCBI taxonomy): domain Eukaryota; kingdom Metazoa; phylum Arthropoda; class Insecta; order Hymenoptera; family Chrysididae; genus Hedychridium; species Hedychridium roseum. Next base: position 5,368,420 of record OZ022317.1, on the reverse strand, counting down.
ATTATTTTTAGCAAGAAAATCTCAAGTCGACCTAAATGTTTCCTTTTCCACGTTAGGATTCTCGATGATATCTTTTAACTGACGAGCAGCAGCTTCAAAGCATTGTGGATTTCCGAGACGACAGCCGACAAAGCGAAGTTTCATTCTGAGAACTTTATTCAAGTCACTCTCGTCCGGTCCGTCGTCGTAACCTATTTTGTCGATGACTTTTCCCATGAGCCCTAACAAGTGCGACTGGAATGTCAAACGTAAAAATGTAAATAATCTCAATCCCCTGAAATTTTTGGTACAACTTTACCTTGATCAAATCGCTTCTTTCGAGAAGCGAAATGTAAGAAAACAAATCGTCTATGACGTAAAGAGCCGCCTGCCAAGGGATGAAATCGTCCTCGCGTGACAAATAATTCGTGATTTCCAGGTAAATCACGGGGCTAATTTTGCCAGCTAACATCATATGATAAGCGTTGCTTATGATACTCGCCCGATTCAACGGGGGAATCTTCGTGAAATCGTCGGAATTCAGATATTTCGCGATTTTTCGCCAGTTAGGAATGTCGTAATTCACGCAATAATAGCCTACGACAGAAAAAACCGGACAATGTCGGCAAACGAAGATAAAATTTTCTAGCAATATCATTGTTCCTTTGCACTCACCCGTGTGCTGTATATTAAAGATGACCCAGTCGTCTGCATCGGCTCCGGAAATGTTGGTTTTCTCGTCGGTGGGTTTGAGCCAATGGGTGGGTATGGTCTTGGAAAAATCTGGATTAGATTTCGTGGCGAAATTCAACGGTACCCACCATTTCGTTTGGTCGTCCTCGTCGTTCTGATAATCTCTGCGTAAAGCGCGAACGGTCACTTGCGTTATCGTCATTTCGCCGGTGGTGTAATCACGAGTGACGGTGACCAGCGGGTAATTGACTTGTTCGATCCAGGGTAACATCACCTCCGACAAGTTCAACCCGCCGTTGGGCACGTCCGACTCGTCCAAAGCGTTTTGTAGTGCGACAAACAGATCCTCCGACGTTGCCGCGCCATACTCGCTGGACAAGCAAATCACGGCATATAATTCACGCCTCTGTCGCACGATAATTAATTCCCAAGTCAACTAAACCCAACGCCGACACGGCGGAACGCGCGAGCCAATTAAAATCCCCACTCAGTTACGCGAGCCATTATTTCTAATTCGATCGTACGAAATGAACGTATTAAATTGTAATGCCGTACTGTGCATTCACGTAGCTGACAATACCCTTGTGAAAAACATCTTCTGTTAAGATATGGGACATCATACGAACTATGGCTGCACCTAAAACGACAGCAAAAAGGCTAATGTTGAATCGCCAACCATTCACCAGAAATCCTTTTTTTTTTTTTATACCTTTACGATAGGTTATAAAATTGAAGACTTTTCTTATGTTCAAAGTGCTGGTGACGTTTGGTCTTATAGAGGGAACGCGAGCAGTTGTATCCATCGTGAAGAGATCTTTCAAGATCACATTTGTCACGAAAGATTCTTCCGCTCTCCAATCTGGATTCACCTGAAAACCGAGTTCTGTTTGCGTATCGCAAAACTACAGCAATCGTATGTTCAGTTACTTATGAGAAAATCCTAAAAACCTTGTCGATGATGTAGTATTGGTAGTAGACGGCGAAGGCTTCGCTGAGCCACAAATCGTTCCACCATAACGGGCTGACTATATTTCCAAACCACTGATGAGTTAATTCATGGGCCACGAGCATAGCCGTCATCTGCTTTTGGAGCACGTTATCTTTTTTCTCGTCGTACAAGAAAGCATCCTCCCTTAGGAATGTAGAAAATCGATTGAAACACAGGCGAAATTACAAGACTATTAAATTCGATAAAATAAATGAGTAATAATTTTCATATCTTACATGTATGTAATTGCTCCCCAGTGTTCGGTTGCTCTGCTGCTATAGTGTGGGATGGCAATGTGATCCATCTTGGGTACCCTGACGGTGCTATTCATGTATTCGGTTAACGCTGCCTCGCATTTCTCTGCGTATTCGTGCATAAGTTGCGTTGAGTTCAAAGCGTTTGGCCGGGACCAGACGTTAATTGTGCCATCTCTGTTTGGCACCTTCGCGTAATTCTGGACGACGACGACCACGAGGTAGGTGGACATGGGTGGGGTAGTCTCGAAACGTGACCACATTCTGCCGTCAACGTCGACCTCTGACAGTTCATAGGACGGCATGTTCGACAGCACCGTGTAATTCTCGGAGTGCTTGACAGAGATGTTGAAAGTGGCTTTTAAGGCGGGCTCGTCCCAACAGGGGAAAGCCATGCGAGCGGTCGTCGGCTCGAAATGCGTCGTTGCCAACCATCTGTAAAATAGCAAGCAAAAACTTGCGGGAATCCCGCGAAAATCCCTCCTAAAATGCGCAGTAATCCTCGTGCTACTCTCGCTACTCTCGCTACTCACACTTTCTCGCCTTTGTCATTGGTATAGTACGATCTGTAGAACCCTACGTAATGTTCATCGTTGATATAGCCCTGGTACTTGAGTCTAAGGGTGTAAATACCAGGTTCAAGAACTTTCCCAAAGACTAGCTTGAGGATCTGCGTGTCGGTGTTGTAATCATGTTTCAGTGGAACGAAAACCGCGCCGTCTTTGCGGGTAACACTGCTGAGGTCCTTGTCGATGGTCAGATTTAACGTGTGCAAAAGGACCATTGTCGTCGGTTGTCGCACCTCAAAATCAATGCTCGCCTCACCGTCGAAGCTGAAATTCCCATCGATGTACGGGATCAGCGCGATATCGTAGTGGATCGGCACGGTGTCGTTTGGAAGACGAATGTCCAAGTCATCGTCGATCGGATCATACGGATTAACAGGTGCCGCGAGGACACAGGGCGCCAGGATGATCCAGGACGATAAGACAAGCAGCAGAAACCTCGCGCTTAACGCCATCCTTCGCTAAACAATATTCATGTAAAACTCAACAAATATTGTTACATTTAATGCAACGTTTTTCCCAAGCTTGTGATCAACTTTCGCCTTACCTTAAAGAAGGAATTTAATTCCGAAGTGAATTCTGCTGCTTGGCACAGCGACGAGACGTGCTTAAACTAGCGGAAACGACCACGGCCGAATTCTAAAAACTATCTAACGATGCTGATATTCCGCCCTCCTATTTATGGCTTGTGTATAAGTGAAAAACAGCGTGGCAGGAATGCGTTAAGAAACTCAAGAGCCCCGACATACTCGCGGATGATGCGGCAACTTCGCAAATCCCTATCAATAAAACATACGGGACTACATTATTTATAGTCAACAAGACAATGTCGTAATACGCTGTGACATTCCTACGTTATTAATTTTTCATTTTCCGCTAGATTGTATTTTATGTCGTCCTTAATGCTCATAAACAGAAATTGAGCGAAACGGAAAGCAAAACTAATATCACTTTCTCACAGTTGAGAGCAGTACCATAACATTGAAGATGGTCGAAATATTATTTTTTAAAACGTTGGAAAACGTATGCCGTGGGCAGGAAAATTTTAATTTCCGGAGAATTTGAAATCTCATTGTGTTTGCATGACCTATGATAACAATTGCCGGCAAGGACGAATAAGTGCACGCAGCATATTCTCACCGATCCGCAGAAGGTCGATATGAAATATTCACTTATGAAAATGGCAATTCCCTGCCACCTGGATGGGTTGACCCAGCTGTTCTATCGGCGTGTCCGAGCCTGGAGGCGTCAAATGACAGAGTGAATAATTTACGCGATTGACCTACGGCCCTCGTTATGCGGTTGCTCTGCCGCTAATGTGCCCGGCCCGAGTGAGCCAGCTTAAACGAATTAACAATGTAGACGACCAGTCGTGCCTTCCGTATAATTACAAACGTGATGATACATCACGTGTCTCGGATTATCTCACTTTCTGCCTTTCCGCAAGATAAGCGTCGAGCTAATTCCACCGAAACTCTGAGACAGTTGGCTGCGCGTTAAACCAAAACGAAAAGAAACCGTCTACGCTGCCGTATTTCCGATTCGAAGAACACTGGGTAGGGATAGAGCTTTAATGTGCGAATTAATTTCCACGCCACGGGTAAACATGTTAGGAATGCCGCATGAAATTTCGATGTACTTGAAACGCGATAACGACAGACACCGGGCTAAGGGTTGACGGGAAGGGGTAAGCAGGTTAGATGGATATTTTATGTTTGAGGGGCTAGTAAGCCTCTGATGTATCGCTAAACCTGTGGAGTCAGCGCTGCCAGCCCGACAAACTGGACAATCCGATTCCAGCCGAGCCAGACTCTCTGTCCATTCGTCCCAGCTTTCCGTTCTACGGCTCGCGGGCGTAAAAAGGAACGGCTGGGGGGTGGGGGGATGAAAAGGGAGCGAGTGGGGGTGGGTGCCGAGTGAAAGGTTGAAAGGGTACGCGGGAGCGTAGAAAATACTTTGGCAACGCGCGAAATTTCTGTCCCTCTGTGCACGCACGACAAACTCGCTAGAGAAACAAATTGTAATCCCGGACGATTGGATTCCGAAATTGGCCGCGAACGTCGCCAACGACGCTCCGTCCAATAAAACGGATTAAATCAGCGAAACGCTAAAATCGCGTCGAGGGTACGCGTCGACGTTCTCGCGGTGCATCGTGGGAAATCGTACGGAAGGATCAAACGGCCATGAAACTACGGGAAATGCTTCCTCAATGCGATCTCGGCGTGTAAATGAAATTAAGAACCTCATTCACGTTTTTTTCCCTTTGCATTACAACACACGTGCCATCGTAAAAATTGGTATTACGGTAGACGTGAGAGGAGAATCCGTTGATACCTAGGATTGGCCCGGGGGTAATGAAAAGAATTGTCGTGGTCGTTTTTGGTGTTGCCTCTCCTCGTTCGGTGGTAAATGCTGAAAACGCAAATAGAAGAGCGGGTGGGTGCCCTAACGACGAGTTTGAGGAGACCGGGGATGGGGTAGAACGTGAGTGTCATGTAAGTAGAAAGACTCATTATGCAGTCAGACTACGAGTCCCTTCAAAGGCAAAGTCTGCCGTTGTGTGCGTAGCTGGAGAGTCGGAGAAACCCAGCTCTCTAGGATCCTCTAACCCTCCCCTTTGCCCCTCTCCGTTCTTTCCCTCCGACGTTTCTCCACGTCCCTGCCTTATCCCTCTCCTCGTCCTTGTCCCTTACCGTTTATCCGCTTTCTTGCTCTCCTTGTTTTTCATTTTCCTTTGACTTGGCCCCCTCTTCTCGGTACATCCTGTTTTCTCTAAGCTTATCAATTTCCCCTTTCCTCGCCTTTCTTTCCGTGTGTCTCGTTTGCTCTTGGTCGACGTTTCCCCCGTCATTTCTCCGGTCTCTCTTGTTGCCTTTCGTCCCTGTGTCTGTCCCTGGAACCGACGGTAGGAGAACCGGCGGTACAGCGACAGCAGTCGTGGTTAGACCGGCTCATTGTCACCCAATGGCGACCTCGACGTGCGCGCGGTCCTCCAACTTCCTCACGGAAAAGGAAGTTTGGTTACTCTCTCGTTCCGCTGAACTTTGTCCCGCCGGAGAACCGAGGCTGAAAGGCAGGCGGACCGGTCGGTCGACCCTGGAACGGGGGAGGGCGGAAGGGGGAGGTTATCACCGCGGCAGAGGACAGACTGTGCGGACAAATTAGCACCGGCCTCGGGTCACAAGTATAATATGCCACGATCCGAAGGCACCGCATGCTATGATCTCACGCTACGCAGAACCGGAAATATACGCTTTTCACGCATGAGAATAATAAACTAGCGTGCCACAAGGCTATCGACTAATAAGCCGTAGTTTAACAATTCGCGCGGGAACGACCAGCCACGCTGTTTAACAACGTAGATCGATTAAAAAAATAAGTCTGATATTCTGTACGTTGCACGGATGCGTTTTTACAGGCTGACAGAAATTTCCTTTCCCGGGATCTACGTTGACGCTGGGAGGAATATTGAAAGTCCGCCGAGTGTGCCAATCAAAATCCTATTAATTGCGTCCTTTGATTTACACGTTGCCGGGGCGAAGTTATATAAAGTTATCCGGATGATTCGCGGAAGCTCGGGCTGAGAGGGAGAGCAGGGAAAAAGCACGAGGGAATGTCCCAACTTTTCCCGAGAAAAACTCAAAGAGCAGCTCTTTAAGGATTGGCCTGCCGAGGAGATAACCGTAGGCGCGGGAAAGGCCACGGATCGACGAAGAAAAACTTATGAGAGGAAGGCCTGGAGGGGTAGGTGAAGGGTCGACAGGGAAGAGGGAGGGAGGGGGACAGTAGCGAAAAGTCCGACTGAGAGTCCGCCTTAAGTTTCCGGAGTTAAGTTCCCCGGGCGAAGTCGATGGAGAACAATTTTTCATAAAGGATCGACGATCCGCGATGAGGACCGGGGAATCCGTTTGCGAGGTTTCTCGGTGGTCGCGCGCCGCCGAGTTTAAAGTTCAATCTCGGCGGATACTTGCAACGGTAACTGAAGCCAACGGAAGCTGACGCGCCGGGATAATTTATTCGAGACTCGAATTCCATAGACGCCAGGATTTACGTCCCGCGGACGAATTACCAGCGTTGAATTATGGACAAGGAAATCATGTAATGCCTCCTAACTCCTGCGGGAAGACAGATAATTCGTCGATCGTTACTGCCTTTACGATTTTCGGCCTGTACGGTATGTGTATCTGACGGTCTCTCTCGCCAGACGGAATTCCCCCGGTTAAAATTCAATATCGCGGAAACACGTCGGCGATATTATGATATTTCTAAACTCATAATACCGGCTAGATAACGCGCGGTGACGTGGGGCGAGGGGACGCCGCGGGAAATAAGGAATAGAAGTGAGACGAAGGAAAGGGGACGGGGCTGAGGGAGAGAGAAGGGGCGAATCGAGACAAGCCGGCCCCATATTGGAAGACGTCTAATACCGGGTCACAGCAGCCGGGGAGCCTCCCACGTAGCTGCAGCAAACATTCTGAATACGTTTAATATCCACATAACCCCCGTGATAACGGGTGACCGGTGTGGAACCGAAACTCAGCTGCCTGCCGTCTTATTCTCCCAGCGATTGAACGAAAAAAGAAGTCATAAGCGCACAGCCCATTCCTCCCGAAATGCTAATATTCTATTCCGAAAATAATCACGTTAGGATCCTTCCTCTTTGTCGACAGCCAACACAGCCTTTCGAGAAGCGAGCAAATATTGATTTTATTTTTGCCTAACAAGCATCGGGTTAACGTCAGTGGTCATCGTAGGAATCATTTTTTGTTACTGTCAATTTCGTAACGTCAGATGTATCTTAATGAAAGCACGGATGGAAGTGTGCATCGACATATTTGACGTATCGATCCTAAACGGGAAACACGTTGCGGTTACGAACCTTTTGAGACTGTCGGGCCTCTCTTTCCGGTCGTTGGAAGATGGCGAAATTCAATTTACACATCCTGCTACGAGGACACTGGCCGTTCCGCCTGAAAGATGTCTTTATCGCCTGGACGTGCTGCGATAATGTAACACCGCCGGGAGGTAATGGAAGTTATGATATATCATGGCGCAGTGCACGATAAGTAAAGAGGACGGGAGTGAAAGGGATAGATAGATAGATAGAGTGTACGGGGGATCATCCCGAAACCCCATAGCCGCTGTCTTAATACCGGACTGTGAACAGCCGCGAGGGCTTTTACTCAGCCAGCCAACGGTATATGGCCTTGTATACGTCGGATTAAAATCCGTCCCTGTGACGGAGCACCTTACGGAAACAGCGACTAACCTTGGCCACTATTTTTCACCTTTGAAATATACAAACTTACCCCAAGAACATCTCGTGAAATTTGACAATAACTGTGGCCGATGAAGAAAAACATATATCATATAAAGTAATTATTCTAACATCTTGGATGCTTCGCTTTTAAACTGTGGATGATGAAAAGAAAAATGTTGATTTGGTAAAACGTCGTTACTCGGTATCCTCGTGGACGTTAGGTAAGAGACTCTTCTTTGACTCGCTCGTGCCTGAAAGTAATCTTGATAATTTTACACGGGAGCAGAGCAGAATAATTTCTTGCGGCGAATGGATATGGAGCGGCCGCTCTTCCGGAAGGAAAAAAGTGATTTACGTTCCGGCGAATGTATCCGAGGATCCGAGCCTAATGGGAAGCAGAGGCTTAATTACAGGCCCTGGCGGATATTAAGGGTATGCACGGCAGCTCGGTATAAATGACGGCGTGGTTGTCGTGTGTACCTATTGGCTGAAATTGACTGGGACACGTGGACGTGAAGGGGCGGGGGTAGCAGACACCAAGGACGGTTAGAAGATACACGAATACAGGTGGAAAGTGCCGCACGAACGAAGAAGAACGAGGTAGGCAGAACAGAGGGCAAGGATAAAGGATTAGACAGGATGCCGAAAAAAGATGGACACGTAGGATGGGGGTGGAGGGAAGAGGGGTAACGGCTTGGAGATTGTCGACGGTGTTAGACCAGGCCGGCGGCATTAAAAGGCCATAATTCAAATTCTACTGGCAGCTCGAAAATAAACCAATTAGGATCCTCTATGAACGGATATTAAGATCCTCGCCCGAGATACAGGCCCGTCGCCCGACGCGTCGTCATCCTCCCTCTGAAACTGATCCCCCTACACACATCGGTGTTGCTCTCTCGTGAATTTCCGCACCTGCTAACGCTGCGCGACAGACGTGCCTGCCGCTAAGATCAGCTTCCCTAACAGCCTGCTAACTACTTTCACCGATAATTACCAGCATCGACCTACGGGCGATCAAAACGACGGGGAAGTCAGAAAATGTCTCCATGAAGACACAGAAAGTGACACTTCAAACGGGTGAACCTTAAATATACTAGAAACAATGATTTATCGTTCCGAATAAAATTGTTTGTTTTAAATAACTTTACGTTGTTTTATTTCCTTTCCCACGTACGTATGGCATTTTAATGAATTCCGTTACGTCAGGATGGTGGAATTTTTTTGCTGACGGTACCATCGTTGTGGACAATTATATTTTTCCGAGGTGCGTGGGGTGAGTCATTGTTGTTGTCAGAAATGTCTATAATTCACCGGCGATTGAACTTGAGCAGAGCGTGTATTTTGTTGGAGGGTAGTAGGTACACGACGCGTCGTTCGGTTGGCCGATAGAATTTTTCGACGCGGATCGCCGAGGGTTCAGCGAGCAACCCAATTACCCACTCGAACGCCCAACCGGATTTGAATTATTTAATTTGCCCGGATAATCGAGTTGTCCAATTTCGCATCTATCCGCTTCACACGCACGGCTCGTCTTTTTTCCCGTCGTTAACGGAAGGAAATAATGACCATTACCCCACGACGAGAACGCAATTGACGTTATCGATTATTTCGTGCGCGCGGAAAAGGCCGTCAGGGCTTTCGAAAATACGCAGAAATCGTATTTATCTGATGTTTCAATCCCCTCGCCGACTGGATCGTGGCTTTTTCTTCGGCAATATCCCATCGACTTTTCGTATTCATTCGACATACAGGACGGTACACAGTGGCTGCATTTAAATTCCTACGGCGCAGTCAATCATGAGGACTTTCAGCGGGAATCAGCAACCAAGCGAAACAGGGGAAAACCAATACTTGCTGGAAAGACTCACCGAGCGAATGAATCTTCATCCTTGGTCCAAAGGCACAGTTTCCTTGCTGCCACGCTGTGCGCTCGATAAACGAAAGTTAATGGAAACAAGATGTCCCGAGGAAGGAACGAAGTAGCTCTTAGGCTCGTGTACAAACAGATTTTGTCCCCGATTTGCGGGACGTCTAAGCAAAGCAAACACGGGTAAACTGGTAGGCCGTGGACACCCGTTAGATCATCCTGGAATATTCGCAGGACCTGAGCCGTGGGAGATATCCTTCCGTGTGTACTTTACAGTCGATCGGTCGGTCAGCCAGTCGAGCGTTGCACCGAACATATCTGCCGATCCGATCTACGATCCCTTCGGTCACGCGACATTTTCCTGCTCCTACGTTTAACTACGCCGAGATTACATTATGCCCGACATGCACGGCAGATACGCGTAATCGGCCAGTTTGCAGGGATTTACCGACATGCGAGGATGCCTCCATTCAAATTACGTTCATCTTCGCTGCATTCTTCAACGTCCGCCACTCATCGCCGTATCGGGCCAACTACATCGCGATGATAATCGAGAGATCGATCGGCGCAAACATGTTCAACGAGCGTTGATAATCATCCTTTCGACGGTCAAAGCCGTGACGTTTGTGCAAGGGATATCGCAATTTTTCGTATAAATCGGCCAGCCGAGGTATTTCAATTTGCCGCATTTCTCTATGATCGCACGGCTGCCGAAGGGTGCGCAGGAATGCCAAGAGGGTGCAAAGCTCGGGGAGGACAGTCGGGTAACGCGAACGTGTGTGTCCATGGAGGAATATGGTCGAGGGGGGGGGGGGCAGGGGGGAGCGGAAGGAGCGAGATAAGAATGAGGAAGCGGATAAAAATTACAAATCTCAGCCATATATTCCCGGTGAGGATGGTCTGCCGGTGACTTGGACGGCGAAACCTGCCAGCCCTTACCACTTTCCCGGCACGAGTAGCCTTCACATACGTCAGCAGGAGGCACACACGACACTGTCATTCCGCATTCGCAGGTCCCGGTCCTCAGAGTCGTCGACCGTCACTTCCAGACACACGAGCCCAGCGGAATCGTTATTTCCGGCCCCCACCACGAGAAAATGCAATTCGAACGTGAAATGACTCGCGACAACCCCGTCCGCTGGCCCACGTTACGTACCCTTTTATCTGACAAGAACGTTTGTTTCGGCCCCGAGCGACCCAACGAAAATTAGACGGTACAATAAACGTATCCTTCCAACTCCGTACCTGTGGCTGCAGTTACGTAAATTTTCCGGGGACTAACCGTGTTTGCGTTACGATTAAACGTTCTTATTTTCTTTTGCACCGTGTATTCGTTCCGAAAATATACACTATCGTTGGTCGAGATATCTCGATGTGGTATTTGTCGAAACAGCGATAACTGTTAGAGCGTCGGTAATAGCATTATTTACTCTTCGTAAACACAATGAATCGTTACGATTCTATCGATTTGTGTTGTACCTGGCTATTTACAATTCCAGATAACGAAGATGAAAGTGTTGTCCGCAAAACTCACCGGATATACTCGTTTTGCAAAGAGAAATTTCATTATTGACATTATTTCGTCAAACGGACTTTCAAAGTGTCAAAAGAATTATCGGATTCGAAATTGCGAAAAAGAGGGATCTATATTTTGCCGAGTGATCGACGTCGTGTTTATTGGAGCGGAAAAAACATAATGTCAATTAATCCTCATACGTATTTCTCCTTTCGTCTATTTCAGCGTTTGCTCCAGTTTGTGCATTAATTAAAGAAGACTCGCGGTGGTTATCGGCACGGTTCTCAAAACGGAAACAGGATGAGGGTTTTGCACGTAGTCGGAGTTCCCTGTAAATCAGCCCAAGTCGAAATGGCCATAGATAAAGGGGGCAAAAACGGGGGCGGATCCTTGCCGAATACCCGGCGGAGTCTCCGATAAGCATGGCGAGTAATGAGTAATAGGCTGCTTATTTTCCAACTTTCTTTCTTGAAGAAGGGCAGGCGAAGGGGGGGGGGAGGAAGACGGTGGGGAGACGGGCCGAGCCGGACGCTCGGAAGTGCTGGTAGATAATACTATTAATTTACTTCCAAGAATCGTAAAATTACGATGAAACTTTAAATTGGATATTTTATCCGACAATCTCGTACTCCGCTCGCTCAAGCCTCACTGCCCACCACCCCCTTTTCCCAGGTGCGGGCCGGTTCGTCTTCTTTTCTACCGCATTTCTTCCCACCGCAACGCTCCTCCCTCGTAAACTAGCCGGCAGAAATGAAATCCAATAATATCGAGAATGTTCTTTTATTTTCAAACGTGAACGATAAGACTAAAGTGTCAAGGGAGTAAAATTAAGTACATTATTGTATTTAGACTCTATACCGACTGGTGTTTTTCGGTTCTTCCTTTTCGTTCCTGGTCAGGTGTTTCATTCATTTATTTCTCTCCTTCACCATATTCCATCTCGAATTTCCTCTGACGTGCGTGCTGTTCACCGGCAATTTTACCGCACCGTGGTGGTTAACCCGATCAAAGAAATTCTCGTGGATTTTTAAAACAGTGAACGTTCGGACCGACGTTTACCATTTAAAGCCCTAATAGAATGGCCAAGAGAATAATGGCGAATTACGGACGAACAAAAAACCAAAGCAACAAAAGGAACATTGAAGAAGAGAGAAAACTGGACAGGGAAATGTCTTCCACTGAAAGGATTTATATATTTCATGTTAATTTTATATTATAAAAATGTTTTACGGCGTGGAACATTTGATTCGAGAGATACATTTGATTTTAAAAAATTCACCAGAGCTTACATCATCGCCGGCGAACGCGAAATGGGAACGAGGAGATAAGTATGCCAGAGGAAAAAGGGAGTAGACCGTAAACGATAATCGGCGAATCAACCATTGAAATCGTCGGTAACGAACATGCGTACGAACCTCAGAGTTAAGCCCCTATTCATCCATCGTTCTCCGCTTATTTCACACCCCCTTCTCCTCCGTTACGTGAGATCCGGCGGCACCGCGAGGCTTAAAGGGCTTTACAAGGATTTCCTGCGAAACCCCCCCTTTGCTCTTGTCGAATCGAGCCTGCGCCCCGCTCATTCTTTTGCATCTTTTTCCACGTAACCGCGGTTCCTCCTTCCTCTCACCTCTTGGACGCTCCGCCAGCAAGCTAATAAACTTCGTCAATTTAGATTAACCGACTAACAATTTGATCGCCACGAAAACGGTAAAATGGCCATAGGAATAATTTTAGCGCAGAAGTGGGCACTTTTAGTGGGTACGCAGGGAGTTTATAACGGCGAGCACTTCGACGGGCTTACCGCGGTAATTTCGACTGCATATTACAAAACGTAATGCCCGTAGGAACGGCGAGGTAAGGGTGAAAAGAAGGACGGGCGTTTCGCTGAGCTTGCTGGCCGGATTCTCTGCGGCGACGTTATATTCGCGCCTTTGCGAAGGAGCGTCGAGCGCAAAGAAGAAAGCGGAGTGGAGAGGGTATAAATGCGCCCGTAATATGACAAACATGACAAGATTTCCTAGTTGCGGTCCTCCACGTTCCCCTCTCTGCTTTCAGGCGCCCTCTTTCTCCTTCCGGCCCGCTCTTCTATCCGTCTTCCTCCGTCGAAGGGGGTAGTCTGCATACACTCGCTCTCACCGCTACTGAAACGAACCGCAGACAAGCAAGCAAGCAACCAGGCGACAACAAGCAACCAAGCAAGCAGACGCTTTCAGTCCCTCCACTCCTTCTCCTTCAAACCTTCCCTCCCCTTCCCCTCCCCCACCCCTCGCAGCGCATTAACCTTAACGACCTTTTAGCGGAGTTCTTTTTTCTCGGGCGTGCGCGAGCGCGAGGCCACGGATTTTTTCCTGCCAGTTCCTGAGATTGCCTTGTCGCCAGCTCAGCGCCTCTTAATGTTAGCTTTTTCTATCCCACCCCCCCCCCCTCCCCCCTTCCGCCGGCCGCACTTCTACCCTTCTGGCTCTTCTATTCCGAACGCCGCCATCCCCTCAGTTTCCTTCCTTTCTTCCTCCCCCGGCCCTCCGCGCTATCCGAACCGTCGACGTTTGAGTTTTGATGCGCTATTACCGCTTTTTCCTGGGTGGCAAGCCTGTCTATCCCCCCCCGGGACGGAATTTTACAGCGATACGCAGGGATATTACGCCGCCGGAGATTTCCGTGGTTAAGTAACACTAAGGATAACGACGTGTCCTTAACCACTGTCGAGATTGCCGTCACGATTTTCTGTCGATGGTTGTGCCCAACTCAATGGATTGGGGCAATTTGTACAAAACGCGGAACGTATTTCTCAGGGATCTATTTCCTCGAGGAATAATTTTTTTCGCGGCACGAGCGATACTTTCTCGCGAAATTCTACATTTCCGGGGAGTACAGCTACTCGTAGCGGATGCAAAATGCGAAAAGGATAATCTCACCGGGACCCGTATGACACGGCGCGTAACACGGAGTAACTTCAATGGAAGGAAAGTCCGTGAGGTACGTGTAACGTAGCGTCTTTACGACGTTCCGTAAACTCGCTAAAAATTTTTCTCGCTCCTGCCTCCGTTTGGAATCTCGTTTGCGACGAACGCGCGCTGAATATCGAGAAGCTTCTGCGTCGCGGAATACGGGACTTGGTCGGCCATTGAAGTCTTCGTTCCACGCGGAGGATCGGCCTGTCCCTCTGGAAAAGAAGGTCCAACGATATTTATTAGAAGCACGAGGCAGTGCTCGCATAATCGGTTCCTCGTCGAAGGGGCTTTCTATCGCGCCGAATCGTCACATTCATTTATCCCTTTCCTCGGTGAATTTCGGGATTTCACGGTACTGCCTCTTTGTCGAATCTCCTGGAAATTAGCGTTGACTTTCTCCGGTCCTGCCGGGCCCCGGGAATTGCCTGAAAAAAATGTTGGTAAAATCTGCGGATCCAGCGGGTTCTCCGATATCTGCGCCTGTGTGTCCCGAGCGTTCCCTGTAAATTTTCCGCGCGAACGCCCGGCCTGTGTAAACTCGCGCGCGAATAAATTCACTTGTTATGAGAGCACCGCGGCCCACGCGTCCGACGTTATCGGACGAAACGCGTCGGAATTGCTTAACGAAACGGAATCGCCCTTCCTCTCCGTTCTACCCTCTCCCTACCCTCTCCCCACCTCCTCCGCTTCCCCTTTAGCCCGTTGTTTCTTTCCCCGTGGTCCACCTTGCGCTCTTCCCTCTCCGCCCTTCATTCCTTCAACTTCACAAACCGTAATTCCGCCTTTCGTGTAAAAATATCGGAAAATCCTGGAAAACGGTTCACCATTTGGCCATCGAAATTCCACGTTTACAGGAAATATGCTGCTTGCAGAGGAATTTTTTTTCATGGATTGACGCGCGTTTTATTTGAGTGAAAAATCTCAATTAAGGAAATTGCTGACAACCAATCAAACCTTCGCGCATGACAAAGCCACGTTAACAATTGTAAAGGAAATCATCAACGACGTAATCGCCAAATCTGCATTTATCACACAGATTTATTATTTGTCCATAAGCTCAGAAAAATCATTTCTTTATTTTTCCTTTTCCTCTGCCAAACAATGTATTCCTACTGACTTTACGGCCGTTCCTTGTCGGCCTTCGTTATGTTTTCCCCGCGAGAAAAGCAGTGATACAAGCTGAACGTACGGGATTGCTGTGATTCGACAACAAATTTTAATCATCATACCGCCAGTGGATTCTCGCTCATCCGATATTAATCCAAGCGTTCGCAGTGCCGATATTTGCACGGCAGTTTCGTGCGTGTGTGTGTGCGTGTGTGTGTGTGTGTGTGTGTGTGTGTGCGTCCGTGAATCGGCGTGCGTAACCGCTGCGGGAAGTTGAAAACATTTAAACGGCCGCTGCTCGTCAAATCAATCACATGGAAAGGGTCGCACCGGATGATACGTATCTACGAAATATATAAATATTTTCCGCGGCCCGTGACCGTTTAATGGACGCTCTCGGTCCAGTTTCGGTGTGTGTATTTCCGTCTGCAAAAAACCAGATAAAATCGACACCGGGGCACATTTCGCAAAGGGTAAACAGAGGTCGATCACGTTCACGGCCACTACGCGTAATTTTCTAATTGCGTTTGATCGTCTTGAAACACGATTGATGTGTAAGGTCGATCATTAAAATGCAGTTAATGCCCCGGGGGTATTGTATAGGGATTTTTTTTATTTCCAATCGATGCCTCTTCCCCCCGTCTGGCTTGGTAGTCGGCGCGTAATGTTATTCGGAATTTCCAGACGCGCCTGGCAGGAATTCCAGGAACCGATCCGCGAGATGCTGCACTTTATTCGATGCAATCAAACGGCAGGCTCTGTTCCCCTGCCTGCTCCCTTTAGCGCATCCAGGGTCGGCCCTGCGGGTAAACATTATTATTCATGGCGTCGTATCGTATTACAACGAACGCACACGGCTGCACGCAAATACGTGAACGTGCCCAGGGTGTACGTTGCTTGAAGGTCCCTCGCTGTGTAAGCGTCTCACGAATGAACGTGGCAAATTATTAGATAACTCCGTGAAAGGCGTGGGGGCAGAGGCAGAAACGGCTGAAGAGTAAAGTAATTTCCTTGGCCATTTGGCCATTTTCAAAAAATAGTCGCAAGATCGTCAAAGATTTCTCTGAAGGAAATGTCCCGGTAAAGGATACCGCTGTCGCAGGGGGAACTTCTTTTTCCCGGTTGTGTTTTTCGCGCTAGAGACGGAATGTCGGGAGCTTGTACGTCTCCTTCTAATTTGATTCCCTTCGATCGGTCGTTAACGAAGTGCAAACGTAACGAAGACCCGAGGGCCGACGGACGGAAATCCGCACCGTTTAAAAGCAACGGTCGAGGAATTTTCCGTGGCGAAGAGGGCAAAAACCGGTAAAGCCTTTGGAGAGGAAGGCTTTCCGCGGTTGCAGTTCCGGACCTTCTGTCGATAACAAAAGCAGTATCGTCGGGCGACGTCGGACGACACTCGGAATAACCAATCAGAGCTCGCAATTAGGAAGTCCTGGCGGGCCGGCCGGCGAGAAGTAGAAGAAATTAAAGAAAAACGAGGGAAAGGATCTCTCAACCACCCGAACCCACCCACTGTCGACTCCTCTTTCT
Organism: Hedychridium roseum; assembly: GCA_963989215.1. Classification (NCBI taxonomy): domain Eukaryota; kingdom Metazoa; phylum Arthropoda; class Insecta; order Hymenoptera; family Chrysididae; genus Hedychridium; species Hedychridium roseum. Next base: position 5,351,706 of record OZ022317.1, on the reverse strand, counting down.
CCCTTTTTCTCTTCCCAGTCGGCCCCTCTCGTTCTCCGTCGTGCAGATAGGACCTGAATTTCCAATGCAGATAACTACCGTCGGCAGGCCCGGCGAAGGGAATGAAGAATAATCAGAGCGAAGACAGGAAAAAAAGGAGGAGGAAAAAGACGAGGAAAGTGTGTAAAGGTGCGGTAGTAGTCTCCGGCAAGAGAGAAAGGGAGAACCGACACGTGGATCGGAAGAAACTTTAATGACATTTCTTATTTCTAGCCGACTCCGCACGCTCGCTGGGCAACCGCGACACCTAGTCTTATATGTATATACCCCTTCATCCTACTTTTCTTCCACTCCAACACTCCGCCGGGGAATGTATATCGCAGACGTCGAAATGTCCAACGTAATTGACTTCCTGCCAAAGTTTGTACACTTTCCCATCGATTAATGCACTTTTCTGCCCCCTCCTCTGGAGGCCAGATAGACTAATAATAAGCACAACATAAAATTTCATTGAAAAGTATATTTCTCTCTCGACTGAAATTTCCACTGTCAAGAAACGGCAATGGTTCGTCCAGTAAAAAGCCTCGCAGGAATCCTTTCATTCATCCGTGAAATTTTTACCCTTTATATTTTGTAAATTATTAAACGTACCGTATGGAAATCCGAGCAGAACCGCGACTGGGATTTTAAAAGTTATAATAAACTTATCCTGGAAATCTTGCTATTTTCATTCGCGTTCATATTACGGCGAATAACAAAAAATGTGAAAAAGATGGAACACGGCTGATCAAAGTTAAAATCCGGATTCGCACGTGTTACGTAAAAGTTCGTGTTACATCGATTATTTTGAAAATCGTGAAAGACGGCGTATGACGTGCAACTCGAGCGGGTAACGCGCAGCAAACTATCGCTTCACAAAGTCGAATTTCCGGAAGTACGGCCCTCGACTCGCTCGTCTCTTCGTTCGCGAGTGGTGTAATAAGAGGACTAAGGAGAGATAAGAGGGTGGATGGAAGATGACGATGATCCTCGAGACATGCCATGTGCGACCGTGCATAGATCCTTGAAACAAATTGCGTCTGTAATTACCACACTGCGTCGCGCGATTACAAGACCGCAAGATGAGCGGAAGGTAAAGGCGCAAGCCTTTAATGTACAACCCTTGGGAGACGTCGAGGAGTAGGAAAATTCGGATGTGCAAGCGCTAAAAGCACCTGGCGGAAGCTGATAAACTGGAATTAAGCGGTATAAATATTCAATCGTTACTTCGAATAATGTCCCTTTTCTTGCTGTTGGCAAAGAAATTCCTCTTTTATTATCCCGAGGTCATAGAGGTCGGAGAAATGGTAGTTTAGTCGGCGCCGAGGTACCTGTTATATCTTAGTTTTTTATTTCCGTTGCGAGATCACATCTCCGCGCGCAAATTCCTTTCTAACTGTGTCTTTCCCTGGTCGTCAGGCCGAGCGTGTCTCCATCTCCGCTACTCCGCACCGGGTGAAACCACGTCGCGACTTGTCTCTATTCATTTAGCCGTTTCCCTTGGGAGTGTCTTCCCTTCCCCGTGCCACGTCCCTCTTCTTCGGACAGTTTCAGTCTCCCGCTGGAACCGGAGATTCGGAGTACACGGAGCGGCCGATTCAGACTGACTCGTCTTCCGTGAAAGAGGACGGACATTCAACGACAGCCGAGTGTCCTCGATTTTCTCCTTGCCTTCTCTAAATCCTGGAGGCGAATAATTCCTTCAAGGTTTTATCGGGCCCACGTACCTTTGCTCGTGGACGTACAACGAAAACATTCGACGGTTCAATTTAATCGACGTAAAGAAGACAAGGCAAACCGTATCCTGATCCATAACGTCCCCTTCGCAGGACTTCTCGCCGAGCACGTCGCGGTCTCGCAGGAACGTCAGCGGCACGTAACATCTCGCGAAAACTCGAGGACCGAAGGTTGAAACAAAGAAACGGGCAACGTGTAACCGAGAATGAAAAGCACGAAAGGCGAGAGGGGTAGATGAGCTCGAAAAACGTGGGACAGAGAAGGTCCAAGGACCTGAGGGGAAAGCGAGGGGACAGCTTTCGCCCGGAAACAAGGAACAAAGGCGGGACGAAGGGTGGGGGATTATAGAGAGTTAACTTGAACCGGGAACGTTGAACTTGACGTCAATTTTGAGGGCAGTGCAGACTGTGAAAACAGGAGTGGCGCGCCAACAGCGAGTAGTACAGTTTGTTCAGATTTCCGAGCGACTTTCGCGAAAGGTCAATATTTTCCCTCGTAGTCGCGCCTACCTCGAGGCTCGACTATGCGGCCAGGGAGTCGTGTTTTATCTCGTTTCTCCTTTCGGCTTGTTTGCGAAAAGCGCGACGGAGGAAATAACGAGAAGTGGAAAAATCACCGACGCATCCCCCGCGACAAACGGGACATCGGGGGGACAAGGACAGATGAAACGCGATGGTCCTGCAGATAGACACGCCGCACTGTCCGGAAAAACTGTATGCGCAAGTAAACACGGACCTATTTACTCGCGCTCGTTTACCCGCCTCTATGCTCGCTTTACTGTACAAAGAATTCGTCATCAATCATTTTTCTCGCTACACCGTTTTCGACTTCTGGATTACCGCGAGCAATTAAAAAATTCCCGTTATCGCCTAACGAATCGGCAACAAAGTTTGCTATTCTTTTTTTTTCCTAACGTGAGACTCGGAGGGCGTTGTGTAAAGTGAAAATTCGGTGAGCTTTCCCGGGCCGATTACAAATAGAAAATGGTGCTCGAGCGCAGCGTATTCTCTGGTGAAAAATTATTCGCAGTCTCGGGTCCCCCGTTTCGCTGTCCCAGCGGGGAGGGAAGGCTGCTTCTGAAAAGTGCCTCCTCGACAAGAAACCTCAGGGATTATTTCCCCGATGGTATCGCACGGGACAGCCCAAAGTGAGCCGGCACAGGAGGGGCGAGAGGGCCAGGGAGGAGGACTCTGTCGGCGCCAAAGTGGTCTCGAGTCAATCGACTCGAGATTTGAATCTCGCTGGAACAGGAACGAAAGCGAGTGCGAGAACGGTGACGGCAGGAAGAGGAAGAAGTGTCTCCTAGAAAGAGAAGGACAGTGTCACCGTGTAGAGGGAAGCACGAGAGACACAAATGCAGTTACGAAATGAAATAGAAATGACGGGGAAAAAGCAAGTGAGGCTAAATGAAATGACAATTGGACGTAGAGGTCAATGAGGGGAAGAAATTCGTCAGAAAGGTCAAAGTGGACGGAATGAAGGCTCAAACAGACAGGCAAGGACGAAAGGGAAAAGGTGAAACGGAGAAACTAGGGACAGAATGAGGACGATTGGATTCCAGCGCGAATCGGGCATGGAGAGTCCTTAGATTATCGGCCATTAGACTTACGATTAGACGGCCAAAGAGGGGAGGTGAGAAGATCGTTGGGACGAGCCGCGCGGCATAGAGGACGATAAGAGGGGAAGAGACGAAAAGCAAAAAGAGAGAGAATAGCAGCGTGGCGCGATAGCAGGTAGAAAATGGAAATTGATTACCAGCTAACGCGGCGTTCATTTGGAAGGGAAGCAGTTGAATCAGAAAACGGTTCTTGAATAAGTCTGAGTAGCGCTCTTTAAGTAACGGTTCTATTGGCACAGAAAAACGCACTTTGCGCTTGGTTCTCTGATGCATTCAACCGAAACGTTCACTTCGATCTAAAATCCTGCGACAAAGACAGCCCAATGAATCTCCATCCTCGTTGCAATTAGGGGAACTGTTTTTCCTAAACGACAAACACGTGGATTCACGAGCAAAGTGAGCCGAAAGTCGAATCGTCCATGTTGGAGAAATATTGTCGTCTGGCTGGTCTGGTCCGCGAATCTCCGGTTTCCGTTTCTCACGGTTGCTTGCACGAGCGTGTCCCGCTGATGCTCATCCTTATTCAGCCCCTCGCTCTTATTCGGCTAACCACGGGCACGCCGGGCGAAGAAGGACTCGACACATAATCGATATTCAATCACGTACGACGACGTCTTCGCCGTTGGCCCAGTTTCGAAAACCCGACGACCCGGCGACGAGGAGGACACGGGGGGAACGAGGGCGACGAAGTCGAGGAAGCCGACGAGGCCGACGACGAGTGGGCGGGCGACGGTGTAGGATGTTCCAGCGTGAACCGTAGGGTGGAAAAATCCGCCGGGGTAAATTCTGGAATTCCAATATGTCTGTCGGTAGCCCGCCGGCACCGTCTCAATTTCCTCGTCTTCGCACAGCCTCGCGGAGCTCTACCATCTTCTCTCCTTTTCCCGCGCCGTTCTACTCCTCGAGCTTTTTGTCACGCTCTTTTTCCACGCCACTCTCTCATCTTCGGTCTCGTCCTGCTCATCCTCGTCTACGTCTCTTCGCCCGTTACGGCCTATCTCCATTTACCCTACTTCCACAATTTCTCTGCCTCCTTCTCCCTCATTCTCCCCGCATTCGCCGCAAGAAGGACCCGACACACAGCGATCAAAAAGACTTTTCACCGGCGACGAGGAAAATCGAAACTCGAGCTGACAGTACGCGCTGTCGTGGAACCTAAGCGAGAAGAAAATGGAATGACGAGGGAAATCTCCTGCTCCGATTTCCCGGAGAATCAGCAACCGCATAAATAGTTTGATCTCTAACGGATCACAGATAAATATCTATCTTCGAAAAACAATAGTCTGTGCTGTACGGTATCCCATCCCTGACGTTACGGACTTGGGAAGGTTCGACAAGAAATTTCCGCCATAATTATCGGCCGGGCTACGTGAATGCAATTAACGCAATCGCGCAAGAAACTATCGCATTACAGGATCATCGATTTCCGTGAATATCTTCGTCCGTGGTAAACGATGAATCATCTCGGGATATCGTGACGCGTAAGAAAGAGATCGACCGAATTTCACATAGAGCTTACAACGTTAGCGACCACGTACGACCTACGAGGAAGAACAGAGGGAAAAGGAGAAAGGTGGGGGTCCTTATCGTAGATTCCTGACCGATAGTAATCGACGTTTGCGGAACGGTCTTAATTAATTCCCGGCGAATCGAGCTCCACATATATTATATCCCCGGGCTGCCGATAACCATCTATACTCGTTCGTGGTAGGAATTGCATTCTAGTTATAGAGCAGTTACACTGCCTTCCACGATCTTCCACACCTCCTTTTCCCCTTCTCCGTCTCCTCAGTTCTAACCTTCTCGTCCATCCCACACCTTCGTTTCTGTCCGTCTTTCTCTCTCCCTCGTCGGCCCTAATGTTCATCTAACATTTCCCGTTGGCCCTTCGTCTCTCGGAAATTTCCTCTCGCTGCGATTTACCTCCCTCCCCTTCGTTCTCCTTGCGCCCGGCCATTCCTGTCCCAAATCCCTTTCTCCCGCCGACTGGAATCGAGAGGGTGGAGGCGAAACGGTCGGTGGAGAGAAAGATGTACGTGCACGTAGGCTACCGGGCTCTATGTTAATTACAACCCTCAGTAGGGTGGCTCCTGCGAGTTCAGATGCCGCGGTGCCGTCTAATTGTGGTTTTAATGCCGAATTTCGGAACATGATGGTCGGCGAGAAAGAGGATCAGCAGCAAAGAGAAAATAACGATGCGCGGTAGTCATTCACCTCAGGGCAACAACTGTTCTCATATTGCCCGAAATTTCAGTTGTAAATTCTTCAGTGGAAAGTCAGACGACAGCGAGTAGCACAAGTCCATCAAGTCTGCGACGGATGTCCGACCGTGTAAATCTGTATCTACTGAAGAAACCTTAAAATCATAGCTCTTTACGTAGCTCGAAATTGTTCCGCTGCTCACTGTGAGAGGCAGGGCTATGAAGTGCACGCAGTAACAACGTGCGGTAAAAGGACAATAAAGGGGCGGAGGCTAAGCTCGGGAGCTTCGTAGAGTCCCGGGTTAGACGGTGCGGGCCTTAAAGAGCGCGTAGCGTTATAGGAGGGCAAGACAGCCAATAAATCCGAGTTGGCTGTCAGTGGCAATGGCGATCAATCCTGGCGAGAGCCACGAGGCCGGAATGACGGTCCACGCGAAGGAAAGGATCCAACGGGCTGGGACGATCCCTCCAAGTGCGATGTTCACAAAGCCACGGTTTTCAATTTAGTGGCCGACGCCGCTTTATACACTGTTCGGTCGGCGAGCTGCCGTGAGAAAGGCGCTGCCGGTAAAAGAAACGGTCGAGCGAGCGCCCAGGAAAAAGGACAGACGAGATAGACAGGGGAGCAGGGGGGTGGGGGGGGGTGGGATTCGGAAAGAAACGCCGATAGAGCTCTGCTCCAGCCGGGATAAGCCGGCGAGTTAGAGGGAGAAATTTTAAGGAACTGGAAACGAGCGAACGTCGAACACTATCGGTGCGATTAACCCGATCGACGATTCCTCGCATCGCCTTCCGTCGAAGAACGCCGATGGAGCATTGTAAAAGTTTACGAGGACGCGTCGGCCGTTTCTCCGCTCTAATGTAATGACGAAATGACTCCCGATGAAATTACCCAAGTTCCTGGGGCAGGGAAGGGCCAGAAAGGGGGAGGCAGAGAAGGTCGGACACGTTTCCCTTCGATGAGAAAGACTCTGGGTCAACGCCTTTTCTCTTAACTTCTTATGGCTGCTACAACTTGGATGGCTGCTTTCTTTTAACTTTCCGCGGAACTCATAGAAACTTCCCATTTCCTAGTAAACTGAAACTCGCTACGTACCTTTCCCGTGCTCCCACCTCGGGCCAGCTAGGAATACCTTAAAAAGTTACGACGCTGAAACAATTATGGCCCGGAGAGAACACCTCTGCTGGTCGTACGACATCACGTCGAGTACACGTTTTACACGGACGAGGAATAATGGTGTCGTCATTAGACAACATTATCGGAGCCAGAGACCTTGGAGATCCTAAAGCCACGCGTGAGATTTAACACCTCTGAAGAAAAAGTCCAATCAGTGACGAATCTCGGCCGACAGTGGCCGACAAATCCGGTGCTTCCTTAAATGATCGAGTATGTCCCGTTAAGCTCCGGGCAAAGGGTCCTCGGCGAGGCAAGAAGCGGCGTTTCGAGAGCCCGTCCAGGGGCGGACACCTGCGAAGAAAGGGGAAATGGTTGGGGCCTTGGTCGGAGGAGATTCGCCGACGGAATAAAAAGTTCCGGGCGTGAGGCTTCTCGTGCGGCCAACTTAATTTAAAAAAAGCACAGAGAATTTCCTCCTCGCTCGAGCAAATAAGCCGGGACGCGGGTTTCTCGGGAAGAAAACGTCGGTCGCGCCCATCGACGGTCTTCCTTTGCCGGAAAGTCTCTCTATCCCCTCTCCTCTCCTCCTTCTCCTCCTCCTCTTCGACGATTCTCTTCACGGCTTGCCTATACCTCGAGAGCGAGGCTCCGTGCATCGCAACGACATTCCTCAATGCGTCGAGTGTACCTTCGATTTGCCTTTGAGCCACCCCACTAGACAACTCCTCAACCCCCCCCCCGCCCCCGGCTTCCTCCGTGGATTCCCGCATCTTTCCGATCCTCCGTGCGAAAAGGAAACTCCGGAGATAAAGCGCAGAGGATCTCCAAGGGGGCCACTCGACGGTCCCTCAAATACGGCTAAATTTATTCGTCGTTATCCCACGATCCATCAGTGTCCCCCGCCAGCTACACAGCTCCGTGCTGAACCTGTTTATGAATCTCCAAAGCAATTGTTAAAGTGAATTCATAAACACGAATTGAGAAATATGACCTTGAATACGTGCAATAATGTCTGAGAATTTCTTCAGGAAAGTATTTTCACGTATGTACAACATTATGCTGAATGATAAAGTATACGTGTGTACAGTTTGTTAGCAAAATGCCTGAGGCGGTCTAAGAAGGCATCGAAGCTCCAGAGAGAGACGCTCTCCTTGAGCAAATTTGCGGGGTTTAAAGTACCGTGACATTCACTCTTGCCTTTCCGCCGGCACCGCAAGATGATTTCAGCCATTTTCTCCTCGCCTTTCTCGACCTCTCTCCTCCTCTCGGCCTGTTTCTTCGCGCCCATCGCGCTTCTGCTATTCGTTTTTGCCCAAGCAGCGAGCACCAGTCGATTTCTTCCTCCTCGTAAATCCTTCAGTAAACCGCAGCGGGACAAAACGAATCTCCAAAGCTAAAGAGATTTCATTTTCAGCGGTATTTGAGGATCCTCCGAGGCGTCGGCATCTGAAAAACAACACTTTTTCGGCTTCTTCGTGAGTCAAGTCGGAAGGTTATCGGTTTTTGCTGTCCATTTGGGCTCGAAGGGCCTTTTCTTCGCGTTTAATTGCTTAACGGCTATGTATCTGCGTACAATGGATGCACACGCGTGGCAAATAGGCGCGCACTTACCTGTCCTGTCGGCTACAGAACGTTCGTCTCGAGGCGTCGTGTCGGACAGAGCCACGATGCCTGGCAGACGGTTAGAGGAAGTGGGAGTAGAACGGAAGAGAATAGCGTAGAACTGTCTCATTCGAGGCGTGCCTTTGTTTCACCGGTTGACAGGGTTCCCCACCTTCATTCCCGTTTTCATCGCACATTCACTGTCCCCTCCTCTTCACTCGTCCATACCCTCTCTCTGTTCCTACGCCGTCTCAAAGAGTAAGAGTCAAAATCTCACGACTAATCACTCATCCCTCGGAACATTGCTCCACCAAAAATGGGACATTTTTTTCCACTGAAAGGAATTCATTTCCGAGCTTGTCTTCGATGACTATTAAATAAGACTTCACGTGATGGTTATGGTTAGGACTAAAAATGGGTTATTTATGAATTCCACTCTGCGAGAAATTTCTTCGTACGTCTGATTCGAGCCAGCAAATCCCGTATTTTCGGGGTTTCCCCTCTTCTCTTGGGCGTGGATTTTCGTTTCTCCCTCGTTCCCGGATTCTGTGTATCCGTGGCCGTTGAAGGGCCGGCCGAGATGCTCGACGAATCACAGAGAATAAATCTCCCGCGAAAAAAGGTAGAAAAGATTAAAAGGACGGCGAAGGAGGCGCTCAACGGGGTCGCGCCGAAGGGTATAAGTGAAAAGCAGAGGACGAAGAGGCGAGGAGGAGAGAGAAGAAGGCAAAGGAAAATACACATTCGTTTCCACGGTTGACCCCCGCCCCGAACACCGGGGGTGAAAAGCTATTCGTCGACGTACCTAGCGGACAACACTCGGCCGAGGACTTCCGTCGACGAGTCAAAAGATTTCCATCGAATGTCGATCCAATTGCACTCCGTGCCACGCGTTCTTTATTCTCGACAAATTTCAGCCCTTCAAAGAATTTTCATCGCTCACAAACGAGCTTTCGTTATAAAAATCCATCCCTTAGTTTTGAAACTTCATGGAAGAAAAAAAATGGATCAACGAGAACTGGTGGATTCGGTGGATCCTGTTGTATTAAGCATAACCGATGAACGGAGGTTTGTCACAAGAGGTTGGCTAGACGATATCTCGAAGACCGAGACGTCCTGGATGCGCGAGTTTTAATTAAGCGTGAGGCGGAAACTCGTCGGCGTCGCACCGTAGGCGTTAAATTCTCGCGTCGAACGAGCAGGCTCCGCGGTGAACTCATTTCGCGGCTATACACTTTATGGAGATCGATGCATCGGAAATAAAAGGCCTGCCGTAACGGATCTGCCTTTAACGCGGCTCGGGGGACCGGTTTCTAATAGTTTCCAGGCTGAAACCAAGCCTGGAAATTGCCCCCTCCTGCATAACACACTTCTCGCCTATTTTACATTTCCCATCGACGGCCTTGTTTCCCCCGTCGTTATTCCCCCTCTGCGAGTCGTTTCTATTTTCGAGAAATGGAAAGGACCCCCTTCGAGGCAATCCAAGGGGATCGTTTCTTCCGAGGGAAAATGAATTGACCAAAACGAAGGAAGGAGAAAACATTGAGAACCGAATGAGACGTTCATTCGCACAAGGCGAAATTCTTTTGTTCACGTTTCAACTTATAATTCCACACCTCTGTTTATGTCTTGTGTTTATCGTTTTGGCTTGGAAAGTTCGTCGGCCAATTCATTGGTCTATCTTGCTTTCCTGGCCCCTTTCTTAGACGGCCTCCAGAGGTTTACTGCCATCTCGCCTCGTCGTCCCACGGATCGTTTTCCATTCCCAGAGAGCGCAATCAAAGTTGCCGATGAATATAAATCCAGGGACCGAGGGCGGACTCGGCATAGTCCTGCATCGCTTCGGGTTCGGTTCTAACGAGAGCATCGATTCCTCTCCTTCACTCTGGTTCTCGGCGATTCTCTTTCCCCCGTATCTCTTTGCCCCTCTTCTCAACGTCGTCTTTCAATTTCGTCCGAGGCGACGACGATCCTGCGCAAAGACACTCGGACAGAATGAAAAACGCGGCGGAAGGTCGGTAAATATAGGCCGCGTAGGGGGGGATTGATCGGTGGGTCCTGTTTGCGAGACGTCGCGACGACGATACGTGAAAAGTTCAGGGGGAAATAAGGCCGACACGACGCCCTGCAAACCGTCGACCGTGCCGCCCTGTCACCCTCGGCCCGTTAAAACGATTAGCCCATCGATCACAGGGAATCGGCGAGATTCACTTTCGGGATATTGAGAATCCGTGAACTTAAAACCCACGGAACCTGCGACAACACTCTCCTCGCCTATGAAAATTCAATTATAATTCTCCGCTCGAATATACCCGTCGGTTTTCACGACTTTTCAAAGACCTAATCTCGTCGGTCTATAAGGATCCATACAAGTTCATCCGGGGAATCTCCTTACTTGGCAACACGCGAAATATGACTTTAAGGAAATCGATTTGTAGAAAGTCATTTCGCCGGGAAGTTGGACTTTGCGTTTTTACCAATCTTCCTTTACGCTGCGTCAAAACTCAATCTCCACTTGGCAAATCGCCGCCGTTGACGACGGTGAATTCATTTTCGTACTGTAAAAATACTTTTCACCATCAGTTGCAAGCTCTTCTCGCGTTTCCCGGTTTCCCGTTACTCTTTTCCCGGGGTCGGTATTGTAAGATTCCGTGACAATTGGAACTCTCCAACTGCCGCGTAGGAATCATCGGACGAGAGAGTAAGAGGGGGGAGGGGGAGGGTGTCGGGGGTAAAGCATGTGAAAGCACGCGTGAAAAGACGAGGCGAAGGACGAGAACGTCGACGAGGAGGAAGTCGACGAATCTGAGAACTTTGCTCTACGGGCAAATCGACTTGTCGCGAAATCCTATTGGCGGGCGCTGCATGTTTTCGCCGCTCTTCTCGCCCTTTTTTCCCCGTTCCCCGAACAGGATGGGATCCCGTTCGGAGCGTCGACGTTCGAACCTTTCGTCGCGTTCAGCCCCGAAGACATTCGCCTGAGTTAAACTCCCGGCGACAGATCCGCCGTTATAACTGTCGCAGCGTGTCGTAAAAAAAATATATTACGCCAGGGATATTTCCGTTCTACGACAGAAGGTACAACTACGGCAATCCTCACATATCTCGCTAGAATTTCTTTGGATTGCACGTAATTAAGTTTTAATAATCCTAAGAATATCACGATCACTGATCACCAAGAACTATCTCTTAATCGTTTTGTAATACGATAACTGTGGAGAATTTTCTCAATTCCCAGAAATGGCGGTCAATTAAAGCCATTACTAAGAAGACCAGAATTCGTTATTAAGGCTCTCGCGGGGGTAACCGTGCGCGTTGTTATGAGAGCGGAATGAGATCCGCTTTTAAAGTGTATCCACTTGGCGAGTTTCCTTGCTCGTCGTCCAATGCATCCGAACAAAGAGGTCCGCCGTGGATTTGTCCGTGAACCGCGTCCCGTCAGTGTGAAACCGATTCCAGATTGCTGTGGGCGGGGTCGAAGGACGGGGATGGTTGAACGCCAGGTCGGCAGAAAGGGTGCTTTTTCATAGAGCCCGCTCGACAAACGCGACCCTAGCTTTCTGTCCCAGCTGTAATCCGAGTCGGACCGTCCGGTCGGGAACGACACGTCCCACAAGACACCAAAGATTCTTTCGCGTAGACCGCGAGAGACCAACGTCGACTCACTCTTTCTCCGCACGGAAGGAGTGATCAATTAAATGGATCTCTTCTTATGGACCGGGAGATCATCAATCTCCGGCCCCGTACACTCGCAGAAATGTCCTCTGTGAAGCAAATAAAGTCTGTACTTACCTAAAAGTCGGCCAAAGATCCTTCTTGGCGTTGAATAAAAAGCACCCTAATAACTACCAGCCCGCCAGAGCGAATGAAAATGGGGAAAAATGACGTAGAGCATTCTCCTAAGAATTACCAAGTAAATAAAGCTGTTGGCTGAGTCAGTGATAAGGGTGGATTTAATCGAATCCCTAGGAGGGGCAATTCAGTAAACCGTCAAGCGATCCGTGGTTACACAGGCTGGTTTCTTGGCACATTCTTGAGTGTATCTCCAATAAATCCTCCTCTCTCTCGTCGGTCTTCTCCATCGTGCCGCGATGCCTTCCTCAATCGTGGTCTTTCTCCTTGCCTTCGCCGCTCGCAACCTGGAACTTCCGGAAGGAAATTTCCGGCTTAGCTTAAGAGCTAATAACGCTAGTCCAGTTGACCGTCTTCTCTTCTTCCTGGTCTTCTTCCCTTCGTTTTCCCGCGATTCCTGGGTACTTCTTTTTCCCCATTTTCGCACGTCGAATGCAATAATTGGTGATCGGAAGACCCCCGCGGCAAAAACGAAAAAGTTGTTACAGAGGGAACGGGAAAAGCGTGTTCATTATTGACAGAAAAAAAACTTGGCGCTCCATTGTCTGATGAAACCAGTTGGCTGCTTGCGTGTTCGACCCCATTCGAAACTCTTCCGCTCGCCTAGTCTCTCCATTTTTTTTCGCACCCTTTCACCGCGCGCACGTGGGAAAAGTGGCGAAGTTACGTAAACATTGGCGCGAGGAAATGGTAAAAACTTGTGAGGGATCGGGTGCTTTTAAAAATGTGATCATTAATGATGGCGTTTTCACGCGATTGCGTGTGGCAATAATTAAAGAACGCTCGAGCAATTGTGTTCAACAATATTGGTACACCCAACGGCGGGCGTATAGAGTAAGCAGATATGAATGCGGGTCTCTCGTCATTTGGCGACTCGTCGTCGCCATGAATAGACAGGGGTAATGGATAGGGGGTGGTCCCGCAGGATAGCTCCCTAGGAATTGCGTCTATTTATTGATCGCCGTGTGCATCGGAATATTCAGCTCTGGCATCGACTTCCCTCCGCCCATCCACCGGTATTCGCGGACCTCTTTCCGTCACCGCCATCTTCGAGGCACGATTGCCGCCCGCAGTCGCGTCGACGGCTGAATTCGCCGCTCCAACTCGATGAATTCCTGCCAGACCTGCGACTCCGGCTCGCTTTCCCTTACTGCGCCTCGATATTCGATAAGTGTCCATCACTTGAAAAGCATTCGATGAAAAGGTTCCGCCAAATCCCCTACGCTCCCCCGCGATACCTTTCAAAATGAAGATATACAATTTCCCCGAAAGCGGAAGAATATTCGTTAGTGTTATGCGAGCTGGCTCGTGTATTACACGCCGAGGGTATGACAGAATGCAATTCAGACGGGGTCGAAACGGACAATGGGCCATCCTTCGAAGCATAAATCGTGGCTGTGGCCAGGGGTTGCCGGAGCAGTAGGAAAATGGAGGGCAGAAGTGCATATCTTAATTACAATATTCCCAACGGCTGAACACAGGGACTCTTGCCCGTACCGTCGATCCTCCCCTGACTCCGCGACGTCCGTTCACCCCGTTCCTTGCCCCGCCGCAACGGTTCCTCGACAGCCACCCCCCATCCCCCGGCCTTCTACTCCTCATACTCACGCGAGGCAAGCTGTAGGAATTTAATTAATTTGCCAGTGGCAAGCAGGTTCACTCCTTGTCGCCACTCTGAAATATTGTATCCTTCCCACCCTTTAAAACCGGAGCTACCCTCGTGTACGCCGCAGGCGTCTCTCTCACCCTGTCCTTCATTGCAATCTATGCGCTATTACCACCTCTCAAACTATCGGCGGTAGTCTTCTATTTACCTCGTGCATGTTGCATCCGAGGGTGCATTGTCACGACGAACAATTAAGGTAACTGCAATTGCATGCATACTAATGGCAGTGCACAAAATGCCTAACAGAATGATTCGTCGCGTAAACCTCTTGTTCCCTTCGGCCTTTCAACTCGTGTAAACAGGGATTAGAAAGACGTGAGTAAGGTACAAATGTGTAAGGAAACAGCTACTTAAATATAAATAACAAAGCGGAGATCATTGAGGGCGGAGAAAAGAATTCCCCTGGAGCTAAAAGAAAGGTGAGAACGAGCCGAAGATCAATGAAGTAAAAAACTTGGGAAAGAAACGCGGGGGCGAAGGAGAAAAGACAACGAGGCCAACCAAAGCGCCTGCTTGTGAAAAGGTGAGAATCTTGATTTGAGTGAGCGCTTGAGAACTCCAGAATGCTCGGAAAACTCATAAAAAAGCTAGAAGAACGCCAGGAAATCCTTCGGTCGAGCCATTAACGGCGATTTCCCCTAAGCCTTTCAATCCTCCTTGTCCCCCTCTTCCGTGCAGGTTGCCAGTTTCATCCCCACCTTCTCTGGCCTCTCTTTAACCCATCAAGGCTTACTTCGGCAAAGCCTCGAATAGGAAAAAAGTGAAGTTCAATCGATCGTCCCGGATGGTCGGATGACGTTTGAACGAGAGGTCATCTCCAACGAAATCCTTCAGGACAGCTGGCAATGGCTTAAATTCCGTGGCATTGAACCCGAAAGTAGACTCTCAAGACATTCTAAGAAACAACCAAGCTCGTGACCTATCGATAGGCCTGTAATATCAAAAACCATTTATACTCTTGTTGGAACCCACTTTATTAGGTGAGGGAAGATTACTGGAAGAACAGTTTTGAATTTGAATATGCGCGGTATTTTTCGCGCAAGGAGATGGCTAGGTCTTTTACTAGCAGCTGAGCTAGTGTCGTTTCTACACATTTCATGTATTCTTGGTCACAGTAACGTGAGAAACAGGTTATGGAATATCGAAAATAATAAAATATACGGCATACTGTCATGATCCACCAATTCCTAGTAAAGTATGTCTTAGTTAACTCTATTATTATTTAATTGAATTAATTTAAGTTATCTGTGATTTAACAAACTATGAACATGTAAGTACAAGTACGAATTTCCTATTAAAAACATGTTAAACTTTCGAATGAATGAAACCGTTTTTGTTGATGTCTTGTTGCTCCTAAATCATAATATACCCGAGAAAAAACGTACCAACAAGTAAATACAAGTTTGTAAAATGTATCGATCTAACAAATTCTGTATTCGTTTTATTATTTCAGTGGCAAATAGTGTTATAAAAATGAATAAATTCGTCAGGAATATTGCAATAGGAATCACCGCTGGTGTGGTAACATACCATGTGCCTTTGATACATCATACTGTTCTTTTACAGAAATACAGGACATTATTTAGTTTATCACAGTGAGTTGAAATTGTGAAATGCCAATAAAATACAGTGTTGTAAAATTAAGAGTTTATTAAATTAGGTTTTCAAATGTACTAGGAATGGAACAATACTATGGCCTAATGCATCAATTGGTCTTTATATCAAGAATGCAATGAATGATTTGAAACTACCAGAAAGCTATGATCATTTGATACCCTTTGTTTCATGTGGCTTCGACATATTTCATGCTGGCACAACCTTTTACAAATATGGATTTATTATTGGTTTACCCATGACCTATAATAGTCATAATGTAGAGAATATTGATACTTCTAATATAAAGGTTAATCGTGAAAGTGTAGATTGGAATTCCAAACATGGACAGAACCTTTTGAAGTCACTTATTTTATCAGATGATGCAAAACAGTATGCAATAGCACATGAACTTTTAAGAATTCAAAATAATGAAACAATCATCAATGCAATTTGTGGTGCTATTATAGTAACAACAACATGGTTTGTTTCCTGTATAGCTAGTTATAAATTAAAAAAGCATAATGTTCAGAAGTCTATTCGTGTCTTAACCCATTCTATAATAGGAATATTTGGCATAACTTCATGGATAGCACAAAGGGATTTTTACACTAACTACCTTGATAACAAGATTGACAAAACACTAGCAGAGATAGGACCTCAGTATATCAGAGGTGGTAAAGAATATTATGATAAATTGGTGAACAGAAACATCTGCCTGAGGCACCTGTCAGGTGAATCTGGAAAAAAATTGTATACTGCCACAGGGAATTACTATACTTTTGTGAGGCAAAAATGTAAACCATTAACTCATAGAAGGAGCTTCTTTGAGTCCTTGTTAAAGGAAGAAAATATTCCATCATGAAGTGAATGCTGTAATAAATTATGTACATATATTACAAACTTTAGAAATACATTATGTCCTCTTGCAAAAACAATAAAGGGCTATGTTTGTAGAGCCTACAAACAATAAATCCTTACACTATGGTTATTTATAATACCCTTAATGAAGTTGTTGTTAATATTATTATGTACAATTACTAGTTAAACTGTTAGTGCTTGTACAACTCCTATAAGGTTAAAGGTGACATACTTGTAAATTATTTACTTTATGAAAATTCGAGAATCAGATGTTTTAATACATAGCACTTATAGATGCCTTGCTACTATACATACATTTCACTACGTAAGGCCAAGTGATCCCAACTGCAAAGAAATATATATCAATTATAAAAGTTTTGCTGTTAAAAAAATCATTGTCTGTAAAACAAAATTGTTTACCAGTGTCAACTTATCCTCCTCTTTTTTCAAAATCTTAGTTGTTTGTTCTTGATCAAATTTAACGACAGCTGCGATTACCCTGGCAAGAACCATCGTTTCTCTACCCATCATATACTCGAAAAGAATATTCCGTAAATATTCTATTTCAGTCGTGTCTTCTAAGGTATCATGTCTCAGTTTCAACAATTTTCGAAGTTCATTTAATTCTCGTCTCTGAGACGCTAAAGTCTGCTGAAGGGCATGGAATGAACCAGTGTTCGATTGCACCGCAGCCATCGCAACACGCGAAGTGTTTTCCAATTCCTGTGTCAATGACAAAAAGGCATTGAAATGACAAAAGTAATTAGATTGCTTAGCATCAAAAAACATTGGATACCAAAATATTTAAAAAACCGATGACAAATAATAAATTTTACCTCGGTAATATCTTCAGTACTATCATTCTGCAATAAAAATAAACGAAAAACAATTTACAAACAAAGAAAACAAAAGAATGTGCACAAAAATAATGTAAGGTACGGGTATTTTAAAGTATTGCAAACCTTGCGTTCCTTTTGCCATTCTCTTGTTAATTCGCTGATTTCATCCTCGTGTTTGGATTGAAGCTTATCAGTTCTTTGCATTATAATATTTTTCCACTTCTTTTCAATTTCTTTCATTTCTTCGGAATGTTCCCTTTTCATATCCGTGATAATATCCGATAACTGATCAATTTCTTTTTGTTTCTGTGCATCACTCTCCTTCTTTTCCAATATAAGATTTTCAATCTGTTCTGACTTAGTTGTCAACTCAATTTGAAAATCTTTAAGCTGTTCCTTGTATTGCTGAATGATGTCTGATTCGTAGTTCTGCTGTCGATCTACATAAATAATTTATGACCACTATTTATCTTGTAAGTACACGCACAATTATATCATCAAAATAAAAGAATGACAACAAACGTTCCGCACGTGTTTTATTTATTGTAATACTTACCAAACCTTTTTTCCAAAGCAGCCTGCAACTCCTCTTCCTTATCTTGTAACTGTGCCTGGAATTCTTTAACCAACTGTTTCAATCTCATGCTCTGTTCTTCCTCGTTGGTCTTTAGTTCATCCTTCAGTTTACTTGCTTGACTCTTTAAATCATTGTTAACTATTTGCATTTGCGTTTCTTTCGCTTGGAATGTAATTAAAGCTTCGTCTAACTGAGCTTCTAACTTTTTATTTTCTTCCTGCAGTTTGTCAGTCTTGTCTGCAGCTGCTACACTATTTGCATTGTCGAGTGCTTTCTCAATGGCGGCTTTTGACTCTTGCAACGACTTTATCTCGAACTGTTGTTCCGCTATTTTCTGCTCAAAATCGGCTATATTATTTCTCAAAACTTGTAACTCTGTCGTCTTTTCCTCGGTCATCTTTGTAGATTCAGTCGTTATCTTTTCAATACTGGTGGATAGTTCCGTACATTTTGCTTTCAAATTGTTTAATTCCTTATCTTTATCGCCAATAACCGATTGCAAGTCCGCTAAACTTTTGGTTAGTGAATTATTTTCTTCTTCAATGTATGTCATGCGAGATAATAATTCTCCGTTTTCCCCAGACTTTTCAGATATCAGAGTATCCATTTTATTTTTTAATTCTAAATTATCCTTTGTTGCGATTTCTAATTTCTCTTTTATATTATTCTTTTCGTCTATCAACTCAGCCGTGGTTTTTTCATGAATCGCAATTTGATTATTTAGTTCCTCTTTCACATCGTTCAAGGCTTTCATTAAGTCAGAAATATTGTGGAATAAGTCTTGATTTTGCTTTGCAATAACTTCCTTGTTTTCCTGCAGCTCCTTTTGTTGAATTTCTAAACTATTAATCTGTGCATTTAATTCGGTATTTTTCTCTTCGAGTTCTTTATTCTTCGCCACAGTTTCGTCGATTACTTTCTGCATACCCTCATTTTTATTATTTAATTCAAATTTATGTGATTCAAGATCCTTTTCTAATTTACTAATATTATCCGAAAGTCGTTGATTTTCTTCAGCATATTCTACTATGCGTTCCTTTAGAACGTTCTCGCTACTACGAAGTTCTTCGTTAAGCATTAATAATTCATTCTCTCTATCCTTCAAATCTTTGTTTTCTAAACTAACTTGATGTCCCATAATCCTTAACTGTTCTAATTCGGAACTCATCGTCAAAGCACTGTCTTTCAAAGCTGCCATTTCAGAATTTTCAGTTTTTAATATCTCTCGCTCTTCCTCCAAATTTTTGATTGTTACCGACATTTCTGAGGTCTGCTTTTGAAGCTCTTTAAGTTCATTTGTTAGGTCTTGTATGGTTTTAGTATGTCGCTCTTTAATTGTTTTCAATTTTTTCAATTGAACGTTTCTTGTATCAACAGTCTCCTGGAGTGTCTTATTTGATTCCTTTAGCTCATTCATTGCTTTTGAATGTTCATCACTTAGTTGTTGATAGGCCGTTTCAAAAGACTCCAAAATTTTTATTTTTTCTAAGTGATTGTCACACTCTGACCTTAGATGTGTTAGTTGTTCTTGATGTTCTGTCAGTTGTTTCTCCAGCAATGCCATTTTTTGATCTTTTTCCAAGACAGTAGCGTTTAAACTGTTTATTTCTAATTGTAAAGTTTCTACTTCTTTTTCAAGTGTTTTATAATTTTCATTCTCTGACTGCAATAGTTTGGCAGTACTTAGTGCTTCCTCATATTTTTTCTTTAATTCTTCTAATTGTGTAGTAAAATATTCAGTATCCTGTGTACTTTTCTTAAGATTATTAATTTCTTCTAATTGTTGTTGATTTATACTTTCAACATCTTGTAACAATTTTATTTGTTGTCTTAAGTCACTTACTTCTTCCCTACTCTTTTCTAATTCTATTTCCACTTTTTGCAAATCTGATATTTTACAATTAAGGTGGTCGATTTCGGCCGAAAGTTTACTATTGTCTACATCACGTTGATCGTGTTGTTCAAGCTTTACCTTCATATCTTTTATTTCTTCATAACATGATGTCAATTCTTTTTCCAATGAAAGTTTAGAATTTTTAGTGTCCTTTAACTCTGATTTTAATTCAGATAACGTCTGACCTAATTCGATTAGTTTGGAATTTAATTCTTTTTTCTGCCGTTCGAGAATTTCATTAGACATAACAGATTTGCTTATAAATTCATTAACTGTTTTGCTAATGTAAGATAATCCTTGATTTTGGTCCAAAAGTCCTCTCTTTGCAAAATTCTTTACATCTATATAATTTTCCCTAAACTTCTGTATAGAATTTTTGTACTCTAAAATAGTAGATAGTAAGCACCGTTTTTGTTGACGAAGTAAATCAATGTCTGAACTACTAGCTTGTACCTTTTCCCGAAGGTCAGAGATAGTAGATTTACAGGACTTAACTTCACTGTGTAATCCAAGCAATTCTACATTCTTACTTTCCAACTCGTCCTGTAGTTTACAAATTTCATTTTCATCCTGAGAGCGGTTCTTAAGTTGTTTTAGCTCAGTATCTTGGGCTATTAACTGTTGCTTAACTTTTTCAAGTACCACCGCATATTCTTGTACTTTCATATTAAGAGTGTCGCACGTTTCTTCTTTTTCACTCAAATTGTGCCTGACTGTTTCTAGTTCTTCATTGAGACCATCTGTAGCACTTTGTAGCTTATTGATAGTAATTTCTGCTTCCTTTAGCTTCTCATCCATTACAATCTTCTGAGCATCATATTCACTTTTGAGGTCCTTATACTTAATATTTGAATTTGAAAGTTCAGATTGTAATTTTTCGTTGGCGTATTGATATTCTTCAAAAATATTTTGTAAATCTGCCAATCTAACGGTTAATAACTGCAGTTCTTCTTCTTTTCTCTTTAGACTGCCTCTTATAGCTTCCATTTCTTCTAAATTATTGGCAATATTACTTGACGCGTTGTCTGCTTCATCTACCCGCAACAACTTTGAATCTTCTTTGTTAAAATCAACCTTTGTATGTTTCTCTCCTCCTTTTTCTTCACCAGACTCTCCCTTTATTGACTTCTGTGTTTTATTGATATCAGACTGTTGACTATTGTACAATAACTGTAATTTTTCCAATTCTGCTTTATACCTTTCAGCTGTTTCACTTAAATGTTCTCTTGATTCAATCGCGTGTTTCAGGTCTTGTTGGAGTTGTTTTATAAGTTCCTCCTTCCCCTCTAATTCTCTGTGAATGGACAGTTTATTTTCAGCTAACGATATTGCAGATTCCTCCTCCCGTTTCTTTAACACATTTATTTTTTCTGATAGATTTATTATCTTCTCACGAGCAGCACCTAATTCTTCACCTAAAGTCTTCATCTGTTCGGAACTACTATTTTTAAATGCTTCAAAATCGTGTTCTAACGTATTTTTCTCCTGCATTACTTCAGTGAATTTGTCCTTATTTCGTTTTAGAGAATCCTTGTACTTTAAAATGACATTTTCCAATTTTTTTAGTTTATCCTTTAACTGTGTATTTTCAAGTACTACTATATCATCAGGCAACGTAGTAGCTGGTTGGTTTGTCAAATCTATAAGATCACCCTTGGAGTCCTCCTTCTCATCAGTTTTTTCTGCCACTGACATATTTTCTAAAGCAGTGCCATTGGCTTGTAAAAGTTTCACCTAATAAAAAAGAATAGTTCAATAAATGAATTAAGGTTTTTTATGTAGAATATTCTTAAAAAATACTACCTTAGTGTTCAGTGTGCTTATAATATGATCTTTTTCTTCTATGTCATTTCTCAATACTTCTTCCAAATGTGCTTTTGCCTGTTGTTCAAGTTGACACTGTTCCTTTAAATCAGCTATTCTTCTCAACGCCTTATCTTGGGTTTCCACTAAAAGGCCTTCAACTTTACTTTTCGCACGTTCTAGCTCACGATAGTGAGCAGCTAAATCTGTGTATCTGTTCCTATACTTATGATATTTAGTTTGCACTTTCCGGTATGCCGAATACAACTGATCTTTTGTAATCCTATCAAGC
The DNA here is from genome assembly GCA_963989215.1 of Hedychridium roseum. Taxonomy (NCBI): domain Eukaryota; kingdom Metazoa; phylum Arthropoda; class Insecta; order Hymenoptera; family Chrysididae; genus Hedychridium; species Hedychridium roseum. Next base: position 5,330,036 of record OZ022317.1, on the reverse strand, counting down.
TGTGGACTAATATTGTCATCTACCTCACTAGCTGATTGGTCCATATCCGACTAAATATAAGATAAAGAATTTTTAAAATAACAAGGTACAACTGATTTATGACTGACATGACCACAGCAACAAACCTGAAGATGGTATAAGTTTTGAGGGCTCTCATAAATGGGAAACAAAGAGGATGCATCACTAGTGATACTGCTAACAGATGAACGTCTGGACATACCCACAGAATTTGATGGAGGTGTCATTAGATCTACATTTTGAAAGCCATGTTTGGCCGGACTGTTTTTTGGGGTTTCTGTAAGAAAAATATTATACTTTTATCTACACTGGATAATTTGAGCATCCTACTTCCTGAATAACCCTTAAATGTTATAATAATTTTGATGTAGGGCATTACTTTTTTTTAACCTAAACATGTCCTGTCACTTTCTTATTGGATATCTGATGTCACGTACATTTAAACACTACTTTAAAACCTGTGTTTCGTGTGCTTATCTTTAGGCAGTTGTTATCACCAGGAAACAGGCAAGGGCACTTACCATCTCCTTCTTCAGTCAGACTGAAATTGTCGTTGGACACTGATAGATCCTGAATGGAGTGAATGGAGCTATTGGATAATGCTGGAGACACAACAGCCTAGATGTAATCAATAAATAATCGTCTATTATTTTAGTATTTCGTTACTCGTTATTCATAATTGATAGTCATACTGCTGACTATTTGAAAATAATTTAAACGAACCTGTGCCAGTTGCTGCATACTGGCTTGCAGCCTAGCAGGCTTCATTTCTTCCGCTAACTTGTCTTTGAATTTTTTGAACATTTTGGCGAATTCTGGATATTAAAACCACTTGCAAGGAGACACTTATAATTTCCGATATTTTCCTCAGATGTAGATAGGTTGGAACTGAGGGCAAGAGTACTTTAAAGATACCCAGACTGCCCACGTGAGATACATGGTTCAAAACATCCACGAATATAAAATCCTTATTTACTTTGGAAATTGGGACACCCGATTAAAATTGTAACGTTAGATATGGCCTACGTATGTGGCAGAAAACTATACTGTCATCTTTATTTTTGATGTCATCAGGGATAAACCACCATAGCACCACATATGACATAAAACCACGATGCCACGGTGTAAGCGAAGATAGGCGTGTTACTTTCGTAATCATATGTAATTTTCCAAACTTTCTAAAAAATTTGGACAATCTGGCGATCACAATAAAACGTATTCCCCTCAATAGTACATAGAAGTCAAGCCATTATAGTTCAGATCTGTCGTTCTATGCAAGAATAGTAAACCGTGAAAAAGCCTGTAGCAGTATTTAGAACTTGCTTTAATGTTTCACTGAATGAATGTGCGAGCAGACGAACACATTCATACAATATAACGCTATGCAGCGATACAAGTAAACAGCCGCTTTTCAATGTTTTGAACTGAAGCGAAACTTTTTGTTATTATACAAAAATGGTGAGTATAAATACTATTAATGTATATTTCACTAACAAATATGTATGACTTATGCAAAAAAATACGCGACATGTATACTGTGGCATCATTAACCTCACTTTTTCCGTAGTTTTCAAAGGTTTTCTCTGAATGTATAATTTTATTTGTACTTAATTTGGTAGTAACATATTTAAGCATTATGTAAGATTTCACCTTAATGTATCTCATAATTAATTAGCTCGTAGATCTTAATTATAATGTCTACTTAACCTTTTGTAGGCTTCAAATGATGGTATACCACCACCTGCCGCAGTGCCTGGATTCCCACCAGCAACACCAAACATGGCTTCAAGTTTTGTACCGCCGATAATGCCTGCTGCACCTTTCATACCACCACCTAGTCTACCACCTGGTCCTCCGGGCATTATGCCTCCACAATTTTCTATTCCACCACCTGGTTTTAGTTTTCCTATCACAGCAGCCCCTCCACCCGAAGCTGGAGTCATAGGTCACTGTCTTTTATGAATTAATATTATATTTATTAGTTCATTTTATGACCTAAAGAATCATTTTTTTCTATAGCTGCCCCCCCTCAAATAACTGCACCAGGAATACCTCCACCAGCGCCGATTGCCAGTGAAGCAGCTGCTGCAATGCCTTTATCAACTGCAGAGAAGAAAACAGATTGGACAGAGCATAAAGCTCCAGATGGGCGCACTTACTATTACAACAGTGTTACCAAACAATCATTGTGGGATAAACCAGATGAGTTAAAAACACCATCAGAGCTGCTTTTATCTCAGTGTCCATGGAAAGAGTATAAGTCAGAAAACGGAAAAGTGTATTACCATAATGTTACAACAAAAGAATCAAGATGGACAATTCCAACAGAGTTGGAAGAGCTGAAGGCAAGGATAGTAGCCGAAGAGGCAGCAGCTGCAGCTGCAGCAGCAGTTGCAAGTGCCACAAACACGTAAGTACATCTATTGATAATTGACTTAAGTACCTGGGAAAAAAATTACCATTAATTTTTTATCCACAGTGGAATAGTTCCTGTATCTATACAACATTTATCACCCAATATTGCTACTATATCTCAGACCAGTACACCTGAACCTGGTGGAAAATCTGCAATAGAGCAAGCGATGGCTGCAACTTTAGCAGCTATAAATATTCCTACTCCACCAACCAAAGGAGATGAGGATAGTAATTCTGCAAAAGGATCTGCCAATGATAGCCGTACAAGTACGCCTGAACCAAAAATGCAATTTAAAGATAAGAAGGAAGCAATTGAAGCTTTCAAGGAACTACTGAAGGAGAGAGATGTACCATCGAATGCTACATGGGAACAAGCCGTGAAACTTATTCAAAATGATCCTAGATATCCACAAATGAAAAAGCTAAACGAGCGTAAACAAGCCTTCAATGCTTACAAAACACAAAAGCTAAAAGAAGAACGCGAGCAGGAAAGACTGAGGTAATGTATAATATAAGATAATTCGGTATTGTGACGATTAAAATAAAAAGTAATTAACTCTGATCCCAAACAGACTGAAAAAGGCTAAGGAGGATTTAGAACAATTTTTATTAAATAACGAGAGAATGACAAGCACAACTAAGTACTACAAATGTGAAGAACTCTTTGGGAATTTGGAGGTATGGCGATCTGTTGGTGATACAGATAGACGCGACATATATGAAGATGTCATCTTCAACTTAGCAAAACGGGAAAAAGAGGAAGCAAAACAGTTGAAAAAACGGAATACCAAAAGACTTGCTCAGGTGTTAGATACAATGACTGATGTCACGTACAGAACTACCTGGCAAGAAGCACAATCGTTGCTTTTGCAACATTCAGCTTTCGCAGAAGACGCTGATTTGTTAGAAATGGATAAGGAGGATGCCCTACTTGTTTTTGAAAATCATATAAGACAGCTCGAGAAGGACGAAGAAGAAGAGAAGGAGCGGGAAAAGAAGCGTAGGAAAAGACAGGAACGAAAAAATCGCGATGGATTCATCGTAAGTACGAATTTGATTTCATTCATTTGGTATTGATTACTGTATTTATTTACGATGTTCTTTTAGAGTTTACTCGATGAACTTCACGAGCAAGGTAAACTAACATCGATGTCTCTATGGGTCGAGCTTTATCCCATGCTGTCCGCCGATTTACGATTTTCGGCCATGTTAGGACAGCCGGGTTCGACACCATTAGACCTTTTCAAATTTTACGTCGAAGATCTGAAATCCAGATTCCATGACGAGAAAAAGATCATACGTGAGATTCTTAAAGACAAAAATTTCGAAGTTCAAGTTAACACAACGTTTGAAGAATTCGCGACTGTGGTTTGCGAAGATAGGAAATCTGCGACTTTGGATGCCGGCAATGTGAAGTTGACCTACAATTTATTGCTGGAGAAAGCGGAAGCAAGAGAAAAAGAACGCGTTAAAGAAGAGACGAGGAAATTCAAAAAGTTAGAAACGAGTTTCAAGAATTTATTGAAAACGTTCGACGTTGATTACCAGATGACGTGGGAAGACGTAAGGGGTAAAATGGAGGAAGAACCAGACTTCAAAGCTATAACATTGGAAAGTGAAAGAGTGAGAATCTTCAAAGAGTACCAACACGAATTAGAAGAAAGTTGTAGTCATCATCACATTCGAAGCAAGAAGAAAAAGACTAAAAAACCCAAACGAAAATCCCGTTCTAGATCGCATAGCGTAAGTAAAATTACGATGAGTTAAATACGATGAGTTTTTATGTCGTGTGTTTATTTGACACTGCTGACTTGACATGCAGGAATCTGAGAGCAGTGAGAAAGGTTTAAAGAAAAAGCGCCATAAGTCTCGCTCCCCAAGCATTCCCAGTAAATCGGATAGTTCAGAATCCGACACAAGAAAATCCAAGAGGAAGAAGAGTAAAAAGAAAAGGGGTCGCAGTCATTCAGTAAGTCAAACCAACGTTCCTTGACGAAATTAATTATCGACGTATTTTTGTAACATACACCTTTTTCTTCAGCGTTCACATTCGAGGCTTCCTTCCTCCGAAGAATCCCCTGAAAGACGACGAAAAGAAGAAAAACATAGAAGACCCTCTGCTCACAGTGAAGGTTCCGTTACTGAAAATAACGAGCACCATGAACTTTCCGAGGATGAATTACAAAAGCAACGTGCGCAGCTTCTTCGCGAATTGCAAATGCAACAAGAAGAGAATTAACGCTGGAACTCGACTTGGTACGATTTGTTCGCGAAAATTTGGAAATCCCTACTGTCGGATGTATGTTTTTTATCATACATGACTGTTATAACAATTTCGTGTTATTAACATTGTTCTACGCGAAGCACAGGATTCTACAGTTGCGACAAGTTTTTCTGTTCTTCAAACATAAAACTGTTCAGAAGTGTTTGTCAGTCATAAAATATTTAATAATAAATCCACCCACAAAGCCGGTCTCTGAAATAGATCGTATTATGTAATACACCCGACATTAACGCATGAACGTACTGCCTTCTAAAAATAAGTGTAACCGACCCATACATTTTGCAGTCAGTGCGCCTTTGACCTGTTTTTTTCAATATTTTTAGCAGGAAACAAGAACTTCATTATGTAAACACAAACTCGTAACCATCACTTGACCTTAACGCTGATCAGTCATTGTTATTCGGTATGAACATATAAATTGACCTTTAGTATGTAGCACACAGTTGTAACTAAAAAATTTTAAACAATTTGTGGGGCCTGGATGTTTTCAAGGTCTGATAAACATCTCTGCTTAAAAAATGTACTCAAATATTGAGTCTTCGGCTGCAACCAGAGGATGCAAAAGATAAAGGAAAGAAATGTTTATTTGTTTGTGATTTTCGTGTTTTTATCAAATAACCGGTTACCGCGAATTGTAGTGAGTGTCAATTGAAAACTGTCGTTCGTAAATCGTGACGTTGTCAGTCATGTTTTGGGTGTTGTGTGGGTTCGCATTTGATCCCCGAATTGCCAGACTGATGGTACGGCCCTGAGTATGGCCGAATCACCGCAGGGCGGGGGGTGGGGTAACGGGGGAGATCCTGGTTAACCATTCGTTCGACGGTGGCCGTCGTTGAGTTCCGTGGATTCTGACGATCCGGTGCGTTGAGCGATTAACACAGGATCCGGTGGGATCGTCGATTGCTATCGCGTCGGTCCATAAAGAGCAGTGACAAGCCGAGAAGTCGTGTTCTCTGTATTTTACGTACACGTTAAATACAGGTCAGCGAAAGAAATCGTCCGTAACGATGTTGAACCTCTGCAGGCAGGCGCTCAGCGCATCGAGCGGTCAAAAGTGAGTAGTAAGTCTTAATAAAAAGAGTTAGAGCTAATCTACATTCGTTTTTTCCATTGGCACGTAATTCGGACAGGTGCCTTATATCGATTATTCTCGCGACTTGACAACTGACATTTACCTATCGCACGAACGTTTCCTGGACACGTATACCATCGGTACGGGACTGCTATGAGTTGCTTCGAATAATCGATGCTTTCAGGAGTTAATAACATAATGGCATTGATTCCCTGGAATGTTTTATGGCAGTCAATCTCCGTACGCCCTGTACTGTTGAGTTAGCAGATTTTTACTCCCCCCATGGGGTGGTATACCACATGTTATGAAAGACCCCACCATTGTACCTGGTTCCACCTCTCGTCCTACCCGCCGTTTCGGAATTTTCCATTAAACCGAGGCTGGCTCGAGGCGTCGGCTGACAGGTCGTTGACCAATATGTATTTGGGACAATATTTGATCACTACTAACATCTGCCGAGTCTATTAACAGACGCCTAGCCTATTCCTCTTTATTTCGCTTCAAGGACGAGCCGTTGTTGCATGCCTTCACATACTTTCCCTTAATAAACAAATACACTGCATTACTTCCACCCGGCAACAATGTCGCACCTTGAAAGACCGATTAGAATGTCTAATAATGAATTATAAGCGATGGCTCATGAAATAACATCCATACATTGTTTTACCTACAGTTTATTACAAGATTTATTACCGAAGTAACGCGCCGGTGTTACGTTTTGTTTACCGACACGTTGATAAGTAATTAAACAACACTTTTTTTATCGGTTCTTTCCTTTTTTCGCAAGCGTTGCTTATCGATTCGAAAGTGCAGTTTCACTTTCAATTTTGATACATACTTCAAAACATGGCAGAAATATAATTATTATTTTCACGTTAGAGGCACTATATGTCTCATTCACACCTATTACACAATCTGTCTAAATATCGCGACATTTTATTCACTAACGATATATGATTCCAACGTTAGAAGTATGAGATAATGGCGTATTCCAATTGGCTTTAAATCTTACGCGTCTGCACATTTTTTTTCCAACCGGCTCGATACGATGGTACTCAAAAAAATCGTAATTAATTAAATCCGACTAATTTGTCAGTACTTAACATTTCCTGATAACCACAGTAACTGAGGTCACCAGGCAGATTACGTTATGTAACATAGTGGCCATGGTAATGGTTTGACACATTTCAGTTAGTGTAAAATAAGACTCCGGTGTTCTTTGGACTCGTCAGTTTCAGATACATACTTTCCAAGCCATTGCACACATGCAAATGTATTGCTTCACTCGTGGTTATTTTTTGAATCGAACCTACACTAGCATATGCATACCTCGTTATTTCCGTCACACCCATTATGGTACAGTTCACGTGTTCGTTTAACATCAAACTTAAAAAAAAAGTACATATTTTTGCAGAACAATTTTTTCGCAAATTACCATGTTTACTTTTACTTTCAAACAATAACACGTGGAAACAAAGCATTTCCTTCCTTACTTCTTGAGATAAAGATAACACTATTGACCAGGTACTTTAAATCGTTTCAAAGCATATAGGTAAATGTTTGTGTGAGATATATCAGTTTCAAGAGCAAAGATTTACTCACTGATACTTATCAACTCTTCAAGAAGCGCCATAGACACGTACTTTATCTGTTTATTAATCGTTACAGGCTATATTTACAGTCTTTAACTTTCGTCGTTAAACGCGTCTTTCGCCGAGATATTTTTTATGTATAGTCGCTCTCTCTCAACCTTACGGAGATCATTGTGAGTGATAAATAATTATAATTTTTAACAGAGTAGGGACAAGATGTTTTGGATCGATCGTCCCGGTGTCGAATCCTCCGGACTTCCCGTTGGAGAACGAGCCGGTTCTAAGCTACCAGAAAGGCAGCAAAGAGAGGGCGGAATTAGAAAAAGCCTTGGACAAGATGGGCAACGAATGCGAAGAAGTTCCACTGGTCATTGGTGAGGAAGAAATCAAGACTAATCTCTGCAAGCATCAAGTGATGGTGTGCAGTACAATACTGTTTGTTAAGCCGTGCCGTCTGAATCTTCTTCAGACTCTGAGCGATTCGGGATCGATCGTTTAATGGAATATTTTTTTTTTTCGCTGCATAGCCGCACAATCACAAAGCCAAAGTTGCCAAGTATTACTGGGCAACGCCGGAATTGGTTAAAAAGGCGATAGACGTCGCGGTTAAGGCACAACGGGAATGGGAGAAGTGTCCGATCGAAAAACGTCTTGAAATTTGGCTGAGGGCGGCCGATCTCATGGCGAATAAGTACAGACAGCAGTTGAATGCGGCGACGATGCTGGGTCAAAGCAAGACGGTCATTCAGGCCGAAATCGATAGCGCCGCAGAATTGATCGACTTTTTCAAGATGCATGGGTATTTCGTCAAGGACTCCCTGAAATACAAACCTATCTCGCCGAATAAGGACACACTGAACTCGATGAGATATCGCGGAATGGACGGTTTCGTTGCTGCGGTCTCGCCGTTCAACTTCACCGCCATCGGTGGTAATCTCAGTTACACCCCAGCCCTTATGGTAAGCTAAAAAGCTCTAATAACAACGAAAAAAAGGGTTTATTTGCTATCTCTATGTCTAAATTTCTACAGGGCAACGCAGTTCTTTGGAAACCATCTGACACAGCTCTGCTTTCGAATTGGTGGATTTTCAAAATCTGCCGAGAAGCGGGTGTACCACCAGGAGTTGTTAATTTCATTCCCTGCGAGGGTCCAGTCTTCGGTGACACTATAACTTCATCGCCTTACCTGGCTGGTATCAATTTCACCGGATCTGTGCCGACCTTCAATAGGCTATGGATGCAAGTTGGACAGAACATTGGCAAGTACAAGAATTACCCTAAACTTATCGGGGAATGCGGTGGCAAGAATTACCACTTTGTGCATCCAAGTGCCGATGTGCAATCTGTCATTATGGGAACAATAAGGAGCTCTTTCGAATTCAATGGACAAAAATGTTCGGCGTGCAGTAGGATGTATGTTCCGGAATCCCTCTGGGGCAAAGTGAGTCTGCTGACTGTGAAAGACATTTGAGAAGTTCGTCGGGCGAGTGTATATAATACTACTTATTTTATGCAGATAAAAGACGGCCTGTTAGCCACTCGCGACAAACTCAAGGTCGGTGATGTGCGAGATTTCACCGTCTTCACAGGAGCCGTTATCGATGCCGTGGCATTTAAAAGAATTACCGGTTATATCGAGCACGCTAAGAAGTCGCCTAATTTAGAAATCATAGGGGGCGGTGGATACGATGACTCGTGAGTCTCATATTTCATCGATAAAGATATCCTAATTTTTCTAGATGTTTAGTTTTAATTAAACATTTGGCTTTCAGTTGTGGTTACTTTATTGAGCCAACAATAGTGGTCTCAAAGGACCCGAAGGACAAGATAATGACGGAGGAAATCTTCGGCCCGGTCTTGACTATTTATGTTTACAAGGATTCTGCACTCAATGAAACAATGAAACTCGTAGAATCATCCACACCCTACGCGCTAACGGGAGCGATATTTGCACAAGACGAGTAAGTACATTTGAATTAATTATGACACTCTCAGACCATTTACCACACTTCTCACTCATTTGCGATTTGTACCAGAACGTGGGCGAGAAAGGCTCTCGAAGAATTCAAGTACACAGCTGGAAATTTCTACGTCAACGACAAATCGACGGGATCTGTCGTCGGCCAGCAACCTTTCGGGGGTAGTCGCATGTCTGGCACAAACGACAAAGCCGGTGGCCCTCATTACGCACTACGCTGGGCATCACCGCAGTCCATTAAGGAGAATTTTGCTCCGCTACGTGAATACGATTACGCATACATGAAATCTTAAGTACAAGATGCACGTCAACCGATAGATAATGACAGTGGAAACGAGATTATACCGCGAAGCGGCTGTTCCAAGTAGCAACTCAAACTTGCTACTTATAATTTCATCTTGGGAATAATCAAGTGATCGTCTGCATTTCTTTATGTCGAATCAATTCATCAAAGCAAATTTCACTAGTTAAATGCGCAATGCTCTGCTTTCGTAGAGACTTTCGTGGAAACGAAAAAGCTTAACTATGTCAATGCGCAATGAAGCATTCACTAGTATTCGATCGGTATCAAGATCTGTATTTATAAGTACACCTTAGTTCCGTTATCATCGAATTCTTAATGCTTCGATGACTTTAAAACACAAGCTGTATTAATATACCAACGACCCGTGAGTTACGCCGTAATTCACAGCTTCGATATATGCTGCCAGTAAACATCGTAAATGTACGTACATATCGTGCATCCGACGCGAACACTGCTAAGAATAATATTCAGTACAATAACGTATGTCTCAGGAATGATTCTGACACGGTCGAAGTTAGATAAATCTTTTCCTCTTTTTATTTTAATTATAAATATACCAGAATGCAGAAATCGGATTCAAAGTTTGCCGCTGTTTCAGCCATATCTGTTGAACAGTCGCGATGTATTCGATGTTATCGCATAATTTACACAACATATAATATAAATTGTGATCTCGAGAGTGACTGAAAGATGAGGTGAATGAGTTACTATTCGTGTGGCGTGTAAAAAAAGATCTTCGCCTCGGCTTTCTCGGACCTCAGCCTTTTGCATTGTAACGATGGTTTATAGGATTCACGTTGCTGACTACGGAATAATTGAATAACGATGAACGGTAGATTCATGTTCACCAAGTAATTTACAAAGTCGTGTACAAAGGAACTTGATTGTAATAATTTAAAGATGTATTGTAAACCATGCAGGTTGTCATCTCGTCCGATCGCCGGACGTTTGGGACTAATGTTATTAACAGTGTGATGGAGACGGTGAGGTCTCATATCGAAAAATATCTCTGTACACAAACAATAATTAAATGTATGTTAGTTACGGCGACCCATGTTATGATGTAATTTATTTTAACTATACACTAGCAATAAAATAAAAGAATTTGACAAGAGCCAGAGTTTTGACCAAGTTTTACTTCGGTGATTTTTGTGATTTGACTTCTCCCGCTCCCAGCATTGGAACTCAACCGGCTTAAAGCGCATTCTCATAAAGGCTTTGATGGAAACAGTAATGTGACAGAAACGACGCTCAAAAAGCTAAAAATCAAAATACCAAGCAGAGCCATCTTGTATTCTTATAGTTGTACTAAAATGAGATAAATCGAAGCATGCGCCGATGTCCATTACTTTGACCATTTTCTCGGTCACGGAGTGGTTACCAGTCACGGACAGTGTTGTCGATTCTGTTAAGCAATATAAGTTTTGAGCTGGACAATAATTCATGTGAAATGTAAATTTTAATTAGAAGTTCTTAGAACGACACCCAAAGGCTCGATGCAATCTCCATTCACAATGTATACTCATCGCACGGATTGATCGATTGAGAAGCTCGTTAATAAAGCTGCTGGTTGGCTGCTTGTCGACGTCTGTCGTGTAGTGTACGTCTCCTTGCTTCGTCCGTTCAGAAAATATCGGATCTCTTCATTAGAATGTGAGCTCAGAAGTATTAGGTATGTACGACGTAAGAGTGTATTTGCTGAGCCATTGTTATGGAACACGGTCAACTGTGAACCTAAGCCATTGACCCTTAAGGATTCTCATCACCAGTTGCATTTGATCACTGAAAAGATGTCTAGATATTGTTTCGATAACGTCGGTGATTTAGCAATGTGTGTAGGATTCTCGAGTTTGGAGATTATTTGTTTCGGTCAAGCGTCGAAATTTTTGAGTAAAAAAAATCAAATGTTTCAGTGTGAGTACGATCTCTATCTACACATGTCGGTTGATGGCGTCATTATTACATTTGACTATAGATAACAACCCTGTTTTCCCTACCTTTCCCTACGTGTCGCAATAAAACAGTTTAGTGCACCACGTGACCGATTTCGATCACGTGGCTAACTAAAAGCCGGGTTTAAATCAACCCGCAGGGAATGGTCTAAAGGGCTGATATAACCCCTGCGTGTTGCATGCATTAAAAATCTTTTTCAATTACAAGAGCATTAAGCTGCACGTTCCAATTGTTTGTACTAGAACCAATACTAAAACGATGCTATCAGCCGTAGTTTAAACCTTGTGCGTTTCTAAGAATATTTAGAGAAAATTGTTACTTGCATCAAGTAGATTGGTAAGTAATTTCTACCTCGTGTAATAAACTATTTTTCCGTATTCCGAAGGTTATTCGGAGGTTCAACTCGATAGTCCTGTCATTGAAAATTCGATGTATTCTTAAGCTTTAATTTAATATTATCTTGCTTTTCACATAGTGTTTTTGTTGTTTCAGGCTAATGTTCAGTGTGCCAGCAGAAAGGACAACATTGAGGTTTTAGTTGTAGTTGTTACTGTTGTCAATTTACAAGTTTTGATTGAGAATTAAGAAGAGAGTGTAGTAGAACAGTTTAGTGGCTGTCCTACTGTGGATGTGCAGTCAGACTGAGCACAAGATGGCTGAAGAATGCAGTGAAGTTAAATCAGCAGGGCCTTCCTCACCACGGAGTCCACACAGCAACACTGTCAGTGGGAAGCCATGCAGTCCACATTCCCCAAGGCAACCACCTCGCCGTGTGAAATTAACAGAGCAGCAGCTGGACAGCTTGACAAAGGATGAGCTGGCAGCCAAGTGGCATGAACAGGACTTGTATGTGGAGTGTCTAGAGGCCCAGGCCGCAGCCCAGGAAGGTATTGAGAACAGAAGAGTGAGAGCATCTCACTCAGCACATTTCTTAAGCGAATTTTCAAATACCAATGTACCATGGTCTCTGAAAAGAGACAAGACTCTCATAGGGACGTTAAGCATAGGTTCTGAGAGATTACAGTTAGCCAAGTGCGCAGGATAAATGTATTGTAATAGTCATTTTCTAGAGAATAAGTAAAATAGGATTTTTATCATTTAATTTATAATCAGCGATCAAATTTTTCTGTATTGACATTTTATATGGATTAGTCTTGAGTTATATTGTTTTTAGACCATTAAATAGTGATTATGGATGCTGTTCACTTTTTGAGATATAAATGGCTGTGATGTGTAGTGCCAATTATTCAGTTAATAACATGCACAGTGGTTGTAAAATGAGTCTTGTATGACCCTTATGTATGGGTCTCATTATTTTGTTATTTATTGATACATTGCAAAGTTGTACATGTAACATGCAACTAGCATACTATTTTGCACTTTTTAAGCACCTTTAATTATTATCCAGAACTTAAGCTCAAGTGTAAAATGTCCCATCGAAAAGTGATATTGTGTGCCAAGAAGAAGAGTCTCTCCGTGGCAGTGTTTACTTTGCATTGCTCTATCATAGCAGGAAATCTGATCAATCTTTTTCACTCTGATTTTTCAAAGTGATGGTGCAGTGTATATCGCGCATGTTTCTAAAGTGTATTTGAAAAGATAGCATTGCAAAGAATAGGGTAGTGTGTGTGTGTGTGCATGTGCATCAAATCTGCAGTCTCTGCCTATTGAGGATCAGATGAAATACAGTGTTTGCAGCTGTAATGACCCTATCAGCAAAAAGGTTCAGAGAGTATCCACATCAACCATTGGCCACCGGAAAACTTACATTGGGACTCAGCCAAATTGAAATACACAAAAATGCTTGGTACTTGGCAAGATTCTTATCCCTGTCCCAATTCCAAATCTTGTAATCCTTCATGAAGTTCTTTTATCCTGATAATTTGAAAATTTATAGAAATTGAATAATTTCTAATGAAAATTTTCCTAGCCCACCCCCTTTGCATATTTTCCTAACATGTACTACTTATGGCCCATATAAGTACCATGAACCCTGTATTTTCATCTCCTGTCGACCGAATCCTCAAAAAAAAATGCGCAAAACCCACAAGCAAGGCCCAGCCGCCATCTCGTAGGAACGTCTCGATGAGCAACGAGTATCTTGATCGCTCGATTCTCGTGGATGAGTGATAACGTCAACTCTTCTTCTCAGAGGAAGCACAGAGAATCTCACGAATGGCACGACGCGACGACCTTCAGAATCAAAGTATGCGCTAATTACGAATGTCAGTTGTCAGGCAGTCCAGTATAATATAGTTCGTATACGCGCACAATTAGGGTGAAAGGAAAGATGCCGATTTGTCATCGTTATCACTTTTTCTATTATAGATCCACGTGTAACTGTCTTGACGGTCGCACGAAATATGACCTGCCGAATTGACAATAATAAAAGAGTACTATTAATTCCTAGAGTTAACGGATTCCGTGCTACTAATTAGACAATGACATCAATGACATCAACCCTGTTGTAGGTGATCTAGCTTCAGTGAGAGAATCGGAAGATAAATATAGACAACAATATGCCGAAGCGTCACATAGGGAGAAGATTTTGGTACGAAGACTTGCGTCTAAAGAACAAGAATTACAAGAGTACATTGTACGTAACAATAACTGTAAATATTGTCACTAAAATTGCGTAAGGGAAGATTTACAGAAATATCTCTATTTTTATTAGAATCAGATAGCTGAAATGAAAGCCGCCCAAGCTCCGTCCGCCGCAGCACTGAGGACCGCTCTATTAGATCCGGCTGTAAATATACTCATTCAGAAATTGAGGCAGGAGTTGATCTCGACCAAGGCTAAGCTAGAGGATACTCAGAATGAACTTAGTGCGTGGAAATTCACACCGGACAGGTGAGGCCCCTTCCGATACAACGGTATATGAATAAGACAAAGAAATCTGTAGACGTAATCACTAAAATTCCTGTTGGTGATTTTGTAGTAATACTGGCAAGAGACTCATGGCTAAGTGTAGACTACTCTATCAAGAAAACGAAGAACTTGGTCGCATGATAGCAAGCGGACGAATTGCTAAATTGGAGGGAGAACTTGCTCTTCAGAAGAGTTTTAGCGAAGAAGTCAAAAAATCACAGTCAGGTATATGTCATGAATATATCTAGTTATAGAGTAGTTTCTGTTATCGAGTTTAAAATTCATTAGAATTCGTTACTTCTCTGTTTTTGTTTTCACATAGAACTGGACGAGTTTTTACAAGATTTGGACGAAGATGTGGAGGGCATGCAGAGTACGATATACTTTCTGCAGCAAGAATTACGGAAGGCACGTGAATCTGTAACAATGCTACAACAAGAGAATGTGGCGTTAAAAGCGAACTCAACCGAGAACAATCTGACGAACGGCCTGTCCCCTCACACCCCACCAATCAAGAAGGAAGAGCCAGAAGATAATGCCATGCGGGACACGAAACCTTCGATGAAAATGGAAGATAGTGATGTGTGCAAAGGTGCTAGGACTCCGCCGTTAACGTCGCAGAGGTCTCCGCCTCATGGCGATGCGACCAGTGCTGAGAGGACAGAACGGACAGAACGAAAGCCGAGTCAAGCAGATCATAACGACGAGAGTTCAAGCGACTCCGCCGCTCTGATAATTAAAGTTGAGAACGAGGAGCTCAGTGATAGGGAGGAGGAGCAGCAACCACAACAACCACAGCAGCAACAGCAACAACAATTGCAGCAGCAGCAACAACAACAGCAGCAACAGCAGGAGGAGAACCGCAGTAACAAGCGAACATTGAGGACTAAGAATCATAGCAGAAATAGTGGTAAAACTAACGGCGAAGACGTGGTTACCAGGACGACGAGGGGTAGGGAACGAACAAAGCGGGAGAAAAGTGCGGCGGGTAGTGACGACGAGAGGACACATAAGAAAAAGCAGCGAAGAGAGAGCATTTTATCGCTCGATTATAACGAGGCCGACGACGACGCATTGGTTCTTACAAATGGCGAGACTTTGCAGAGTGATCCGGAATGAGTGTACGCTCGGAATCGCCGTCGGAATTTCGTGAAACGCGGTCGACACTCGACTGACCGGCGGCGTTTCAATCGGTATTAATTACTTCGCTATCGCAAATCCGTACGTCTTTAGCCGTAGCGAAGCGAGTAATGGAAATTCAGTAAATAATCGTCCAATTAACTTTTCTAGCGATCGTACGTGGCACTGTTATTTCGTGAGAAGGAAGTCGACTAAATTGTTAGAAATTATTTGAGTATCGTACTAATTCAGAATACGAGCTACGACCGCAAGATATAATTAACTTTCAGTAGTATATTCGATGCAGTGATTCAATAGTTAGCTGTTGCAACATTTTTTACTGGATTTCTCAGTACGTGCAGGGTAAGAAATACAAATACAATAAACGTAGCAACGAGTTACATTGAGTTTTTTTCAATATAGCCCAGTGAAAAAAGTTGTCAACTTTTTGTAAAAAAGATAATCAGAATCAAGAATTGTCAAAATCTATTCACTATCCGTATCAGTTTTTTTATATGCAAAGACATTGTACAAAGTCGATGTTTCATGGAAGAATGGATAAACAAAAACCGGCTGTAAAGATAATGGCTGAGTACTGATTCAATATGCCCTTCGGCGCTTTGTAAATAAATGAATGTTTATAATCCTCGACCGCAGGAGAGTCATTCAACGTAGATATTTACGTGCGAATGCATGGCATACAGTGTGTGTATGTATGTATTATTTTCCTGCGATTGTATGCGCGCATACACGATCCGTGCATACGATGTGCTTTTAATTGTGTATAATAAATGAAATTGGGAGCTATTTGTTAGGTAAAATATTTGTAAACTACTCCGTGAAATACAGATCTAACATTAACTTTCAGTAAATCGTGCAGACTGTTTTCGTAAATGATGACACATTACAGACAGTAATACACATTTGTATTTATAATTTCTTTTTCAGACTAAAATATGACTGTATAAAGCGTTTACATTGATCTTTTGTATTACTCATATGTTCAAAAAAAATATATATATATTTCCTTTATTATAACACCTGTAGAGATTTGTATTAAAGTCTGTCTTTACGTAATGTCTTCATACTCAGTAGTTTTATTTTTTAAACCGTTCGTAAAATATCGAAAAGAAAATGTAACGGCTTACGTAAGATGGAATTCGAAGTAGCGGGTGGTGTAGGTGCAAGGAAACGGCGAAGAGCCGGCAAACTTCCTTTCCGCATGTTACTTCAACTTGGAATGTCCCTTCGACGATTCTGCCTGGCACAATCAATTTCCACATTTCACTAATGTTCATTAATGACACTTTAGTCATTGTTTAACACTTGCATTTAATATTTAATTAGTGCGCCATTTAAGACTCGGTCGGCGCGTTAGATTTGCGCGCTTTTGAAAATAACGGTCACTCAGGAGGGAGGCTGTGACGTATCTGCGCAGAACCATTGTGCGCAATTCGATTGACCGTTGAAATTATTTGACTTTCTACCGTTCCTTATATGGACGTTATATTTCGATTTGAGAACTTTTATTCACTAATATAATGAATTTGTTAATTAAATAAAACAATAACCAAACGGGAACATAAGAGAAAGAGTGTTAACATAAGAAAATCTGTTTAATTATGTGGAGACGGACTTTTTGATTCCGCGCGACTCTCGCGGCACAGACTGTACTAAAATCCCTAACATAGGCGTAAAGAACTTACGAAATGAACGTTGTCATCACTGCAATGTTGTGCGCATCTTTAAACCAACCAACAATAACCAATAAATTGTAAATGATGTCGAACCGAATGTAAAGAGGACATCACTGTTTCGTTTTTATTTCTGTGTTATTAAACATTATAAAAATGGCTACATTCGAAGTACTGAGGAAAGAATATAGCGTAAGTTTTCTGACATACTCGATCTTACGAACACTTTTAGGTTACGTTTTAGTAAACATGCGTAAATTTGTTTGTTTTCTAGACTTATTTACAACAATATTTCAAGTCAACGGATGTTACGACATTCCAGAAAAAATGCAACGAACGGTGCTCAAACGAAAGCGACAGAAAAGCCGCAATCGATCAAGCACTTAGAGATACTCTTTTAGTATTTCTGACAACTAATGCAATGGGAGATGTTGAATCTCTTGAATCTTACATTAGCTTCTGCATACAACTATGTAGGAAGGATTTAGCAACTGCTAGTATGCCAGTGATGCTATTGAGTGATATATTTGATTCCATGACATTGGATAAATGTGAACTCATGTTTACTTTTGTTGAGAACAATGTTACAGTTTGGAAGGAGGACATTTTTTTTAGTGCTTGTAAAAATAACTTGTTAAGAATGTGCAATGATCTCCTGAGGAGATTGTCCCGTTCTCAACAAACTGTATTTTGTGGAAAAATCCTTTTATTCTTGGCTAAATTCTTTCCTTTCTCAGAAAGGTCTGGGGTTAATATTGTTAGTGAATTTAATTTGGATAACTACACTGAATTTAGTTCTGAAAAAATGGATGAAGATGATCTCGAACAGACAAACAAAAATGATGATAAAACAGAGGTCAAGATACCCATAGATTATAACTTGTACAGAAAGTTTTGGGCTTTGCAAGATTTCTTTCGCAATCCAAATCAATGTTACAACAAGATGCACTGGAAAGTTTTTTCTGCGGTAAATAAAACTTAAAATTATCCTACTCTAACTGAATTATAAGACTATATAAATTAAAAAAAATGTTAAATGTTCTAGCATGCTTCTAATGTGTTATCAGCCTTTTCATCATTCAAGTTGGAAGAACAAAGAAGTTGCTCTTCAGCACCAATGAAAGATGACCCTATGATGGAAGGATTCCATAAAGAAACTCACTATTTCCCGAAATATCTTACAAATCAGAAATTATTGGAATTGCAACTTTCTGACTCAAATTTTCGGAGATATGTGTTATTGCAGTTCCTCATACTCTTCCAATACTTGAATAGCACTGTAAAATTCAAATCGTAAGTATCTAGCTACTTCCTGGCAACCTTAGTCACAAAATATTTTCAATTTGTATAAAATTCGGTCATTGGATAAGACACCCTTGAGAAGTCATAAACCGTGTTTGTTTTCCTAAGCTTCCTTGCCAGTGGCTATGAGACAAGGTCTGCTTTCCTTAAATTCGCCCTTTTGAAATTTTAATTTAGTCGAATTACAACAAATCTTGTTGTTTTTCAAGTGAAACACACGAACTCAAACCCGATCAAATAGAGTGGGTAAAAACGACAACGGAACAAGTTTACACCCTACTAACAGAAACCCCTCCGGATGGACCAGCCTTTGCCGAAACTGTAAAAAATATACTAAAACGAGAGGAACACTGGAATGCCTGGAAAAACGAAGGTTGTCCGCCATTCGTGAAACCGGTATCAGATATCAATAGTAATGCTGATGAACCAAGAAAACCAAAGAGGCCGAAACGTAGGGTCGGGGATGTTATTAAAGATGCACAAGCTGTTGGAAAGTACCACATGGGAAAGTAAGCTATTTACTTTAAACTCGAATTGTATTGCTTAATATTGCACCTGTGTATTTAACAATTTGTTATTCATTCTGTAGTCCCGAGCTCACAAAACTATGGAATCTTTGTCCTAACAATCTCGAAGCTTGTAAATCTAAGGATCGAGATTTTCTACCATCCTTAGAGTCATACTTCGAAGACGCTATTGAACAATTAGACCCTTCTGCCATGGTAGAGGATAAGTACAAGTATGTTATCTCTTTGCATTGATTTACATCTTTTGCACTGGTTTGAGATGATTCAAATAGTTCTTAAATTATGCAGGAAAGTTAATGATGGCAACTTTGGTTGGAGAGCATTGCGACTTTTAGCTCGTCGCAGCCCGCATTTCTTTGTTCATGGAAACTATCCCATAAACAAACTTCCTGAATACCTCGAAATGATGATAAAAAAAATTGCTAAAGATCGACCAGTAAGTATAATGCTTCTAAAACGAATAAGAGTAATTGCCACACCTATCTACGGTTAATTACATGAATATTGTTTCAGCAAACACAATCTGACACAAAACTAGAAGCAGACGAAACACCTCCACCTGATTCAAACGACCAAGAATTCAATGAAGATGTACTAAAACAGGAATCTGAACAAGTAGAATCCGAGAATACCGAAAGTAATAAGCACGGAAAATTGAATAAAGTCACACCTGAGATTGTAGCAAAACTATCAGAAGTTCTAAAGGGTGATTGGAAGAAATTAGCCACTAAACTGGGATATACAAACGACGAGGTAAATACAGTCATGTGCTGTGTTAAAGCGTAACAATTGTATTAATGTAATGCACATTGTTCCAGATTGAATTTTTCCAAAGTAAACCGACACAGTATGAACAGTGTAAAAGTATGTTAGGTATTTGGGCAGAAGAGGATGAGGATGCATCTGTTGAAAATTTGGCTTATATTCTGGAAGGTTTAAAGCTAACTGATGCGTTAGCGGTTTTGAAAACATAAGATATTTCTTATTTATACGTATATAACAAGTGTACAGTATTGTAAGAAATTTACTGAAAAGAATTTTTTTTACACATCGTGTAAATGAATTTTAATTCCCCCTTTTCGACTAAGCCCTGCTGTAAATTATTTTCCAGAAAAATCAAAATTTCCAAAAAATGCGCTTTCTGGATTTTTTATTTAGAAATACAATAATAAAATGTACAAAGAACATAAGATTTCGAAATAAAACCGTCTCGGTGCAAACTATATTTAAAAGTTGTACGTGTCTGAACTTGTCGCCATCTACGTTACGTCATCGGTAACCGTTTTCGATATAAAGTTACGCGCTAAAAAGCATGCTTACAACGTAGGCCTATATAGATTCGTGATCGGGGTTTCTACGTAAACTGTAATAAATTAGACTAACATGATAATCGTATCATCTTCGTGTTACAGACATTGACTTAGATTCGATTTATGCTCGATGTATGGTTGATAGAGTTGGGGAACGCAACAAGCTTATATCGTCAAAAGAAAAGTGTAATTGCAAATGGGATTGAATTTTAGTTACCGTAGTCTCTGCAATTGTTAGTGCATGGGTGCTCGATCGTTCCTTGATGATAGCAATTATTCGACTGTGTTTGATTTCGAATTAATCCCCACGCGGAACAAGTTCGATCCTGCCCTTCCTTTCCTTCTTCCGCCTCCCTCCTCGGTTTCACGTGCCCGCCCAGCTTCCTCTACGTATTGTCAGTATAGATTCCCCACTTATTCCCAACTTATTTCCCACTTATTACTTTCTACCTATCCCGGTCGAAGCGTAAACAAATTCGAATGAATCGGGGGGGCTGTTGACATGATTGAACCGGTCCCGCCCGTTGATTTATCCCTAGTGCCCCCCAGTTTGAATCGGGCTCTCGGTCAGTACACATCGAAAGTCATTCGTCCCCGCTAAACATTTAATTAACCCTATCGGTATTATGAATCGTCGCGATTGTGAATGTTAATGCAAATATTCATAATTATTCGTAATTATCGTCGCGATTGTGAACATTAACGCAAATGTTCGTAATTATTCATAATTATTCATTCGTAATCATTCAAAGTCGTATCAAGCCGAACCATTTAAACTGTGAAGTGAAGTGAAGTGATTAAAGTGAAGCAACGTGAACATAGCGTCATCCCTACGAATCGAGCCCGCGGATAGCAGCATGGAAAGAGAAGGAAGAAGGCGAAATTCCAGTTTTCCCGTTTCCAGAAACTATGGTAAGTTTTTTAAAATATCTAATTATCAGTGTACGACGACAGTTTTTCGCAAGATTGCCAAACATTGTGCCGTTTGCGTAGCGTTGGGGCCTGGTACTATTAAGCCCGGCGTTAAATATACGTGACAATACGGATAAGAACTTAGTCGTTACGTGATGCTTATCCTTTACGTGATATCACATGAACGCTTTTTAGTGCCTCGAAATAGTACACAGAGCATAAATCTATACTTGACGGCAATCTACGGGCTGCCGTTTTGTGAATCCTTAATCGATGTTCCCCTTATGTCTAACACACACTCAGTAATGTTATTAGCTAGAATGTAAATGCAATTCGATGCGGGATATGACGTTCCTCGTTAAGTGTACTTAAATTACAAATTAACGGCTATTTGCTAAACAGTAATTTACGATTTTCATATCGGTTTCCTCGCTCCGGATAGTATTTTTATTTATTCATGACACATCAACATGACCGCGAGTAGGGGTAATAGGTAATTAAGGAATTTAGTATTATGCATATGTATTCGCGATGAGTTCGGAGCGCATCAAATGAACGGATTTTTCCCACTGACGTCGAAAGAAACACAATGGTTATCTTTGGTGAAATTATTGGACGTTAATGACCTATGTTAATTTCATCTAATTTTATGTCGCTGGTACAACATACGTTCGCATCGCGGGAGACGATCTAATTACCAACATCTCGCAACTCTCATGCATTACGAAGTTATAGATTATAATTTCTAAACTGCGATAAGTCGACAAAGGGAATATTTGGTACGATGATATGACATGCCGAGAGATTTGTGCACGATCAGTCTTTCTTCGAAAAAGATAACTGAAATTCCTTTAAAGCGGCAGGTTGCGATACTTGGCGACATTGAATCATATACCGGGGTTATTTTTACGAACGTCAAAAAGAATCGAGATGAGCGTGACACCGTCTTGCGCGTATTTCGAGGACGATATGTTTACGAGCGTTTTATTTACGTATAGAGAAAAGTATAATCGCCATTAAGATGGTAAGACGGGGTCATTCGGCAAGCGCATCTTGACTTCTATTTACACGGTTTCGCATTTCCGAGAAGTCTTAATTCTTGGCAAGCATTTCCAAGTATTCCGCGTATTCGTTTTCCGACATTTCATTGGCCTCGTTGTCAATGTCCATTGCTTCCACGCTTCTTCGCCGTCTGGAAATCTCGCTGGTCACTTCTATGCAGAGTAGGGCGAATTTGTTGTCGCAGGAGTAACGCACTTGCTCGAGCAACCGACCACCGGTTAACGGAGAACCTAAGCCAAAACGATCGGTACTACTCGAATGCCAAGCGTCGCAATAAGTGTCCATTGCTCGATCCCCGAGTTTGTGCGAACCGTGCCACGCTACTTTCTCAGGCCTGAAATTTTTACAAGCCATTAGAGTTACGAGCTAGGAAAATCACGCTCCATCAGATATCTCGCAGCTTAAAATTTTGCCAGAATTGTTGAGAAGTAATTACCACGCGAAGTCCGTTAGGATGTTCTTCCCATTAAAACTGTAAATTCGAGGATTTTGCGAGAAGTAAGCACCGTTGCCGTTGAACATTTCTTTCCAGGAATTAAATAGCACATCTCCCTGATAAATATTCAGAAGGTTTAGTCGATGGCTCGAGTCAGCGGATAATTGAATTGAATTTTTTCTGCTTGTTCGTCAATTTACTTTTATATTAACGATGGGTAAATCCCGGTCGCCCAGCCTGACGATACTGTCTACATTTTGGACCCTGGAACTGAGGAATGCGCGGAATGTTCCCCTCAAACCAGCCCTTTTCGCTTGTCGATAACAAGCGAAATCAGCTCCTCGAATACCGTGCATGTCTCCGGTGAACGGTTCGTTCAAAGCCACCATTCTCAACTGGAAAGTGAACGTTTCAATTGATAGCACAAATATCACGAATCGCTGAGGGAAAATCGGTGTTATTGCTGTGAATAGAGTTCTATAGAATTAGCCGTTGAAAAGTCTTACCATCCGGGGATACCACTTTGCCGCAAGAACAGATCGATAAATTGAATATAAAGTTTACGATTGCACTTCTTAACTGGAAGGGCTTAAAACTTTAACTTACCCCAGTCCCATCGGCTTTTACCGGTATCTGGTTAATCAGATTCGACGCTTCGAAGGGTGGATTAGCCGGCGGTGGTGTCGTTGTGGGTGGAGCTGGTGTAGTGATAGGTAATAGAGAACCGAGCTAGAGAAGTAAAGAGGAATTAAAGACTCCTGTCACACTGGAGAATAATCGGAGAAAAATAATTCAGAAATATTCAAAGTTTTCTCGAAATACTTTTGCATTTGTATTTATCGACGATAAAGCATGTAGCATTATCATGTTCCTTAGTTCTTTAAAAGTTTGTCAAGTTTTTTCCAGACTCTGAAGACTCATTTTTCTCCGTGATGATAGAAACGTTTTAGTACTAACCGCGATATACTGCCAACCATTATTTACTCTCACAAGTAAGGCTTGCTCGTCTATAATGTAAGCCAATGTTCCAACCGGGCTTACACCAGACATCTGTAAAAGATTACGTCACAAATACCTCGCATACGCAAATCGTAACTTCCCGCTTTAATATCACAGTGGTATTACCTTTGTCATAGCTTCTGTATTCTCGAAGGTAACCGCTCCAGGCACGATTTTCGTTGTACTCTCTAAAGGCCTTGTAGCTGCAGTACCAGCACCTTTAAAACATTTCCCAATTTCACTCTGTTCCTCTGATTTTGTCACAATAATTGAATCGAAAATTCGTAGTTGGTGTATGATACAGCTTTGATTTTGAATCCCATGCAACACACATAGCATTTTATACCTAACGACTTACCTAAATGTTCTTTCAATTCTTTCAACTGCTTGAGTTCACGTAGTGCCTTTAACTCGTCCAGACTACTTCTCGGTCCTTCGCGTTTGCGGGTAATTAATGGTCCTTTTAATCACCGTGAGTCAACATTTAAGGGTTAACAAACATAACATAAAAACTTAACGTAACTTCAAAGCAATAAAAAAATAATACAAATAAAACATATGATGCTGTTGATTGATTAGCAAAAAAAAGACTCAAATACACAAATCGAGCTGAACGAAATGCAATCGTTATTAATCAAACTTTAGATAATTAGTGTTAAACAAATGGATTAAGCTTAGGTGGTGTTTGGAAGTCCCTTCAATATTATACCTTGTCTTACGCTATAATAATCTCTCTCGCCGAAAATATGACTTCTGCCGATGCCGGGTTCTCCTTTCTGTCCAATTAAGGAGAGTCCAGGTGGTCCTGGTGGTCCAGGGGGACCTGGGGGTCCCGGGACAGGTATATAGTTTCCTTGGGAAGGTGGACCAGGTTGTCCAGGTGGACCGGGTGGTCCCCTTTGGCCATCTCTACCCGGAAGTCCAGGGGTTCCGGGGAAACCATCTTCTCCTTTATCGCCCTTCACCTGGAGCATCGCAGAAAGGCTAATCTTAACACATTTTATGCGTCTTAAGTCATGGCGGCGTTTTTCCCCTCGCGAATTACGAGGATTGAGCGCGTTATTCCGATGTTAAGCCGCTATAAAACTTGTATAGCTGAACTTTTTATGTAAACTCCCGGAGAGATAGGCTAAGAGACCGGATGACGCGCTATTAAAGTTTAACGAACTCCGTCGAAAGCTCCGAAAGCACGTACTTTAAACCGCGAGCTTAGGGCTGAATACCGAGATTTAAGAAAATAGACATAAATTGTCTATTTGCCGTGGTAAAGCATGGCAGATAAGACGGACTGCCGGAGAGTCCGAAGTTAGGCCTTAATGAGAAACTGGAAGTAGCGATATCTACTTACACCGACGGAAACGCCGTAAGGACTCGGCGTACCCGGCTCGCCTTTATCTCCTTTAGATCCCATTTGACCGGGGCTTCCCGGAATTCCAGGAGTTCCAGGCCGACCCTGCGAAGATCACGTAAATATCATCGATCCATGCCGACGTCGTCGTAGTGTTCATTAACATGCGGTTTATGCGCAGCATAAATGTTTACAATTATCTGGCTATTTCCATACAAATAACTTCATCTGATGCTCATACTGGTGTGTCAAGCGAAATATCAAGGCAAACTCACTTAGACCTTAATATACTCACTTTCATATTGTTCTTTGGTTAGCGTAAACAAGAGATTAACAGAACACAGAATTATTGTAGTTAATAGGTTTATTGTCGTTAATGTTAATGGGAGTTGGAAAACCATCTTACCATCCAACCCGGCAAACCAATTTCTCCCATGATTCCTGGTTTTCCGGGGGGTCCCTCTGGGCCCGGTGGACCCATGTGACCTCTTCTACCTCTTTGACCCTTGGCACCCTTCTCTCCCTTGATAGGTATGTAATCCCCGCTGCCGGCAATGCGAGTCACTCCCGGCGGACCACGTTCGCCCTTGCTTCCTTTAGAACCCGGTGTTCCAGAGGTTCCGTCTTTTCCAGGTTCACCCTTCTCACCCTGTGGACCTTGAATGCCATTGACCCCGGGCATTCCGGAAGGCCCGGAGTCGCCCTTGTCTCCTTTTTCGCCTTTTATTCCTAAATCACCCTTATAACCTCGCGGGCCAAGGTCGCCTTTGTCGCCCTTTATGCCCGATCCAACTATAACATTAACGACGATACACAGAAATTTATGAGTTAACTAGCAATTTTAGTAGCCTGAAAATTGTTAACGTTCCTAGTGTTTTTTACCTGCGTCGCCGACATTTATTCCTCCTGACCCAGCGGGACCAGGTGGACCTGGTGGTCCAGGTTTTCCTTCAGGCCCAGAGTCGCCCTTGGCGCCCTTCTCGGCTGGTCGACCATTTTCTCCCGGTGCACCGGGTATTCCCGGAGCTCCTGGAGCTCCTGGTTCTCCCTTGAATCCTTGAATACCTCGTGGACCTTCTTTTCCGTGTTCCCCTTTGGTGCCGTTATGACCGGGCTCGCCTTTCACACCCTTGCTCCCAGGTATACCTGGTTCACCTTTCAGACCCGTGTTTCCCGGCATTCCTGGGTCGCCTTTCTGTCCTGGTAATCCTGGCCTCATAGTGATGCCTTCGGTCTAAAGATTGCAATATGAATGTCCCTTAGTTTTCAAAACGTTATTTCAGTTTTTTTAAACTCTGTACGTAGGTAAAACATATTGCTACGTAAAGCCGCCGTTTTATATTGTAGTTTAATTAAAAAACTCGATAAGGAAGGATCGGTAGGTTTTATGTAGAGGGAATGCCTGGCTTGTGTTGGTTAATACTTACCCTGTAAATGCCTCGTGGTTTCCAGCTGGGCTGCATGCGCATAATAGAGGAAATTTCTGTGTTTAATCATCGGTCTAAGTTCAGGCTGTTGAAAGCCCACAGCCAGTTTCTGCGTACCGATTATACGTGTCTATATATCGAGCGATTCGTAATGAATAATCGGTACCCAATTACGATCAATTGCAATGGTATTAAAACCCAGCAGGGCATTACCCGCGTGTAATTTCGAACGAGTGCTTATCGACGGTCAAAATTAATTAGGATTACGAGTAAATAGGAGGTAAAATGATGCGGAAGAATGTCGAGAATCGCTGCGCCATCAGAATAATTAAAAACTTGAATCTTCGAACTACGGAATCACGATCGTTTGACGAAGCGGAATATTCAAAGTATTTCGTCGATTCGTTAGGGACTTTCTGTAGCGGGAACTATTTCCTCCGCTGGAATTTTTCTTGGCTCTTCTCTTTTTCTTTGGCCGACTGTCCATTGTTCGTCTTGAGATTTCTTGTCTTTCCTTTGACATCTTTCGCTTTGTTCGATTCCTCGACGTAGCACGATTACGTCGCGCACCAGCGAGTTTCGTTTACCAGTGGAAATGTTGGGAGGTGTCGGAGCGGGGTAGGGGTCATTCTCGACCGCCGTCTAGAGGTTCTTTTCGCAAAATTAAGCATTAAATTCGTCCTCGATCGGGAAGAAGCTTGCCGGCTAACTTCCTTCCCTTTAGCGATTTCCCCTCGGAAACGTTTCCGACGTGTCTTTCGAGAATCCTTTCGAGAATCTCCAGCTGACGCTAATGAATATCTCTTTTACCGTCCTGTTTCCCGAAAACTCGTAGCACTCTCTTCCGATGAGAACTCGCAGGCTCCTGCGCTGGAGATGCATTTCCCGGTGTTTCCGTACGAATTCGCGCGAAAGTGCCGGCCCGAATTTAGCGGCATTAACGAAACCTCGTGTTCACCTCAATTGCGGAGCTATCGATATAACGAGCCCCCGGTCGCTAATCGCTGCCGGTGTATGAAGAAGAGACAAACGATAATGACGTTTGTTGGTCGAATCTGTCGGCGATTAACCGATTAAACGCCGCTCGGACACGATAGGCCAGCGCAATTGAGTGGCGCATATCTTCCATCTCCGGTGACGTTCCGGGACGTGCACTTCCGCTGTCTCACCTGCTCGTACGGGGTCCGTGCTGTAGGCAGCCTAGAAATTGGTTTCTGTATCCCGTTGGGAAATCGGGCTTTCACAGACTCCTCTATACGGACACCGTTCCCCCCCGAAACCTTCCGCGAGAGGTACATAAGACAGCCGTTTGAGGCGACGTGTGTATAGTTTAGCCGGCTCTGCCTACGAACTCCTAAATCCCTGGATATCTCGTAACGTTCTATCGACCCGTTCAAACATGGATGTACCTTTTTCCGGGGCTATGCGAGCCGGCTTTCTGCACCGGATTAAACTACCCCGTAACGTCGTCTCGCGGAAGTTTAAAGACATGCCGTGTATGTAGATTTACCGGTGCTCCACGTAGCGGAAATTCTTTGCTTATATCACGTTCATTCGGGGATAAATAATTCTTCCGTTTGTGCAAGTCTTACTTATGCTCTCAACACGTGCTAAGGCTTGGCCTCTTGAGTTTTTTTTTCCTCGAGTGCGTTACGGGGGCAGAGCTTTCATGGATCACGTATGAATCGTTAGATCGTCCGTAACATGACGGTCTTCCGGTTGGTAGGGGTCCGGAATCGGTGGACGGACAGTAGTGGGCCAAAGTCGGTCGAAACGTTCAACAATCCGTAACGTTATAATGATCGCGAGTATCATTCTCGATGTCTCGACGGAGCTTTCCGCTCTACGTGTTGCCATCTTTATTAATGCGATGCAACCGTCGCTAACGAGCATTACCGCGACGTCGTATCATTGTATAACGGACCATCCGCTCTCTTTTCCATCCATTCTCCTCTCGCTGCTACTGTCTCACTCTCTCTCTCACTTGTTCTCGGTTTTACGTCGTAACGACACGTGTATACAACGACAGGACCGTCGTTGGGCGTCGTGACGGCGGCTCTGTCCTCTTAACGAACTTGTCGTTCTCCGCAGACCCCAGGGCGACGAAATCGAATAAGGATTCCATAAATTTTCGCGTTAACTTGTATGCCGTTCGGAAGTTCCACTTGGTTGATCAACTTTCGCCGCTTACACCGTCCTTGGGAATTGGACTTCCAGGCCATTTACATTCCCTTTTCAATAAGTCTGTTTAACTTCCCTTCTGGATTTAAAATTCAATCTTGCCGATTCTCCAGTTAATTAAGTTCCGTACACAAAATCCATTTCCCGAAATACCTAGTAAACCGGAAACCAAGTCGAAACAGGATTTCCACTTTCGAGTGGCGAGTCTAAAAGGTGATATTTCTTTTCTTTTTCGCCGTACTCGAGGGATCGATTTTCAAGACGACCCGGCTTAGTAATTGTTGCGGCATTTTGTAAGGAAACGCTGAGGCCGTGAAAGGGGGATATCTTTCATGATTCCCGGTTCTTCTTCCGTCGACGTTTCAACAATTACCGGGAAGGTCGGGCTGTTTGTTTCGTTTTATTCTCGCAACATTTGGAAGTATGCCACTGGGCGTAAAAAAAACAAGCCGAAGAAAGTAACGAGCTGCGGTGTTTTTCGTGATTCTCCTCACGAGCCTGCGCCTCCTCGCTCCTGGACGAGAACATCCTGCTATTTTCCCGACGAAATTTCCTCCGTGCACCTGCCCGTCCTTCTCCATGCAGCATCCGGTTTATCAGTGCCCCTCTAGGATGCGAATGGCTCTACGTGTACGAATTATGATATCAGCGGCACTCCTCGCTGAGGTGTTTAACGTAACGCGTATTTCGCCAGCAGCGTCTATATTCATTCGTACAGCCGGAATTACGTAGCATGCAAATTCGTAATCCTATTAAACACTTTCCGGCGCACGGCATAAAGCATTTTTCGTACTCGCTAACGGGCAGCCCTGTAGGTGCGAAATGAACAGATGCGAGGGGATTAGCAACACGGAATTGATTTCAACTTGGCATGATTTCCAACTTTTCGTCCGTGTGCCGGCGAGGTGCGTGTGTAAATTGCGATATCTGGAATTCGTCTCGCTAACGTGTTTACACGAATGCATCGCATAGGAGTCGTGCCTATAGTTACTCATATAAACAGAGCCATGGATCGTGCTCGACTGTGCGGAGAATGCACGTGCGATATAAATGAATGACTACAAGCACGTATGTTCCGACGGGGCTACGAGCGAGCAGGATTCTACACGCACACACAGGCATACGTGCGTTCGGCCAGATATTTCCGCGGCGAATTTCTCGCGTTTGCCAGGTTGGCGGAAAAAGGAAAGAGGCGAGGATGTAGAACGTAGGGAGGAAATGTACGCCGAGGTGGATGGAAATGGACCGTTGGACTTGCAACTCGCCGGTTATTACGCGCACGGTTACTTATTCCCCGCGGGGACGATACGCGTTCCACTCGCATTCAACGAATTTCTTGCCGCGTGTTCGGCTACACGCTTGCGGAAAGCAGAGAGGATCGTCGGGGACGAGACCGGAACGCTCGTGTACAACGGGGAATAGGGTGGAGGGAGGGAAGGGGAGGGGAGCCCGGCGAACGGAGGATTTCATAATCATACCGCTTCTCGCCCACAACATTTTTGCCAGTCGCAGCTACATGACGATCTCCCCCCTCTCTCCTCCCCGCCAGTGCTCTCTAAAAAGTGTGGCTCCGTTCCCCGCGGAAAATGCTTTCTCGCCGGGAAATTTTATCCCGGTTAACGCGTCCGGGCTTATCTCGCATTGCGTGAAATGATATACCGCGATTAATAGTCAGCCATTGTACGCGTGTAATAACCAAGCGCGGGGCACCGGTTGCTATTCAACGAATTTCTTGCCGCGGGTATTCCCGCTTTTGCGGATAATTGGATCGCAGCCCGGAGAATCCGTGCGTGGTTAATCGAATTTTCCAACGCAAAGATGCGAATCTTGTTGCGGTATGTTGCACTCGTACGATTCACCGAAACGGAATCTCGTATGACGTGAAAAATCATACGATGGGAAATTCTCTTAACTCCGGGGAGCTTCGTCGTGAATTTCTAAAACGGTGCAAGGCAGTTGTCCTTGCCCGGTAACCTTGTAACGTAATGATGACTTACGTCGTAGCCGGAGAATTCTCCTTTGCCAGGTGGTCCCGGCGGTCCTTGCGCTCCCTTTTCGCCGGGAACTCCATCGCGACCTGGTTCACCCTTTTGACCTTGAGGGCCCTCTGGTCCCGGAATTCCAATGTCGCCTTTGTCACCCTGCGGTCCTGGTGGACCGTGTTGACCTCTCTCGCCGGGTGGTCCAGCTGCCCCCTGCACATTTGTCTTACATAAACCGCCCAACTACCAAGCAATATGCAATTCGTGAAAGCTGATCGACCGTAATTGTCCCGTGGCAATATCAAATAGAATTCGTTCGACGTTTAGCAAAAGTCACAGATCTATATTGGCAAAATCAGAAAGATTGTTATTTTCAATTGTATTATAAATAATTAACTATTTTGCTAAGCTTGTATCAATTTTCTTATCGTTGAATCAATTTCGTCGAAGGTAGCATTTATTTCCGTGCTATTGCCTTAAAGGCCAAAGATATTCCTCGTGATTGTAAGAGTCCGCGGGGAGTAGAGAATTATTCAATTAGTCTCCGTGCTCTGAGCGTAAGTGAATTTGCATATCGCGCTGGCGGTTAAATACCGTGAGTCCCATCTGTCCTTGCTTGCCCTCCTTGCCCGGGAGTCCTTGCTCGCCCTTCGGCCCTTGGATCATTTTCGGCATAGTGAATGACGTGAGCAGGGCAGTAGCGTTACAGGTGCACGTTCCGGGATCGCCCTTTGGGCCCGGTGGGCCTTGCGGCATCTTAATCGGCCAATCCTACGTCGAAAATAACGATTCTTAAATTACCCTGCGAGATATCAGCATATTCGTAAATTTCGTGTTCAGACAAGACCCCGCTGTTGCTCATTTGTCTGACATCCTATAGGAATACGTGATTTCAGTTATTGGCGTCGATACAGAATGCTCGAATATTCGCGAATCAATAATCCCCGGTGTTCTTGAATCACGCGAAAGGAGCTCTCGTGTAATTAATGTTGTATGTAATGGCAACCGGTATTTCAGTGTCCACGCTAAATTGGATCCATTCGAATAGGAAGATAAATGAATGATTCTGGTTACGAGTGTGCCATTCAAACGGTCCTTCGTTATACGTCAACAGATACAATTGCGCTGTTCTGATGGAACATCGGAACGATTGAATTTTCATGGATAGCTACGCATTTCCGAAGAAGACCCCGCCGTGTATCCATATTTCGCATTGAACAAAATATTTTAATTCGTTACATGAAGCCTAACCTCGACCACTTTTTCATTGACTGCTTAGCCATGTTAATTGTTTAGGGAAAGTACGATCAGAGAGATTTACCTCGTCATTTGGGTCGTATCCAAGCCCAGGTGGTCCCGGGGGTCCCGGGGGACCCCGCACACCCTCGCCCTTCTCCCCCTTATCGCCTTTTTCTCCCTTCGGACCTTTATCTGCGGGATAAAATCATGTTCATAAGCACAGCTCTCGGCGGTACGGCGATGAGAGATTGATTTTTCCATTGCCGGTCGAGGACGCGATTAACAAGTCCACTTACAGTCTGGATTCGGCGGTGGCGGAGTGATTAACGGCGGTGGATTGACGTCATCCCTTCTATCATCCTCTTCCTCCCGTCCGATCTGAACACGTGTTACAAGATAGATCAGAAATAGTGGTAACATTAATGTTTGATCGTCGATATGGATTAATATTCTGTAATATTCTAATGTGTACAAGCTCAGGGAGAAATGTCTAGCTTGTTTTAGGCCAGTGTTAATGAGCCGTGGTTAGTATCTCGAGTTACCAAGCTGCGTGTGAAATTTCGTTTGAAGCCCAAGCAAGTCTACTTATATCCTGATAAAGCCCAATATCATTATCAAAGATTAGTTTATAAGAGGAACTAGCCCCCTGCATTATAGCACGGAAAGCCTGAGTTTACTTGCGAATAATTCCCCAGTTGTCCTGTGCTTTTAAAGCGTACAATATTAGACACTGACGGAGATTAATGAAGTCTCGGGCAAATCAGGCTCCCGCCGGTACGGTTAGCATACATGACACCTGCTCCTAAGTGTTTTCCAATAATTATTAGTAACGACGCGGCCTTTTCGGCCTCGGCCGCCCACGTTGGACATTTTTCGATTATCGACGATTTTTTCTCATCCTCCAAGATAAATCATTCCCCACGAATCACGTCGCCAACAAGAGAAGGCTTAAACTTTTTCTTTCTACGAAGTTAATGAAGAAATTAGCAGAGCTTAATCTGTTTCAGCGTACCTCTAGAAAAGGTGTTTCGTTTGGGAGAGGGAGGGGATCGGTTCGATTGAATAAAGCGTTGTCTCTTTGTAGAAGGGATTCGTTTAGGGCTACGTCGAAGATGTTTTATCTCTGGATGCACGGGCCGCTTGAAAACGATGTCACGTGCCGGGACGTGAGTAAACGCCGAGAAGTTTCAGTACGTCTCTCTGGCGGTGTCAGGCGATTCCGCTGTTTTCCCACGCGCAGCAATCGTATGCATCGTTCGTCAGTTGCGGCGGGGAGGGGGGGGGGAGAAGGGATCGTCAGGGCACACATTCGGCCGAGCGACTGTGCTCTTAACATCGCGGAGGACCGTCGTCCCGCTGAAATCGCTCACCCGTTATACACACGAGCCGGCCTCCAGCTACTTCTGTCAGACGCGGATGCATTTTCCACCCCCTCTCCCCGCCTCCGCTCCATCCCCTCTGCCCGTCTCGCGGGAGATTTTCCGCGGGAAATAAATTCGAGCGCGGTTTCCGGGAGGAAAGCTTCCATCGGCGGAGCCGAGTCGGGAATCTCCGCAGGGAAAGCCGCTTCCAAAGGTTTCGGAACGGCCTGGAACTCCGCTGCCCGTAAAGACGGCGCCGTCGCGCTTATTTTTCCCCGTGTACTTTATCAGAGCGAGGAATTTCTCTAGGTTCGTTGCCGTCGTTCCCGCGAATGCTTTTTTCCCTTGCATTCTTTTCCCCCCCCGGTTTCTCAAGTACGCCGGGAGATCTGCCGAGGCCGCGACTAAATACTTGTGCGGCATGTTTCCCTCGGTTATTTTCAGACACGAGAAACTTCCCCCGGGGCTAATGTTTGCGTGCATTCAAAAGGAATAAGATTAATTCGCAAGGCGCTTGGCAGGATTCTCATTAGGATAGGGCGGACGGGACTTTAAATCTTACATCTGGAAATGTGCATCAAAAGTTTCCGTATTTAGCGGTCGACGATGATATTTTATGTCCGCCCGAGGGTCTCGTGGGTCGCGGCAACGGTTGGGGCGGGGAAACTTGTATTATCTGTGCGCGAAGTTGCGTGCCGTGGCTGAGGGCCTCTGTGCCGAATATCTGCATCGAGTCTGCGGCTTAATGAATTTAGCGAGTGCGGCGGAGCATCGAACTGGGTCGATCCGAAGGCTGCTTCATCAAAATGCTATTGGCCCAGGACGTTTTCCTCGCGTCACAGTCTCCCCCTCCTCCCTTCCCCGAGCAATCTTGTGTCTCGCGAATCCGACGTGGGCTTCAACACACGCCGGATACGAGGATTGCTGATCCCGTCGGAAGGAGTTTAGTTGGAGCCGAGGGGTTGACTCGCCGGCACCGATAATTAGACATCGTTGGCCAGTTAGCCGGAGTTTGAAGACCGCATTTCCCAGGACGTCTGCGACGAACGGCAGTCATCGGCCCGGTCTCGGACTAACCGGATGTCCTTCTTCTCGGTGTTCTTGGATCGGTTTGATAGCTACTGCACTCGATGTCGTACATTCCGGGCCGTGCAGTTTGACGAGGGTCCGGAATTAGCCAGCCGGCTTAGCACTGGGAATTCCTGGACAGCGGTGTCGATGGCCCGCTCGTCGCTGCGATTAATGATTTTATCGATTCCTCCATTCCCACGAAAATGCATCGCTTGTTAAATTGTATGCATTCGTCGTGTTCATTAATCCCCGTAAATGAGCAAAACAGCTGTCGTGCGTTAACCCTGCAGTTTCGTTTATTTATTGCCCTTGCACGTCGGGGCTACAAGATGGCCTATTTTCGTAGATTATTAATTCCCCACTGTTGGCACGCTCTGCAGTCAGAACGATGTTTACAATTTCGCACCGACGAACAATACGTTCCCCGTAATGATTCATTCTGTGTTTGCGTCTATCAATAACTGATGAATAACTAAGTTTGTGCCATGCCTGTACCTAAACTATCCTTGGAAATTGGCTATAGAATCTGAACGTTCCGTACCATGCAGTTCGATGGGACTAACCTACGAGTTCATCGAAGGGAGGTCGTCCTTCCAGGAACTTCTCGGAGTTGGTCGATCAGTGTTTTTGGGTCAGTTACCATTCATCTGCCTTTGCGCTGTTCGCAGGCCAGATAGTTAATTAGCGTCATACAAGGAAATACACGTTTCTCCTTGGTTGATTAATTAAACGATTGTCGGACGAGTCACATTCTGCATCGTTATGCTGTATTAATGAGACACACGCCATTATGTCGTAGCACTCAAAAGGATAATTTGATCATAACGTGTCAGTGATATCCGTAATAATGTCAATAACGCAGGTCGCCCTGAATCGAGCATCGTTCATTTTGATCATCGATAATACAAATAGGGTACGGGTACAATCATGGAGTAAAATCATTTTTCTCGCTGTTCTGGTTGATGATGCTTTTTAGACAATTTTACTGCAGCATTTGGCTGACAGATTGCTTTTATTCTTCGCCGCTGGAGCGGTATTGATTACAGCGGTTAGTTATTCGGAGAGAAGCAGGCAGATCGATCGGCTCGAATTATTTTCCAAACTCCGGACGTAATCTGTTCTCGGTAAAAGATGGTCCTCGGGGCCGACGGCGGTGCGGGTCAACGTGGTCGACTTTACGAAGGTAAATTTGATTAAAGTTTTGAAAAACGCCATAGAGGGTTCCTCGAAAATTTCATTTGTTTGAATGCCTTTCGCCGTGCCGTTGGCAATACCGCTAAAAAGCCAGACGGTTTTTAACGGTGACCTCGCCGGCAGCGGGCGCAGTTTTCTAATTAACCGATTTCCCAATTATCTCGTTTCCTAATTAACGGATCGTCGCTTTCATTATCAGGTCCGCGTAATCCTTTTCAGGCTTCAATTGGCAATACCGATAGCGGTCCTTATCATGGTCGCTGGGTACCAGCATTTAGTTTGCTATACACACAGCCGTCGGCTGGAGCCGGCATCCTACCCGAAAGATTCTCCCTCGGGAGACATTCCCGGACTCCCGGATAGAATTTATTCCTTCTCTGGAACTAAACCGTTAAGCGGGGTAATCCCACATTAATTAAAGCCACGGTCGAATTAATCTCTCGCTTTATTTACGCCATGATTTTTTAACGAGACTTCCAGCGGCGCACAGCGATGCAGAGAATCGTCTTGACCCAATTCCGCCCTCAAGGGAGGCGAAATAGCGTGTATTAAAAAACTTGTGTAAAACACGAGAGAGTTCATGAAACTCGTGAGAAGTTCGTCAAAATGATGATAATCGATGCGACCTCGAGACGTACTCGGTTTCTTTCTTTTTTCGCCCGTTGAATTTCTAGCCGGTAAGGGCTGAGCGGTTCCCCTTGATTTCCAAAGCAGACGTTACGATCTGCGACATAAATCCGTGAACTTGATTCGGATTAAGACGAACTCCATAATGACCGGGAAGACAGAGAGCGAACGCGGCATTTCGCCAATGTGGGCTGGGCCCTAGTCGCCATTGTGAAATCCTAACAGCATTTGCCAGATTATCCTTACGGTATCCGCGAGATTATCCTTATAACCTAATTTCTACATTCCTCTTGGACTTGCCGTCGGCCCCCAGCAAAGTTCTTTATTGCGCAGAGAGTCCAGGGTTTTCACAATTATGCGGCATCTGCAGAACCAACTGAGCGACCTTTCAAGACGTGTCGTAATTAATCGGATTAGCTAATGATTAATCGCCCCGAGTCCATAATTAATACTGAAAATGCTGCGAAAGCGGCTAATGGGAAACACGTTTAATTATCAAACCTTTGTCCGCGCTACGTGTGTTTGTGGATATTTCATTATCTTCGCGTCGTACCTTGCAGCCTCTTTTCGCCGATCATGGTCTTAACATTTCCAATTTTATTTCTCCTCAAAGAGTGCCATTATTATTGTGTTAGTCAAATCCTCGGAGTAAGCGCTGTAATTAGTTGCTTAGTGCAGTTAGTTTGGCAATTGTTAGTCACAGGTGTAAAGCATTGGTGAACAATAGCGAATACCTCATTGACGTCAACGTCCCCTAGATCGTCGAAAAGGCCAGAACCGTAATCGCCGGAGCCGGAAAATTCATCCTCAGAGAACTAAAATAAAAGTGGGAAATAAAATGCAACGTGTGTAAAGGTAAATAGTCGTGAAAGTAATTTTTGTACTGGGATAATGACGGCTTTATATGCAGCAGCTCTGAGCGTAGTGTGGAACGTCAGTGGGAAGTTTGTACGTTACACGATTCG
Source organism: Hedychridium roseum (assembly GCA_963989215.1). Classification (NCBI taxonomy): domain Eukaryota; kingdom Metazoa; phylum Arthropoda; class Insecta; order Hymenoptera; family Chrysididae; genus Hedychridium; species Hedychridium roseum. The sequence goes on along the minus strand of OZ022317.1, from coordinate 5,292,793 downwards.
TGCCAAGTGTTTGATTACACGAACATAACTGACAGGGTAATGAAGACGAAGTTTCATTTACATCGTCTGCTGTTAATTCTACTGCAAATTACATTCGCAAGTATAATCACGGCTCGCATCATGGTAGAAGGCGGAAAATCGGGGGACTTCTGAAGTTCGGTCTAATGAAATCCCCGGGGGGAATGATATTCCTCCGGTTAAATAAATCGAATTGATGAGATACAATCTTCCAGCGGATGGAAATAATGCGGAAATTCATTTAGCGTCGTTTATCCGTTGGCATTAATTCGTTTTCTAGATCGTTTTCTAAAATTATCGCGGTTCATGCTGTTTCGCGGTTGATACAATTCATTTGTCGATTTGTCATTGAGCAATTGCATTAGTCATCGTTACATGACTGCCGAGGCGATCAGCTGACTTGTGGGCCAATCACTATTTTTCCATTACAATCGTTCACCCGGAAAATATGTATGCAAATTTCGCGATGGCAAAACTTGTGCCGATGTGTATGTAAATACGTGCGCGGCCAGATAAATTTACTTAAACGAGAATGGGGCGTTTCGGGAGTAATTGTACGAACGTGATAGAAACTTTCCTAACGAAATAAATGTCGGACTTATGTGATAGCGTAGTGTACGCGAAATCATATCTCACGACGCGCTAATTCACGTCGGAAATACGTGATTCTCGGCGGATTTAATGGCCGCAATGTCCGTTTCGTTCTGCTCGTTATCGTCTCTCCCCGTGCGTCTTAAAACAATGGAAAAAGAGTGTATCGTAGGATCCTTGTGAACGAGAAACTTGCATTTATTTCAACGAAATTCGATACTTTCCTGTCGATATCGAATAATCTTTTAGCCGTGGCCCACTCGACGGAGAGCCTTTTTGTCGTCAGACAAAAAACTAGGGTGCTACGAAATATTCATCGAGCGTGTCGGGCATATTACTTTTGTTTCGACGGATGGAGCGAATAACCGGCTGGTCGGGACATTGGGTCTCGATTGGGAACGAATGGTCGATGAAGATCAGATAGAGATCAGCTCAATAAGTTCCTCCGCCAGTGTCCTTGCGTATTTTTATTCTGTCGGCTTAGGATCTCGTTAGTGGCTCCGAGGGTTACGTAGATGTGAAACGAATAACCGCAACGTTTGCACTTTTCGCGGGTTACAGGTCGATCCGAAAAGAGCGTCGAGAGTTGTAAAATCAGGCGGAACAGGATGTCAGGGCGGCGGGTGGGGGACAGCGGGGAGATTTATACCGCGAGCCCGTGAAACAAGTGCGAAAGGCGCTCGTTATTCCCGTCTCGCGCTAAATAGTAAAGCAAACTGAAAAATCGACCGAACCGCCCCTCGAGCCATTGTGCACAATGCCCCCCTTGGCACAGGGTTAACGTTCCGCCCGATAGCAACGGCGAATTATCGGACGGTGGCTTTTTAAAAGTGCACACGCGCGTAAGGGATGATCCTAAATCGCCAACGACGCCGATAGTTTGCGGCTTTTGCTGGCAAACCTCGGAAAGTAGTTGAACATTTTTCACCAGTCAAGCTTTATTAGTTTCAGCGGAACGTACGACTGGGATTAATTAGAACTTGAACGTTTTTCAAATACTTTCCATGTTCCACTGAGGATATTTCAGTTTGCTTAGATCTGTCGAATGACGTGATTTTAGCGAATACGGTCGGATATTTTTTTCTTTCTCTTCCCTCAAGACGTTTCTCCGATTTCGCCTTCCCCACTTTCTTTTTGGCAGCGTATTTAACGTCCCATGAAATTAAGGCCCTCAACACCTCCCGCTGAATGAGAAACCCGATCCCCTCTGCTCTTCCACACCGTGACGATCGCTTCCAGAAATTCGTTCCGCGTTTTTCTAGATAGCCTCATCCTTTAGATCGACCTTTGGGCAATTTCCAACAAAGTGCCAACATTACGGTCAGCCGTTGCATTAACTCGTAATTAGGCACACGATCGATCATTCATAATTCTACGTTGCGACCTTTTTTCCAGCGTAATAGAGTTAACGCTGGAGAACACTAAAGCGATATTAATGTAAAAGCATTAAAGAAGTCCATTCTCTCATCGACACGTGAAATGCGTCTCCGTATATTGCTATCCTATCCCTTCTAAAACGCGCCACAAAAATGTCCTTTTCATAGATTTTCGCTGAGTGTCTTTGCCGCGGTGCTTCGTCTAACCCCGGCTCCATTTTTCAGCTCATTAGGTTTCATGGCGGCTCTGCAATTTTGTTTTATCTGTGGCAGGTACTTGGTAATGGACTCACAGCCGTGAATAATTCAGAGGCAAACTTGGGCTGTCGGATATTGGTCAACAATCTTGCCCCATATTTCCCCGCTCAATTCTATTTCATTGCGCTGCACTTTGGGCTAATACCGTCTACATGTTTCATTTACTTTTTTACTCGTAACTCGTATACCTGTTTTGCCGGAGCGGCCTTAAAATTCATTTTTGCAAGGCACCTGCGTTAAAGCGATAGACCGAAAGAAATACTCCGTTCTGCCAGGGGAATCACGTACGTCGAAGAAACATACGAAATTCGTGCTGCCATGTGCTACCGTGTCGAGGTGCGGAGGGTTAATGTTATACATGTTGCCCGGTTGAAATTTTTCACGCGAGGAACAATGAATTCAAATCCGGCAATGCTTGTCGAAACTTATCGAACTCTGCCGAAGTTTATTCCAGAATAACTTCACAAAACTGGCCTTTTCTTCCCACCGGTGATTTAGATTATTTTTACTGCGGATGATGTTGTTTTGCCGCGGAGGATTAAATGGTAGAGGAACGGTAGAGCTTGGCAGGAACAGAGGATTTTACGCGGTAAGATTAAAAGCCACGGGGTGTTAGCGTTGATCTTAAAATGGCGCAACGACGTGTTTTCCAATGCGACGGGTCGACACACCGGCGAAATCCGATACACCTGACTCACCTGACTCACCTGCGTCTCCCGTAACACTGCACTCAACCGATTTTGCGCATTTTATTTCGTCCTCTTTTTCGTTGTGTTCGGCATTCATGATTTTCACGTTTTAGCCCTGAGATAGCGATCGCTCCAACGCCCCAGCCGTTATTTTTCTTTGTTCACCGGCAATTTGTAAAATTTCACGTTCGAATCATCGTTATTAACGCGAATTTTCATTCATCGACTCACCCCCCCGCCTCCGGCAATTCAGCTCGAAAGAAGGCTCAATATTTTACAAAAATTTCGCGCCGTTTTTATTGACGATAATAGATACTTCGGTCGAAAAATTACAAGGAAGACTCGGGAATTTTCGGTAATGTAAGGAAATTATTCTCAGATCTGCCACGAGATATGAATGTGCATGTTCCTATATTTATGTTATATTGATATTGACGTAAAATACTCGTGAAGGCAAGGTTGCATGTAGTACAGAATTATCTGTCTTTTGTCGATCCATCATTCATTCCACTGAGCCGGTTCAATTTGTCATTCGGTCTTTGGAATGTAGTACGATGGAGTAGATCTGTCAATTTATAAACACCTGCCAGCAATTTCGGCGTTACCTGCGAACGTCAGAATGGTTCGAATTTCCTAGCAAATGGATTCATTATTTCGCATTATCGAAGTATTCATCCTGTACCTACGACTTCCCCTTACTTTACGAAAATCTGTCTGCATTTCCGCGTACAAGAACATTTTTTACAATCCCGCGGATTATTCCATGTCGACAGGCACATTCGTAATAACTCCCCGCAGGTTTTTCAAACTGACGAAATTCTGCGCTCCTGTTAAAGAACTATTTTTCTGCCCTGGAATAATGCAGTGCGCACTCTGTTAAGTCGACCCGTAGTTTTAACTGACCCGCGCGTTTCGGAAGAAATTTGATTTATGGCCTAACCACTTTCGCGTCGTCCCTACGTAGTTGAGCGTCGGCTCGCGGTTGCAAGTGCATTTATACTCCGGTGTCTCGGTGTCATCAAAAGTCCCGCGGAACTTGTGCGGAGAACCGACGGTAAACTCGCCCACAATCATAACTCTTCGCCGCACTTTCTTCCTCTTTTCCGGCAGCTCCGCGAGAGCGACGGTGATGGCTGAAGGGGGATGAGTGAGTCGGAATATCAACCCCCCGGGAAGGTCGACGACCGTCAAAAATTTAGACGACGCCAGACGAAGCGCTTCTCAGCACGAAATTTGAATTTTAGCCGAGCCAAAGTAACCGTGATACGAGGATATTCGGATTCGGCGGTCTCTTTTTTTTTTGTAAGCCAATAGCAGAATTCGTTAGCCACGGGCAAAGAGTAAAGTCATACGGATCTGTTTGATCTGTTCCCCGAAATGAAGTTCCTCTCGAGTCCGTCCGATAATTTCGGATTCGGTGACCGTCGCGATTTTCGCCTGTAATAATAGTGCAAGAGGAATATTGTAGACGGGTTGACGCGCTTTAATAGCGGGAATGTCGCTGGCGTGGTTTACGCAGATGTACGCGCCCTGTCGCGCAGAATGTGAGCCAGTTAAAACACTTTATACGAGAATTCGGACCGCGATAAAATATGCGAACGGGATACATATCCGGCCCACTGAAACGCCGTTTTTATGATCTTTCGCGAGGGAATTTGACAAACGTTTGATAAATGCTAATGCCGCATAAAAGATTCACGCCCCCACTGAAATGCACTGTCGTTCTTCCCTTTTTCACGGTGTAGATTGGCGCGAAAGGGGAGGGACTCTGATTTCGCTTGAAACCCTTTAACGCTCGATATTGCGTCGAAGATTAAAAACCGGCTTAAGTGGCAATAAACTGCAGTTTCCTGTCGATGGGAATTCAAAGGTCCTGGGCTGCTTAATTAAGCGGTTTTTGAATTACTCGGGATTACCGGCGGACTGGCGATCAATCGACGATGAAATTACGGCTGTCCCGGGCAGAAAGTGAATCGACGCCAGTTAAAGGTGTCAACGTTAATACGCCTATGCGTGGACATAAATGACAACGGCGATATCGATGACGTGTATGTCGGATTGATGATGTTGTCGCGCTTAAATTCGGTCCGTTTACCCGTCGCTCAATAGCTTTGTTAATAAATTTATTACGGCACGTCACGTCACGTTCCGCTTTTCCCATTGTGAATCACATTTTCGGCCGTTAATTTTTTCCTCGCGGGGAGAGACCAACAGACGGGCAAATGCTTGACGAGCTGTTAATAATTTGCCGCATTGATTTATTGAAAAAGTTGTCGGAAAGTGTAGCCAGATTTGGCTGGATACTACGATACCCTGTTGACTGGATAATTAGCGGATATCGTACGTCGAAACCATCCTTCGCATTCCGAAGCCTTAACGATCACGTGTCACGGTGCCCCTTCCTTTCTCTTCTATGTTCTCTCTAACTTGTTCGGCTAATCGGGAGTCGAGACTAAGCAAACTTTAGGGCGGATCGCGTGATTAACGGCCCCGCTTCGAAGGCTATAGCCCCGGAGATGCCGAATTAGCTTACAATGAGTTCATTCAAAAACAGAGCCCACCGACGGTCAGTCGGCAATTAATTCCTCCACGTAAAAGAAAGGTCTCTCGTTAAAAATCATCCTAGCTATCTTCATACGCTCTCCATAATTAACGGAAAAGAAAGTTAATGGTTGACTAGCTTTTTTCACTAATGAAGCTGTATTCTACATGCGTTTGAATTCTCGGCAAATTTGTTCTCTTCTTGTATGACATATTTCTACAAGTGCCACACGGAATATGCCGAGTTGCATGAAGAACGATTTTGTAGTACGATTTTTCTCCTTCAGGAAGTTTCATCACCCGGTGCTCGTTTTCTATTTCCTTAGTGCCGTATCTCAGCATCGCCGCGGTCCATTTTTCACGATTCTACATACACATCATTTTAAACATTCACGTAGCTCTGTATCGTCACCATTGTGCTCTTTCCCGTGTGTCTTATATATCGATTTCATTGTCCCGCTTGGCATTCGCCGTCTAATTATTTGTCAGGAAGCGTCAGTCATTTCGGAATCACGAGAGCAAAGCCAAACGTGGTCCTTAATGTCATTAAAATTTGAATTAAACAATTTTGACACAGCGCGAGAAATGAGTTAAGATGGACATTTATTCGACATTGAAAGTGCGTCATTCGCTTACAAATTTATTAGATTCTCATTACCAGCTCCCTGGGGTAAAATCTTCCGCATGGATGTTTAATCTTTTGCAGTGAATTCCCCCCCGTTCAGTTCCCTCGCTGTGTATTTATATCGCTTCTACGTTGCCCGATGCCGAGAGTTTCGATAACTGCAACTCGGAGGGCGTGGGAATTTCAAGTTCGTCACTCGACGTACCGACAGATGAGCAATATGTGACCAAACTTCAGCTTTGAGGTGGCTGATTGCGATTCCGCCTGCATGAATGGACATCGGCCGTTACGTCATCGACGGGGCGATATCCCTCGCACGTCGTTATATGAACGTAAATAACGAATCATGTAAAAAGTTCCATTATTCCCCTCGATATTCACTTTTGCGCAGTACCGCAGAGGTCGAACAATAACCCGAAAAAGGTCGTTGTTAGTTTTTTATACAAATATCCTTTATTACCAAATGTAAATAGGAGTATACATTGACATAAAAAACAATCATTCCAATACGATGAGACCGCCGTAATGGGAATACTATTCGTTGAGAAATATTTTTCTATTAAAATAAATTCGTTTTTTTCATGTACTAATAATGATCGAAAATATCCCTGTGTGCGGATACAGTGGTTTATTCCTTTTTTTAGATGCTGTAGAACGAAGAACTTATTACTGTTTAGAAGCTCAAAGCGCGGAATACAGTATTCTGATCCCCGGTGCAATAATATTACAATATTTTTGTGAAAGCACAAACAGTGATCGGGTAACTTTTCGCTGAAAATAACTTTGAGAATTGATACTGTAATACACGATGTATTTTTAAGGCAGCGAAAAGTGATGTTTTTCGTTTTATCACTTGCTTAATGTACCATGAATTTGTAGCGAGCGATGTATGTAATCAACGTAAATATTACATTTTATTTCGATCAATATTTATTACACACATCGAGCAGGATTTATTAACTTCGGGGGGAATTTACGAATCTCTTTCTATTAATTCCTCTCCAATTTTCATTCTCCCTTACGCCGGCCTGTTATTTTCTCGTTGTAGTTTTAGATTTCATCCGAGCTGGCGCTCTCGGCGATACGAATATCCACGACCCACATGGAGCATTAAATTCAATTGAACAGAATTTTTTTCCCTACATGGCCGATGGCAGTATATTACATTCCATGTGTGCAACGATAGGTCATATTCGTAATGCTTTCCTTTTCATCAGACTTTACCGCTCCGACATTCGAAACTATTTTTTTCCATTACCATGGCCGTTTATTAAATGCCGTCATTTTACGGTTCTGTAGTTTTTTACGTTTGCCCATGAAAACAAGGGGGATTTTCCCAGGCTTTTAACGTGGGTTCGAACGAAAGATGAGCCTGGGAAAGTAAGAAAAAGGACTCGGGCAAATTAAAAGAGGACTTTTTCTCGAAAACGTCGCCTCAGCCGGATAACTTCTTTCAGAATTTAATTAAAATCCCCGCTGAAGATTCAGCTGGCTGGATCAGCCGTATAATTGTTTACAGAGCTTGGTGAGAATATTCCGACGATTCGCGAGTAAAGACCGTTTTTTGTCACGAAAATTACGTTTCATGGGCAACGCCTAAGTGACACTAAAATATTTTTATGCGCGCTTTACACGATTTACGGGGGACGTTTATTAGCCGAGATTTTTTAGCGGACGAAACGATGATGGACGGCAGGAAAAGGATGGACGAATTGAGTTATTATTCTTAAAACCCGTTGCCCCGAAAAAGCCGGGGATCTACTTTGATATTCGGCAAAGCTTCGGACTCGAAATACTTAACCGTTTGAATCGGGGTCTAACACCGTTAAACCGACGTGCAGTCCTGTCTAGAGTGGATCAGTGAGACGAGGAAAGACGGAAGTACGGCTGTCGAGAACATCCGCGGGCCAATGAATCAAATAAACAATCCGGTAGATTACTTTTTCGTGTTACGCTATCGGCTGGAATTTAATTTCCCTTTGTTCCCATCCCGTTGGTTGGATTAATCGAACGCCGTTTGCCGGATTAATTAGGCGATTATAATAGCCGAATAACTCAAAAAGCCCTGGCAATTTCGCGGAGAAAGACAGTACGAAGTTGGCCCCGAAAGCCTCGGGAATTCATTAGACGTCGGCGATATAGGAAAACGCCGGAAAACGCCTGTTTACGATATCTCGTTCGTTGAATTTCTTGCATAATTTTGCCCCGGGCACGGACTTCCGCGGAATTTGAACTTTATCCCAAGACTTTTGATCGAATACCTCACGGCGCGTAACGGCCGACTCGCCGGCGGATAATCTCGTGCATCGATCGTTAAATATAAAAAAGCGGCTTCGGCTGCTTTCACGTCGTACGCTACGATATGATCATCGAGCTGTTCGTTTTTATCGGCTATTTTTCGTGGCCCGTCGCGCCGCTGTCATTCGTTACAAATCAGGGATTCCCGCTGCGGTTTAGATTATTTCTCATTTTTTTTTTTTGCTGCGATAAAAGTTGCCTGTGTAATACCGTAATACGTCCTTTTCACGAAACGTGAAAAAATGCGGTAGTCCGAATCGATCGAATGACGGTACTAAAGAACATTTTTTTTTCTTTATATTCCTTGTACACGATAGCCCTGTCTGCGAATCCATTGTTATTATTATTTCGACGGTGCGATTCCTGATGCGCAGCATTGAAATTTCGTTACGTTAATCCCCCTGACGTGTTAAATATTATTTCGGGAATAAGCCGTAATCCAAAGGCTATACGATGAGCGCAAATTATTCCTGATAATCGGGATACAATGATTGTACCGGCCGTAACGCTGGGGGGGAAATTAATCTCGACAGCACGGGCTTCGGCTTTTGTCGTCACCCACAGGAAAGTTCGCCAATTCGACATGGACAAATTCGAAAAGACATTTCCTCCGATATCCAGGAAATATCGTTTTCACAATTTCCCCGGATCATTTGCCGATCTACTTGCAGCGCACTTTATGCTTGATTTTCGTTATTACTCTGTACGCCAGTGATTGAACGTAATACCGCGTGTACTTTAACGTCAGCGGATTTGTCGGAGGTCGCGTGCATAAAATATGCGCGTAAGCATGGGGTTGCGTAAATCGATATCGATTATTTCCCCGTAGTGGCCGTTTCTCCGTGCGGCTTCATAAATTGCTCGATTTGCCGGTGCTGACTCACCGCGAGTGGTCCATCAGGAGACCGGCACTCGAGTGCAGGACCTTCCTGACCCCGACCTGCAGGTGAGATACGGAGAAACGGGATTCTCCACGATTTTTCAAGATTTTCGGCATTAAAGGTCATTCGAGAGCCGACATAAAATCACTAAATCTTCCAAGATTGAACATACGACGTACATCACGTCGTTGAAAAATTAAAGAGGCACTCGAGGATTTTTTCAGGATTGTCGGCGGAGTTTGTTCCCGCTGAATTAAGTGAGTTTACTTACGTTGAAGTCCTCGTTACACTTTACCAGATCCTGGGGAAATCCATGGTAGAGCTTCAAGGTCTGCATTAGTCCCTTTAAATAAATAATCAGACAGTAATAGGTGATCGCACGGGATATAGGATTGGTCATTGCTTTTCACGAGTCTGTGTCTCCTTCCTTGCGTTTTTCCTTTGCTCCGTCGAAGGAGTTCTTTGATGTCACCGTCGTGAACGTTTCAACGTCTATATTCTCGCGAGTCATCGCCTTGGGCAGTTAAAAAAATGACGGCCAACCGCGAGATCTTTCGATCCAACTTGTCCCAGCTGTCAATATCGTGACGAAAAATGTATGCAGTCGATGTCATAAATCACACACACACACACACATACACACACATCGCGCACATGAGAAATCGTTATTTTTGTAAATCAGGTCATTTACTCATTTTCCGTTATGTTTGTGAATTACAGAAACCCTAAATTCTTAGCTCTCCTAAAAAAAAACCAATCTGTCGGCGGTCCCAATAAAGTAGTAAGAAAAAGGACGGGGGGGGGGGTGTAATAAAATAGCCGCCGTTTAGGATGTTTCCTTGCATAAAGAAGTTCGCCGGGACGCGTTGCGGGGTCCAGGGGAATTTGTGCCGTCCGATAGCGGACGAAGAAAATCGGTGATTTATTCGCCTAGTCAAAGAATTCAGTCCCCTATTTTGTAAAGCGGCAGTAACGTTCGCCTGGACGACGCATCGATCATCCGGCAAAGCTTTCGTAGGTGGATCGATCGATCTTCCCCGCCTGCCCTTTCCCCCTCCCCTCCCAAACGCGCACTTTACGATGCATTTTACGGTTTTTCGGTCAGCGAAAGATTTTTCAACGCGATGGCCGGTAATTCGGCGGATATTTTCATAAGGGAAAGATATTTCCCCTCTCGGCCTGACAAACTACCTACTAGCACCAGCACTTGATTGTTCATTTCTTAAGAAACAACTCAACACCGATGGTCACAGCGCCGTCGAGGAAACACTTCTTTGCATGAAGATATTTTTTCAAACGCTCGGACGGGCTTCACGGGACACAGTTGCCGAGTGGAAATCGCGGCGAATGTGCAGTCGGAAATGACTGCGGATGACTGTCTTATAGCATGTTACGTGGCTCGTAAGCCAATGGCTATAAAGCTGACGGGAGGGGGGATGATGCACTCGTGGGTCCATCTGCCTCGTCCTGCGGATCTTCAAGCTAGTTTGCACGTGTGTGTGCGTGTGTGTGTGTGCGTGCAACGTCCTGTCGCCATTACTTCCCAGCCGAAAACTCTTTAACCCTGGTCCACGATCACATCGAAATTTTATAAAAATCTATTTCCCAATATCCATTACAGACATTCATTTGGTGGAATTGTCCAGAGATCATAAACCTATCATAGTTGCGTAACATTTATAGATCCGTTGGAGGCTGTGGTAATCATTTTAGGCGATGATACCAGAGCGGATTTTCAGAGCAGAAAATAAATTGAGAACGGATGTAGGAAGAATACAATCGGTTTATCCGATCTCACGGTGATTACACTAGCCAGTCTAAAAGTGAATTACACCATGCGTCGGTATGGCCGGTTATCAAAACTATTGCGGAAATCCGTGCACTGGCTGCCGAATATTTAGAGGAATTTTTCCACTGCATCTGCGTTGTGTTCCAGCCATGTTTTATATATAGATTGACTTCTTGCAGTGCTACACACTTCAAAGAATATCAGGCAGCAGGCCCACGCCGGAACACGGTGTATTAGACACACATTTTGAGCTGCTGGCAAAGATTCCCAGACTCCTCAAAGCTCAATATATTTCCTACGATTTATTTGAACGAGCCAGACGGAGCACTTAGTATCAAAAACCTTACGTCAACCAAAAATTATTTCCTTATCGAGTCTTCAATTTATTTTTGGCATTCTTGAGATATGAGAAAATCGGGACAAGTATTAATCCATCGCCACAATACTGTTTATTCTCTTTTCACAATTTAGTCGGTTGTACTTTGTTGTCTTTTGTTTTAAAGCGTATGTTGCCGATGTCGAGGATATGCGAGTCGCGCAAAGTGGGTGTGGGGGAAGGTGCTGAGCAGGAGATTCGATCCACATCGATAAGATCTACCCGTTGTAGGAGACGCAGGTTGACAGGACAATAGTTGCATGGAGGCTCGGTTGCGGAGCGTCGGCGCGGAAAGACGATGCAGTCGGTGTCGGGCGAGTGCATAATTTGGCCGGAAACGAATGTTGGCTTTTAATGGTTTCGCGTTGTTCCGACGGGGATGCTGGCTAAACAAAGCTCATCCGCATTTTCCCCGCCGGTTTGGGTCTTTCCTTCCTTCCTGTTGTCCTCCCCCACCGTCCCCCCTCCCCCGCTTTTAGCCGTCGTCTTCACGCGTTTTTCTTCTTGCTCGTTTTTCCGCCTATTTCCAGCACTCATACCTTTTGTTCCCGGCAGTTGGCAAACGCCTTTCTCGGCCGCCAGTCAGACGACTGACCCTCCCCGCGTGCTTTCTTTTGATCCCCTCATGCGTTGGCCATTCTTTTTCATCACCTTCCGAGGCCCCGGATGAAACCGCCGAAGGACGAGCAGCGCTTGGAAACCGCGGTGCTTTTTGTCGGCGGCTTGCGGGAAAAGCGGTGCATGACGTGTCCGTCCATTAAAATGCCGCCAGCCGAAACCGCGTTTTCGCGTTGTCATTCACGGGATTTAATTAAATTAGAGAGATTCCATTGGACCGAGGCGCGGATTTGCCGCCCTCGCGTTTCTGCTCGGCGTTCAGATTATTCAACTTGTTACACACACGTATGACCTGTTAATTACTTCATTATTATCACTCGACAAGCACATTATGCGTCTGATGAACCGTGCCGCCGATTACCCTTGTCATTTCGATAACAAATAATTAATTAGGATCGTAAATCGATGTAATTGTAAAGAAATCATAGACCACTTCGACACGCCGACGACGTCCCACGCTGTATTTAATTACCAATTACAATCGTTAATAGCATTGAACTCGTTTTACTTCCTGTTGGATTGACATTCTAAGCAGCATCGAATTTCATCGTCGAAATTTGCGTCGAACGGATATTGCGTTTCTCTCAATGTGTCGAAACCAACGTTCTGTCGTAGCATCGTCTGATTCCTTTGCTAAGGGCGTACAGTATTCCGCCAGGAAGATCGGGAGATTGCGGAATGCCCTAATTATCCTGCGATATGTTATTGGACCGCGAATCGAGACGGAATTTTGCATCTCCGCCGACAGAATCCACGAGGCAGGCTGGTGTATCGATCCAACACAGATAATGAGCTTCGTCTGAGTTTATCCTCGTTCAATTATCAAAGCATATCCCTTTGCCACAGGAACAAGATACGTTCTCCTTGGGGTTGCCATATTTTCTCAAGAAATACGGACCGCTAATTTCATCTATTCTTCGCATCGCCCTGATCAACCGGTATTTCTTCTCGCGTTCATATAAATCCTGTTGCGATCGTCCGCTCGGAGCTTGTTTTTCGTCGGATTCAGTTACAATTCCTCGGAAGCCTGGACATGGCGGCGGATATGCCGGGATACAACTGTAATGGATTAATGTATGGATTTATGCGAGCTCTGCCCATAAAAATCAGCCCATGTTTCATTGCACTTTTTTTGTCAATAGAAACAGGAGAGTTTTTCCCTTGGAACGATGAGTTGTGTAAATTTTTCCAACGGTAGGATAACACGGAGGGGGGGGGGGGGAGGATTAGCGAAATTCATATTGCATCACATATTTTATAAAATCTGACCCATTAAGGGATTTTTGTTTCGAAACGTCGGTTTTTACCGCTGTTTTTCGACTTTTTTAAATGCGTTATCGAGCTTCACGAGGGATCGCTTTTCTCGAATAAAATGGCCGAGAAATGTAATATCCGTGAGTTTTCGCGGATAGTTCTTTGATGACCGTCCAATAGGAAGCCAGCGGATTTTCATTAGACTGCGCGCGGACAGTCGGCCCCATGGGTGCGGTTTCCTAGGAGAATCTTTTCAGGGCCCCGGGGGGATAATAAGGATTCCTGAATGACGCGATAACGAAGCGTATATACGTAACATAAAACGCGTTGCCGTACAAAACAGTTCGTTACTGGCGACAAGGGCTGATGATCCGCCGGAGGGATTTATATCCCTGTTCGACGTAGCTCGGGCCTTTATCAGATCTGCGGTCGGATCTTGGAATTCTTTGCCGCGGATCCGCAGGAGCTACTGATAACGTGCTCGCCGAACAATGGCCCCGCAGCCTGGCCTCCCTGCCCCCACCGACGGCTGGGAAGGTATTGTCGCGGCGGATAAGGGACGGACCGGGAGTTTCCGGCGGGCAGACGATGCCATCGTTTCTAATTAACGAGTGTGAGGAACGGCGAGGTTCGCACAAAAGCGAAAGACCAGAAAATGAAACACCACCCTATCGAAAGCTTTGGGATAAAGATACGACCCCCTCCACCCCCCTGGATCTTCCGTCCGCCCCTGGCCGTCTGTCTCGTCTTATCTCATTCCTCGGACGGTCGAGTCCGAGTTCCTGCTTGAGGTTCCTCCCGGCTGTCGTGACTGGACAAATTGTAATTAAATCACTCGACTGGCTCATCAATTAATCCTGCTCGTCCTTTTACTTTGCGCCAGATGTTATCGAAATTCATTTGTGCCTGCCACGAGGTTCCGAGGCGGCGCGTAAAAAGGTAGAATATTCAATGGAAATGTTTTATCGGTCCTGTCATTAGCGTCTATCTCCTCGAAGCAAATTATATCTCGTCCGGCTGTTTCATTGTTCGTCTTTTCCCCGGCAATTGGAACGTTGGGTGTTTCTATTCCCGCCGATCGTTTCTGCTTCTTCCGTTCGTTCTCTGCATTATCCAGTCTGCGCTCGATTTCCTCCCGGTCCTTACGTGTCTCTCCTGCGGAGGGGTGGATCACCGGGGCCCGCAGCGATAATGAAGCGGCAATTGGATGCAGTCGATCGATATCGGACCGCCCCTTCCGGTTTCTCCCGTTCCGCTCGGAGATAATGAGCCTCGTGGCGTTGCTCCAAAGTTCATCCTTCCTACTCGCGTCCCGAGGACAAGGGGACACGGGTCAGAATAACGTCCTTGATTCCGCTTTCCCCGTTCTTCTCGTCCTTAGTAGAACGAGAAAGGTACAACTAGGTGGCAGATGAGACGACAACGGCAGAAGAAAATACTCCAAGGAACATTTTAAATAGATCGTTCGAAATTCTTTCTTCCGCATAGTTCGATTGATCTTTAATAAAAATTTACCTGTACCATCGAACACTTAATAAGACCCATTAGCCGCGGTTAACTCGAAGCTCTTTTGTTTGAATAAATTTCAAGTTTTCCGTGCATCCGGCGTAGGTACGAGCCGTTGGCGGTTGTTTTACGAGCGCGCAGGGAAATCCCTCGAATCTGCCTTTGGCCGACCGATCCGTGTTTTCCGGGCAGCGTGCTCGATGCATTTGTAGTATTTATCGCGCGACCGCCAGATACGAGTAATGCAAAACCGTAGGGCGACAAAGTTATCGCCGGATCCACGGTAAGTGGCGAGAAACTGCGCCTTCGTTTCGTTATGAATGGCCCGCAATTCTCTCGGCGCGATACTCGTGCGATACCGTTGATTCATGCGTCGTTGCTTTTACACGCCTAGCTCGCCGAAAACTCGCCGAAAACTCGTGGAAAATCGGCGGTCGCCCCCTCTCCCCTCCTCCCCCCGCGTCCTTCTCTTACGCGGTCCTTCAAACCCTTCGGACTTTCCCGGGAAACGACAGTTTTATAAATCCCCGCGAAAAAGCCTACGCTCTATCGAAATGGATTGTATTTACAAATGAACCGTCGACTAATTACCTACGCTCAGATGTTCTGAAATTGCGTTCAAGTAAATAGAAACTTGTTTATGGTCAGGCGCGCCTGGATATTTCATAGTTAATGGTAATTTAATTAAATATCATGCTCAGTCTCGCATGTAAAGGCGAATAAATAACATGGGCTTCGACTCATCGCCTAGTTTGGAACAACATTTATCTAGCTGGGTAAACATCTAATTTTATGACTCACAACGTCGTGTTTGTTTAATTAAATGATGTTAATTTACTTGGGCGGGCAAACGGTTGCATAAAGATAAGTTACGCTTGAAAGTAGAAACCATGAATCACAATAAATTAGTGTAGTGTTTATTCGTAGCGCCGGCAATTACGATGAGAATGAATGGTAAGGGAAATGCAAAGCCATTATTCACGTTATGATAATTAATGATATTCTTCTAGTAATATGCAGAATCGAGCAATCAATTTCGTTCGAGCTTCCGCCGTCGTTTTTTTTTTTTAGCATCCCACCCCGATTATCCTTTTTTCGAGAGCAGAAAATTCAGATTTCTCGGCTAGTCGCGTTGGCCGGTAATTAATCGAATTTCATTAAGGTGAGACAAAACTCTGGACGCCCCGGACAGTCGTGTTTCATCGATTTCCTGTTTCCGCGCGCGAAGAAAAATGGGACGATAACCCGATCGTTTTTCCAACGTCACGAAGGGCGTGCGATAAGATAACGACGATTTCGGGAAGACCATGAAAGCTGCTTTAATCGCGTAATTTCCTATTTGATCGCGAGTCTATTAGACCCCCCTCCCCCCCCCGTGATTCCGAACGGCGGATCCGCTTATCCATCGACCAAGTCATCCGAGAATAACGTCGTTTCTTTTTAACGAATCCTTGCTGTTCCTTCGACTTCTCTTCATCATCGTTTCACAGTTTCCTTGAATTTCATTCCTAAAGCTCATGTATTATAATCACGCTTCATCGTTGAGAATTTTACGAGTTAATGTCGAATGAGATTATTATCGTAACTCGGTTTTTCAATATTATTCTTCGCCGACACGATCGATTACGTTTCATCCACATCTCATCGAGAAGGAAGTCGTACAGGACACAGTGGAGAAATTAAGGAAGACGAAATAGTGAAAAAATCCGTACAGAGGGTCGTGGAACCTGAAGGGAAGAGGAGAAAGAAGGACGCGAATGACTAGATCCTTTGAATCCCAGGGGTTGGACGGATACTCCGACCGAGTTATGCCCGCGGGTATTTAACTTTATGCATTCGAGCTGCTTGTCGAGTCTTCGCCATTCCGCCCCCTCCCTCCCCCGCCGTAACCGTGGAAGTACACGAAAAGAACGGCGGAAGGTCGATCCTTGCAGTCCACCGGGCGTTATATTAAACTACGATTTTACGTGGACGTAATCGTAAAGATAAAGGCACGTAAACTGTCGTATAAAGAAGCTTCAATCCGTACACCCTTGGCCCTCGACCTCTCGAGCCACCTCGCCGAGCTCGTATTTTCTCAAGGAGTATTCCTCCGACTTGATGCCTTTCAACGGCACCCTTTCGCTTTTATCTCCTTTTATTTTAATCCTTTCGTTCCCTAAATTCTTCGGTTTTATGTACCCCGTGTTCTCCGGTGAACTTTGATGGCCACACTTGAAAAACTGGTGATCGATACGCGTTTGATTTTTTGTCCCTCGAAGAAATTATGGCCGGAGTGATTTCACTGATCCAGCATCGTTGAACGGCCCGCTGTTGCATCAGGATAAAGTTTGGCGGAGGATATTCCAGCTCGCAGATGTCACCTCAAGCCGTCACCGCGGAAGATTAATAGTGCCGTAAACAATATCTACCGTCGAAATGAAACTATTCGTTGAGCGAGGAATATTAAACGAGCTTTTTAATCCCGCGCTTTGACTTTAGCCGATTAGTGCGCAAACGAAATGCAGCGGTTCAATTACGTTCAGATTAGTTCTGCTATGTTTTCCTGTAAAGCCAGTGCTTGCGTGAGATTAAAGCGATCAGCCGAGAGCTTAGTTCATATTCGGTCCACGCGAACTTTTGGGCCGAGAGAATCTGTTGCCTCGCCGTGAATTATCAAAGCGCTGCGTAATAACGCCCGCGACAGTATTTTATTCACATTTTATGATTTTCGAATGCACCGATCGTAGTTGGGTTCCGCGGCGCGATATGTTTTTCCAAGAATTTCCCCGCTCGCAAATAACGAGATTTCCAAAGGCTGTTTGGCAAAGGTCGGAAATACAAACGTGGATGATCCCGACAGTTTTCCCTTGGTTAGAAAAACTTGCTTCATTCTCGTGTTCATTCGTGCGGCACGTTTGAATTACAGCGAGTGGAATACAAGTCCCTGGGTGCCGGTATTGAAATGACTCGCGAGATTGTCAATACGTGTTTCCGTTGTCAGTGAAACGTCACGTAAGTGATATTGATTGCATCCGTTCGCCGAGTGCAACGCGACGCGTTAGGAAAAACTAGACGGTCGTTCGGAAAGGCCGCCCAGTTCTTCCGCTATTTTCCTTCTCGCGAAATTCCTTTACGGCGCGATAAATCATTCGCCGGCTACGCCGGACGTGTCAATTGTTTCCCGATTTTCCATTAATCCGCGCCTTTAAGCAGCGTCAATGGGTTAGAGCTCGCCGGGAAATGCATTGTTTTGCCGGCTGATATGCCATGGTTTCTGAGTGTCGCTACGAGCAGAGTCGACGGAAATTACAGTCGCTGTTCGGCCGACGTTTCGACGCGATGGCTAAGATTGACGCGCATTGTATGCACCTTGCGTGGCAGACAGGCAATGATCTTTGCGCGCGTATATAATCTTGCATGCGCGGAGAATGGCAATGGGAGGGGGGAGGAGTATGGGAGAAATTTAATGAAACAGAGAGGCTGACGGATAATCGCGAAAATTGGGTGAAAAAGTGCATTTGAGCGAATACAACGGGGGTCATGGGGGGCGGGAGGGTAACTGCAGCTTAACTTTCGATGGGAATATATATTCCTGGCAGCCGTCAGTCTGCCACGTGTGATCGTCCGCTCTACTTTATCGGCTTTATTATTAATTCGCATTTCCCATTTACGAGGGCCACTCGCGTTTGACGGACGGCCAGCTTTCCGAGATCGACCATTTTTTATTCGAAATTCCAACGCACCGAGAGCTCTTTCATTTCACCTCTGACGTCGATGCGTTGATTTTTGTTGCCGTTGAACCGAACTTTTTCCCCGAGCCAGAAGGACAGTGCGCGCCTGTTATCGATTTTTTATTTCGCCAAATCCCTGAACTAGAAATTGCTGTTCCGGTAATTGCCGGCGAATCACTTAGAATTGCGTTACCGCGATGGAGAGGAAAATTCACTGTCGTTTTTTTCGGAGCGAGAGTCGCCGGGAAAACATGTCGGTGGTGAAAAATCGGCCGCGCAAACAAGGACAGGTGCGCGAAGACACGGGGTACGTCGTCTCATTGGAAAGCAGCGAAAGTTTATCTTCGATTCGTCGTGCATAGCCATGGGCGTTTGCGATCCGAATGGTCGCGGCTTGAATGGCTAATGCGATCTACTCGGGCTAACTTAACATAAGGTTTCGAATGTACGAGCAGCTCATTACATGCTGCCGGCATATTCTCCACCGCTGGATCCAACAGGCGGAAGAGCTAGTCCTGCGGAACATCCGGAAAATTGTTTCGCGACCCAGCTCCTTCGTTTTCTTTTCTTTATGTCTTTCGAGACACTGGCTTCGAACAACACACAAGGGACCATCCACTTTATAACGATTTATTAATCGTGATGGCTGATTTAGTAGAGTATTTTTATCCTATTAATTAAGTCCTACTAACAAAATGTAGGTGAGTTGTAAGTGAAGGACCTTTTTTTCGAGTCCAGTCGTATCACTGTTGTGGACATAAATTGGCCTTACTTTAGAATGTTTTCCACGTGCTTTTCTCTGCGCAAATAGCACGGAAGACGGTTACATAAATAACCGACTTTCGCTGGGACTCACAAAGGCGTAGAGAAGCGAATCTATTCGTGAAGGGAAGTGTTACGCTGAATCGGACTACCTTCTGAATGGAATATCACGTTGTTGGATAATCGTCTAAATTGGCCGGAAAAGTTGCGCCTGGAAATAGAGGACAGCCGTGTCAGAAGTTTTGCCTGTCTTTTAACGATAGGCGTGAAAGGTTATTTGTAGCCGTGGACGCTCGGCGAATGGAAATGGCGTGATTCTCTGCGCGAGGAAAGGGGTAGGGTAAGGGGGTGGAGAACTTTCCGGTCAGGTCGGAGATTCTAAATTCGAAAGACCACAGGTATCCGGAAACTTCAAAGGAATTTCCAAGTTTTTGTCGGCGGAACAACGTTATTCCTTGGCCGAGCCGAAACTTGGCCAAAGTCCACGATATAAAAGGCATTTAACGAGTTTTTTTGCGGCTCCGTGTGTCTCCGTTTTAAATTCCATCCTTCTCCTATCTCTTCCCCCGGTGTTTCTTCTTTTTGTTACGTTCCCACTACCGTCTCTCTGTTTTTCCTTCGTGTTTTCCCTGTCTACCCTTTTCCTCCCGTTGCCTGCGGCGTGTTTGACGGCCTCGCTTTTGTGTATACACGTATTAACCGGACGGTACGTAGCTGAGCACCGCGGCGAGTGAGTGAGCTTATTCAAGGATCCTTCTACTCCCGAACAGAGAACCGCGGAAATGAATGCAACCCGGTCTTATTTACTTGTTACTTTCGCGAGCGCCTGCAATTCCTTCCCGCTGACATCCGAACGGTCCTAAGGTTTCTTTAATTTACGCTCACTCGCCGTTCTCCTTGTACTCCTTGAGATCTGACAAAGCTTCTTTCACGCGATCACTTTTATCGCGATACGCAGCCAGCTTTGACATATTATTCTCGGCATAGAATCTCTGGGAATATGAGCGCAGTCGTGACGTTCACTTTTACCTTTTCCCCCCACGTCTTCTGAATCCTCCGTAACGACTTAACCGTACTCGGGAGTTTCTCAAGTTAGTTTGAGGATTCCGTAGGAAGTACAGGGATTTGCTGGCCCGTCGACATATCGATATTTCGCCTAAGAGTGTGCGCACGCCCGCGTCTATCTGTGTGTGAGTAACGCAACGCCGGGGATATAATAGATTTGTGTGTGTGGGTGTGCGGTTCGGAGTTACAGTCTCGTTACACGGTTAGACGCCTGGCACCTTCGCGTGAGTGCCCGAGGTTTGACTTATGAATCAGGCGGTTCGTCAGCAAGCCCCCGACAAGTTACTGACGGCCTGCTTATGGTTTGCCGGTTAACTGAAACCGCCGTACCGTTGTGCCGATCGCGAGTGCTTGCATCGTGAATTCCGCTGCACGCTCTCTAAGCCCCCTCGCTAATTCCCTTTTATCGGAGCATGGCTTTTTATAAACGAATCCTCCTTCCGAGAGGACTCCATCCATCCTTTCACTCGTCGGAATTCGTAGAAATCTTCCCTTTGTACCTTTACTTGAAGCTTGGGACGCGATTTCTGTTTTTCCCTTTTCCTTTCCCGGGACATTCTCGTTCTATTTGAAAAGGTTTTCCTAATCTCCCTTCAGTCCGCCTGTGGCTGTTTATGAGATGAACTCCATTCTTCGTTCTCGTCGTCCTGACCTCCTCGTTTTTTCTCTTTCTTCTTTTTTTCATCGGCCTTCTTTGTATTTTTCTATTCTGCCCTGACTCGTTCGCGCCACGCCCGGCCTTTCCCCTGAACTCTGCCGGGAGTTGCCGGGAAAAAATTGCCCGCCGTCGCGGAGACAAGGCCAATATGAGAGCCGCGAATCTACGCTCTCCTCAGCCGTAAATCCTTGCACCTCGTTTCCCCCTCGCTCACCCCCTCCGTCCCCGCTGCATGGGAAACCGCCTAACGAGGTTTCCGAACTTCTTGCGACGTCAGGGATGGAACTGGCGAAACCTCCCCCAGGTCGACTCCACGGGTTCCTGCTTTTCGTAGGACGTTCCCCGTCTGTTGACGAGCAGATTTCGTCGAACTGTAACGTATGTGACAACAAGACCGCGTGTACGCCCTGTCTACGCACGAAACTTCGAGCGTGGCCAAGAAGAGCTTCCTGCAAGCCAGGCAAAGTTATCCCGATACGGTACTCTAATTAATTCAACGATCGGAATTTCCGCTTGGGCAGAATCTGCCGACTTGCAGCAATTCCCTTCTTAATAGACGCAGCACGTAGAAACTTTTGAATTATGTCCGAAGAAACGCCACTACCCATGCGCGGTCAAGGAGTAAGAACATATTATATTTTCGAGTTCGATTGTTCAAAACAGGTTTACCGTTGTCTATAGAGTCTCGCGACGTTTTACATTCTTTTCCTGTTGTCGCGTTATCCGCTGAACGTTAATTAGGAAGAATCGTCGTTAACGAAGGCGACAAGTAGGTTGGGCCCTCAGCACGATTCCTTAATTGAAACGACTTTCGGGCGGAGTTGGCCAAGTTGGCCGGGGGATTGGCCGGCAAAAAAAGGATTGTGCTTGGACAAGCCGTTGTGGGGAAAATTGCATCTACCGCGAAGCCCGGGCTTTGAAATATTGATGACGCGCACCTCTTTGTGCAATTATAAAACCGAGCGGCGTATCGCGGTCGGCGCTGGTACGAACGCGACGCGTTACCCGCGTAAAAATTACACGAACCTGTTATTCCCGCGGAAATTGCCCCTCCGGACGCGACGTACGCCGACGAATTACGGTGTAATAAAAACGTTACCTGCGGCCAGTCGACAGTGTCATTATCTGCTACTCGCAAGCGCCCGCGGTAAACGATCCGCCGAAATCCATACTCGCAAACTCATGGAACTTTTCCCCCTGTTTCCACGGTAGAGATGATGACTCTACCGATGAACGAGGAGAAGTTTATCGAAAGAAAAGTCTAACGACCCTGATGGTTGGAGGCATATTTTTCTACGAGTCGCTCCGCCGGCGGAAAAATCAACGAGGTGTCGGAGGGAATTTCCAGAGTACAAAAATCCATTTTCCCCGCTTGTAATGCCGGCCCGGAAAGTTGTTTAACTCGGAACATTCTCGTAATGCAAATGGAAAATTTCATTTCCCTTTGTGAGCGCGGGCTACTGAAACGTATTCGACGTTAAAGTTGAGAAAATTATTTTACGCGGATCGACCGTACGAAAACAGCCACGCTGGCTCATTTATCGTTTAATGCATAGGCGACGCGGTCCTACTGGATGGAGTAAAAAATATGGCGAGCATTAGCATTTCTGATAAATATTCAAGCGAGTTTATGCAATTTTCCGAAAAAAAGGTACCTTTGAAGAGTGCCACTTTCCACGCCACTGACATTAGAAATGCAAATAAGCGGAAGCGACTCACGGCCCGGCCTAACGACCCTTCGCTTCGGCGAAAATCCCATGGCTTGTCATCATTAATGTAACGAAATGAAGGAGACACGTCGAACGTGGAAAATTACAAACACGTATGAACAAATACGTATTTCTCTGAAAAAAGTCTTGTTTCGAACTTTCCTCTTCATTGACAGCGATCGTTGATTTATCAAGATAACTTCTTCCAGTGGTATCTTTGACTGGAGCTACGACCGTTCTGTATTCCCGTGGGATGACGGGCCTGGGGGGGAGGCGAGGGGGAGACAAACGGACGTTTGAACGTCGGTGCACTCTCGGTGGAGTGCTTTTCCTAGCGCGGGCCGAGTAATTTGCGCCAATTAATTTCACCCTTTGGCGGCAAAACGGACGACGGTATGCAAATACCGCGGGGGCTCTCGGCGAAAGTTTAATTGCGTAAGCGATGCGCCGAGTGCCGGAAGTTTGTCCCGTCGAAGGTGTCACGACATTCGCAGCTGTTGGAGCAGCCTTCGCACAGATCCCTTCACCGACCTGCAGTTTCCCGGACCGAACGTTCCCGGGGCGCCCGTCGATTTCGAGTATCCCCGTTGTTCTGCGTCGTTTCCCTTCCTTCACGAAATCCGCGGGCAAGGGGGGAAGGGGGGCACGACGCGACAATTCCTTCGACGTCGCCGCCAGACGAACGTTTCTGATTTAATCACGCGTGAAGAGACTTCGACGATCGTTACTCCGCTGCCATCGTTGGGCTCGTAAAAGATGCATTCCCACCTTTGTTCGCGAATAAGGGATGAGCAAAATTTGCCGTCTGCGCGTGAGGGGGGGGGGAAGATGGGTTAATTTTTCAGCGCGATTATCCCCACCGGGGACGTTGTAATTTTCATTTTGCGCGCGTCGCCCCGGGGGCTCGGTGTATAATTCAGTTGGGCCAGTCGCGACGATTAACGCGCGATTATCCTGCGCATTAATGCGCCGGAAGCCGCTGTTTCGGGGACTTCCGGGTAGCTTTGGAAAGTCGCATAAGCCGGTGCCGGTGCTGCGGCGAGCTCGTGCGAACTTGACACACGGTGCACGCGCGTTCCCGCCGCAAGTACGATTCATTTGGCCGCGCCGATAATTGTGGCAATTTATTCGCGGTAAACAGGAGCCGTTAATTCCGCCGCTGGCATAACGCACGGGGGCATACGTCACCGGAATAAATTATGCAGATGCATCGAGGGCCCCGGGCGTACCTGCACGGACGGTTAGCCGACGTCGTTGCAGGACAGACCCAGAAGAGAAAGAACGATCCACAGAAAGGTAATCGCACGGAAGGTAGAATGTTAGATGGTCCAGCGGCAGAACTGTAACGCAGCCAATGCACGGAAGGACGAGAATTTCCTTGCTACATTTTAAATGATAGATCTCGCTTTAACACGGCTTCACGCTGCATTTCAATGGCATTATACCGAGCTGGGAAAAGCTCGGGACGTAAGCAGCAATGGTCTCTGAAATTCAGTGCCCCCCCTCTGCGGAGGGAAGAGAAATTACCCGACAGAATTGCAGTCGTGCCATAGAACTGATGGTCAGAATATCGTCAGGGCATCGCCGACGTTTCCTTCCTCCCGCAGGGAATTCGCTGAACTGTAGTTCATAACCCACCTGTGCCAGGTTGCCGCTCGCGCAGCTATAATTAATCAGCCCGTGAATAATAAACGTTGGCCGGCCATCAAAAAATCAGTCCATGTCGGACGTTACTCACTCCATTAAAGAGCAATCATTAATGATCAATCAGCACTTTATACATTTGTGTAATTCCGTGAATTTACAGAAAGTCATTCCACAGAAAGGGTATTAGTACGAAATCTGCTCATAATAATCGAAACGAATGGGCAGCACTTGAAGCTTTATCGATTTCACACTGGATTAATTCAATTTCCACGCCGAATTCACTTTTATTTATTAAATGAAGGTATTTCCAAGTGTACCGCAAAGTGTTATTGAAACAACGAAGAAACTCTTTCTGTTGTCGGAGCAAAATCCAAAATAGGATTTGTTTCCATCGGTTCACGATATGAAATTATCACAATGAGTGGAACGAAATTAGACGAGCGGAATAGGAGGTCCAACATAGACACCCGTATGATCATCATTTATGCATGACCGTACTCCGACGTTCTGCAACCCGTTGGTTAGGTGAAATTCGACTGATATACCATTCGGTCGTCGACCTACCGTCGTCCGCTGTGTGATTGTCAGCCGAGTGTAGAGATTGACAATGCTAAGCAGAACAATGCTCTCCACTAGTTCACTTAACGAACATTCTCATGGAACGGGAGGATTTAGCCTGTCTAAAGTAGAAACTTGCACGTAGATGTATCGCACTTCTATTCGTGATAATGCAATTGTCGTCGAATTAGCCTTCGCTTTTCCAAAAATTTCCCGGGGATCACTCGACGGGGGGTAATAAAGGAACTTCCTCGTAGTTCCCGTGCGGCTATAGCACCGTTCGATAGCGAGTAAACTTTGTAGGCGGGACGCGCATAAGCACCAACTGTAGGAGGGGGGGGGGGGACGGAGGGAGGGAATTGCTGTGACGATATCCGCTTGCTGCGAAATATCCCGTGATACCCTGCGGGACAGTTTTGACTTCCGTTTCTCGCGCTTGTCGTCGCTTTGCCGTCGTAACGGGCCTCGGTCCCGCGTATGCAATTATTATAATGGACCCAGCCGACCCGACATAGCAGCTGGACCCGTGGTATTCCCCCAGCAAGGCTGCACACCCCGAGGAACGCGTATTGTCTCGAGTGTGTCTTGCAGTTCACCGTGATTGGACCTTGCTCGCCAGCAACTCCTACATGTTCCGTTTGAAACGGGAGTTGCCCAGAGCGTATCAATTTCATCCGAAAACCGCCCCAGTGTCCTGGGACCCAGGCACAAAGGGTCTGGGAAACATGATAGGCTGTGGGAGACAAGAAATACAGAAAACCGCTTGAATAATATGATTGCCATAACTCGCTGTTTTTTTCCTCTTGTACGCTTTCCCCGGAATCTAACCTGACAGCCGTGGAGATGAAGGGGGATAAATCAGAAGCATGTGAGAGCGACGGAGAGGGGGAAGTGGGTGTTTCCCCGGGAAGTTAATAGGAAAAGTAGTTTACGCGACTGATTGGTTTAATTAAGCTGCAGGATTGTCGAGCATCCCTCGTACGTGTTCTCACTGTCATAACGAAGAACCGGGAAGTGGGGTTGTTGTTTCCCGGCTCATTGTTTCCCCGCCGAGTGAAATTTAAGTCCTCGAATGACCGTGGGTGCGATTCTCCGAGAACGAGCTGCCGAAATTACTTCCCCCTCGTCGGGCTACTCGTAAATCCGCGTGAGAAACAGGGGTGCGGCGTCGTCTGATACGAAATAATAAGAAGCAGAAGGACGGAGGAAGTCTTGGACGCTGATTAGCGTGTTTCGGAAAGGACCGAGCGGTAGAGTAATTTCCCGCACGTCACGAATTCACCGCTCGCTCAATGGATACCCGCGAGTGGCAATTTCTCGCAGGTTCCTCAATGGATACTTGGCCGTACAACTCAGCGGTCTTTCAAGCGTCGTTTCCCGTGGAATAATAAAAAGCCGAAGACCCGGGGAAACGTTGGAGGCTTATTAGCGTGTTTCGGAGGGAGAAGAATGAGAGGGTAATTTTACGCATATTTCTCGACGAGTTGTACGGGTCCACTTGTGTTGTGGAGTGTCGTCGGGATAAGAAACAGTTGGAGGATCCGAGGGAACCTTAGACGCTGGGAAATGTTGGTGTGTTTGGAAAGGGGTAGAAAGGTAATTTGCCGCACGTCACGAATTCGCAAGTCCCCGAATAGATCCCCGGGTATGAGGCTGACTTGGGTTTGATGCCTCCGTGCCGGGGTTACCGACATAGAAGACCCTCCGGGGAGGAAGTTATGAACTGCGATTGTTGTACTGCAGCGCGGTTAAACGGGGCCACCCTGGTAGTTGGGCGAACAGAGGCATCCCGGCTTTCCTGTAACCGACGTTTTCTTACTGTTATTATCGGACCCCCGGCGTTTCAAAACAATACATATTCCCCGTGCGCACGTGCCGAGGAATTTCACGTTCCACGCGGTAACCGCCAGTGGGAAAATTTCCAGCAGACGAGACCTGCCTACAGCTCAATGAATTTCGACTCGTCGAATCCTCCTACGCGGCAGACTGACTGTCTGCCGGATCGGGAGACGAATGTCGATTGCCTACGATACCGAAGGAACATCACGTTCCTCTCCATTGGATTTTTCTCAGGCGCGACTTAATGTTCCCACGTACCGCCGAGGAAAAGGACCAATCCAAGTGTATGGAGATTATTCGATTGGACAAAACGAACTTCTTACGAGTCGTGAAATCAAATGTCGTACCTTCTCCTTCGTAAATTATTAGTTCCCGTGTGGGGATTTAGAGAAGGGTCGAGAGTTTTCTGTATTTAAGGCCGTAAACGGATGCGGAAATGGGAGAGGAACTTCCCAGCTGTTTCTTTTGGCTGATAATTGAAACTGTCACTAGCCTTTTTTCGGAAGATCCTTCAATTCCGTAGCGGATACCGGCCCATCGGCTAATTGAAAGGTCCGTGTAGACTCGCCGAGATAAACGAGCGAGTCTGGGAGAGACTCTGGAAGAATAATTGAGAGCAAATAAAAGGAGTCCGCTGATAAAGCGACGGTGGATCGTTTCAACGGTATCATTCGCCCCTACCCCTACCCCTTGCTCGCCGGAGATTGCATTGGACGGTATTCAGTCCCGAGACGAATTTGAACTTTGGAGAAATCAGCCGTCTCTCGGCAACGCAACAAGTTTGTCGGCTTAACGCGCCGAGTTAGCGCGAAAATTCGCCAATATTCGGCATTCACAGTTGTCGATAAAAACGATGGACCGTCGGCCCGTCGCCGGAAATTGCCCCGATACCGATCAACTCCTATCCGGAAATTTGACGCGCGCAATTGATGCACGGGTCCCCGGAAACGGAAGTGTAACGAGATTAACCACCTAACGGTAGGTCTGCTGTTTTTCGTTGCACGGCAATACGTATCTCAGGGTGATTCGTCGGTTTGTCCGCGTAGAATAACTCGTACCTCGCTTCGCGTAATCACTATTTATCGCTCAAGTTCCGCTGTCCTCGCGTATCCACTTTCGCGACTAACTTTTACTAATGCGTCGGCTGTTTACTGCCAACTTAGCTGGAACTAGAGTCAACGTGCCGGGCGCGTTCCCACCTGAATCGTAAGACCTTCGTCGAAAGTTTTTCCCTCTCCAAAAAATAGTCGAGATAATTTCGTACTTGGCATTCCTGTGAAATAATGAAATCTGGCTTTCGCGAAAATGGAGTACAATCGGCGCAGTTCGTTCTCATTGTCCTTGGGAAAAGTACTATTGAGATCGTGATGGATAAAATTCTGTCTTAGATTTGATACACTTCCGTAGGATCGGGGCCAATAAAAACGGGGAGGTAATTCTCCATCGTTTTGTCGTTTCTCGCTGTAATGGGCAACGTAGCAACGATAAATTTTGCACCGAACGGCTGCAGGACGTTCCTCTTCTTACGTCCCTACCCGCCGTCGTAATTTTCTCATCTAGCTCGTCGGAATGCGACGCAAGCAGGGCTCGGAAATATGACTTTTCCCCGGACCTTACTCTCCCTTCTTTTTCCATTGAGCTTCGTACACGCACGGTTTGTCGTTGTCGTCGCAGAAAATCGTTTTCACAGAACTTCGCAGGACTTTCATCAGCGACAACCAATTGTTCACCAATATTGTATGACTATTATTAGATATTTTTCAATTTTATGAGTCAACAATTTAACATTTTATAGCGTAACTTTTTTTTCGTAGGACGTACGAAAACAATAAAAGCGAGCCAACGAGGTTTACCTGACGTATTCCCCTTTTTTCTGTTTCAGGAGGATATATCCCGAAGGACAGGGGCGAGCCGTGGAAGTCTCGTCGGCATTACTCTCGCGGGGCCGAAGGAGAACACGTGAAAACTTGAGAATGCAGGGCGACCGCACAGTCAGGCAGTCGACGTTGCACACCGCAGAAGTGCATTCTGCACTCAGCCGGTCGTTGGAAAAAAAGGTTGGAATGTAAAGCGACGCGATGCCCTTCAACCTCCTACCCCCGCCACCCCTTTCTCCCCGGTGTACCTTTTGTCGAGGAGGGCGTTAATTTTTCAACGGATGCTCAAAGGTGCGTATAATTGGCCGGGTAATTCACCGTCAGTTCCAAGGGAATGCGCAAGTTTGTGTGCGACCACGCGCGGCTAGTTTCGCACAATGGGGGGGTTCGT
Source organism: Hedychridium roseum (assembly GCA_963989215.1). Lineage (NCBI taxonomy): Eukaryota > Metazoa > Arthropoda > Insecta > Hymenoptera > Chrysididae > Hedychridium > Hedychridium roseum. Next base: position 5,263,754 of record OZ022317.1, on the reverse strand, counting down.
CCGGATTCACGCGTCGTCATATCCCCCTTGAATTTATGATCGATTTTTACAACTCCAAGAGTGTCGGGCCGTACTCTCGCACGGACAGTTTGGCCGGAGCGTATTATCGGGTATTCCGGTTTCTCTAACCGGTGCTTGTCAGTCGTTTGCTCCGTCTGCACTGACGTTTAACGACTTCGTCAGCGGCATGCAGGGACGTTAGAGGAACGACGCGCTATCTGTTTCTCTTTGGTTTTGTAGGTGCTGTCGGAGGGACCGGACGATATAAAGTGACGTGCCGGAGAGGTCAATTCGTTGCACCGCGACGTGGTACCTGTACGAACGACTGCCACTCCTTCACCCTCTCCTGGCTTGGTCCCTGTCGACCACGTTTTCTCAGCCACCACGTTCCCGGGCGCATCCCCGGGGCTAGAAAACGAATTCGTTTGAAATTCAATAGCCGTCGGCGGGCCGCAACACCATCCGTTTCGGCTGAAATACTTCTCTCGATTCGGCCTGACGAGGACCTGCAACAACATTTCCTCGCGCCGAAGGTGGCCAACCAGAAGCCTTCCTCGCCAAATCATCTCCGGACCCACGCACCGAGCCATAAGGTAAGATTTTTAACGAAAATATATTCACCAATTGCTCACAAGTTTAGCTGGATTTCAACACTTGGCGCACCGCGGTGCCATACATTTCCAGCCTGAAACTGGGATATTTGTTTTCGGCGTTTTACACGAACGCCACAGAATCCATTCAGAGTGGCAAATCGTTAATTCAGATCGCTTTCAATCAATCCTATCTGATAGCACATCAGTTAAACACTGATAAAGGTATGGCGTAATCGAAAAAATTCCTTACACTGCGTACTTCCTGTGCCATTGCGGATCAGTTTGGCGTATACCCTTTTGTTATTCCAATAACACATTGTCTCAGAAAAGTATCCTCATCGGCGGGTAATACCGGATTTCGTCCCCTGTCCGTAGTCCCCTGCTGTGTAAAACAGGGAGCTTTGAAAATATTACATCTGGACCACAGGGGAAGCCATACCTTCGGTTTCCATAAAACTGGAGTACCGTTTTATCAATTTCACCGGTCACGATATTCCTCCGTCTTTGTCCAAGAAGATTGTATTACGCGACGCTGTTATAGATTTTCTCTTACGTTGAATCTTTAGTTAAATAAAGGAACACGTTGTTTGAATTGATGTTAACGGACGTCTCAGACGAAACTTAGCTTCTCTCGGATTCACTTGATTCTTCCACGAAATTCATTCCGTTGCGCGCCCAGCGATTTCGAGGGAATCGCATTGAGCGCAGCATCAAGGGCCGGTAAAAAAAAATCTTTTTTTTCCGGAGGCCAGCCGTGTTCGTGATGGTTTGATCTGGCGAATGCTTTAATGGGAGAACGCCAGCCGCGGCTGTCAATACGCCCGGCTCGACCGACGAACACCACGTTTTATTTTTCCCCGGGGATTATAATGAAATGTATGCCGTTGACACGACGCTCGTATTTACAGTGGGACGTGCATAAGCCAGACTCATTAACGGTCGACGGATGGACTGCGCTGACTTCGTTACGCTTCACTTTTTCAACCTCCTAGACGCGGAAACATCGTTAGCCCCCTTTCACCTCCCCCATTGCGTCCTGACCTTCTCGTCAACCTCAAAGAATCCCGGAACAAATTGCCGAAATAATTCACTATTTTCCGCGGGACCAGCTCGTCGCGAATGCATTGCGCGGGAGGACGATGATCATGGTTTCCCTTTGACAGGCGCTGGAAGATGTATTCTCGGGAAGGTTAAACAGCGAGTATGCGTTTGGATCAAAAGAATCGGGCCCTCGCACAGAGGAATGCACCGCATTCCTGTCTTTTTCAGAATCGTGGCTACTTTGTCCGTGTTTTGCGATGGCATTCCCTTGACGTGATTTCCACGCAAAAAGGAGGCCATTGGTTTTCACGATTTTTTCACGTTTTTCACATACCATGCCTTGTATTTCCACTTAGCGAAGTCTCGGGGAAGATGATGTAGTGATTTGGTTTGGGGGAATTCGTCGAAACGCTGTTGTGCCGGGGAAGTATGAGTTAAGCTCGGCTTAAGTAAACTCTCTATATCTCTGCACTTCGGCCTGCATTGAGCAATATTAATTAATATGCATACAAACGCGTGGCTGGGCTTCCTGGCGGATGGGCTAGCTGGACGTGCGCGGATACCGAGGGGATGAAGAAAATCCACCCACCGACTATGGAATTCCCTTCCCCGTTTCCATCCCCTCGGCCCACCTTACCCACCCGGCGCCCTAAGTGCATGTACGTACCTTAACCGAGAATCTCCGTTCGCATTCACGGCGCCGTTTTACCATGTAAAACCGGGTTAGAAAGTCTGATCCAATCCGACTAATCCCACGTAACTCCGCGAGATGCGTTCATGCAAATATCGGCACGCAAAAAGATGCTTCACTCCGTGAAGTTGGGGAGGTAATTTAAATTCCGACTCCATCACGGCCAATCCGCAGTAGTTATTGCAGAATTTTCCCGTTTATCCCCGTCGGCGAACACGTTCAAGTTTTTCCGTATTTTTCAACCTTTTCGGGCAGGGAGGCAATCGGCAAAGAGCGTTTGATGTTTGGCGGTCTTTGTCAAAGGGTTTGCGTGGGGATCCGTGATTCTCTGTGAGAGGGCCGATAAGTGTAACGGTTCACAATTGCTCCCGCCAGTGGGGAATGCGTAGGTCGGAATTGGACCACGTGTGGGAAAAGCGATGCGCGAGGCTGTTTACAGCTGGTCGAACCGCTGCCGGTTTTCGCGGCGAAAGGTCCAGTCGATATAGACGCTCCCAGAAATTGTGGATTAGGAAGTCGCATCGCAATTGCGTCGATCGATCGACAAGGAGGGGGAAGGGAGGATTGTATCGCGTATCTACGACGAGCGGATAATTGGATCATGAAATTCCCCACTTTCCAACGATACCTTCCGCTAAACCCTTCTAATAGTAGCTTATAATATCTCTAACCCCCCTGTCCGTAGTAACAACGTATTTCAAGTATCTCATTTCATTGAATCACTGCTGTTAACAGGCACGGGATAAGGTCGAATTCAATCCCTGGGATTAATTTAACAATACATGGTCGTATAAATGATTTGTAAAAGTGACTAGACGAAGCGCAGGATAAGCCTGTCGATCGACTTTCACTGGCACTTGACATTTCTGCATGTTTGGACGTAGGGATTTACTCACATGTTTCGTAGCGGTGTAACCGGTGAACTGCTGGAGCTTGCTGCTGATCATTCGCGTGTTGTTCGCCGAGGACTTGTCGCTCTTGTGCCAGATTCCGATAACGCCGGTGATAATAAGCGCGACGAGGCTGATGATGCCAATCAACAAGCATAACGTCACTATTTTACTTCGCGGTGATATTACCATCGCCATGTTTCTAGCTTTGTGTCGTCGGATTCGATCGCTCGACGAGGCTTTTCCCAACAAATACAACGTTTCCGTATATATATGCCTATATTCTCTTCTTAAATACTCTGCTATATTCTTAAATATCCACTTCGATGTATATGAATATCTCTGCGTGAGGACGGGTGAGCGGGGGGGGGGGGGGAGGCGGCGATGGGGAATAAGAGGAGGGGTAGAGGAGGGTAAATATAATCCTTTACTTTCTCAGACGGTCATCCGCTTTGTCATTATAACTTTATGACGTCGACAGACTCGAATATCGACGACGAGCCGTCATTTCTCGTCGAGTTCTCGCGGGTCCTGCGTAAAGTCATTTGGCGTCGGATCGGTTCGGCCGGGGAAGATCGTCCTAACCGATTTTCCGCCCGAGACTTCCGTCCTACGATTCTCGTCTCCCTCGTTTAAGGCGAGTCGTCCTGCCACTTGAATTCGAGCACCGTGGACGAGGCAGGAGATTTTCTTAAACGCGTCCAATCCTCTTTTTTCCCTGTTTTCCCCCGGCGTCCGGGAAACCCCAGCGTACGGAGATTTCTCAGCGAGGATTATACTTGTAGCACGATTCCGAAAACAACGCCGAGGCGGCCACTCGTTTCAGGTGTCACCTTTTCTCCGGGGCAGCATCCCCCGTTTATTCCTTAGCGGGACGTCTTGGTTCCGTCAGTTATTCCGTCGCACGGACAACAGCAACATGTCACGATAAATATGTTTGAAGAATCAACAACAAAGTTCGCGGCGAGACGAACTCGCCTTCGACCAACTTCCACGACGATATTTCTCTGAAGAGATAAGCACGAAAAAAGGGGGTATGAATGGGGGTAAAGAAGAAACGTTTCTTCTTGCGCCGCTACGTTCAATATTTCCCTAGCTCTCCTTTGTGCCAACTTGCGCCGTTGGCGTTTTCAACATCTTTCACAAGGGGAGAACAATATCGCAGCGGTGCACAGCTAGGGTCCATTGGTAAACTCAAATTCATTTGCCCGAATGAAATCCAAATTCCAGTCGATCGCGAAACAATCTTTGTCGTTTGCGTTCCAATTTCATTAGGAGGTACTCAATTATGCTCGGGATTCAAAGACTCGGTGTTTCCGTCGGCATTTGCCCTATTGTCGCGTTTCCTACTTCCTGTCTGCCGACATGGCTTTTGATTAATTGACTAATTAACCGGCCGGCGAAGCGAAGTATCGTTAGGAAAGTTAGAGGACTTTTTGACGCGCCGCTTTTGCAGCTCGCCCGGAATTTCAGCAGTCGGAAAACTAATTTCGCGGGTAATTGGTTACGTCTCTAATTAATCAACGATCGCGCCGATGTCGGACGCTCGGTAGAAAACGACGCGAACGGGCCGGATGTTTGATGGATTGCCTGCAATGCGCGCAACTTCCGGATCGTTATCGGCTATCCGTAAATACCGAAACGATCGAAGGTGTCGATTTTAATTGCTCCAAGAAGCGCGGCTAATAAATCAGGATAACGGAATCCTCCGAGGCCCCGGAACGTCGACACTGTTGTTACATTTCAACGTTTATTCCAAACTTATTTTCCTCTGTCGAGATAAAACTTGAGGAACTACTCGTCTTGAAATCCATTGCTTCCGGCGATACAGATACGTTGGATAATTCCGAAGAGCGAGGGATTTTCAGCGGAGTCGGAGGAATGATCGAATCCCAAGCGGCAGAATCAATTCCGACCGATTACCGCGGTACAGTGTAACGCTTAAATCGCTCCATCCGAGATGGTAATGTGATTTTCCTTTGCCGGAGTTAGGCGGTGAAACGCTTGTATCTACGACAGTTTGGTCGGTTCGTCGTTCAATAGAAACGCCGATAGAAATGCAGATGCAGCGCCATAACGACCCTCTGGGAATTCCCTGGGAAATGAGGCGACCGCCCGGCAGAAAATTCCACGTGGACCAAACGAAGATCGTTCCTCGGAGCTTAACTCTTTCGTCGCCGGTACTTTTCTAAGCTCTTCGGCCAATTTTCATGTGCCGACGATCCTCCTACGACCATTTCACGTCCGCTTACGTTTATCACGAGCCATTTCGCATGCTCGTCCGTCGGGCAATAACTCCACGTTGATTTAAATAATTAACTCGCGGTCGGGAAAAAGGAACGAGCAAGAGCGAGAGAGAGAGAGAGAGAGAGACAGAACAATTGGGCCGTATTTCGCTGGGATCCGGCGGAACCGCGAGCGGAATAATTAAAACGAACTGAGATGAGTACATTAACGCCGCTATAATACCACCTGTGCGGCGCATCAGAAATTCAAACGGACTGGCCAGTGTCCCTGGTTTTAAGCTTTTTCACGTTCGATCGATGTAATCTCCGTTACAAAGCCATTCCTGCGACTGATATTGAAAAAAGTTGTTTAATCTGCCGGAAGTTAGGAGCCCGTAGTAACCCGGATAACCGAGTTATCGTTCGCTCGGCGTCAGCATTAACGATTTCCCGGCCTTGCGGATCGCGACTTTTTTCCCAGTCGGCTTATTAGGCGTTGCAGTTGGGAAACAGCACGGTCGACACGCTTTTTCGTGATAATGCGTTCGCTTGGACTCTCGCCAAGTGTCGCCCAGCGTTCGACTCGACTGACGTTTTCTCTGGAATTTTTTTTCTCCAGCAGCTGCTCGAACGACCGGCCCAGAAGTTGGTCAAAGTCGGGCCAATATCTCAATAAGTTCCAGCGGTATTTTTACCGGAGCGTAATGAAAAAGCATACGAGTGGCATTAACGTTTCGCTGGATTTCGCTGGTACGTCGGGAAAAAGAAGAACCCCGCGACGCGGAAATGAACAATTATTTGACTTCCGCCGTAATCAACGGTTTCCTCAATTTTTCAGGCTATTATCGTCCGTTTCCCCTGCCGCGCGATTCTTCATTATTACGATATTCTTGTCAGCTCGCCTTGCCCGGGGATGGGGATATTCGCGACGCTGAATTACGCTGATGTTTGTTCTCCTAGCAGGACGAAGCCCACGGGCACATTGCTGAGGAATTTGAAAAATTCAGAACACGATTTACCGGGAAAGATATGTAGATGAGCGGAGTTCTCTTAGTGCGCCGTAAGGCTGCCGTATAACCGGAGGAACTGGAGCTGCTTTTTTGCGATTTAACCATTCACCTTTTTCCCCGGCGCAAACATAAGTCGACATATTTTTCTTAGATTTTCCCCGCTCTGTCTGACTGTACTCCCGGCTCGACGGGGTTGTCCCGCTGAGAAAGGTGGAACTGCCGGCGGTTCCGGGAGGTTTGCCACTTTGTTTAGAAAAATGCGGTTCGCTCGTGCCCCTGGAATTTCCCACGACGACCGCGCAGGATTGTGAAAAATTTCGAGAAGCTCGCGCGGTACTAATTTAACGGCGCGTTACGCAAGCGCCATTCCGTTATAATTAAATTACAACGTTGGTAAATCCCGCTTTAAGTGCCGGCCCCGTTGCCACGCGCCCGACGGAAAATTCGAATTACGAGGGACCCGTCCCAATTTTGTCGCTCAAACGATTCCCCGCACGTCTGACCTCCGCGCCTCTCAGTCGCTGTCCTGGCGGGACTCTTTTTCTTTTCTGCACTGCTGGCCGACAAAACCGATTCCTCTGGGAAGATCGTCCCGTCGCCGGCAAACACATACGTAGTTCATCAAACTCTCCCGACGCTCCAGTTACTCGAGATTTCCTCAAGCAATCGCCCCCCGAGGGCAAAAATTGTCGCACTCGCATGTATCAATTCTTAATTGTCCTTGTGATTTTGCCGATTAGCCGTTTACTCGGCAACAACAATTCCGTAAACGTCTTCGCGGCTTGCCGCGGTCTTGCACTCGGGCTCAACTCCTGAAAGTTTATGTTGTTCAACGACGGGGGGTAGACGTGTAATATCGCAAGGTAAATTATATGGCTGACGTAACCGCGACGTAACCGCGGACTAAAACCGTCGTACGGTTTCGACGTCTCGCGGAAACTTCCCTGCACTTGCAACGCTCCTATAAAAGGGGTTTTAACTTCTCCGCTTTGGCCAGGCCGACACATAGCGAAATGTGCATTTCTCGGCAACGTGCTACAACCAGTCGGCTTTAACGCGTTTCGAGAAGGTTCAGTAACCGTCTGTTTTTCCTCATAAATGAATTTTCCTCCACGATCAATGAATAAACTAAGATTAATGCTTCTACTCTATGGATTGTGCTGTCCGGAGTTGCTGAAGGCGTTGTGGGGGGGGGGGGGACATTTGATTCGATGATCAGCGCTGATCCGTATCGAAGCTACAGTTAAATGGCAAAGTAACGTCCCCGTTAGTTAGGAAACAAAATAATTGCAGGTACTTTAATTAACGTGGGGGGAAGGGAGAGTGGGAGGGGGGACGGACGGACTCGGACTGAAGGGGACGGCAAGTTCTACGACTTGGTTCATCTTTAGCAGTTACGTACAAACGATGCGAGAGCTTCCTTGAAATAATTTTAATGAGTTTCAATTAAGACCCGGCCTTCTTTTCCCGTCCCACCGAAAACTTTCTACGTCGTTATCTCGATTTCCGGAATTTTTAACAGATAATTTTAATTAAACGCTTTGTTCGCCCACGGCGTTTCCCGCACGCACGATATTTAATCGAGGTAACAGATAATACAATCCATAATGATTACGACTGATAATTAATTTCCGATGAAATAATTTGAAAAATGATACCGTTAAAGCCCATTTATTTTCAAATTGGAAAAGGCAATATTCAACGAAAGAACTTAATAAATTTCATTAGACCGCCGGCCAAAATGTAATTGTAAATCCTCTCCCTGGGGTGTTTTAGCGACTCGCAAATATTGATATTGATGGTCAAAAGTGCATCGTTAACCGTTTCAACCGACAGAAATCTGCAGAAGGAGGTATAATTCGATGAGGTTCCGTCGAGTCGTTTAGCGCGTTTGCCGGTATACACCGGTGAAAATCAAATAGAAATTCGCATCCAACTTGGAACTTCAGCGAGAACACAGTTTGCCGGTGGTTCGCGCTCAAAGCTATGAGTACGACTTGGATGATAAATTAATTATAACACGCCGTGTCTTGCGGCACGTAAGGAGAAGAATGACGTCACTCGGATTCGTCGGCAACGAATGAACCGATAAAACGTTTGGCCAGGATACCAGCAATACTGTACGTTTTTTTACATTTCCTCGTGAAACAAGCTGCGTGGGGTATCCCTATTGTATATTTACCTAGCCTAAGGATCGTCCTCGAACGATTTCTCTGATCCTGCGGATCCACGTACATCCCCGCCGGCAGAGTCGAATTTCTCTCTCTGAGCTTTTTCTCCGCTTCACTCCGCTCTCGTCCCTGTCCCTCGGCCGACTTTCTCGTCGTCTCCTTTTTTTAGATATAGAAAACCAAGCGGCGGGTTTGCAATACCGCGGAAATTGAAAAGTTCGAACGAACCGGAGGTACTCTTGTCGCCGAAAAAACACGGGCGACGAGATTGGAAAACCTTTTTTCGGGCTCTTGCTCTTTCCTTCACGTTTCGCCAGGAAGCACGGAGAACGAGCTCGAAGACACATCGAAACAGAAGGACCGGTTGATTCGTAATCGCGAATTTTCCCTTCCAGTCTCATCGAATTAAGCCACCGTTGCACGTAGAAATTACGCAAAGGTAAACTCGATGAATTACGTGTTACAACATGTGTCGAAAACAGAATCACAATTACGAGAGCATGCAGATATGATTATTTTATCAGCGGGTCAAATCGATAAATATTACATTACAGCGAGGACGCGTAAAATTCGGGAAGCCGAGGGACGAAAGAAACGGTGCACAATCGTGCTGATAGGGCTGAAATTGCCGGTGCTTGATGCCGGTATTTCAGTTTCGGAATCCTCCAGTGAACGAGTTAACTGAAAATTCCATCTGAAGGGCTTTCCACCGGTGCCGTATCCACGTGAAAAGCGGGCGTTTCGGATGAACGGAGAACGAGGAGAAAAAAATGACAAGAATAAGGGCACTGGCGGAAGAGGAAATAGAAAAATTCGAGGTGCCAACGAGCCGTGGAAAATCAGTGCGGTCGGCCAGTACAGCGAGTGATTAGAGGAGAAGTGAAGGGTTAAGAAGGATAAGAGGGGACGTAAGAAAACGGAGGGGTGGGTGCTAACTACCGAGTGGGGGGAGAGTGAGAAAAACCTGGGAGGTAGGTGGGAAAAGTAAACAAGACGTGAAGACTAGTCGTGAGTTGCGCGTCGTGATGACTGGGTCAAAGCACCGAGAAAGCTTTTCGAGACAACATATAAATAATTTTCATTCCGTTTGTTGAATAGTCGGTAATAAATTTGCCGGCTTAGGGGACATCCAGCTGTATTTGACATGGGATTGGAGAATAGTTTCGTAAAACTCGTTGCGATGCTGTCAAATGGAGTTGGATGGATTTCGAGCGAACGGACAAGTGCATGAGGGGAACGACGTTAAAAACCTGCTACACGGGTCGTTTTTATTTTCAATCGAAGTAACGATATACACGTCTACCCGAGTCAAGTGAACGCAATAGCCGTGCTGGTCGTTTTACGATTTCATTTGGATGGACTATGTAAATTTCGCTGAATTGGGGAACAACGATATCGCGTTCACGAGTCAATTGGAGCACTCTTGCCGCGATTGGCCATCGTTTCGCTGGAAAACCTGGCCCATTCGCCGTGTTTCGGGCTAATGGAAACTACCGGCGCGTCCAACCGGAAGACAAGACCGGCCAACGCGAGGGGAATCGGCCGAAAAAAATCGTTTCCTTAAGCGAATTAGGTCAGCGTTGAGCATCTGCCGGGCGATTTCGATGAGGACGAGGCTAGCTTGTAGAACAAGGATATTGCATCGACGAGGGGATGGTTCGAGTTGCTCGCAAAAACCAACACGTTCGTCCTGTTTTCGCTAATGGAAACGAGTCCTCATCCGGAGGACGAGACTTGTCGACGCGGAGGGGGGGAAGTATCGTCCTTCCCTTCCGGCGAATCGAGACAGATAGTCCGACAGCTGTCGCTGCCGGCGGCTGACGACGACGACGTGCCCTACGCTCGTAAACTCCTGACGCGCCGCTAGTCATCGAAATAGCGCGAAAACGCCGTCGGAATACCTCGAGGACAAACGACCGTTCTACCGGGCCGGAATACGAAGGGTCCGAAATCTCCAGCTAGCTCAAGGCACGCTCTCCACGTTGCGGCTTAATCAAACTCCTCCCTCGGTAAATGTTTTATTCTCCAAAGGGGAGAATTTCCGGTAATCAAGCAACACGGCGAACACTCGACTCGCGGTCCAATTAATCCACGAGCATTCCTCGTCGAATGATATTCTAATCGATGGCTCTGGTATTGCGCGCGCCAAAGAAAGACGGAGAAATCATGAGACGAAAATAACCGCGCAGTTGATTTCACGGCAGATTATTTGGAGTCAATGGAATTGCAATGAAAATCACGCGAGGTCGAGCCCCGATGAATGGACCGATAAATCAAAGACTAACCCATTCATATACGGCGCACGAACGGCAATGGAAAAAACGTATGATGCACCGTCGTAACACGCGCTACAAGAACAGAAAGGTAGTTGCCATGTGCGGAATAACGAAGTGCGAGATTCGACTGCACGTAAGTCGACTCTATTGGGATCTACCGCTGAGCTTATCCACCTTTTACCCTTATTTCCACGATTTTTCGCTACATTCGTACGTGCGACTCACGCGTCGTAAACTATCGAGGATCTTTGATCGTTTGCTCATTCGACGGAATAATATTTGCGACCCAGCAAACGCGGCAAAAAAAATGAACACGAGCAACTTGACGCTTATTAGTTGGCATACTTTTCGAACGGCGACGATGGAAATATTCGAGTGTTCGTTTAGAAATGCGACGGAGATAAGAAACGAACTGCTAGTCGTACGTTAGAGTTTGTCGGCATCGTGGCAGTTATCCAAAAGTTGGCTTATCATTTATCAACAAGCACGTTGCATGTCGTTCGAGAATACGCTTGTGACTTTCTCGCATTTTCAAGAGAAACAGACGGAGATCAGATACGGTTCACTGTCCGCCAGAGTGTTCGTAACTCCATAACGACGGCATTTCTGCGACAAATGTCGACCTGGCCCAGATAACACGTTAAAAAATGTATTCTCCGCTCTTCTTTTTAAAACGTTAAATTTTGTAAAACTCCGCAATCTGCGGGAAACATGAAGGGAAATATGTAACTGCCTCGATTGACTTTTTGCAACGTTTTCAACTTTAATGCAAGTGTGTAACTTAATTTTCCTGTACCTGACAGAAATCCACGGCGCGAATACGGAGAGCAGGAAAATGTATGATTTTAATATTGAATACGAGCATAATTTGAGTTTCGTATGTCTGACCGCATCGTAGCTATTTCTACTGAAGTTTCGCGGTCTCGAGTGTTTGAAATTTCTTACTTACATTTCATTGTACAATTTACCATTTGTACAACCACGGCCTTAGCGTATAATGATAGAAATCGCACCTCAATTATCACAATTATACACGAAAAAAGTGGAGAATATCACTTGCTCCTCTTCTTCGTGGGAAACAAATGACGTGAAAAAACCGAAGAATTCACAATACACTTTCCCCCCAGTAGCTGCGTGGTATCGTTCAACAAGAACAGTTTCTACAAGCATTTAACATTTCGGCGTACTCAGCGATGCGGTCTCTGGCATTCTCATGGACATTTATTGTTCCCCGGGCAAACAATAGCCGAATAAAGCCCTCGGCATTGACAGGGTCTTTCGAGCCACGTGGTAGTCTGATCGAGAGGAAATTGCCAAGGACGTTTGACGGTCGTCGCAGAAGGGTTTCTCCCCTGATTTCGCAATCTCTTTTAACTCGAAGAGGAGCGAGAGTTGCATCCGCGTGGTTTCCGGTCTGATTGATGCGCGACCGTCCTCCTCTCCCCGTTCCTCTGGCCCTCTGGCGTGTCGGTTCCGCGTGGTTTCCGTTTTTTCCTCGGTCTGGGCAATCGCTCGCGGTTGCTCCGCACTGTTGGTCGTGGTGCTGGCCGACCGCGGGAGCCGTCAGTCGGCCTCGTCGGCACGACTCTCATAAACGTTGGCGCACGGCATGAAGCGAAAGGAGACGAAGCGCGCGCGTCTTCCGGCCGTTCTGCGCGCTCCGCGTCTTCGGACTTTGCTGTCGACGAGTTTCCTGCCAGAGCCGCGCTCTCTCGGGGGTCCGCGGCCCTCCGCGCCGATTGGCTGACTTGGCTGGGGGTGGTGGACGCGGCGAACGGAAGTGCTGCCGCCCCCGTCGTGGTCGTCGGGCGCACTAAACCGACCGCCGTTTTCCAAGCGGGGAACGAACGTTTGCACCCCAGTCGCGGCACCGACGCCGACGTCCACGCTCAGGTGGGGGATTCGACGCCTTTGCGTCAACCACCCCCTCGCCCACCCCCCCCCCCCCCTCTCCATGTCCTCGCGGGGCTTCTCTTGACATCCTCCATCCCCGCCACACTCGACCTCCCGCTAAATAAATATCAAATAAATAGACGGGGGAAAGGGAATTGAAGAACTCGCCAGAAATTACTTTGCTCCTGAGTAAGCTCACGGACTTGCGAAGAAAAATATAAGGCTCCTTTCTATGTCTGTTTAGCGAAATATAACAGCACGGTTGTCACGTTTTAAATTATACCGTCGCCCCTTAGGAGAGGACACTTTTGTTTTGTAACCACCGACGTGCAGACATTCTTATTGTCAGTGAGCTTTGCATGGATTTAGTTTGATCCCTTTTCGTGCCGCGACGTGCAGGTTCTCGCTTTAAAGGGAACAGAAAGAGACTAAAGATTTTTTCGTTTTACAGTATTCATCGGGCTTGTTTACCTCGAAAGCACGAAGTTGTTTGCCGGTTACGAGTATTACACTCCTTTACTTGATGCGCGTCGGCTCCATAATGGCAGGTAGACTTGCCACTGGGCTAGCACGCCCCTTAACTTCAAACATTTTTCGCCTTTGTGCATTTAATTATTAAAAACTTTCATTTCATCTTGGTACACGGTGTTTCGTGGTAAACTTCATTGTACTAGAAACGAAGGGCCCAGAAATGTATGCCTGATTCCGCATGCCCATTGGGATTAAAAATAACTTGGGGGCTGTTTGAGTGGAGTATTCTGTACCTTATCGGGTTCGTTACACGCGTGTTCATGCGTGACACACACGGCTCCGTCACGGGCGAACGCCCGGCTCGTTTGGAACGTACGCGTTCCATTTGGTAATTCGTTTCGAGTCTTCCGATCGACTCTGGCCGCGGGAAAATCTCGTAATTCGTCGCCCATAAATACGGCGATTCGATAAATCGCGTGTACATGTCCCGTCGGGATGTTCAATTGACGAAATAATTTATGATCCGCAGCATCTGCCGCCGGGACACCAGGAATACAGCCACTAAATTTTACAATTATATCGACGTGTCATCGCGAAATGTTGCTAAGTAAAGCTGCCACTCAACGACATCTTGGCCAAGTTATTCCGCAAGCTTTTCCCGATACCAAGGGCTTTCTATGCCTTAATTCACCGTGTTCTCTATTGTTACACGAATGCTATAATTTAGGGTCGTAGGGTTGTAGTTGCAGTGTTGCAGAGCGGCCCCTTAAATTCCAGTTAGGGACTTTCCGCCCGGAATGGCTGGCCGAGCAGGACATTAAACCCCTGCCCGGCCCTGTCATTTTATTAGGGCGAAAACAGGAATTCAACGGCGGTTCAGATCGATGCCCGCTTGGGAATGGAGACGCAGTCGGCCGGTTTATTTATCCTTTTTTTTCCTTCTACCGCCTCGTGTATCACCCTGTCCTCCCTTTGCCGTTTCACCGCTGCACCCCTTTGTCCTGGCCTCTCTCTATTTTTTATGCCCCCTCCGTACCCTCCCTCCGTCGGGTTAAATCTCACGTGTCACGGGGCCGATCGGTGGTAAACTAATTTTTAAAGCAAAAAAACGAACGGCCAGTAGGCCGGTATTCGCTTTAATCCAATGCCGGGAAGCACGCCCTTTCCCTTCACTCTTTCCATCTCTCGGCCGCCGCACGGCTCTATTTTAATGGTATTTTCCACAGACAAGCCAATAACTTTGTCCCCTGTTTGCCCGGCCGATCACCTCTAATGCTCGTTAAGGTTTATGTCGCTGACTCTCGTAGAAATTTCGCGCGGTATAAAAAAAGCTCGGGTCGAACGCTACCGAACCGGAGATCATTTTTCCCCAAGATTGGACATTGAACATATTTACTTTCTTCGGGATATTTTTTATTTACGCTCGGAACGTAGTTATCCCTTTATGCCGGAATATCGGCTTTTTCCAGCGATTCACCGTGTCGGCCAATAAATTTCGGATGACCGATAATGTTTCAGAAGTGACAATGAAGTCGCCAGACGAAAGTACGATCGATCCTTAGTCTTTTTACCGACCCCCCCCCTTTTTTTTGCTAATTTTCCCGCCACTTATTAAGTTACGTCGAAGTCTCGAGTTTACGGCGAGCGGCGTATCATTCATTGTCAGATCTTGCTGGCTTGACAAATTGTTTTGACAAAATAGGATAATCCGGCGCTCAGCGGCAGGCCGGGCAAGAAGGGCCTTGCATTACCGGACGCATGCGTCCCGTTGTTTTGGCAAAAAACTCGGCCAGCAGGTACCCACCGTTCGGAGCTTAAACCGTGGGAAAATTCGTCAGCCGGCTTATTTCGGGACGCTCCGCAGAAAACGGAGAAAAGGACAACGGGCGGTAGCTGCGCATAAGCGGGAAATTTTTAATGGCACAGCACGAGGAATATTCCGCAATTCGTCCGATAAATATGTTTCATCTGGGTTTCTCCGTGCGCCATCCTCGGTCTCGGGCTCTCGTGAGTCAAGATTTTGTTATACGTTCGCTCGCGCCCAGGAGGAGCGAGTAAATTCCTCGAAAGCTGTCTGGCCGGGGATTTATTTTTCGCACAGCAGAGACGGACATCACGTTCGACACGTAGAAATTCGCGGTCGTACAAAGCCCTCTTCTCGCCCCGTACTTCTCCCACCTCTCGAATCGCGACGGTGGAAGTTGCGGCACCACAAAGCGCGTAAGTTTTCCGCCGAGTCAACAGCCGTGCATGGAAAATTCCGGCGTTCACGGCCGGCGTCTTCTTTATGCAGCGGAGGAAATCTTTCCGCCGGAATTTTCCGCGCACTTTTACCCGCGCCGTGTATCGTCCGTCATACGGCAGTTTCTCATACGCAATTTTACGGAGGTTCGCGGGAGAACTCGCTCGTGAGTTCCTTTGAAGTGCTCCATGCCGAGGGAAAAAGAAGAGACGTACCGATTTATACGCTCGCGCTATTTATTCCCGCCGGTACGGGGAATAACCCAGCCGAGATACGCGAACGCCATAGTTTTTTAACGCATTAAATCGATCCTTACTTTGCGCGTTTGGCGAAATTTTTGTCCGGACCTCCGGGAAGTTTGAGAATAGCGTTTCGGGTTTGTACGAAGTAACGCCTGGCGAAAGTCCGTTCGTACGTGTCGGTCTGCTCTCGAGGACGCTTTAGTGTACGGCTCTTGTTCACCCGACCATCGGGCTATTTTTCTTATAACTTCACCTTTGTCCCCTCTCCCCTCGCGCGTTTCCCCTTTTTCTCGCGGTTTGTCGACGCGGGGGTAGGAAGTGTGGCAAAGTGACCGTACGAAGAAACCCACGCGGTCGACTGATCGGGTTCTATCGTTGGGAAACAAGGAGGACAAATCCGATTCGCCTTTACCCGAGCGAAGCGGAAACTCTTGTGCACACGGGGACCGCACAAACACGTACACATACGTAGGATCTAATCGGCTCAGGTGTGGGCCGGGCCACCTGTAAAATGCGATTCCACTCGTACCTCCCTCGTGAAAACGTGCGAAAATTCCCGGATGCATTTCCCTACCGATTATTCTGACCGTAAGTTTCTCCCCGGGGTACTTTTATAGGCCGGGATTCCGTCTTACTCGTGCAATTTGCCCTTCCGTATTTCATCCAAATGAACCGGCGATTCGGCGAACATTAAAAATAGCTTAGCCGTTCGTTCTACGGGATTTCAGCATTTCCCTCGCGGAGCTACGTCCGCTCGAAATTAGGAGACACCTTTTCTGCTTTCTCGTCGTAACAAGAGAAAGAAGAATTTCCCTCGGCCCTCGGGAGCTTTGCATGTACGTATTTTGAATAATCTCCCCGGGGCATTACGTCGATTTTCATGAAATTTTGACACTCTCCCCGGCGGTTGACGTCAAACTCCTCCCCCTTCCTCGCGACCTAAGGAACGATTCGTCGGCGAAAAAGTATGGGGAACATGTATCCCGTTGATATGCAACGGGCAAACGCTACGCGAGAATACAATAACAGGGAGCTGTTGCGTTTAATATTATACGATCCGGTGTGCTGTTTACAACTGGCGCGTGTTTGCAGATGCTCAAAGTGCGGGCGGAATATGCAAAGCCTCCTGGGTCAGATTTTATCGAGGCCGGAATTAAACGTCGAGTAGCGACGTCTCGATAACCCCCGTCGAACCACTGCCGCCGAATCAGATACGGGGCTCTTCTACTTGAAAGCAGTTGCCCGCTTATCGGCCCAGTTTCACGGCCGCTTATCGATACAAAGTTATCGGCTATTAAATTGATCTTAGAGTATTCTCGGCAACCTTTTTTTACGTCCGTCCCGTCGACTCTAAAAACCAATACAATGTTTGCCGATAACATTTTGTGGCTTTAAATAAATCTCGCCAGAACAGAATTAAGAAAGGTCATTGAATAAAACCGATGCTTACTTGAGAAAGACTATTTCGCTTATTCCAATGAAAAACATATTCTTGCTAATGAGGCCGAGTTTAAATGATTTTTTTCTATAGGAAATGATAGTGAAGTCTACAAGGGGTTACGAAGCTGTTCCGTTCTTTATCGCCAGTTTCTCGAATAATGAAAGCAGACTGCTATTCATAACGCATTATCGATCGTCGTTTATTAAACGGCCTTTTGTCTCTTTCTCTGGACGATTCTTCACTCTGTTCAGGCTACTGCTAATCGCGGAATTCAAGGATTTTAATATGTTCTTTTCCCGTGGGGTGGCTAGCATAATTAAAAGGCACATTCGAGCTTAAGATTTCCATGTCATTGTCTAAATTAACGAAGAATCTATGCACTTGTACGAATCTATGCAACTACTGTTTAATTGGATCCTTAAAATCATCCTACATTATCGATCGAAATGGATTTTGGTCACGTGTAAGTGTCGTAGGCTAATTATCTGTTATTTTAGCGTTACAGCGAAGTTGTCAGGTTTTTCCAAATGCTCGAGGAAGCGTATGTGAGGCGGGGAACGGCAGAAAGAAAGGCGAATGACGAAACGGTCGTCTGGAGAATGTCGCGCTACGCTCCGGGCAATAAAAGATAATATGCCGGGCGACACGGGAGCACCCGTTCGATTTGTCTGCTTCGAGTGGCGTAATGTTTTTTCGCGCGGTTCGCCCGTATGGGCCCCGTGATACCGTGAAAGCCTTAAAGAATCCTCCTGCGCCGCTCCGAGTCCCAGGGAAACCCTTCCGCCCGTTTCCACGCCGGTATTATTCGCTTTTCCGGCCGAGACGTGCGCGGAAAGGCGAATTTCGCCGGTATTCGGCTCCGTTCTCCCAGGTAAAATCGAATTATTCCGACCAATGTTTTCGCCGGTCTCTGGCCAACGCTCCACCGACACGGATAAGCTTTATACGCTCGGTTAATAAGGTTTTCGACCCCTCCACCCGAACCTCAAATGCATAGCACACGTGTAACAGTGACCCACTAACGCGGCGAGTTAATCGAAAATAAGGAACCGTCGAATAAGCGAAAGATTCCTCTTGATTTCGCGTGTTTCATAATTTCCAGGGAATGGAATAAGTCGGTTGAAGAGAAGAGTGGGCGGGGCCAAGTGTCGCTGTGGTTTCCCACTTGAAGAAATGCACGATTTCCTTAGCCTTATCGCGGACCATAGCTTCTCATTTAGCTTCGTTCCATTTCACCCGTCCCATCTCGACCCGCAACGTATCATCGTGTCCCATCATGTCCCATTTCAGTCCTCCATAACCTCATCGTATCCTGCAGCGCCCTTTTACGTCGAGGCTCATCCTGTTTTACCGCGGCCCGATTCTTCCGTGTTTTCTCTCTGCTCCTCTCTCTGCAGTCCTATTCCTCCTGTTTCCCCGGGTTTTGCAATTAACCGACTCCCGCAAGGCGTTACGTAAAATCGCTAATACCATCGGCTCGATCGTACCTTAGCGTATTTAGTAAAGTCATTAACGGTGAAAAGAATGTTCCGGAGTCCATTTAATTTGTGCCCTCTTTTAAATCCAACGGCTCTCTTGGCTCGAAACTCGTTGGAAGTTGGTAAGACCGTTTCGTACGTGTCGGATGTGCGTGTCCGCTCATTTGTGGTAGTGAACGGATGCAAAAGTTGGGAGATTCGCGCCGGGATTCTCCTTGTCAACCGCATCTACCGATGAATTCTTTCTTGCCGCTCGGAGCAAAAGTTTCCTTGGAAGCGCCGGCAACGAACTTCCCGACAAAAGAATAAACTTACGACGGCGTTAACAGCGTCGCGCGCATTCGTTCCGGTAATAGTCGACGGTGAAACGAAGAAGGATTAGTTTAAGGATTAAGCGAGAACCGATTAAATAAGACGCGAAGAATATTATGCGAAACTGTTTCCAGCCGTTTCTTTTACAAGATAACTTAGGAAATTGTCCCTCGGCTCTGCCGTCGAAGTGCAAATAATAAATTAAACATTTCAAGCGCAGCGAGGAGTAATCTAAGTCCCGGAGGAAATGACGTCAGGTTTTATTCCACTGCTTTAAGCTCCTTACTTTTGTGTTTCAGCCGGATCGTTAAAACCAAATCTTCTCTTACCGGACAAGGCGAAGTTTTGCCCAAGCTATTGAGAAATTCCGTTTCATGCTTGGACGATAATTTTTAATAAACGATTAATATCTTTGGGGCGCGTTCCTAAGTGGAAAAATGAAATACCTCGTGTCCCCCGGAGCCTCTTGAAAATCGAATTTCCTACAATAATCGTCCGTTTCCCGTAGGACCCCCGGGGGCGTTTGTAGTTTGAAAAATAAGTCCTGTTTGGCTGGCTAAGTGCGGATACGTCGTAAAAAAAAGCCAGGGCTTCGTGGCGTGGAAGCAATCTCAGCATGGTACTTGGCAATAATCTCAGCATGAGGGAGCTGTCACGATAACTCGTCCTCAACAGCAGTATTTTATTCCGCCCTATACCGAGTTTCCCCCTTTTTTCCCTTTCTCTTTCTCTTTCGTCCATCCTTCTCTCCCTTTTCTCCGAGTGCCGCTAACATGAATACACATACGACCTAATCCTCCTAACATGGATCCTTAAAATATGAAATCAGTTTTTCCCGCACGTAACTCCGAGCAAATAAACAACCGACGACACACTGTGCTGAATTATTATACAGGACTCATTCGTCTTTAGTCGGTTTGTCGTGGACAGACTAGGGGCGATAAAAAATGTCCCCTCTTGTAATCTCGTGGTCTTACGACAACGGCGATCTAACCCTGGGGGCTGACAGCAGGTATAATTCGTCCTTTAGAGCGGACTTTTTGCCGGATTGTCGGAGGAAGCGTACCTCGTCGCAGGATTCTCCGCGAACCCCGGGGATCATTCGACCACCACCGCCACCACCACCACCCTCTGTCCATTCTTACCATCTCTCCAACCCCCTGGCCCCCCAAGAATAACCTACCGCTAGAAATCCGCGAGAGGAATTCCTTATCTGTATCGCCTGGCACGACTGTAACGTCGCCTCAGGTCGGTACAAATATTGACCGATTCTACTCGACCCGTGGGAGTCTCCGAACAAGCTCATAAAAATTGCTCAACTGCAGAAAACCGGCAAATAATGACTTTTATAGAATAAAAGTTAGCTTTAATTGCAGGTTTAATGCGGTTGTATTGCTGAAGTTTCGGCTGTACGGTGCGTAGAGTTTTTCATTTTCGAGGCTGAATTGTTAAATGAGAAATTCTTGTTGAAATTGGCATATATTTGTGTTGGTTTGCTTAATTTTTACGCGCATGGAAGTAGCGAAATTGTGTCGTTTCCGGCGATAAAGCTCGATAAAGCTCTCTCGAGCACATCCCGGGATCTTGGTGGCTCCTGTGGGATGCAAGTCGCCCCGAGGAGTCAGCGGGGGGACCCCACGACCCTCGCTGAGCTTCTCGATCGACGTCGGACAAACACGATGAACAAACTCCTACGGTTCAATAAAAGGTCCTCCAACAAATTATGATGATGCGCAATACGCGTCTTATGTCGAAAATTCGAACCTTTTGATACTACACGTTATTTAAAGAAATTCGAGCAATATCTTCGTGTTTTGCTGTTCTGTTACCCGACCAATAAGGATACCTTGCCACTTTCTTGTACAAATAAATAGTAATTAAACGTGCAGGGAACTTTCGTTGAACGACGATAAAAAAATAGTAAATCAAGGACAGGAAGGAGTTTTATCGTGTACGGCAGTGCACGGCTCTGACTCTTTATTACTCGTCTAGGGTTTAGTTTCAATTTTACAATCTCGTCGCCGTAAGTCGATAAAACAGGAGCACCGATTCTCACACGACCCTATCGTAGCTGTTAATATTTCACAAATCTTCGCCAACGGACGAATATACTTTTGGCCGATTATTATTCGACGGTGGCAAGAGTACTATTTTATTGATAGTGTTCACTCGCACACAGAGTTAACCTCGTTTCCTTAATGCTGACATTTAGCGATTGTATTTTCTCTCTGAATTCATCTGGACATTTTAGGAACTGAAACTAGAGGAGCATTTCCGGGGGTAATAATTATTCCGTTTATTTTGGACGTCAAGAAAAAGATTATTTCAATCGAGAAGCGCCAGGAACGGATAGTTGTGTGTGTATGTCGAAGGAAATGAAATCGCGACGAGACGTTCGTCGTCGCTTAAAAGACATCGTCGACGGGAATGTGACTGTTTAGATGGTCATCTTTTGATTGCGAGGATTTATACGAGTCGGATCAGATAATTCCGGCTCCAATTCGCCGTGAAATCGGCATTGTCGGGACTCTGTCTTTAGAAAGGACTTCGACTTCCTCCAATTTTCCGACCCTTCCACCCGTCCCGTCCTTTTTTCCGCTTTCCACTTCCGTGCACTCCTTCCGCTCATCCTATCTATTTATCTTCCCCTCGTCCACCTGCGGATTGGCTCGGGATCCACGTGTATTTCCTTTAGCCACGTCCCTCCACGAGAAGCATATTGAAAATATCTGCCGCACAGTACGAATTCAGCCCTCTCGATTGTCAATTAAAATTCATTTCATCGACATCACGCACGCATAATGTTTTCAATGGAATTTCGCACGGTTGGCAGACTGCATTGACGGTTTACATAATTGATCGAATGAATATGTAAAATCACATTTGCGGGGATAACGGAAACGGGTCCCTTCTTTCAATGAGTATCAACGGGTAATACCTCGGGCCAATTACTAAGCAGTAAACGATTATGGGGGACGACATTTCCGTTCCCCCCGAATAGCTATTATTCTCCGTAATTTACAGTCTCATTCCCCGGCGCTCTGCGCGGTGACCGATCCTAATCTAATCCAACTTAACCGACGATCCTGTTCGCGGCGAGGAGGGTCCCGAAACGTGTTTAAGTCTCTGCGCGTTTTCGCGTGTCGGTGAATCCGTGTGTTCGCGGGAGACGGTCCATCGGTTTTCGAGGCGAAACGGTGAATACAATCGCCAGTAATTCCGATCGCGTTTGCGATCGTCCAGAAAAAAAGGAACGACGGGTATAAACTTTTATTTCTCAGCCCGGGCACGGACGTATTTAACGAGCGTTTTGTTCGGGGTTCCGGCGACGAAGGGGGAGAACAAGGAGTGGAGGGGCAAAGCTCTCGATGGTTCGACGAATAGAGCGACTTCCTAATTCGAGCCGCGACGTCACTTCCGAAATTTACGGCACGGGAAGTTTATCTTACCGGCTAATTCCGCCCCGGCAACGTTTTCCCCTTTTCTCTTTCCCTTCGACGATCGTCCTACGTTCGGCCGAACTTACTGCCCCGCGGACCTTTCCGTACGATAAATTATACGAGGCTTTTTATGCGCTGGAAAAAGTCACGCAGCTCTCGCCGACCTTTCCGGTAAACGGCCAGCAATAAGTAGAGAAAGTACAGACTTGGGTCAGACGGGTCTTTCGCCATTTACTCCCTTCCTTCTGTTTCCGATATCGAGTGATTTATTTACAGAAATGCATGTTCAATTAGTAATTCACGTGCATTAATTAATGATTCCTAATTGTGTTTCGCTAAAATAATTCATAGCAAATATTCCGCTGTTATATAATACGCATTTCAATCATTCCAATTTGCAGTCATCATTTGTTTCCAACTGTTAGTTTGATTTTCCTCGGTGTTAGGTACAAATATTTCGCCATAATATTTATTTTCAATATAAATAGTCTATAATTTGAAAGCGGAAGTGGAAGTTTTGAGGTGAGAATTCCGTGGATTAATGAGGTCTATGCTCAAGTATATTGGTGAATGCACTAACTGCCATTGGAAGGGTAACCATTACCGTTAACCTCCCTTAACTCTTTGGCCAGGAATCCTAGGACGGTAGAGGTTAGAGTGGGAGGTTTGCCGGGGATGAGGAAGTAAGGGAGTCTCTTTTTATCGGTCGGCAGAATTCCCGGATCGTCGCGGCGTCGACGAGGACGATAAATCGGCGACGCGGGCGTCTCGGTTCCGACCGCAAATCCAGCTTTTTGGAAAATTAAACCTCTGTAAATCTCGCGGGCCGAAACCCTCTTACCCTCGGCCACGTAATGTCCTTTGGCCTGGCAACGAACCCCTCTCCCCCCGTCCCCACCTCAACCCGAGCGTCCCCCGACGTGTAGCCTCTATTTATTCGCTATTGGCGAGGTTTCGGCATTCCGCGGTTTATACCGAATGGAAAATGCATTAGGATGCGACGATACGATCGCCGCTCTACTTTATCGTCCCCGAAGAATTCCTCCTCCATCAGGAAATATAAAACGTAGTACAGCCGTTCCATTGAAAAATGCCTCGGCGAGCATGAGGTCCGCCACGATTTAGGTGAATCGTCTCGTTATATAAATTGATTCTCGAGCCATTAAATGATCCAGCCGACGCACGGCTATGATTATGTTGTTAGGACAGCGGGTTTATTGCTCGCAGTCGTTGCACCGAAAAAGTCAGCAGGGGAAACGCCGGAAAATTGCCTTTTCACTCGGCGACGCGCACGTTTCCTTAATAACTTTCTCCGCCATAGTATCGCGTTTCGCTTATACCTTCAAACATTTATTGTCCAATAAACCAGGGCCATAGAGCGTGCAGCCAGCACCGGGGTAAGTAGCAAAGGAATGGAAGGTAAACGGCGCTGGAAATTTGAACGGAAGTGTAAAGGGCAACACGGGACAAAAATGGAGGTAAGACGACAGAGATGTAAAAACAAATAGACGCTGTCAGCTACAAAAAAACCAAGGACACAAAGGTCGAAAAAAGTTTTAGTATTGCTAGAATTTTCTCATAGGTATCAACGTAAAACATCTCGTAACGTTTCGTTTTCGCATTGTGAGGAGGAGGAAAGGTACAATAAAGATTATTTGTGAGATTAAAGCTCTGGTATCCCCGTCGCTTTACAAAATTAATCTTATCACCCTGCTAATTGTCCTTCTTTGTTTTCTCGATGCAAGCAAGCCGCCCGCGATTAAATCTCTGCCGACCGATATTTCACGTTCTCAGGGGAGTAGAAAGAGAGAAAAACGGTGGAACAGATACAGAGAGATAGAAAGATTTACGTATGCAAACGAAAAGAGAGGGACAAAGACGAACGAGGAACGGCCAATAAAATGACTGAATGAATTTATTTACGATAATTCCACGGCAGTGCATGTCCCGTTTTAATCAGCCGTTAATTGGTAGCGTTGTCAGCGGGCGATTGGACGCAAATACCGATATTCGTGGGCAGATTTTACCGTTCGGTTCGGCGCGTATCCCGAATTATAGTCCAGAAACTCGTTCCGTCGAAAGGGAAATTGATAATGTATTCAGACACTCGTGGGTTATCTCGACTGCCGATAATAACGGTACATTCCTGTTGCAACTTTATGGCTCATTATCAACGGTGCGATTTTCCAATCTGACTTCGCTGCTTTGCATTATAGCGTCGTTAAAATTACCAACATTCCCTATCACGCAGTGCGTTCGGATTTTCAATGTGACTCGATTTTTTGTATTCATCGTAATCGTAATGATCCATGGGAATTGGCTTTGTTCGATACTGAAATGCATCGAATTTTGTCTGAAGGTTCGGTTTAGCGGGGTGATCCGAGGCCGACGTTACTCGTAGTTTTCTAATTAGCCTGTCTGCCGGCGAGAGGCGAAAGCCGCGGAGGGGGTTAGCCGAGCGTCCGTTTGCCAATCGAAAATTTCCTCGCGCCGCTCGTTGAAAGACCGTGGAGATGCTTTAATTAACCCTCAGCCACGAGTTACCGAAAGGAAAAGAAAACTCTTTCTCCGGAGCGCGGCGTTAAATTCCTAAATACCCGGCTAATTACTTTCGCATCCTTTCCGGTTTACCGCGCCGCGCAACCCTTGGAGATTTCCCGTGAAACTCTCGGGGCAAAGCTCCGGCTGGAGAAAGGAAAGTTTCCCCTCGACAGGGGCGCACTGTTAAAACTCAGCGGGTCAACGTCATCGCGAAGGAGTCTCGATGGCCCGACGTGCATGTTGCCCGTCGTGCAACTTGCCCGCTCATTCCGCTGTCTTTTGACGCTTCGGCGAAATTGCATTCGACGAGCTTCACCGTGGAATAACGAAGTTTAAGTTCCTCACTCGTTGCTCACCCTTTCTCCTCCCCCCCCCCTCTCGCTCGGCCCATCCGTAATCTTATAACTTTTCCTTACGTTCCGGAGCCTGGAAAAATCCTGCACCCTCGTTCGCTTAAATATGAATTTTTCTCCTTTCCTCCCATCCGCCTTGTGCCCCTCCCCCCCCCCCGTCTCGTAAGTTCCTTTTTCCTTTCCTCGTGGCCCGCTTTTCATGTTAGCCGCTTTTAATCCTTAACCTGAATCCACCTTCTTATAAGCCCCTCTTTTCTCATTTTTCCCTCTCAGCTTTTCATACTTCGCACACGCAAGTGTACCGACGCTCTTCGCATTGCCGGCTTTCAAGACTTACTATAATAATGACGGAATACGAGAGGTTTTAGCGGGTATCTCCGTTCGGGACAATCTTGGAAGTTGGATCGAAAGAGCATTGTGCAATCTATTCTGCACGATTCTCGTCAGGGAGGCGATTGTTGCGCGGGACCTGTCGTTCGCCGTTCATCCCGGCCATGTGGCATTCTTAACTCGGTATCGGCTTAACTGCCGGGGGGCAAAACCGAGGAATCTTCAATTCCCGACAATGACGCAGTGGAGAGGTGCCCTCGAGTCGAACGACAGGTAGAAGTCGTGGAAAACGGAGAGGTAGGAGGCCAGTGAGATACGGCCTACGCTGGGGAAACTCCGAACGGAATTTATTCGGAATCGATAATCAATTTACTGTCCGTCCCGCGGAACAACACCGGCGTCATCACGTGGAAGTGGCACATAGGAAAAGCGGGAAAACACAACGGTCTCTGGTCGAAAATGGAGCGCGGCCAGGAGGCAGTTGATTTGTCGAGCACAGAAAACGACCGGGAAACGGTGGAAGGAGAGGGGGGAAGGTGGAGCTTATGCCAAGAAAATAATCCGTGTCCATCAGTAGTCAAATGAGTTTCGTCGAAAGGAAAAGGGGAAAGATGCCTCGGGTATTATTGCCCCTGCCTTCGGATCCTCTCCCTGGCTCCCCACCCTATGGACTTTGTCCTCCTGTCTATTCTTTTCAGCCTGTTCTTATTGCCCCGTCAGACATCCAACCCGGCAAATAGAACTGGGGAAACGCGCGTACTGCAACCGATTCGCCAAAAAGATTGGGAACTGTCGGCTAATAGGATGAGCCTCGACTTCGTCGCCTGACGTTTTCACATTTGCTTCTTCTTCTCCTTCCTCCTTCCTCACATTTATCAACTTCTACCGGTACTTATCGATCTGACCGTTTCTCCCTTGTTTCGGTTTGTTCTCCTTTTGCTCTCTCGCGTGGCGAAGTCATGTCCCGTTCGGGCAAGTTGTAATTCACGGAGCTTGCATTTTCTCTTCACCGAAAGAGTATACAGTGAGATAAAACCACGGTGTGAATATGACATTTTAGGGGCCACTGCTGATACACTCTCTCGATGTATGCAGAGGTTTCGTCGCGTCTCGAAGATTGCAACGTCTGACGTGGAATATTTATTACAGGGCCTTTCGCTGGCCGGATGAATATTCACTGGGGCGGTCCGATGGTGGCGCATTTAGAAATGTAAATGAAAATTTCTGCATAAGAAGATACGAGGTCGGGGGAGAGAGAAGCTCGTCACTGTTGCTTCCGCCGCGTGTGTATAACCATTAGCAGTAAATGGGAGCAACGGACGAGTTAATTTCGAAGCTTAGAGCACCGCGAGCTTCCTTCCCCGAAACGTCGGGCATAACATCACGGCGTACTTATCTTAAAGACTGAGCGACCTATGTATATACACATGAACGTCCTTTTCGGCTAGAGAAAATGGGAAAGTCCTGCGAGCGGGATGCACGCGAGTGTTCTCGCTCGAGAGAATCTACATACGTCAAAGAAATCGATGAAATGTTCAATTGCCCGCACCGTAAACACCGAGAAATTTCAAATATAAATACCTGGTCCTTCAGTTTTTACGGTTGTCCGTGAAACGTGTAGGAAAAAATATGGGACTTTGGAGAAAGTTTTTAATAGGATTTCTAATTCGTCGAAAGAAGCTGAGGTAAGAAGCACTGCGACTCGACAGACTGACAATCGAATTCAGGGGTTATAAAAAGGAAAGGGAAGTTCGTAGTGGAGGAATTTCCGGTGCTCGCCGACGGTGCTGTAAAATTACGATGATCATTTCCTCCAAGCATTGGAGAAGGTACTGCCCTCCCCCCTCCACACCGTCAAAAGGTACGGCCCCTTCCGCCTTGGAAACGGCTAATTTCGTGTAAGACAGTAATCTTTGCGCCTTCTCCCTTCTCTCTCCATTTCGCAGGACCATATCGATGTCGACGGAAGCGGAAACCTTGTCTTCTGTCTCAACTCAACCAACCCCCTTGCCTTCTCTTTGCCGCGCGATGCGCGAGTGCAACGGTGCGCCCACTGCTTTGGACTAATTTAAATTCCTCGACTGATGTTCTGGGAAAATTCGAAACTTCTCGGGCATCGTCGAGATGCACGTCGAGAGCACTTGCTATCTTTTCCCCCCTATCTCGGCTTTTTGTGCCGTCGCTTATTATAAATTCTTGTATTTCTTTGGCTCGTATGAATTACATCTGTGCGGGCGGTTACGGTTAGTTTCTTTCGCTCGATCTGTCGTATGATAGCGCTGATTATTTCCCCGCCTTAGCGAAGGATAATATTGGCCTTGCGCGCGGCGATACGAGGCCGTTACGGGAAGGAGATTTCTTTTAAACGGCTAATTTCGTACAACGGCGTAATCCTTGCACTTCCGTGCGCCGTATCGATGTTTCCGGAGTCATAACCTCCTGCTCTTGTTTTCAGCGTATCCCCACCGCGGGAGTTTCCCGTCCGTACGCGGCGATGGCAGCGCAACGACGCACCATCCACTTCGTCCTCGTTACCCTCCCCCCTCCTCTATTCACAGAGAAGGTGGAGAATGTTCCACGATGCCTCCCCTAGCGGATTTCCCCTTCCTCTTACTTTCTCCACGGTACTTTGCCCCGGTAACGGCAAGATATCATTCTCTTCTCCTTTTCATTCCCATGACTGTCCCGGCTACGTTACCCTCGTAACCGATTCCGTGGCAGTTTCCCTTTCGACGAAACAAGAAATTATTTCCCGAGATTCCATCAAGTTTGTGCGTCATTAAACATTACCTTGACACGGAACTCATTGGAAGCGGGCTCTGAGGTAAAATCTTTTCGCGTTGTTCGCGTACTTGGAAGCAGCCGTTAATGAGGGGGATATTAATGAAATATTTTATAGCGGACGGTAGGAGGAGAAGAATGAAAGTTAGCGGCCACGTGTCGCCCCGCGGTTATTACTTTTCCAACGTATGTGCTCGGGGCAAGACTTGATCCTGCGGTCGCAGCAGCAGGTGTTGTAAAGTCGCCGAAAACACATAGGGATTAACTGCACTCGTGCGCCCGGAAAACCGTCGGTCGAAGCAACGGGGAAAGGTGGCCGGCCAAGTGGCTTTGGCGAATCGTAAATTCATTAGCAGACCGGCAGCAGATTGAATGCACCTAACCGAAGAATTAAGTAAATCTACGGGGACGTGTCCGATCGAACGAGTAAAGCTCGACCGTGCGCGACTGATAAAACGCCGGAAAAAGGAATTCCAAAGAGGAGTTCGAACAGCAATCTTTTTCCTCGCTAAATTCCTTCTCGTAATTTATCCAGGACGTTCGTCGCTTTAAGAATTCGCGGAGGTGCGTAACCGATGAAACTTCTTTCTTTCCTTATTACTGCGCGAGTCGTAAGAGGTCAGCCAAGAATGGCGGAGAAATGGAAGGAATGGAACGCGAATGGAACGAAGGCGAACTGTCGATAAGACCGTCCCATAGGATCGACATTATCCAGCTGAGTAGGACGATAGCTGAAACTAGCCGATGGTAGATGCGCAAAGGAGAACCGTTGGTGCTTTTTGTTTGACAGTCTGATAGCCACTTTGCCCGCTTTTTCCAACGGACTTACGCAGCCAGGAAGACTTTTTTAAAGGACACTCGCGGTAAACGTGT
The DNA here is from genome assembly GCA_963989215.1 of Hedychridium roseum. NCBI lineage: Eukaryota > Metazoa > Arthropoda > Insecta > Hymenoptera > Chrysididae > Hedychridium > Hedychridium roseum. The sequence continues at coordinate 5,234,460 of OZ022317.1, read as the reverse complement.
ATAAAAAGCAATTCGACTCTCCAGCCAGTTAAAACTCTTTCCCATTATCAGCGCGCTCCTGCGAGAACTAATTTAACATAATAACAATGTAATCAAGATAGTTCTTGCAAGCTGACGTAAAGCCTCGACAGGACGTCCGCAACTCAACGTAAATATATTTCACCGTGTGCGTAAATGAGTAGACATAGCCGTTATTATTTGTGTAAACGGCCGTATTTACACGAAACACGGCCGCTGACTGCTTTCGGTCATAAATTCACGCTCACGAATTTTTCCGCGTCGAGTGTGCGCTGCCAGATACCGGTGAGGGCGATGCTGAAGGGGGTGGATGGACGACGGGGGGGGGGGATGGGAATGGCTAGGTGCTAACGTAGAGATTGGAGCGAAGGGGTGAGGGGATTGGTGGTATTGATAGGCGCGGGACGTGTTTACGGATGAAGTGCGGGATATTTTAACCTATATCTCCTAGAATAATATAACTATGGAAATTCACCATTGGTTTAGAGCTGACCCAAGATATTTGCTTTCATAAAATAATCATTTTCGGCGTGACCATGACGATTTACGTTTCCTCTGAAAACCAACGATGATTTCGAGCGATAAATCAGCGAATCACAGGAGCGTATAAAAATTTTCAACTCTGATAACCCATGGAAAACGTGTCCCGCGTGGCTAGGTTGTTAAAAATAAAAAAATTAACATCCTCCCGTGGAAATCCCTCGTGACAGCACGTGTGTCGCAAAATGTTTGTCCTTTTACGAAAATTTGATTTATACAATTCTGTAACACGCGTAGAACATGGTAACACCATGGCCATTGTTTTTCTGTAAGGTATAAGCGATACCTTTGACAAATGCTAACTTGATACGATTATGCAACGATTATGACAATCCGTTAAATCACAAGAGTCATTACCGTTGCCGAGCAGCGTGTTAATATGAAACAGTCATCGTTGTCGAATAATTAAAGTACGTTGTACAAATCACCGTCCGTTACACGAATAAATAGCGCATCGATTCGTACGGACCCGGGGACGGGTTATACCGAAATGACAGGAGATTACTGGAAATGAATCATTTGCCTGTTGTACGTTAATAACCGTCTGTTCAACAATCAGCATTATCCTGGCAGTCGTCGCCTCCTGTTACGCGTCATTTAAAGGATCGACCGAAAAGGTTTACGAATTGGTTTATCCTCGCGGAATATTTTATCGTGATTGCAGGAATGGGACGCGTTGGTCAACTGCGACGACTAAGTCGCTTTAATTCTCGCGTTATTGTTATTTGTCTTTGGACGTTATTGAAGTTCGTTGCGCAGTAATGCGCTGGGATAAATAGCTCCGGCGAAATCTCGTGCAGGAAGAGGAAAAGATCTTAGACTTTGTAGTTGGCCGAGTGGGTGGTGTGGGTCGAATCCACTCGAATGTCCTGTGGAAGGACAATGGCGATAGCGAGACAACGAGATCCGCAAGGACAATATAGGACTTCGATGAGAAATTTCGAAGCCCTTTTTCTCCGCGAGAGCGCGGATCGCCGATCGCCCGTTCGTTTGGAATTTTCTTTTGTCCCAGCCAATCGCTCGGGGCGTTTCAAACTATCTACCCTCAAGACCGTCGATGAAAGGATTATACCTCTTGTACGGTGTTATTAATCAAGGCTATTTATATGATACATCATTCTAATCAATCAGACTCGTGAAATACGCAATTGACCATCGTAAAGTGTTTAAAATGATTGATAAATTTTGTTGCAGTAATGAGCGGACTTACGTCGTATTTCTCCTGGATATGAGGACCTGCCTGGGCGATGTAGAGGGTGCTGGCAGTGTCGAAGACGAGCTCTTGCGGGATCCTAACGACCCTTTGCCTCGCCATTTCGTGGCAATTCAAGTACAGGATGACGTCATTGAGGGAAACTCTGATGACGATTTTCGACCATTTCTTCGTGAGTTTCGGCACCGTGAATTTCGCCACCTCCTCGGAATGCGTTTGTTGGTCGGAATTCGTGTAGACCAGGGAGACATTCTGACTGGCCCCGGAAGCATTCTGATTGGTCCCCGAGCCGGCCTTAACAAATAAACCCACACAGTTTAATAAACGAATGAAACGACAGCGGTGTAGTTCCATTTCCACGTGATCCTTAGAACGTAGAAGGGGAACCCTTGGGGCGGTCTCTGGTCTTTTACGAAAGGAGAGTTTCAGTTTCTGGCGGTCCGTCGAGGATATCACTCGAACCGTAATGATTTTAGCCTGTCTCGAAGTGGACGGTCGGAAAGGGACGCGGTCGACTGAAAAATCGCGTATGATCCTCGCAGCGTTACGTCGTAGGGGCCATCGATTTCGCGGAAGTTCGCCTCGAGAAGCTCTCAGAGGCACTCGAGGCTACTTCTCCTGCGAAACACGTACGGGACGATTCGGCCGCTTTCCACCGACTTACAGAAACGGTGCCAGATGGAAGGAGTTGGCAGCTCGCTGAAATTCCAAGATCAGCCCTGTAACAACGGCCTCGCAGGGGGAGGTAGGTTCGCGAGGGAAGGTTCACCCTGAAGAGGATAAAGCCCCGGGAAAGAAGCCCGAGGTCCTTGGAAGCTTGCCCGAGTATTCGTAATTTTCACCTAGCTTTTTAATCTTCCACCTACGAAAATACTCCCCTGCGCCTCTTGCTTCCCCATATTTTTTCCTGGCAGCCTATATCCCCGAAATTATGCCTTAAAATTTCCGGGAAATCCTGGGACAATGGGCATTCCTCTTTTCCGAATTCCGGATCTTTCTCTTACCGAGATTCGAATACCCAGCTGGACGACCGTCTCGAAGGGGTTGAGCACAGCGAAGAGATAGCTCGTTCTGAAGGACGTCGGCTTGAAGGTCGCCACGAGGGTAAACTCCGCCGGTAATTTCTCCGGAAGCCACAGCCTGTAGGGTTGCTTCACCTCTGACCCAGGCTGAAAGCCAAAGGCCGGAAACCCGTCGACGCCTTCGTCGATGTACAGATAGCGATCGCCACCCGACGACACGGCAGCTTGCAGCAAATCATAGGCCACCTCTGCAAAGAGAAATGCACATAATAAATCCGTAAATCCACCAAAAGTTGAAGCATTTGCGTCTACGTAAGTTGAACGATTTTCCTTCACCATATTATTTGTTAATTCTTGAAAAATCCTGAGGAATATTAGTCGAAGTGTGTCGCGCAGTATATTACGCGATAGCTGATCAAGGTCGTAACACCTTACCGTTACGGCTGTATGCTAGTATTCCGCAGGCCATGCATCACGGAAATTCGTGACACACGATACCGTCCAACTCCGTGGCTGAAAGCTTGATAATCGATATTTATTGCGGCGGAATAAGCCGATGCAGTAAATCGTATCAAAAATCACCCGAACCCTTAGCCAAAAGAGAAGAATCTCCTTTCACCTCGCCGAATTTCGTATTAACAGTGCCTTGCAAAAAATAGTTGGATCTTTTCGATAAAAATTTGTCTAAGATTTTAGCATGTTCTCCCGGGTACGAAATGTATTTCTTGGTTGTTACGAGGGCAAGAAAGTTCGGCGTGTAGGTTTTCCTAGTGGAACAGAGGGGAATAGCCAAGGAAAATGCAACCTTCGGTTTCCATCGACGAAAGGCGATCCTGCGGTCTCTGGAGAAGGAGCTATTCCGTTTCAGCGTGTTCGCCGAGACTTGCCACTGTCTGCTTTTTCAGCGACCCGATGCTTTTCATGGCAATTCCACGAGGGGCTCGGTTTTACATTGGCCGGCGCGTACAACGGCTCGTAACTCGTGTACAGATGTATTTTTAATTCGATCGATTTACGAACGGTTCGTCGGTATTCATCGAGCCGGAGGACAAACGATGGATTCATTTCTCGGACAGGTAAGACAAGGACCGTCGATGATGGAGAAATAATTAACGAATGAAAAACGTACTCCACGGGGGAATATAATTTGTCGGTTCATTAAAGGACAAATTGCAGTGCATGGACGTTAATTAATAACTCGGCAACATGTCGCGCCTTGTGCACACGCTGCGACAGAGAATTCGTCTTTAAACGTTAATTAAACTTCCGTGGAGTGACATTAATCTACTCTTCAACGCGAAAGTATGCGCCAACTTCCGGTACTTTGGGTAATAGAGTCGTGAGAATTTCCGTAGGACAATTACGTCGCGTGTTTTCAGCCCCGAGCGTTTTTCGATCGCCCGAGGCTTTTCGCACGGAAACAAATTGAAATTTCGGGACCCACGACGACTTTGCATAAGGCGACGGGAAGACTAACGAGCTGTAAGAGCCGAGGTGCCGGCGCTTTCTTTTTTCCTGCATTTAATATTAAAGCCCCCGAAAGTCCCACTCCAGCGCCGAGGGAAGTTCCGCCGCTCGAGAGAGGGGGGAGAAAGCCGGCGAGGGACGAACGGTGAGGGCCTCGAGAACGAGAGAGAAGGAAAAAACGAGTAAAGAGGTTTTTCCATCAGAAGTTCACCGTGCCAAGTGGCGAGCAAGAAAATACAGCAAAGTCGGTAACGCGAGCTGTTTCTCCACTGTTCTCCCCCTTTATTATTTCTTTTTGCAAAAATACTCAAAGCGCTGATCTTAGCAACTCGTAATTTTTAAAGCACTTCTTAAGTACGTCTATCGTGCTGCTGAATAACGCACCAAGACTAATATCATCGCGGGAATCTGAAGAAAGTGCGTAAGACGGTTAATTTTAAAATAGATTACCCTCTGCGAAAACTGTCTAACGTATTCCCCCATTTGCCATGTTAGCATTGCACTTTCTCGCTATATTAAATAACCCATACCAACGAAAACTATCGGTGTAACACATGTCCTCGGTTTGAATTCTGCATAAGTTGCGTTGCATGAATGATGCAACAAGTTTCGCTGCACCGGCTAAACATATGGCACGTGAATAGATGAATTAAGCGCACTAGGAGTTTTGACAAAATTTGTAGGGATGCGAGGGAAGTAACGCAATCGGGTTTTGAAAGATCCCTCGACGATTTCGTCGTGGAAGCTTGCACTTTGCAATCGGCCGGAAAACATCAGAAATAGATGCAAGTGCAGCTGGGAGTTGAGACCGTTTCCGGTCCCCGCGACTCGCTAGGAATTCCTCCTCCGTCCCACTTCAGCAGAGTGCTTTGTTGACACTCCATTCGCAGGAAATGAAGATTTCCCGTGGAAAATGGCTGGGTTTGACAGACCCGTCGAAGGCGATTCGCCCGGATAGAGTGTCAACGATGTTTCGCAAAATTTCAGGTAAACACGTTGGCAGAACGAAATCGATAAACGTTACGACTCTGTCTACTTGCATATGAAAGGGGAATGGCATTACCAATGAAACGTTTGATCAAAACAAAGTTGTATCATTTTATTTAATATCAGTGGAGTTTACACAATTTTATCTGCCTACAGGAGAAATTTCGCTGCAGCTATATGGATGGCATTTACTTCATAACAGGTGGTAATTATTATATGTGCAGTCCTGGCATAGTTTGAAGAGTTTGCCCGCAAAGGGATCTCGCAGTAGTAACTGTCCGTTTTTACCAGACAGCGAAGTGAGGGGCTCGCGGACCAGATGGCGCCAGGAAGGTCGTTGGAGTTGGTCCGCTTCGTTACAGTCGCTACCTACTTTATTATCCAATGCCCCGTGCAACCTGCAGCGTATGCACTGACTGACGATATACCACGTAGATAACGGCGTCGGCACTTCCGGCGGCAAACCCTTTCACCTTACCCTGTCTTCCCAGAGACTCGGGAAATATTTACCAGTGCGACGTGTTTATCAGCCGGGCATTTGGCGGGGCTTCCAAGTTTATTAATGCTCGGGAAAGTCAAAGCTGTAGTCCCGCATGGCCCTGCCTCGGAAGACTCAAGACAAATCGAAGACAGGGCTTGCTGTCTCGCGAGACACCGGCAGCTCCGTACTTTTATTTACCGGCAAAGTTAAACTAATTGTTGGAAAACTGGCGAGAGGAGGAGGCTCTCCGGCAGCAAGGTGGAACCGTTAATTGGCGTCCTCGCGGAGATTTATCGCGCTTAGAAAGCAAAGCTCATGCGGGTATCCTGAGAGACAGGAGGTGGTGAAAGGTGGTGAAAGGGGGGACTTTCAGTATCTCATTGACGTACATTTGTGTCCCAGCTGCGTGCATCCTCAGAGGGAAGGGGAAGAACGAGTACCCTCGAAGCGGCGTTTTACGCATGAACGGGCCCTTATTTGCCTCTGTTCCCGGTTTCAAGTAGACGCGAGACTTGCGAGACACCAGGTACATACGGAAGGATGCTCGGCGATGGGAAAAGAAAGGCAAACAGAAAGGGGGAGAAGGAGAAAGAAGCTAACAGAGGGTTCGTTCCTTTATTTTCCCTCCTACCTTTTCTATCCTTTCTATTTCTCCCCCCTTTTCTTCCCTCCTTTGCTGAATCCTGAAGGACGCCGAGTGCCCTCGCTGAAAACCCCCGCAGGGGCCTTCCCGCCGACTGCTCGGTCGTTGATTTAGGCCGACTTTTGTCGTGCCCCGTCCGCCGGGCAAAAAGAAAGGGAAAACAGAGATCCGTGTAACGTCCCCTCAGTGCGGGGGGGATAAGTCTCGAAGGGACGGCGCGAAGTATTAATTGTAACTCCGTAATTGGAGTGCTCTCGTACGCACGAGGGCCGTGTAAACGCTGCCTTCCGACGATTCTCCCGATGTTTTTGTTTATCGACGAACGTTTAACAGCCGGGGATATAGATATGGCCAAACTCTTACTATCACCTTCAATGTTTATTTTCCATATTCCTCTTAGAACTTTTTCTCGGTACGCCCGACGAATGTCAAATAATAAGGTAAACGTTTCGCCACAAATGTTAGCTCAATAATTACTGTTTCATTAAGCGGCCTGTCAACCTTCGTTACACATGTTGTACAAATTTCAATGTACCGTTGCGCTGAAAGTAGAACACAACATGGTTAAGAGCTAATTGTCGAAAAGTTGTTGAGCATATCGTTAAGGCGCACGAAGCAAATTATTTCGATCGAGTGAGTTCACTAATTGGCAGCCAATAAAACTAATTATTTGTACGTAAGCGGCAGGAGTACTGAAGTATACCTACAAATTGTATTTCACCAAACTTTATAAATTGTACAAATAAAGACGTACTACAAGAATTCCTTTTGTCGTTGTTTTTATTATTCCCCTGTGACCCCTCTCCCCGAAAAATGCCATGGAATGGAAATGTTTTTGGATTGTTATCTCGTTAATCTACTTGGAATATCTCTAGGGTTTTCCGGTCATTCGTCAGCCTGTCCGTTTGTAATTCCGACAGCGAAGTATCGTTTCCCCGAAAGGAGGAGTATCGTTGGCCAGTGTAAATTGTTTTCACGGGCCAAAGTAAATCCCTCGATATTTCCCGACGTTTGCGGGGGAAAGGGAAGGAAGGGTAGGGGTGTTCTCGAGCAAATGGCTTTCGATGGAAAGCCGTTAGGAGAAAGGCTCGAGGCGAGCAACCGATTAAATCGAGGAGCCAGAAGTCGCTACACCTTCACGCAATTATTTCCCGCGGCTCCATTGTTGGAGCTTCCGGCACAAAGCCTCGACGTAACATCCCCCTCCCCCTCACCGCACAAACCGATACGCGATGATAAATTACCCAACGGCCACGAAGAAAGCATATCTGCCGGGTGCAGGTACGGCCAATTGCGAATCGAAAGCTTACGAAATCGCAGCGGGTAATCGGCCAGTTGCAATTTTCCTTTCTCCTCGGCTCGGCGTATACAATTTTTCCTCGGGTTTCGTTTCGTAAGAGGCTTAGCCGCTGTTTCGCGATCGTTTATGACGCAGTACCTTCCTCCCGATTCAAACTCCCGTTCTACTTGAGGATACCAATAGTTGCAAGCCTTTTTTTATCCTCCATACTGAATTCCCATATGCGAGAATTGGCTGCAACGTTAGGAGTAATTGCATCGTCGGGGGAACTTTTCCAAGGTTTCCCCGTCCGTCTTGTGAGCCTTGGACTTTCTTCCCGGAGCGTTTCCCTCCGTCTCGGAGGAAAAGCACCGACGGAAGTATTCCCGGCAGGCCCTTTCATCCGGCTGCTCGCCTTTCGCCTTTTTCTTCTCTATTTTTTTTTATTGCCCCCCGCTTTCGCATTCCCCGGCGCTCGCGAGCTTCCATCTCAGCTGTCTCCGTTGGTCGCGGAGCTTTTGACAGCGCTGAAAAGCTCGACGAACAACATTGGGCCCGGTGGCGGCTTACTCAGCCGCTTTAACTCGGTTCCCTCTATGACCACTTCATTCCCCATTGACGAAAACCCTCATCAAACACGCTCATCTACCCACTCGTCATCGGCTTTCACGTTAAACACCGTTTTTCACGGGAAATGAGCAATTACCGCGGAAAAACGAATGCTAACTTCTTAACCCGGCAAAATACCTTTTCGCCAGTTATGTAAGTACCTTCAATGATTTCCTGGTTTTACAAAGTCCTTTTTTCCGTTAATTTCTTTCCGAATGAACGAAACTGCGGAAGAACGGTCCCAACTGGTAATAGGTTCTTGTAATTGCGATTCTCAAAAGAATGCCGCCACAATCCTCCTGCGGAATTCCTTTTGTCTGGATTCCGTAAGTTCACTTTTTTCTCCCGCTTCGGAAGCTCGGGGAACAGATTTCATCAGGAAACTTTCGAAAGAGAAGACATCGCCCGAAGTCTGTGGACTCCATTGTTTGACTTTCCTCGGAGTACCCTCAGAAATAAGTAAAAACCTTTCCACTATCTTCCTCCCTCCCTCTCCCCCTCGTATTCCGACATACCGAGAGAATGTTTGAATGAAATCAGTTTCTGCATGTATCACGGAAGCACAAATATGCCGGTGCTGGTGCGTTTCTGATTCGTTGTAAATCAATCGATCATGCGAGGGGGAAAAAACGATAAGAGGGCGCGAAAAACGGCGAGTCAAAGCCGGAGACTCTCCTCTTGGTATATTTTCGTTTTATAAGGCGCCCTTTGTGCCCCGGCTCAAGTAGTTGATATGAAATCCGAGGCGACGATATGAGCTGCCCTTTTAAGACTCGCTTTGCAAGCGGGGGATCAAAGTACTCGCGGCACCGCCATAAATCTTCCCCCACGAGATCACTTGTGCGTGATTCAAAAAGTTCTTAACTGTGCCTGCGCGAGTCGGTCTGGCAGGAACGGTTGAGTTTATTCTCCCGAACCGTTCGATCAACGAATAATGCGTAACATTCTCTTCTCTGGGTGACCGAAATAAAAATCCTGTAGCAGGTAAGTGCACTTCAAAGCTGTTAATTCACGTTGGGGAACATTTTTCAACCTGTCAGTCCTCTTCGTATAATTTCTCCTGCCTTTTTACCCCCTCGCTCTTCCAACCCATTTTCCTCCTTCTTTTTCCCCTCCACTCATTCTCGCCTTCTTAACGAAGGAGAACACAAACGCCAACTAATAGGCTTCCTTCTGGCTTTCTCACGCCAGTTTAAAGAACTTTTCCGTCCTTCTGTTTTCCTCGCAATAAAGGGCTCTTAATTGAAATCATGACTCATTGATTTCCAACTTAGCATTCCTTTTATTCCTAAAACTCGTCGAATAAGACGTATCACAGGAGATGAAATGAAACAAATAGTTGAAGCTTATTACCACCTTTATTAACGTAATCCTTTGCATGGTACAGAAGCGAATAAGGAAACATTTCTAGTACAGAGGGAAGGCAAATTAGAGAGAGTGTGATTTCCATGCGGCTCCGTGGAATCTGGTTGGCAGTCGTTGTATAGAGAACGGGTCGAGGCAGGGCCGTAGGGCGTCGTGCTAGTGGTAGCGGACTTCTCCACGAGAGTCTACAGAAGAAGAAGGACCTTACGGCGCACAAAAGGTGCAGGTAAGAGTGATACTGTTTATTAGGGGCCACCCGGAGGCAAGTCTGAGTGGCAGTCTCGACATGTCCTCGTCGTATTGTTTCTCGCAGCTCCGCCTCAGGGCAGTCGCGGTGACTGGACAACGCTGTCTCACTGCTATCTCACCAACACCCCCGTCCCTTGGAATATCGAAACCTGTCTCCTGATGAAACATGATCCAACGGGTCCTTGGGAATTTTCGGCCCATACCCGAAGCAGTAGCGTCGGTTATATTAATTTTCATTGCTTTTCCTCCACTTTTTAGTTTCTTCAGGAGTAATTAGCTTTTCCATTATGGAAGATATGTTCATTGAACATTCTTTGGCGAAAAGGGAGGGTGAACGAGACACGCTTGGACGTTTTATAAGCGTGCGAGGGTGAATTTCGACCCTGAATTCGAGCAGACTTAAATCCGATTCCGATATCGGGCCGGCAGCGACGATCGGTGGTTTGTAAATTATGCGCGGCTTGCACGAGAAATTCTCTTCCGCTGTTGCCACGTGACGACGCTTCGTTCTCGCCGCGGTGACGGCCCGAAACTATTTTAATCTCGGCAACTTCCTGATGGACAGGCCAACCAGACGCCAAGCCAATGGAATTATCGTTACGTCGTCACCCTTACTTCTTTTCCCTTTGAACTATGCACCTACGTGGTTATTGGGATTGACAAAAAGTTACTTAAGAATTACATTCTTACGTTTCCGATGGCTGCAAAATGAAACATTAAAAATCTACATAAGTAGAAATCGTTGAAATGGATCGTTGCTTACTCTGAAAGTTATGACAGCACGACAGAAAGGGCGATGGCTATGAATTCGCGAATACTGTCGCGTCCTTTCCCCTTTTCATCACAGGGTTGGTTAATATTTGGCGTTGGAGGATCTAAAGGCATTGTCGCGACCCTTTAGCCCATCGCCCTTCTCGAATGAAGTCCTTGCCGTTTTGAATTCCTTTTTCGATCGCGGGAGAGCGGGTTGTCGTCAGGACGACTTCAAATCCTACCCTCCGTATTCACCCCGTTCCGCGTGACAACGTCTGAGATTAAATCTTTTGCAAAAATAAAGGGTCCCAACCTCGCCTGACGTCTAGGGATCCTATATCTTCCACTTCTACGTATTCTTACGAATTCTACGAGTCATCCCGATGTTTCACTGCGCGACCCAGTCTCTAAATTTTCTAACCTACGCGAAAAACTAAGCCTCCCAAGCCGAGTACTTATTCAAAATGCAATGTTCATGTGAAATCAGCAGATCGGACATTTTTGTGATCTTACCACATACTGAGCTTTATTACTTAATATGCCTGACTACACATTGACCTTTACTACATACCATGCCTGACCGTATGTTGGCCTATACTACTGAAAAATACCTGATCCTACGTTGACTTATACTACTGAAATGTCTTACCATATATCAAATGTACTAGTTATTGTCTGTCGGTATATTAATCTACTAATGTCTTGATACAAGAAAGTCTTAATACATAAAAAATAATTTGCAAAGTCATCTTTAAAATCATCTTTAACAAATTCCAATATATTTCGTTGCATTTTAATGCATGATAAAGCATTTTTAACGCAGTTCAACACAGTTTGAACATATTGTTCCATATCTTAATGCATTTTAACGAATTACTAACACATTTCAACGTATTTCATTCAGTTTTAATGCATTTTAACACAGTTTAACGCATTTTTTACATACTTTGACGTATTTCATCCCATTTTAACCCATTATTAACACATTTTAATGTATTTTAATGCTCTTTTAATTTTATCGTGTTTTATTTTATTTTATCGTATTTCAGCGCATCTTAATGGATTTTAAGGCTCTTTTCACGAATTTTAATGCATTTTAATGCATTGTAATGCATCTTTAACGTATTTTATCGCATTTCAATGCATTTTAATGGATTTTAATGCTCTTTTTACGTATTTTATCGTATTTCAACGCATTTCAATGGATTTTAATGCTTTTTTAACGTATTTTATCGTATTTCAACGCATCTCAGTGGATTTTAATGCTCTTTTCACGAATTTTACCGCATTTCAACGCATCTTAATGGATTTTAATGCTCTCTTCACGTATTTTATCGCATTTTAACGCATCTTAATGGATTTTAATGCTCTTTTAACGAATTTTATCGCATTTGAACGCATCTCAATGGATTTTAATGCTCTTTTCACAAATTTTATCGCATTTCAACGCATTTTAATGGATTTTAATGCATTTTTAACGTACTTTATCGTATTTCAACACATTTTAATGGATTTTAATGCTCTTTTCACGAATTTTATCGCATTTCAACGCATCTTAATGGATTTTAATGCTCTTTCAACGAATTTTATCGCATTTGAACGCATCTCAATGGATTTTAATGCATTTTTAACGTATTTTATCGTATTTCAACGCATTTTAATGGATTTTAATGCATTTTTAACGTATTTTATCGTATTTCAACACATTTTAATGGATTTTAATGCTCTTTTAACGAATTTTATCGCATTTGAACGCATCTCAATGGATTTTAATGCTCTTTTCACGTATTTTATCGTATTTCAACGCATTTTAATGGATTTTAATGCATTTTTAACGTATTTTATCGTATTTCAACGCATTTTAATGGATTTTAATGCATTTTTAACGTATTTTATCGTATTTCAACGCATTTTAATGGATTTTAATGCATTTTTAACGTATTTTATCGTATTTCAACGCATTTCAATGGATTTTAATGCATTTTTAACGTACTTTATCGTATTTCAACGCATTTTAATGGATTTTAATGCATTTTTAACGTATTTTATCGTATTTCAACGCATTTTAATGGGTTTTAATGCTCTTTTAACGTATTTTATCGTATTTCAACGCATTTCAATGGATTTTAATGCATTTTTAACGTATTTTATCGTATTTCAACGCATTTTAATGGATTTTAATGCATTTTTCACGTATTTTATCGTATTTCAACGCATTTTAATGGATTTTAATGCATTTTTAACGTACTTTATCGTATTTCAACACATTTTAATGGATTTTAATGCTCTTTTCACGAATTTTATCGCATTTCAACGCATCTTAATGGATTTTAATGCTCTTTTAACGAATTTTATCGCATTTGAACGCATCTCAATGGATTTTAATGCTCTTTTCACGTATTTTATCGTATTTCAACGCATTTTAATGGATTTTAATGCATTTTTAACGTATTTTATCGTATTTCAACGCATTTTAATGGATTTTAATGCATTTTTAACGTATTTTATCGTATTTCAACGCATTTTAATGGATTTTAATGCATTTTTAACGTATTTTATCGTATTTCAACGCATTTCAATGGATTTTAATGCATTTTTAACGTATTTTATCGTATTTCAACGCATTTTAATGGATTTTAATGCATTTTTAAAGTATTTTATCGTATTTACACGCATTTTAATGGATTTTAATGCATCTTTAACGTATTTTATCGTATTTCAACGCTTTTTAATGGATTTTAATGCTATTTTCACGAATTTTATCGTATTTCAACGCATTTTAATGGATTTTAATGCATTTTTCACGTATTTTATCGTATTTCAACGCATTTTAATGGATTTTAATGCATTTTTAACGTGTTTTATCGTATTTCAACGCATTTTAATGGATTTTAATGCATTTTTAACGTATTTTATCGTATTTCAACGCATTTCAATGGATTTTAATGCATTTTTAACGTATTTTATCGTATTTCAACGCATTTTAATGGATTTTAATGCATTTTTAACGTATTTTATCGTATTTACACGCATTTTAATGGATTTTAATGCATCTTTAACGTATTTTATCGTATTTCAACGCTTTTTAATGGATTTTAATGCTATTTTCACGAATTTTATCGTATTTCAACGCATTTTAATGGATTTTAATGCATTTTTCACGTATTTTATCGTATTTCAACGCATTTTAATGGATTTTAATGCATTTTTAACGTATTTTATCGCATTTCAACGCATTTTAATGGATTTTAATGCATTTTTAACGTGTTTTATCGTATTTCAACGCATTTTAATGGATTTTAATGCATTTTTAACGTATTTTATCGTATTTCAACGCATTTTAATGGATTTTAATGCATTTTTCACGTATTTTATCGTATTTCAACGCATTTTAATGGATTTTAATGCATTTTTAACGTATTTTATCGTATTTCAACGCATTTTAATGGATTTTAATGCTATTTTAACGTGTTTTATCGTATTTCAACGCATTTTAATGGATTTTAATGCTAATTTCAGTTTTTTTTATTTTTTCTGCTAGTATAGTAGTTTTTTCTGCTAGTATAGTAGTTTTTTCTGCTAGTATAGTAGTTTTTCTGCTAGTATAGTAGTTTTTTCTGCTAGTATAGTAGTTTTTTCTGCTAGTATAGTAGTTTTTTCTGCTAGTATAGTAGTTTTTTCTGCTAGTATAGTAGTTTTTTCTGCTAGTATAGTAGTTTTTTTTGGCTAGTATAGTAGTTTTTTCTGCTAGTATAGTAGTTTTTCTGCTAGTATAGTAGTTTTTTTTTGCTGGTATAGTAGTTTTTTCTGCTAGTATAGTAGTTTTTCTGCTAGTATAGTAGTTTTTTTTTGGCTAGTATAGTAGTTTTTTTTGCTAGTATAGTAGTTTTTTTACTACTGTACAAATCGAAAAAACTACTATACTAGCCGAAAAAACTACTATACTAGCAGAAAAAAACTACTATACTAGCAGAAAAAACTACTATACCAGCAGAAAAAACTACTATACCAGCAAAAAAAAACTACTATACTAGCAGAAAAACTACTATACTAGCAGAAAAAACTACTATACTAGCCAAAAAAAACTACTATACTAGCAGAAAAAACTACTATACTAGCAGAAAAAACTACTATACTAGCAGAAAAAACTACTATACTAGCAGAAAAAACTACTATACTAGCAGAAAAAACTACTATACTAGCAGAAAAACTACTATACTAGCAGAAAAAACTACTATACTAGCAGAAAAAACTACTATACTAGCAGAAAAACTACTATACTAGCAGAAAAAACTACTATACTAGCAGAAAAAACTACTATACTAGCAGAAAAAATAAAAATAACTGAAATTGGCATTAAAATCCATTAAAATGCGTTGAAATACGATAAAACACGTTAAAATAGCATTAAAATCCATTAAAATGCGTTGAAATACGATAAAATACGTTAAAAATGAATTAAAATCCATTAAAATGCGTTGAAATACGATAAAATACGTTAAAAATGCATTAAAATCCATTAAAATGCGTTGAAATACGATAAAATACGTTAAAAATGCATTAAAATCCATTAAAATGCGTTGAAATACGATAAAATACGTTAAAAATGCATTAAAATCCATTAAAATGCGTTGAAATACGATAAAATACGTTAAAAATGCATTAAAATCCATTAAAATGCGTTGAAATACGATAAAATACGTTAAAAATGCATTAAAATCCATTAAAATGCGTTGAAATACGATAAAATACGTGAAAAATGCATTAATATCCATTAAAATGCCTTGAAATACGATAAAATACGTGAAAAATGAATTAAAATCCATTAAACTGCGTTGAAATACGATGAAATACGTTAAAAATGCATTAAAATCCATTAAAATGCCTTGAAATACGATAAAATACGTTAAAGATGCATTAAAATCCATTAAAATGCGTTGAAATACGATAAAATACGTGAAAAATGCATTAAAATCCATTAAAATGCTTTGAAATACGATAAAATGGTATGTACAACAAGTATATAATACGTATATAATATATATATTACGTATATAGGATATATAATAGGTATATAGCATGTATATTATATATATAGTACGTATATAGTATATATAATAGGTATGTAGCATGTATATTATATATATAGTACGTATATAGTATATATAATAAGTATGTAGCACGTATGTTACATATATAGTACGTATATAGTATATATAATAGGTATATAGCACGTATGTTACATATATAGTACGTATATAGGATATATAATAGGTATATAGCATGTATGTTACATATATAGTACGTATAAAGGGTATATAATAGGTATATAGCATGTATATTATATATATAGTACGTATATAGTATATATAATATGTATATAGCATGTATATTATATATATAGTACGTATATAGTATATATAATAAGTATGTAGCACTTATATAATATATATATTACGTATATAGGATATATAATAGGTATATAGCATGTAAATTATATATATAGTACGTATATAGTATATATAATAAGAATGTAGCACGTATGTTACATATATAGTACGTATATAGTATATATAATAGGTATGTAGCATGTATGTTACATATATAGTACGTATATAGGATATATAATAGGTATGTAGCATGTATGTTACATATATAGTACGTATATAAGGTATATAATAGGTATATAGCACGTATATTATATACATAGTTCGTATATAGTATATATAATAGGTATATAGCATGTAAATTATATATATAGTACGTATATAGTATATATAATAAGAATGTAGCACGTATGTTACATATATAGTACGTATATAGTATATATAATAGGTATGTAGCATGTATGTTACATATATAGTACGTATATAGGATATATAATAGGTATATAGCATGTATGTTACATATATAGTACGTATATAGGATATATAATAGGTATATAGCATGTATGTTACATATATAGTACGTATGTATATAGGGTATATAATAGGTATATAGCATGTATATTATATATATAGTACGTATATAGTATATATAATAGGTATATAGCATGTATATTATATATATAGTACGTATATAGTATATATAATAGGTATATAGCATGTATATTATATATATAGTACGTATATAGTATATATAATAGTATATAGCATGTATATTATATACATAGTACGTATATAGTATATATAATAGGTATATAGCATGCATATTATATATATAGTACGTATATAGTATATATAATAGGTATGTAGCATGTATATTATATATATAGTACATATATAGTATATATAATAGGTATATAGTTCGTGTGTTGTATATGCGCTATAGTGCGCGAAAATACGTATTATGAATGAGTTATAAGGTGTGAAAATATGTTTAAATGCGTTAAAATTGATTTACATACGTTAAAATTCGTCGAAAATGCGTTGACAATGATTTGAATGCGTTAAAATCTATTAAAATGCGTCGGAAATTACAGATCGGTTACCGACGTCCTACACGGATGTAAATTGACGACGGGGAGAATCAGCTAGCGATTACAGATTGGTTACCGACGTCTTACACCGATGCAAATTGAAAATTGTGATAATCAGTCTAGCGATTGCAGATTCGTTACCGATATTCTACATGAACGTAAATTGAGAACTGTGATGATTAGTCTGGCGATTACAGATTGGTTACCGATATTCTACACGAATGTAAATTGAGAACTGTGACAATCAGTCTAGCGATTACAGTTTGGTTACCGACGTCCTACACGGATTTATTATAAATTGAGAACGGTGATAATCAGTCTAGCGATTACAGATTGGTTACCGACGTCCTACACTGATTCAAGTTGAGAACGGTGATAATCAGTCTAGCGATTGCAGATTCGTTACCGATATTCTACACGAACGTAAATTGAGAACGGTCATAATCAGTCTAGCGATTGCAGATTCGTTACCGATATTCTACACGGATGTAAATTGACAACGGCAATAATCAGTCTAGCGATTACAGATTGGTTACCGACGTCTTACACCGATGCAAATTGAAAATGGTGATAATCAGTATAGCGATTGCAGATTCGTTACCGATATTCTACACGAACGTAAATTGAGAACTGTGACAATTAGTCTAGCGATTACAGTTTGGTTACCGACGTCCTACACGGATTTATTATAAATTGAGAACGGTGATAATCAGTCTAGCGATTACAGATTGGTTACCGACGTCCTACACTGATTCAAGTTGAGAACGGTGATAATCAGTCTAGCGATTGCAGATTCGTTACCGATATTCTACACGAACGTAAATTGAGAACGGTCATAATCAGTCTAGCGATTGCAGATTCGTTACCGATATTCTACACGGATGTAAATTGACAACGGCAATAATCAGTCTAGCGATTACAGATTGGTTACCGACGTCTTACACCGATGCAAATTGAAAATGGTGATAATCAGTATAGCGATTGCAGATTCGTTACCGATATTCTACACGAACGTAAATTGAGAACTGTGATAATCCGTCTAGCGATTACAGATTGGTTACCGATGTTCTACACGGATGTAAATTGAGAACGGTGATAATCAGTCTACTGATTACCGACAGAATACCAAAATGTTTAATAGAGCATACAATTTTTAATACGTTAAAATATATTGAAAATGCATTAGAACATTAAAAACTGTATAAAAATGCTTTAAAACAGATTAGAACGTTTAGAAATGCATTAAAATGTGTTGAAATAGGTTAGAACGTTTAGAAATCTATTAAAATGTGTTGAAATAGGTTAGAATGCGTTAAAAATGTATTGAAACGCGTTAAAATATGGTAGAATATTTAGAAATGCATTAAAATGTGTTGAAATACGATAAAATTCGTTAAAATAGCATTAAAATCCATTAAAATGCGTTGAAATACGAAAAATTTGGTGAAAAGAACATTGAAATCCATTAAAGTGTGTTGAGATACGATAATGTACGTTAAAATAGCGTTGAAATATGTTGAAATGCGTTGAAATGCGTTGAAATGCGTTGAAATGTGTTGAAATACGATACGTATATAATGTGTGTATAATGGTTTTAATTAGTATAGGTCAGTGTATATGGTTAGACATTTTTAAGTAGTAAAGGTCAACATGCGGTTGACCATGAAGTGTCAGATTTAATTGTGCACGTTTTGTAGTTTTTTCTCGATATTGTATATCAAAATTCAACTATTTGGCGATTTTGTGGCTGTTAGTAGCCCAAGTTATATTTCAAGAGGTAACACGATGTCCGTGAAACAATTAGATACTTATATAATATACACCGATATGCCTGCGAAAGTTACGGCAATTAACGGAGGTTCTACCCGTTATAGCCGAGTAACAACGGATACACAGTGGTGCAGTTATAAAGTTACCGATCGATGTACCACGTCGCAGCCGAGAACGTTAATTGGATACGAGCTATCGATATAGGCGATCACTTCCCCTGTCACATCTGCATTGCTCATGTTTGACAAATTTACTCACAGATATCATTTGAATTTTCGTAAAAAATATTCATCATCAACTCATTAATGATAAGTATTTCAAACAGAGTTCATGATATCAAAAATCTGTATGCAACTACTTTCAACATTGATAGTGGGTTTTAGAAAAACCTTTCGTCAGGAATAAAGGATAATTATAAAAAATGCAAGACTTGAAAGATCGAATGTAGAAAGGGAAATGGATTTACCCTCATTTGTAGACAGTTTTATTTTATTTATTTGCAAAATAAAGGGTACAGGGTGAAACGTGACATTTTTGCATGTTATCGATTCGTCGTTATTCGATGGTACGGGTAATTTCATAGCTCATGTTTTTCTTGGGTTCTCTGCCAGAATCCGAAGGGGCTCAGAATATAACGCCTGCGTAAATATAAGCGTTGCCCGAAGGATCCGCTGCAAGAATGGAAACGGACGGAGGAAGGCAGAAGGCAGAGATCGGCTAATATAACGTTCGTCTCGAAATGACTCTGTCTCACTGTGTTTCATTATAAGTTTTGTGCCGTTACGTGCATGTTTTCGGCATAATGATAAACACACCTGCCCTCTTCCGACTTATATTTGTCATTAATGTGCTGCAATCCGGGCGCTGAAAATTTCCAGAGAAAGAAAAATAAGTCTACTGCGCAACTAGAATGCATTGCGATTAAAAGAATTCTGAGTGTAACATTAATTGAGTTTAAGAGGATCCTTCGCTCGGAATATTAGTAAATTTATCGTGAAAATGATGCGCGCGTCGGCGTTCATCTGTAAATTATCTGAATATTCTGTATCGACACTCGGAATCGCCAGCGTCGCAGAAAACGCTTGGGAAACTGAAACTCCGGCACTTAATCCGACGGTTGATAATAAACCGTTGGGAATGGCACGGCTGCTTGGAAGATTAAGTGCGTTTCATCTCCCTAGCCATTGAGGACGTATAACTTCATCTCTCGTTCCAGACGAATCCACCCCAACGCGATATCCTCGCGATAATGTTCCTAAGTATCCGGAGGGTGGTTGCCCACTCTCGAGGATGTAGGAACTATGATAGACGTCTCATGTATACAGACTTTCATCCGCAATTCATCTGAGCGCCATAGTCCTCGTAATAGCATATTTTCCTCTATTGCCGTACTTAGCGTGAAACGACGTGTTCGCCGATGAGCATTATTTTATTTGCTTGACCAATGGCATTTGTACGTAACGCTCTTGTGAATTTACCCTTGGACCTTTGGCGTGGCTCGCTTCGTGGGACAGCGGATGTATAAATGAAAGGTTCTCGGTGTTGGCCGATATTCCCCAATGAGAAAGGCAAATAGTACGGCCCGGATGATGAAGTTAAGTGAATGACAAAAAATTGGCAAATAGCGGTGCCAGGGGTTGGCGGAATTAAACGCGGCTTTGTTTGCCCGAGCGGCCTTTTTTGCCGGGAATCCGTGACAGAAATCCCATTTACGCGCTGGCATTATCCCGGCCTGGCATTACTGTAATGTAGAATCGCTCGGCGGGGAGCTTCCAACCGAACTCGTCGGAACGCGGGGCACTTGCAGTAACGGAATTACGCACGGCCGGCTGCACGTAGGCGGCGCATTATAAAAGCAGCGAATTGCGGTGAATTATGAAAGAATCCGCGTGCCGGCAGGACTAGGGCTGCGCATGCTAATGGACCGCTCGCACATAAAATTCCTTTAATGCTAATCGTTTTTTCAGCCTGCTTTCATAAAGCCCGCGCTACTCGGCAGCGGCTAATGCCTTTATTCGGAATACATAGATGCAGATTCACGTCGGGGAGGATTGCCATCCATACCGAAAAATCGTACTTCTGCTTGTGTTTACAGGAAAAATGCGTAGGCGAGGCAAGTATCCATGTGCCGTGCATTGAAATTCGCGCGAAGTTTATTCCCCCCTTTTATGAGGAGAGAGTGCAGTAAGGGATGGTGCTCTTTGGGTCTGGCTTGCCGGGGAAGTCGAGGAAGAAGTTGCTCTCGCCTTGGCAATTCTTTCGTCGACGAAATTGAGTATCCCCGAGTGCAGGAGCGTGGCTTACACGCGTGCCTGCCGCGAGTCCTTCCATTCGGCGACGTGACTCGCGGCATCGCCGATCCTTTCGGTTTCCCACGGGAGAGGAGGGGCTCTCCCACTCTCCTCCCTGCCAGTGTCGAGCCCCGCGGGATATTTGCCTGCCGCGAGATACGCCGGGCAAAAAGGAATCCCACGGAAACTCGATCCGCCGGGCTCTGTCTGCTCGCTTTCCGAGAACGGGGAAATATTTATTTGCTGGAACACGGTTTCAGGAAGTACGCTAATTTGCTCCGCGAACCTTGGCCCGTTGTATTGTGAAAATCCTGCGCAGTTATCCAACAGCCGGACAATACGTGGGCTCAAATTATTGCACTTAATTTCCACTGGACCCATCAAAGTGAAATGTCACTTGGAATTATTCTCCTGGACTTGGGGCAAATTACACTGTTTTAAATTTAATTCGCTGTGTTACGACTCAAATCGTGGGAATGTGTGGTAATTAAAAATGACTGACTGAGACTCGTACTTGTTCAGGAGTTCTTGAATGTTTATTAGAGTTGGTAGCGGAGAATGGCCAGAGAGCGGATTGAAAGTTAAGACTGTGATGTGTGAATGGAGAGTGAGTTTCGTTTTTCGGGTTTCTTGGAGAGTGAGGGTGGGAGGTTTTAACGGCTAGAGATCGAAATGAAAGGGATGGGAAGAGGGGGAATTGGAATTGCTATCGGCCTGTAGGTTTGTACATATGGTTTTGTTGGTCGAGAACATGCTAATGATTAATAATAATGGTAACAGTAATAATGAGAATGATAATAATAACAGTAATGATAAATACTATGAATAGCAATAGATAGGCAATGGTGTATTCTTACAATTAGTGTCGTTGCTATTGATAATTATAGTTAGACAGGGGTTGCGTCCATGGGACGTAACACGCTGTTACAAATGAATTCGCACGGAGTTGGGAAGCTGGTGCTTCGCCGACGTTATTTTTATTCCGTTGCGCAATTTGCCGTCGTAATCCTCGTATCTGGCTTCTGCGGGTTTCGGGAATTCAGTTGATCCGTCCCCTGACGCGTTGCCGTGTGATTTCGCCATCTTCTTCCTTCACGTTCTGCATACAAACAAAAACGATCGTCGTGGCGGTGGTGATGCGAAACGGGTCGAAGAGTCCCGGAAACTCATCCGGCTGTTCCGTCTTTCATCCCCTTCGATCCCGCCACTTTCCAGGCAAATGTCGCGGAAAATTGAACCTCTATATCTTACGATTCGCTGAACTCCGCGATTTGCAAGGGGTTGTAACAGTCACTGCGAAACCGCAGGCACAAACTTCTCCAAGCCCCTAAATTTTATTCCAGGCAGGTGCATTGCGAAGATGTAGAAATAATAAACTTGGATCAAAGGAACGTTCTTCAGCTTTCCTTACCTTTTTGGGGTAGAATGTTTGAAAACAGTACGTCAATTTCGCAGCTCCCACAAGTGCTCTATGTGTCACATGTCGAACAACTGACGACAGGGGGATAGAAAAGGGCAGGGACGGAAGAGGATTGGTCAAATGGTGCGGACGAATCATGTCCCTTTGGCGAGAAAACGGGAATACGGGGAACCAATCAATTAACGGCGATTAGTTTACGTACGATAAATTATTTGAATGAAACGGTGGATGTAGATGAATCGAAAGCCCGGACTAACGGTTTTACGTAACTCGTTAATTTATGTAATCATAGGACACTCCTGACTTATAATTAAATGAGCTTTTAAAACTTGCGAACAAAATTAAACCGAAACTTTTCTGTAGGGTAACAACGAATGTCCGTTTCTGGTTCGTCGTTCCAGTTCGTACTTTTTGCTTCGTCGACGGTGATGGAAACTCAAACGGGTTTCAACTTGGAGCCTTTCAAAAACGTCGTCGAGTATCCTGCGAATTTCCCGTAGTTCGTCTCGCGCTCCGCTGTAAATTATTTCGAGACGCAAGTTTCACTACCGGTGCATTCATAGGCTTGTTTGTAGAAATGCACCGGCTTGTTTATGTCTACGAAATGCAGCAACGCATGGATCGATGGAAATTTGCACGTGTTTAGCGTGTCCCTAGCGTATCTCGATGAAAATACGCAAGCCCCGTGTACGTGAATTTTCCATTATCCCGCCGTGCACAGGGCCATACGAACCAGTGACGTATGCATTTATCGTCGAGCGGCGAGAGATAATCGTTAACAATCTGACTGCAATTCCGATTATTTGCCCTTCGTCGATTCCCCCCCTGTTTTCCCTACCTCGCGTCCCCCGTGCCGATAGTCGCAACTCTGGAGAAGCTCGACAAGCCTGGTAACACTGTTAATTCCACTCGTTTGATATCGAAATTCTGTAATTTTATCTCTGGCACGCTTACAATTAGCCGCGAGCGTAATGCACGTTCGTTTCGCCGTTGCACGCTTCGTTTTCGACGGAATCACCAGGACAGACGTGGAAAGATGAACAGGGGTGGAACATAGAGGCATAGGGGGGGGGGAGGGTATACGATGGAAAGGGTAGAAAGCAACGAGGCGTGAAGCTATTGGACCATATTAAACACGCTGTCCAAATATCCTGCAAACCTTTGTGCGGGGACATTTTCCTCGTCGCGTCCAAGTGAGACACAAATATTTTTAATTACGACATATTTCCCTCAGCCTTCGATGCTCGGCGTATTTTGTAGTTCGCTTATTATAAGATTTTTTATTAAACCCACGCGTTATGGGAATATTCGAAACGAGTTCGAAAGCCGGGATCATCGTGAGGGTTCAAAGCTCTATTCCTGCTAAGAATTGCCGAGTAAAGTTACGAAGGAATTGTTAGGCGGTCGGCTAGTATAAACCTCTTGGTAGGATAAATGTTTGATATGGAGATCGGCCGGGAGATTCCAAGTTGGAGAGAGGCCGAAGTTCATATTAAAGGTCCCTGCATTATATCGCACCATAATTTCGCCAACTTCGATGGGCTTTTGCCTTATCGGTTATCCCGGGGAGACACTTTTACCGGAAAGAGAGAGAATGAGAATGGGAGTAGGACGGCTGAGACTGGCCTTGGACTTTTCTACGGTCCGACGTGGCTCCTGGCTAAGGGGGGACGGTTTTATCTGCGAACTAATATTTCCCAGCAGTCAAAGGAATTATAAAGTGACCGAGGGACGCGGGGAGATCTTCCTGTCATGAATATCATTACGATTACCACTACGCTTTTATAGTCGTCATTAATATTCTCGGCTTCTGCGTAATCTCTCCTAACGTCATTCGCTCCTAAAAATATTCTCCTTCGGTTGACTGCATATTTAATTCGACCATCGCCAGAGCCCTGCTTTTTCTTTCTCAGAAAGGACAACGATTTCGAAGGACAAACGCGCTGATGCCATTTCGGGTTGCATAATGAAAACCCATAAATAACTGAATGGACCAAGGTTCTTCGAGCGAATTTGATGTATTATGCAGCGGTATTCTGTCTGAGAAAGAATCTACGAATCAGTGGGCCAGCGTGGAAGAGGGGGAAAAAAGAGCAAGTTGGAGAAGAGAAGGAAGGGGAAAGACATAGGGCCATTAAGAAAACGGTCGACGGAATAAGCGAGCTGTGCTATTATGCACGGATATGCAGTACGCTTAGACGGTGGTCTTTGGGTATTTCACAGGATACTGGCTACCCGCAAGGTCCTGCGATTAAATATTACCGAGGATACAGCGTGGTCTCCGGTGGTTATCCGGCATCCGGATAGCAAGGCACTTTAAAAGGCTCGTCTTTTACGCAAACCGGAATACGGAAGACGTAAAGAGCAATTAAATGAATCATTACCGCTTAAAATTATCCTTGCTATTAATTACGCTTAGCTGGTCTTTATTTCGCTCGAGGAAACACGTCGCAGGGCTCTACGTGGGGTACGGCGAAATTTTCACATTCTACCGCGCGTCATTGCATTCCTCTGTTGGCTCGTTTCCATCACAATGATCCGTGAAACGAAGGTAGAAATTACGAATGGCGCGCCAAGTAGAACGATATGTAACACGTGGGCCAGATGAGATAGAAGGAAACGACGGCCGGACGGGGAGGGGGGAGGGGAGAACGTGGAGGGATTGCAACCCTCGAACAAACGACGGCGTAATATCTTAGGGATATTCTCGGCCGGGCTCTTCTAGCCGCAGGGAAATTCGTATTCAAACTTCCCGATTATCTCTTACGAGAACTTGTGGAAGGTGGGTAGAGGGGCTGGGGGAACGGTGGGATTGTTTCCCTCTTTATCTCTGCCAACCCCTTGTCTCCGGCTTTTCCGAACTCCGTAAGCGCGCGAAAACAGGGATTTTCCTGTCTAATTTTCCTTGGCAAAGTATCTAAATTTCCGTTCTCGCTCGTCCTCCTTTTCCTACCTTCCGGAACGTCCATTTTTTCCCAGGAAAGAGGGTTGATAAATACGCAGCCGTGGAGGCACATGCGTCATTCGGCAAGTTTCGGGAAACCGATGTCCCGTTGGCCGATTCGTTACTTTGACGAATCGCGAAGATCGCACTCCGTGAAATGGAATCGACTGCAATCGAATCTTTCGGCGGAATACAAATGCTCCCACGGGGATATAAAAGAGAGCGAATTACCCGCTGGTCCGGCCAAGGTCCGCTTTTGTTTTTGCTTCCGCCCTATCGCTTCGTGTTTATCTAACAGCTCCGGATATTACCGCCATTATCATCCAGTACTATTACTTCTTTCGCCATTTCCATTCTAACGACCTCTAATGCTTGTCTCAATATTATGTTAAACCCGATGTGTCTTCTGAAATAAATCAAATTTCAATCTGGACAACCTGTCGTAGACTTTATTTATTTTTCCTGTCTCCTTTTCCTTGACTTTTCACACTTGCAGCAGCGGCGTTGTTCTATGGATTTTCTTTTCTCACGGAAAATATTACACTTCTCATCTGAGACTGACTAGACTTGAGCGTATAAGGTCTTTGATTTATCGCATCTTCTCTTGTCACTCGCAATTGGTTTTATGGTAAGTCGTTTCGCATGAACTCGGATTTTCTTCGGCGGCTGAAAAGACCCGAGGCAGTTACGTCGTGTTATTGCTTCCTTCATGCATATCCGAACAATGAAACTCGCCTTGTCACCTGTCTTTATAACGCATCGAATCACGATATTGCGTTACACCGAGGTATATGGAAAACTGAGCAAAACCGCGCGTTGGAAATAATTTAAGGGGGAAACACGTGTCGGTTTTATCACATTCTACGAATTCCTTACTTCGCTTGAGAATCCGTGGAACGGCAAGGATACCTTATTACCCGCGTTATGCATACGTAAACAATGAAATTTTGCATAATCCATCCTATCTCGCGGCTTCAACGAGCCGGGAGAGCGTAGCGAGATCGAAATCCGAACTTCCTCGCGCGTTCGAGTCGACTCGAAATGGACAAAATTAAAGGCAACCTCGATGCCGACTTCCCTTCCTGGAATTCCTTCCTTCTCTTCCTCTTCTACTTTGCCTTTCTTTTCTCTCTTTGCCGTGCGAAACGCTTTCGGCATCGATACGACGGATCCGGAAGATAACGAAATCAATTTCTACAGGATTAAGGGGGAAGGGTGATGTCCTGGTGTGGGGGGAGGGGGGAGGCAGATGGGACGGACCCTTCGTTAAAAATACGTTGGGATTTCTTCGATTACGGATCGAATGTCAGGGCCACCGAGAAAGGACCGCCTGGACCAGTTAAAGCAGCGAATACGCAGAGACATCGAGTAGCCAAGTCACCGAGAGAATCCTTTGCAATAAATTGCAATCACTTGTCATCGGTATCGTAAAAAGATAGCGCGTAGTTTCCAATAAACGATGCCTCTTGCTAAACAGCACTAAACACCTTAAATAATTGTGAGAAATATCGAAAACTGTATTAAGTTCATGAGATTGTATGCTTGACTTTGTGTTACTTTTTAGGCATTCTTTCCGGCGAATAAAGATATGAATGAACTGCATGCGCGCGTTTTTGGGGCAAATTTAAAAGCACCGGCAACCACGGGATGTCGAGTACAACATTGCAAACACACACACACACACACACACACACACACACACACACACAAAACTGTATGCGCTGCAACTGTGGGTGTGTACTGCCGTGTGAAATGACGGTATGTAGCTCGCGGTTTTACGGTTCATAATTTTTCGGCTTCATTTGGTCGGCCGCCAAATGGGTGCATATTGTATCAGCCAGTGTTCTCCTCATATCCCGTGGAAAATTACTCGGCCCGAAAATAACGGCGGCCAATGCTGATCCAACAAGAAAACATTATCGACGCAAACGTAAATACGCCTCGCCAATGGTCCGGACGTTTGCCGATAAAATGTCAGATACTTTATGGCCTTAGTTGTTTCGAGTAAATACACGGGACGGTAGTAGCGTTATTCCGCGAGTGAGAACATGACGGTAAAATGAGGGGACCGAGATCACGGGTCGACGGGGATACGGACGATAAATAGTGGAACAGTGTTCTGATGGAAAAAGGGGAGGAAGTAGTTGGCGGAAGAGAGGGGAGGGGTGAACGGAAGCGACTGCAGGAAGATAGGAGGTGGATCCTGCGACAGTGGCTGAGCCCGCTATGATTCCCAAGGCAAACAGGTGCCGTCTCCGTTCGACTCAAGCCGAGCGTACCTATCAGCCGTGTGTTTGCTCGCCCCGGAAAAGTGGATTTCCTCGCCAGAGTTCCGGGAAACAGTCCCCCCACCCCCCGCGCTGCCCCCCTTGCTACTTCTCCGTGTCACGGAAATCTGTCCCTCCCGGTGGCACGCACGAACGGAGGGAATTTCGGAAACGCCGGGCCATGGCGCGTAAGGAAAGAAGCCGAGCGGAATGCAAATCAATGCCACGGAGAGCATTAAACGAAACCAACTGCAATGCGAAGCCAGAATACTACGATCCTCATCATGAGAAAAAAGGTGTACGGTTAGGCAACTGTATTTGAATTTAAATAGGAGTAATTGTCAGCATGTAATGAATTTGTATTGATTAAAACTGCAACGAATGTGTTTGACTTTTTTGCCTCTTACTTTCCGTATACACTTTCCCATTTTCTGGATGGTTTGGTATAACCTGGCCTACGAGGTCGGAAGGGTCGAGGAAACGGAAAAGACGAGAGGAAAAGTTAACACGGATGGGGGAAGCCATCTGTCGTTTATCTAATAAAACCTCGTCGAATACGACAGCCATCGAAAGGCAGTTTATATAAACCGAAGGAACCGGAAGGATGGTACTATGAATCAGGTTTATGGGTGCTGAGCGGGCAGATAAATTCGACGAAAACGTAGGAACCGCGTAAGCCCCTTCGTTTTCTTTGCCTTCCGGCTGGACGACACGTGCAAGGCCGATATGCACTTCATTCTCCGTCTATTGCGTCGATATAACGGCAACTAAGAAAATAAGCCACTCGACCCTCTCAGCGTACGTGCCCATCACAGTTGGTCCAAGTTCTCCAATTTTAGTCAAAGTCAAATATTTACCGCACAAGAAAATATCGAGGGGAGAGAGGAAAATGTCGTTAGGAATTTCAAATGACATTCTCATCGTTTCCTGCAACCGTCGACGGTTGTTGAAAATTGATTGTGGAATAATGTAGGATAAAGCTGTCCCAGCTTCCTCTGTGTTTAAAACGTCCTTTACATATTGTACGCTATGCGTAATCGGATAAGTACGAAGCGGAGCATCGGATGTAATACAAAGCAAGTACTACAAGTTTGATGACACAAAAGTGGGCGACAAGGTTTCCCATGTGAATGGAAGGGAAAAGGGCGAAAGGAGAAGAGGGACTCGAAAGTGGCACGTAACGCAGGGCGGCCGTGGCTCAAGCCAGAGAAAAGGGGATAAAGGGATGAAAGGGGTAAAAAGGATACGGTGAAAGGGCGCAAGGAAGAAGGTCAGGCACGTAAGCACTGCGCTTTCCGAGACACCTGATGCGAAGTACGTGCACTCCCACGCAACGAAAAACCGGGGAAAAAAGGGTACACACCTCCGGTTTGCCGACAGATCCCCTCCAAAGTGCATGGATAGTCCTGGCTGGAAAAAAAGCTACTCCAAATTTTCGTCCAACGACGTACCTTTTCAGAAATGTAACAATATTCGACGAAGCAAAGATAGAATCGTGTCTACTGAGCAAGGTGAACTATTACTGACGGACATAATAATGGACACAATAAAGATCCTTTTGGAAAGTATGGATCGGTGGGAAACGAAACAATGTCAGTGGGTGATAAGAACTGGGGAAAAGTGGTGGGATGGAACGATAGGTACTGAAGGGAGAGGGGGATGAACGTGGTAGGAGAATGGTACATATGCCGTTTTGTTTAGAAGGTTTTTGTCCCGGCCGAGGAGTAACGACCATTCGTTAGGAAGCACTCGTCGGAGGGGAAAAGCTTGCTTCGCGGATGAGAAAGCTGAGCCGGTGTCGGTTCTCTCGCGGTTGGTTTCCCCGCCGACCAACTCTTCTCGTCGTAGCCCAGTGGCGGGTTCTCTCTTCCGCCCTTTTTTCCGGCTGCAACGCGCACAGGGAACTCTAATAAAGTTAACTCGCGCGGCGGTGGATGCTTTTTAAGTGCCGAAGCTCAGTCGTAAAGCTATTCTCTCTTTCTTCCGACTCCTCGCGCCACTCTTCTCCACACTTCACCCCCTTTCCTTCTCGCCTCAGTCTACAGCATTCCTCTCTTTTCCCGTTTTTTGTTCATCCTCTCTGCGGTTCATCCCGACACCGCCCCCCCCCCTTTCTCTCCGGCGAATATTTCCGCTGAGCTTTTTCCCCGGTAGCCCTCGCACGTCAGGATTACGATATCCTCGTACTCGAATCTCTACTTATGGAAAACGAATTATCCGAGGAAATTTACGGATTGTCCGTCTAGGGTTTGTCTTCTCGGTTTCGCGGGAGGACAGGGGAGAAAAGGGCGGCCTGTGCAGGTCCGTAAGGTCCTGGGAAGGAAAGGGAAGGGGGGAAATAGGGAGAGGACGATGGGAATGGAATCGGAAAATGGCGCCAGTAACGACGCAATAACGCCATCGGATGAAAAAAAAGAGTAACAAATGGGCGAAAGGCAGGAAGGGCGAAGGTTGGAAAAAGGTCGGGCCATCGAGGGCCGTGTTTTATTCCACACGAAAAATACGTCGTGTGCGACCCCCGTCGCACCTTCTACCCCTCCCGTCCCTTGCCTTGCTTCCCGCTTGTTTTACGAGTGCGTTCGTCCGAAAACGAGCGCCGTCCTTCGTCTATTTCGCGCACAATCCTCCCCCTCTCGCCTACCCTACGCTGGATCCTTCTTTTTTTCCATTCTACTCCGTAGCTTTTTCCGCCACTTGGAGCTGGAAAAAACTGGCGCGAAAGGTGACAAATTTCTGGGCCTTCGAATTGATCGGTCTTCGTCGATCGGCCGATCTGCGTCCCGGTATAATAAAATTCGCCAAGTTCACGCAAATTTCATTGAGGAGAAAGTAGGAGAATATTTCTCCGTCAACCTTCTCGTTCCTTTTACGGACTTATATTTCAACGTAAACGAATAATGTGCACTCTAATTTAGTTGGTGATACATGCAGATAACGTCATCGTGACGAACGGTCTACGTCATTTGTTATGACTGACAAGTCGCGTGCGAGTCATTGATTCACCGTTTGGCGATCATATTTCCTGATAACTTCTATTTGCATAACGAAAAGAGTCATGTGCTTTAATAAGCCTGTGAAATACGACAGTGTACGATCATACCTATGACGTAGAATGTTAAATCAATTACAATGTAATAATCAGTATCACAACCTTCTTTCTTCGCTATGGATAATTTTAAAACTGTTCCTTTTCGACGGATTATTGTAAATGCACGAGTGCCCTGGCCGAGTATACGTTCTTATAAATCGACGAATTTAGATCATCTAAACCGTACACTCGCTGTGGATCGATACTGAGACGAGTCTAGCAGTTTTATTGACTTTAGATAGGGTCAGAATACATATGCATGACCTTTCGGCAACAATAACCGATTTCAATCCTTAAGCCGTTGGAGAAGAAATTTGAAAATTCGTAACGACATCACAATCATCTCGGCGCAGTTTTATACGTGACGTTTCGGCCGTTTCTAAACGTTCCTAGAAGATACGCCTACTATTTATAACATCATATTTATAGCTACCAATGACGACCATCAATTCCCTGCTTCAGTTCCGGGAATCGTTGTGGCAATTATTAATTATTACAGGCGATCCGAAAATTCCACTAAACTGCCGACATTGGAACAATTCCAAAATTCGTTAATAAAATTCTTTTTTTGAGAACTCGTCCTCCACGTGTATCGAAATTATGTATATTCGGAATAATAGTCGTATAAAATGGAAATTTATGTTCCTCCATCGAGGTTTTAATGCATTATTGTAATTACGTTAAAAGTTTCGGCAGGTTGTCGAAGTAATGGCCAAGTTTTAATTAGCTCGATCGATAAAGCCTGTTTTTGAAAATTACCGAGTTACTCGTTTGCTCGATTCGTGTTTTCCATAATTTTAAGACAAATATTTTCCTTGCATTAACTCCAAGACCCGTCAACGAGGGTCATCTTTGTTCTCGGAGACGTGGAACGAACCGTATCGACGAGTTAAAGAAGAAAACGTGAAAATAGAACACGAGTTCGGCGAAAATACATAGTTGAAACAAACGATATTTCTAGCCGAGTATAGATTCGGTCAAAAGGAAATCTAGTGTCTTATATCGAAATCTTAAATAATTCTTCATCGTTATTTACGTTTGTGAAAACACGAGGTTAACCGTGTCTTTATTTTTAATTAAAATCGGCTATCAAATATTGAGGAAATGGAAGATGCAAAGGCTTCCGACTGGGCGCTGAGCGAAACGTTCTGGATACAAATGAGCTCGCGAGAATCACGGCATTATCTCACATCCTGCGGGAGCTATTCGTCCACGCCTACGATCCCCCCCCCCCCCCCACTTCTTTTACTTCCCCCTTTCGGTACTCTTTTCACCTGCATTTCCCGCCGATAAGAGAAGTACCTGCTTCCGTCATTTTTCAACGAAGATCTAGCAACAAATAAACTCGAACAAATTTCAATATGCATAAATGAACAAATGAGAATTTCAGAGAATCTCGGCAGAAAAGGGCGAGAAGGAGATGCGGACTTAATAAAAGACCATCCTGAGGAATTAGATTCCCCCCGAGCATCCGGCATTCTGCCGGCGTTATGATCCGAACGTTCCGGCTAAAAAGAATGACGTAATTGCCCTCAAAGGAAGGCCCTTTATTAACTTGCCGCTTCGAGGACTTTTATTATGCACTTTCCGTCTTGTCGCCGACGGAATTCTTACGGATCGACGGGACAAAAGGGACGGACGGTTAAAGGGAAACGAGCGAGATTCGCGATCGTTCCCGTCCTACGGAGTACATTATTCTTGCATTGTCCATCAAATACGGCACAATAGCGCTGCTTTAGGAGACTTTGGCATTTCCGTCGGTCTTAACGGGACCGACTCTCTTACGACGAGAAGGAATTTCTTTCCATTTACTCGGGGTACGAGGTCGTTTCGCGCCCTCCAACGGGCTGTCCGAATTGCAGCTTTAAGGCCGTCAGACTGTAAAGTGGAAACCGTTGTGCATAGCTGGAAATTCTGCAAAGTTGTTCGCTTTCAATTGTCGCTCGGATTGGCCAGGCGGATTGTCAATTTGTTTGGCCACGCAGCGGGATCGTCCGGGCCGGCCACGGCGGTGCAGTAAAACTCCTCGTCGCGGATATAACGTCGCACGGCCCGGAATAATTTTAACGAGCCGGGGGACAAGCCCGGAGATTACGACGGCGTACGTCTCGGTCGACCGTACGTCGGCTTTACTACTGCGCCGGCGATGTGCCTTCCGCCGGGGGAAGGAATGAAAAATTCCCGGATCCACCGGGGAATCGCCGGCGTGTCCTTATAAAACTGGCAGATTACAGGCCGACGTGACGCTGGAAATCCGACGCCCAGTTTTAAGCGTACCGTGAAAACGTTCGAACCAGACAGACAGACGAAGGAACGAAACGACAAATTCGTTGTAGCACCGACAAAAGGAATTCCAAATCAAAGTCAAAAGGAGGGGGGTTTTATCTCATAGAGTTTTATAAAACAGGGCAATTAATCTGACTAGTATTCTAACGTTCCACTGATCGAAACCAATTTTTCGACATGCTTGTTCGAAGGAGTCTGCTCGTCGACTTTTAAATCGCCCAATTTCCAGATCGAATAGTGCACCTTACTTAAAAGAGATAGAATCTGATACATCAACGAAAGGAATACAGGTTCCTCTCTGTTGAAACGACAGAACAATCCAGTCGTGAATAATAGCCGACTAGTTACAGGAAGATTGGAGAAACTAATGAGAAGAGAATGTCGAGAATGTTTCGTGAGGATCTTCGGTTACTTTGGAACAGCTTACTCGGGAGAATTCCAGGACTTAGAGCAGTTTTGTCCTCTCGTCCTGCCCTTTCCGACTTTTTCTCCCTCTCTTCTTACCGAAAATTGAGCATCGTCGAGTGGCGAAGAAAGTCTGGGGGGGGGGGATGGACAAATGGCACGCAAATCCCTGAACCAGTCGGCTCATGAGTCTCGTAATTAGCGTGAAAATTAACTACTCTTCTACTCACCTTTTTTCTCGCCGAAAATGTCTGCGCGGGTGTCGTGCGTCGCCCACAACACGGCGCAAACCACCAATATTCCCCTGAAAAGAAAAATAATTTCATGGTTAAGATCAACGTGAATGAAACGTACGAGGACTCTTCTTATTACGTGTCATTAGCGCGCGAATATACTCGCATGTTTCATAATTCCTAATGGAACGTCTTAGCGAAGGTAAACGTTTGGGTCGCCCGTGAAATACTCGCAAATTTGCCTCGTACGTGACAGGAAAATGTGATGGGTGTTTAAGAGAATCGCCCACGCAATCATCTTTTTGATACCTTCTCTAGTGTTGTATCCTGATTTATCGTGGACTATTTTCCTCATATCCACATTTTCTTTCGTCCCTTTCGTCGATTCAATAGCCAAAGATTTGAACGGAACGATTAAGAGCGGGTCTGAGCGAATAATTTTCCGTTTCCGTGGTTTTTCATCGCACTAATATATTCATTCGAAAAGCCACTTCGATTCCGGGCAATAGTCCGACACGGCGAACATTTTGCAGCTCACTGTGGCGAAGTAGGATCATTTCGAGGTGTAATTGTTTC
This sequence comes from Hedychridium roseum, assembly GCA_963989215.1. NCBI lineage: Eukaryota > Metazoa > Arthropoda > Insecta > Hymenoptera > Chrysididae > Hedychridium > Hedychridium roseum. Next base: position 5,200,076 of record OZ022317.1, on the reverse strand, counting down.
GTTACTGCCTTTATTATCGCAGTATTCCCCAGCGGTGGGGACGCACCGATACTAATTAAGGGAAAAGCAGGGGGTAGAGACGCAGGGATCACGCGTCGAGTGGGCCGGGATAGCTACGATTAAAAGGAAAGCAGGGCCAGGTATACTTCCCGACAATATTGCCCAGTAAAATGGCTACGTGATCTCCGAGCGGGAAAGACGACGTAAAATTAGCGAGCCGGCAAAGCAAAGACTCGTTTCCTCGGGCATATTTGCCTCCGCGAAATCAGCGGGAAAGAAATTCCTTTGTCCAACGAGGACGAATATCCCATGAATGCCAAAGACTAGAAGAGTTCCGCTCCAATTGTTAATTAACAAGGACCAACAAAGGGCGAACATTCCACGTTACGGACGAATTCCGATATGACACGTTGCACGTTCACTCGGACATTTGCATTTTTATCGACACTCAAAATATACACACGCCAGTCGCGCGTTCACCCGATAAAAGGGGCCTTTGTATTTATTAACCGGACTAAGCGATATCATTAAACTTGACATTTAATGATCGCGCAATCTGTTCCCGGACGTGAAAATCGTATCGACACGTACCGACAGCCACGCCTTTTACAACTTCGTTTTCTATCATAAATATACAACCCTACTCCCACCGGATATATCTTCACCGTTGAAAATAGAAGGTCTAACTGCTTCGATCTACTTCCGGGAAATCCAGGAAAATCCGTTAGTCATTAGCCTCGATACTCGGTTTATCAAACACAGAGCAAATAGCGGCAAAGATGTTTACCAATAATCTCATACACCACCACGTCAGCTACTAACTTTCTCCACGAACTTCGCTGATGGATAATGAGGAGTTGGTTTAAATGCGAAGCAACGTTCTCGCTCATCGATGTAGATTTTCTCTGTTAAGGATTCTAACGAGGTGTTCTAAATTGGCTTGCTTCCTTGGACGAACGTCGAAGAGATACATCTACCCGGCGTGGTTGTTTGCCAATACCTGCCGGTAGTGAATCACCATCGAGAATTCCACCGGTTGCGTAATGATCGTGCCAACCATCGTGTCGACCGGCAACCTACAAGGACAACCGTGCCCCATCGGGTTACGCGATTTACGTTCGACAAGGTCGTCGATCTCGTCGATCTCGCTTATCCTCCTTGCCTGTGCTTGCAATCCTCGTAAATACGGCAAACTCCCCTACCCTCGCTCTGGATTTTCAGGGGAAAATTTCAAAAATTCCAACGCGCTCGTATTTCTTGATGTCGTAATTCATTTGTAGAAAAATAAGGTGGTAGGGATCGAGGAGCCTTATACAAATTTTTCGAAAATTCCTTGGAGGTGTGATAGGGCGAAAAGTGAGCTTCATTGTAATCGGCTTTCAGGAGACTATATTTCGTTAAACTGTCTGGAGGCGGGGAAACGGAAGGCTATATTTAGAAGGAAGAGGAAAACGGCGATAATGACCGCGATGATAAGTTGCATCGCCGGCTGCTCAACGAGATTATGCATTTATGTGCACATGTACAGGCGGGAAACGTAGCTGACGTAAATATCGTTCCTTGACCTTCCGAATTTCCCTGGGAATGCGGTTTACGAGGAAACTTGGGGCCTCGTTAAAACCGGCCGAACGTGAACTCAAATTAATGTCTTCCATTCCAGGCGTTTTTTTCGCCTCGCCAGGTTCATCGATCTTTATTACTCTCGCGGAGTAACGTCGCGGTAATTTTTCGCTTAATTACGATCTACAGCTGTCCGCGGATCACGATGAATATTCACGAGACCGACGCGTCGTTAACGACACGATCCACGGGACGGACCAAAGATTTATTTGCCCTGCCTGTCAGCCTTTGCTTTACACCAAGATTCCCAACTGTTTGCTTTCACATTTATTATCCATGATACTTTCCGTTTTTAATGATCCTTTTCCTGCTTCCTTCGCTCCGCAATGTAAAATTTCTTTACTCGCATTCACATCGATCCCCGTCCTTTTCCCTTTGCCGTCTTAGATCTTTCCTTGCCCGTCGTCATTATCTGTCCTATTCTTTGTTCCCCGTGGGCCGCACTTGGCCTTCTTTGATTCTCGTCGTTCCTTTCACGTGTTCTTCTTCGCGTGTTTGCCGAGCAGGCCGATAATGACGACGAATGACGACACCCCATTAACCCGGTGCCCCAGGAGCGATAAAAAGAATTAAAATAACGCGCTAGACAAGTTCGACGAATAGGCACACGTGCACGTTTCAAGGAACAATTAACACTCTCTCGATGAATGGCCACGGCGCCAAGATGAACCAAGAAACGACCTACAATCTCGTAAAATTATTCTCTACTCGAGGATACATTGAATTACCGAAAAATTTGCCCTCTCATTAACTATTTGCCGTATTTTTTGTCTGACATTATTGCCAGCGGGCAACAAAGCGTTTAGCATCCTACGAGACAATGAGGAGAAGGTGTCTCGTTAATGAACCTTCGAGCGGCCACGATGCCCAGAGAGAAGTCGGGGGAGAAAACTCGATGAGGGTCAAAGGACGACGGCGGGGGTGGGTGGGGTTTGCCTTTGATCCAGGCAAACCGGAAGCGGTGATAATGAGTTAACCTCGACTGTTAACCCCGCGAGAGCGTTGCTTCGGGTTCATCGGCAGAAGAAAGGGAAATAAAGTCTCTATCGCCTCATTGAGCGCAATGTCTACAAGGAATTCGTCATGGTCCAGTTGCCGCGAAGAACGGCACGTTTGTTCGACCGTAGTAGATAATTATGTACATTTCTGTGTATTTGTACACGCCCAAGTTTCGAATGTTCAACGTACGTCATCTCATACTAATCCTCGTCAACTTGGTCGCAAACGTTCCGATTAGCGATAAACTAGACATTGTTATATATGGCTATGCAATAAATAATACAGCAATCGTGCTAATGAAATGAAGTATCAGCTTGTCTATTGCTCGAATAATTTCCGTGCTGCTTCCCGGCCGTTTTATTGATTAATGACGCCACGTCTGGGTCATAATTGAGATCTAAATGAAAACAGTGATCTACGTTCTTGCCGCTCACCCTCGCCTTCCCCTCGATAGCCGTTATCGCGCGTTGCCGTTCTTCCTCTCCTCAAATAATTCGTCTTATTCGGAAGATTAATTGTGACGTATGTTCTGTTTCTTCGAACGCCCGGCCGAAAGAATCCCGGCGGGGGAAGGTTGTGGATGACGGAAACTTTGCATTTCAAGTTCTTGCGATCGGTCTGGCGCGGAAAGTAGCCTACGGAATTTCGAGGATTCGCGAGAGATTGATGGTTCGCCGCTGGCAAAAAAAGCGAATTTATCCCTGTCTCGGTATTCCCGAGCACCGCGGGGCTGTCGCACAGAGGGGAAGAGCCGAGGAAAAGAGAAGGAAGGGAAATAGAAGCGTAGAAAAAAGGCCAGAGTACAAGAAGAATGCAGTGTTGAGGACAGATCAAGGGAATCGAAGTTCGTGATAAAATATGAAGAGTGCAAGAAAAAAAGGAAGCGACAGAAACGTGCGTAACGTGTAGGAGAACCGTGCTCGCGTGTTTGCCTAAACATCCTTATTTCTGGCCGTACGGATCAAGGGAGGAAGAAAAAATAAACCCGTCGACATAGCACGGCAAGTACGAGGGGTTCGGAGAAATCGTATCTCGCCGAAGCGCGTGCGAGAGAAATGCGTCGACCATCTGTTCGTTCAAAGGCCTTCTTTCTTGCGTAATCTCTGGTAAACCCTTCGCTCAGATACCAAAGTATTATCCAAACTCCTCTTGGCATTCTTAACAGAATTGCCAGTTAACGAAACTTCAACGCGAGCGATACATCAGTCGCTAACCTTTTAACAACTCGTTAAGGACAATTGGATTGATGTTTTTTTAATAAACCCGCATAGCACGAGGGAGAAATGGCCCGAGAATTATCAACGGTTCGGGAACCCTGGTTGGTCGTGGAAAAAAAGCCTGTTTGCCTGGTGGCTCGTGAGGTGAAATGCGGGCAAACGGCTCGATATCGTCGTGGAATTTCGCTGTAGCGCCGGGAAAACGATACTCGCGACGTGTGTATTTACTGTTGCCGGAAGCAATGCACTGGAACAGGTGTACCGCCGAGTTATTTCGCGCCGTAGGTGGGTCAGTAATTCAGGAACCGGATCGTTACGGAATCCTGCCGGTCGCAGAAGCGTCCGATTGGGTTCGATCGACCATAGCGGAATGGACTGTCCATTTCCCTGTCGGGATTCTCTCGGGTCGTACACCTTGGGCCCGATCGTCTGTGTACACCGTTCCCCTCGACCTGCCTGTCGGTGACTGTTTCCGTATCACCGGGATTACTTTTCCCGGTACCATCGAGTCTAACCGTTTTTCTTTTCCGTCCTTCTGAGCCCTTCCTTATCACTCTCCTGTTTCTGTCCTTGTCTGCCGACCTTCGGCCGTCTCTGTTCTTATACCTCATTGCCACCCCCCCTCTACGTCTACCTTCGTCTCCATTTCTCCTCCCCTTGCCACTCCTCTCTCGTGCGTTTGCTTGGCCACCTCTGCTCCTCCGAAACCCCCCAAGGCTTGGTTCTCTTGCCGTCTCCTCCTCGATCTCGATGGCCCGCAATGCCGTCGTAAGGAGCGTATAATTCAGCGAGGCCCGTAGAAATGCGACGATGGCTCGTGAGGCCGGCCGCGGGACGCTCCGCTATCTATAAACTGACGTTTAGGGCCACGTGCCTTGAGGCGATATGCCGTTAAGATGGCTTTCAACTTCCTGGAACGCGACCCACGAGCAAACGTCCAAGAATAATCATACGTTCCATTCAATTCTCAATTTCCAATCAACGTATCGTTCGAGCAAACACGTCTGTTGAGAAGAAATTCTGTTCTCTGATGTACAGGGCGATTAAGATTTTCTATTAAGGAATACCCGTCCGACCCGTCACCAGATAATCGTGTGTAATTTGCTGTTGGCAGTCTAATGAAGGCACGCCTAGAGCGGCGCTAATTAAACGCATACACGCCGGTAAATCGACGTAGGTAAATGTCAATTGCTTCGATGTTACGCGTAATTAATCGCAATCAGGATCGTCTTGGCGTTTCTCAAAATTGGATTTATCTTCGACTATCACCTCTGCCTGTCCTTGTTCCTATCCCGTATTCCCGCTGATTTGGCCAAGGGGATAAAATATTTGCAGGTGGATTTGGCGGACGTCAGATGAAATTAATTCCACGGCACGCGAGCGAGACGACGAGCTTATTATTATCGAGCGAATATCGCGTGTCAATCGGCGAACGCAGCTCGTTAATTAGCGCATTTAATCACTGCGGATGATCGTGTGTGCGAATCGCAGAACGGCACTGGGATTCTCATGGAGACTTGCGATTCGACATAGGTCTGTCCTCATATGTGATCGTCACACGAAATTCCGTCTCTCAATATTCCACCTACGACTGCATCGCTGGAAAATTGCATTCGTGAGTTCGCCGATAAATTTCCGCCAAGCTCTAAATAATTCGCTAGGACATTACCGGCGAAATAAACGTTCAATTACACGCGAATCTTTTCACGCGTGAATTTATGACAGCAATGGCTTTAATAATCGCCGCTTCAAGAGAGACGGTGATTAACATCGTACAACAGTCAGACTCACGATTAGGCGAATTTATGCTCGTCTCGTGTTAGCCCTTGCCCCATTGGCCAGACAATGAAACAAGTCAGTCAAGGGTTCATTATGTCTCAAGGGATAGCCATAAATTTACCTCTTATCTGTCTCCGTGAAATCGCCAACCATGATTCAGGTTACTGCTAATAGAACGCACGAGTAATATAGAACAATATATTAAATTTTATACTCTGTATAATATCATTGAAGATTTTGATAAATTCAACTGTAGAACAGCAGGACAGCGGTACCTAAACTTTGCTGAAAACTTTGCTTGCTCGCCGATATTTCCTTTGTTAAGTAACCACGTGGTCCTATTATGTCGTTAAAAAAGTTGGCCAAGTCGAGCACAACTTCTTACGGAGAATTCCGTTAAGTGGGGCAGTTTCTGAGTTCGCTTCGGTTACGTGACGGTATTCGAGATGAAATTAAAATTAGTCGCACGCGTTTCAACTGTTATTTTCCTGCGTTAGTTGTTTTGGAAACAAGGCATTGGAAAATGCGGAAATTCTGAGGTTGGCTGTTTAAACGTGTCTGCGTGTATACAATTGGCACAACGTGGCGCATTGGCCAACATCAAAAAGGCAAAAGTTCTGTCCCGTCCTTTGCCGTGGCATCGCGCGGCTTTAAGACCGGTTTACACCGAAGTCGTAAAAAGGAACGTGCAACAATTGAGCGAGGAAAACTTCGTTTGAGCAAGACAAACGAGTTCAAAGACGTCTAACGCGTGCCATCCGTTTCCACTAGAAAGTAATAGCGTCTACGTATTTACCGAAAATTCCGGCATTATTTCTAAATTTAGAAAGCTCTCGCCGAGTACGTTTGCTGTCTAGCCGAGCCGCAATCACGACGGCAAATAAAATCGAAACAATTCGAATAAAATCGAAAAGCGGTAAATTGTTTAAGGGCAATTCCCGGGAATTTGTTTCCTTCGAGGTGAGTACTTCCGGTTGGATTCGTGACGAATAGCATCGCTTCGACGCTCGGTACACGTCTCTCCGAGGACTTTTTGCTTTTTATTGAGCAACGCGCTTAAGCTTGAAATTCGCTTGGCGCGTTTTGTTTCCTCCTCTTTCACTCTTCGTGCAAAATTCTCTGTCTCCCTTGACTCCCGTTATCGCTTTCTCCGGACATTTCTCGTCAACTTACACTGACTAAAGTAACTGCCGTCCATCGAGACAACTGCTCGGAGCATTCTGCGGTCCGGCTGGGAAATACGTCGCCGAATAAATGTCAAGTCTAAAACGGAAATAAATGTCCGCGATCGTCGTGATATATCGAGGAGAGGGTCGAATGGCAGGTGCATTTACATACGTAACAGCTCGTAGCAGATATTATTAATGTCCACCACCTAACGTAGTTAATTATCTTCGATTAATAAATCCTATCGACGAACCCATCGACGACGTAAATAGCCATGATAAATGTGAAATGAAATTTAACATGCCATTGGAACCGAGAAAGAGAAACGTACTCCCTGACACCTTATTCTTCGTTAAAGGTATCATTAAGTGTAAATCGTCTGAGCTTCAAGGTATCCATACTTAAACTGTGCAGTGATCGAGCACGATTAATAAATACCAATATCTCCGTGAGAGCGAAGTTTCCCACATACTTACTCCGCTTGCGTAAATCGACATTAGCATTTTACAGCGGTGCATTAGTCGCCGGTTGATTCGCTCAGTGGGAAATTTCACGATTTTCCGGAGAGACGTAGTTTCGGAAATCTTCATTAGACGGGTTCACGTGAAATTCCGCGCGCGGTCACCATTGGAAAGCGTCAATCCGGGGGTTTCGTTTACGTGTCGAATTTACCACGTGTCAGCCGGTTAAACCGTCCGTTAAAGTGGCCACCACACGTGCGCCGAATGCGAGGAGACGGCTGGTCACTCGTAAATACACTTGGCGCAGATTAACACGCGGCTGTCACGTGGCACGTGCGTTCAACCCCTTTTTCCAACTCCAAGGAAAAAACAGCCTGACAAACGGTCTTCTTGAAAAGTTTCAGCGGACCGAAAGTTGAAGCGTCAAGAAACTCTCAAACCACTTTAAACGAAGAAAAATAAATTACAATCCCCAGTTGAACGGCAAGTGGGTTGACGGGCAATGGAAAAATTATACGTGTACGTGTGTCGGTTATTGGTAAACTTTCCCGCGAGGATGGGTCTTCTTATTTGAAGAAATTTCTTAGAGAGTTGAAGATACTTGCGCGGCGCTTGATGGGGAACCGGTTTCATTGACGGTACGGGCGCGACGGTGCAGTTAACTGTGCAATTATTGATTCAGCGGTCGGTGCATCTAACGTGCAGTAATGCGAGCTGTCAAACTGGCGGACGAGAGAAGCGGCGAATCGATCTGCCGTGACAGCGATGCGACTCTCGAGTCGGTAGGTGAGCGGAAAACGTTTTCAAGCGCACTGCCGAGGAGTCGAGAGTCCAAGGCAAAGCCCTCCAAGTGGCGTCCTTGACTTTGAAGCCTACCTGTGGCTCTCGTCCGTCCTCGTCCGCCCGTTCTTGCCGCTTCAACCTCCTTCGATACCGCGTGGCAATGCACTTCACTTACCTAGGCAACATCTTCTGTCATTCCAACCGGCGACAGGGATATGCTTGAGAGTCTCCCGGTACACTTGTCCCTTCGAAGCGACGTTCCGGCGAATCTTTGTCACCTCGTCAAGCACCTATTAATGTCCTTTTCCCGAGTCCCGGTCGATCGAAGTTTCGATCCTTTCTAGAAATGTCTTCATCAAACGAAAACAACTGTCAGTCCTGAGGTTTATTCTCCGACGAGACAGAGCACAGCTGGTCCTAGGTACTGTGTTTTGCAGAGAGGAAGAATATTGTTCTCCACGAGCACTGGCGCGTGGGTCAGCGAACCCAAACTCCGACGAGTGGTCCTTCCGGCCGGCACGGGGCACTCCTGCGTCTGGAAAGGAGCCTCGAAGATGGCGCAAGCGTTGTCAGGAAGCGGCAGAATCGTCCTGAGGATCTCCCACTGGCGCGGAAAACCGGCTGGCCAAAAATTTTACAAAGCTCTGTTCCTTCGGGATTACCGGCTTCCTGTCGGCAGTGGCGCTGGTAGGCAAGGTCGAGTGTCAAGGTCGCCGAGGATCGTCGTGAGGACGATCTTCCTGCGCGAGGATCGATCGGCTGATAGATCCCCCAGGTGTTGCCGTGTACGCCGGTCCAATCGTCAGCACGGTTCAACGCTCACTGGCAAGGATCCCCTCGTCTGACACTCGGCGCTTCTTTCTTGATTTTTCTCCCCCTCTTGACCTCCTCTTCGGGCAACACCTCCTACGCCTCTGTCAACTGTGCTCGCCCTGTCACGCGTCATTCACCTCCGGCCGTCGTCGCTCTTCCCTCTCCTCCCCGTGCGCTTTCCACCCCGGTCTTTTCGCCACTGCCTCTCCCCCCCGTCTTTCCAACCTCCTTCCGCATCTACTCCAGGAGCTGAGCCTCTTCCTCCTCCTCCACTCCTCGTCGTGGGGCTTATCTTAATTTCCTCGGGATCCGCCGGTCTGTCGTTTTCCTATCGATCTTCGCCGGACTTCCGCGGTCCAGCTGAAGAGACCGGAGGCTAGCCGTGCGTACGATACCCGCGGTCGTGGATCGAGTAAACTCGCCGGCTGGCGCGGCCGATTCAAATTCCCTCTCCACGTGGCGGCGACGGCGACGGCGTCGTCCTCGCAACTGCCTCCCGGCAGGACGCCCCGGCGCCGGTAAGTGCGTCGCCATCTCGCGGGATCCCACTCAAATCGACCCTATCCCGTCCGCACCAAGAGGGAAACTCTAGCACAGACTCCTGAAAAAAAAGATCCTAAACAATATGCTGTTAAATCAGAATAAACATAACAGACGATTAAGTCCATGTTTCGCTTCCTTTCACTCGTTCACCAACTCCTGTCGCACAGGAAGGAGTACCTCACCTTCAAAAAAGGCAATGGGGGACGTATATCCCGAAGGACATGAAATGAAAAATAAGAGAAGACCGATGACCCAAGTCCTCGCTAAAAGCAACTGGTAAGACGATTCGCGCGTCGAGAGCATCGATATCTCGAGGTCGTGCGTTATTGAATTAATCATTCATGGAAGTTCTGATGGAAGCAACGGGAGATAAAGATTCTCGAGTACGGAATCGAAAGCGGACATGACGCTGTTCGGCCGATAACGCTTCGGTTTCCTCTTTTTCTTTCTCGCCGCGTAATCGGCATTCTATAACGGGAGATGACCTCCCCGCCTCTCACCCCGGGCTTCTACCGTGTCTATGTACCGGCGTTCATTCATCCATTCTCTCGTTCATTCATACGTCACGCACCGACAATAAAACTGGCGACCATCCTGTCGCAATGACCGATTCCTAGGGTTTTCCACTCGCCCAACATTTCCCTCGATCCCTCGTTAAACGTCAGCCAGGAACATGTCGATGACAATTGCTGCGGTGTTCGCTGAAATGACATGCAAGTAAATTAATTCGTCGAGAACAGTCTTAAGCTTCGACACTTATCTTCCCCGTTGTGCGGAAGGCCTTCCTGTTACTCGTAATAATCGACGTCGTTTCCGATGAAAGGTAGAGATTGTCGTGGGACAAGTGAAAGGAACTCTGCCGACTGCATTAGGCGCAGAAAAAGCCCATTGTTAGGAACATGCCGTTTCTCGTCGTCGATAGGCAGTCTGATCGATGTCGGAATTACGAGACATAAATTCCTCGCCCATTTATAACATCCAGACGGAATACATTACCACGCCCATACGCATGTCTATTCAGTCGGCCGTGTAAGTGATATCCGAGGAAGTCTCGTCCATTTCTGTCGAAATTTTTAACATTAATGGTTCAACTTAACTGTTGAATTTTCTCCTTCGATGAATCCCAGAGTAGCGCACATTGCTACTTTATGTGACGCGCGGTTTTCAATACTTTGCTTTGTGGCGACGAAATGTCAAACCCGCCGAGAAATCCCTGATTTATCCGTCCGAACACCGCAACGATTCAGCCGTGATTAAAATATTTTATAGGCCCGCGAACGACCGCCGCTTGCACAACGGTTTACATAATAAGCACAGGGAATGTCGCTTAGTTTTTTCAGCACTGCAGGACATGCGTCATGGTGTTGTGCCGTGAATATTTATCGTCCATGACAGCATAATCAGGTTTTCAAATTCAAACTCGAAGTTAAGACGAAAACAAATTTAAGAAATTCAACCTGTTCAACGTAAAAAAAATAGTTGAGAATTTATTTGCACCATGAGTTTGGATTCAGGAAATTCGAGCCATGAATAACCCGATGAAAAACAGATTGTGCACCGTTAGGGCATTGCAATAATTAATTCAGTGCACATCTCGTATGTGCTATTTAATTTTTATTAAGGAACCTACTATTCTTACTTGTTCGTGCTCTACGAGCAATCAATCCTAAATGATACTCGCGAGGTACTTGCATTCTGCTACAGCGCAAACGTCGTGTTTGAATCCCATGTTTGTTAATACACTCTCTACCGATATTTCTTCGTCTGTCGACGTTGAATCGAAAATCGTTGTATCTCGAGCCGGATAGAAAGTGCATGTTGCATCGTCTTAGCTGCTACGCTAATGAGATAAAGGAACGATCCGACGTAAATCAGCGCCAGGTTAATTGAACGCTATGAAAACCAGTTTTCCCGGCAATCAATGCGTTCATAGGGACAACTTCGGTTACAACTCTGTGACATTCCTACCAAAAACTCACACATCAAATACAATAAAACTTTTTTCCTGTGAATTCTTAACATTTTGTTACCAATTTTAATGCAGCAATCACGCCTTTTCTGCCTGTAGAATTTTATGTCATGTACGAAAATTTTGTTAAAGTCATGAGTTATCGCGTGGAAGGTAATTTGGGAATTTACAAATGCTGCGAGTACCTTATCACTTTTATTCACGGGAGAAAATTAGCCTGCGTGATGTTCGACAATCCTCCGCGTTGAATTGCATCGACGAACAAGGCCGTAGATAACCGTGGAAGTGTACACAGGAGCGCAAATAGAGAAACAGATGGAGATGGGTGACGGTGGTAGGGGGGGGGGGAGGGGGTAAGGTAATTTTGCAACGAACGATATTACAGCAAATATACACGGTGCAATTTCGCGCCTGGCGGGTGTTTAGACCTACGTGCGTAAGCGCACGTGAATTTTCCACGAGCTTTCGAGGATCGTAAATGAGTCGAGATGAAGATAATGGGGCAGGAGAGGGGGGAAGAGGCCGGTGGGGCGTTGCGCCGTAGGGCTTTTCACGGCAAAGAAACGGCCGAAGCCAAGGGGACGCTGCTTGTTAATTGAAATTGTAAAACAGCCGAGCAAACGACGGCGGACGGTCGGGGGAAGCTGAGGTGGGGGTGGTTCAAGAGTTTATTATTAATACACTGATTGAGTGAGGGCGGGAAGGAAGGAAAGGAGGGACTTACACAACCCGTTTAGTAATTTAACACGGCGTCAGGCGAAGCGATAAAACGTTCCTCGCTTCATCTCGCTAACGCGCGCGCGAATACAGAAGGGCCGAAGAGAGAGGAAACGGGGCGACAAAAATTCATGGACGTGAAAAGATCAAAGGAAATTCCACGAATTAATGGCCATACTGATCGCAGCCCCTCTTAATTTCGTCCCTCAAATATCTATCGGTATCAAACGATACATCTCTTTCCTTTCGCACACACGTTTCTCTTATTTCAATTCTTAATGACGAAAACAATGTTAATGGTATGATGATTAAGTCGTAAGGGCTGACTCTTTAGATTGTCAATGAGCTCGTCCGAACGGGCGTGTCAAGGTAATGACATTAGCGGCTCTGTGTCATGGATAAATCGTCAGTATTTGATTACGTTCGATCATAGACGCAGAACGATACGTGGAACAGGCGACGTAAATCTATTTCTGAACGTGCGTAAGCCCTTGTTTAATGGTCGTCCGTGCGAAAACGAGCGAAGCGAATAAAACGCGGGTCTGCTGTTTAATGGTCCGTCGGTGGAATCGTGACGTATCAATGTCATCCGGCGACTCAGCTAGCCGACGAGGCCTAGGATGACGACGACAAGTGTCATAAAAAATATGAGAAGGATATAAAGTAGAACGATCCGGCGAAAGATAGTAGGCGGCATTGAATTGGATCTAATTGAACAGCGGTGATTCGACATTGCGTAAACCACAGTGGATTACTATCTCGGTGCATTGCGCTATGTAAATTCCGAATGTAGGCAAAGTTATTTTCTCGAAGCACTCGGTTATCGGCGTTTTAGCGAGAAAGGCTAGAGGTGTTGGGAAAGAGCTCTTATTCGGTCTACAGCCTAATTAATTTCCAGACAACGTGGAGGTGCGGGACAAAGGTCCGTTCATGCGGCGTGCAATCGACAGTGTCGGTCCTATCGAAACGCGACGATCGGTCGGCGCCGAGGGACCCGGGGCACAATGATTCATTAAGTCGGCGTTTTGCCGCTGACAAAGCCACGCGGAAATGCGCGCTGTCGCGTCGGCGTTGATTAAATATCGGCGCGAGAACGTCGCTGCCCGTTTTACCCGAGCAATTCGTCGACTTTAACTTTTTTCTCCTTTCTCTGGATATAAATAGTCGAAGAAACTCGAATAGCGATGCATTGACATTACTGTTTCGTTGTTCGAAATGTTTACAATTAATACTTTTAGGAAATTAGAAAGCGGTGCATAAAAAATATAATTTGATAAGTTAGGCGGCAGTCGACTGGCAAGTAACAAAATTCATTTAAGTCCTTAACGATAAATTTTCATTGCAATAGTCGATGTTTGCCTTTTACGCAGCGTACCGTGCAAATAAAGTTACGTGTAATCGGGTTCTATGGTTTAATAGTCCATTACAGCTGTGGGCAACCACTTCCCTTATCCGCTACAAAGAAATAACGCGGACTTTGCGGATTGGATTGCGGCCGCAGAAATTGCAGATTATTTTATCGCACGATAAATTAGCATTCCATCCTCGCGAAAAACGCTAAGAAATTACAGCACGTTCAAAGGATTCGCTTGTACTAAAATAAAACCAATTGCTGGCTGATCGTCAAAAGACTTCAATAAAATTCAATCCGTAAATTGGAGATCGAAATTTTTTACAGATGATCATTCTTCCGTCGGTAAAGAAATAAAAAGATACATATTCTAAAATAGTTACAATTTGATACTTACTGTAAGTTGATAACATACCGTCAGTCGCAAAATCAGAAAAGTTCGCAGGAATCTGCCATACCAACTTCGACGAGTTACCGACTACAGATCTCCTCCATATCAACTCTTGCAGTAATCTATTTCATCAACACCTGTGTATCAAATCTTTTATTGAAAATTTTTAACGGAGTGACACATTAACAAAAAAGGATGTAGACGAATATCATCTATGGTCACACTTGAACTATGTACAGCTATTTACAATAAATGTTATATGAATCTAAAAAGTCAGTCTTATGCAACACCATTTTGCGTTTCTTCTCCTTCCGATTGCGTTGATTCTAATTTTCTTCGCTTTATGACTTTCCTGTGTCTACGTCCACTTATATGCGCATTCCATTGCGTGTCGCCTATGAAAACTCTTTCGCAAATCTGAAAACGAAACGTTGACAGTTAACCGACTAGTCCCTCTAAGACACCTAGTAGATAACAGCCATAAATTTCATACAATGTACATATGATGAAGCATGTGTACTCAGTAGAGATGTTTAATTAAGTAAATGGTTTTTAAAATAGGTCGAACACTTCGCTGTTAAATCAAACACCATACTTGGTTCAATATTATGATATGTTAAACATGACCAAAAACTCCGTTCACCGGAAAACTCCATGGGCCCGAATATCCTATCATTCGTGTAATGAATTGCGTTTGTATGTACACACCTCGCAATAATGAGGATTATCGTCCCTAGGTTCCTTAGTTTCTACCTCTTCGTTCAATGACTTCTGTTCTGGTTTGTTCCCTTCCCTTATAGCCGATATTATCGCCACTGCGGGCTCGTAAACTTGACTGTTCCACTGCTGCACGTCGGTGCAATCCAACGAATACATTGGCGGTACCTGAAACAATTATTTAAGACATTCCTGCATAGTACGAAGAGAACGATACAACAACGAATGAATTGCCTGAACAACCATAATCTTTACAAATTGACGTTCACGTTTTGTATGGTGTAACTGAAAAAAGTCAGATTACCTGCCGTTGAGCTACGATTATTCGACGTTTGACCCATTTGTCTTGTCGCTTGGCGTATCTCTGGGTGACGACTTTGAGATCCCTGATGCCCCGTTGCAGTAATTTTTGAGCCTGCAATCAATGTAAGCTTGTGAGTTCGACATTTTGCGGCGCACTCTTCAACGGTCGGAAAAATATCGCGCGAACGCGGCACAATTCCGCGATAAAGTTGTGCAGCGTATCCGATAACTCTCGAGTTGCCCATAAATACGAGACGGGCACGAAGCGAAACTATTGCACGTCGATTTACCTTTTCGCTATTCCTTTCCTTAGCGGGTAGCATCAGGTAATCGTGGAACTCCTTGAAGCCGATCGTTTGGAAGATGCCCTTCGTGTAATCGGCCGACCTGAAAGGAAATACTTCTTTGTCACTGTCACCTTCTGTCTGTCACCTAATCATCTTACATGTTTTATTTATCAGAGCGACCGGGAAACAAACATTACGTGGAGAAACTCATTTTTTCACTGCAAAAGTAATTCTCAGCGAAGCTTATCTCTAGCAAACGTTATCGTATCATGATCAAGTTCTTCTACTATCGACAAGAGAGTTCCTGGATTTTCATAGCAGCAAGATATATCGCTGACGGCGCCAGCCGATTCTTGTGATGGATTTATGTAAAATTCATGGAAATATTGTACATGCCTACAATCTTATCAATGGCGCGAATGGACGTGGACAGGAATGACACTTAATGTGCCTGCTAAACGCACACCGTTTATGGACAATGAATGCAATGAACGGCTAGGAAATATTCTTCCGCGAGTGGATCGATAGAAACGAAGTCAACAAATCTCATGGATTGTCAACCGTTGGCGACAACCCCTACTTTCTGTTCTTCGAAATACCAATAACCAGACAGTTAGAAAAGGGGGCTTACAATTTACACGCCCCTCGGCTTATCACGATGCTGTAACACCGCGCTGAGATCGGATTGTACGCTTACGTGGCGGGAAAAAAGTCGTACCTGAGCCGCACGTGTCACTGCCGAATGTGTACTTTTATATATCGAGAAATTAGAAGCACGACGATCCGTTTACACGCCTTCCGCCGTCCAACGTTTGCTTATTTTTATGCAAATAGAAGCGACGGGGCAACAGCCTAACGGTAATTTCACGAATAACGTTTTGTTAAAAAAAGAAGTGGTAACAGATAAAATAGGAAGAGGAGCATCTTGTCAGATGTTACTTAACGCCAAACAAATATTGGCAACTGTATTAACACGTAACGGTTAAGTAGACCAGAATGGTAGACGTGAATACATTGACTCGCTTTGTAATAATGTCCCTTTTCTAAAAATTTCCCGGTATTTCCGTACGGATTGACGTATAGGAAATGTTTAGAATACTTATCTCCTTACATAAGATTAAATATTGCGGAAAACATGTATCGCCTTACGCTTGAATGCAGCGAAATGTCAATAATAATTAAGGTAATAGTATTATCCGCAATCAATACGATCGGCGAGTACGTATAACCGATTTTTTAATACAACAATTACTCGTTACAACGTCCGTCGACAAGAGATATTAACTTTTCTCTCCAAAGCGTTATTCGCGGATATTTATGGCCTTCGCGTTTTAACGACACGTAATGTTTTCTTCCACGGTTGTGCATTCAAGGTAGATACGACGACAAGATTCGATTTACCGTTGCATCCATGTTCAACAGTAACGTATATTTTCGCCCTTTTTCACGGCAGATAAGTCGTAGGTGGGAAATTCCGCGGCATTACTCACCGTTACTGCTTCGATAGAAACGTTACTTGCGTGTCTCGTTATCGATATTCTCTTTTTTTCGAAAGAGCTATGTGCACGTTGGACTAGGGATTTATCAGGAATATCTTTTAGCATCATTAGAAGGGTATTGGGTTACCAGCTATGACTGGTAGGGAAAGGAGATTGCCCTGAATCCTTTCTGCTCGAACATCTGAGTTATCGATGAAAGATTCACCATCGGCGCGAGAATGAAGGCTTTCTAATCTCCACGTGCCACTTGTTCTTATCAAGACTTTATCTACGATTACCCGTCCGAGTATAATTAACGGCAGAACTTACAATACGCCATGACTATTTAATATCCACGTTAGAAAGATAAATGAATAGTCAAGAATCACACAAGCCGATAATAAATCCACTCGAAAAGAAATCGAATTCAGCACTTGAATTGATCTCCCACACGATTTAAAAGAAAAATGGAAACCTAGTTCTGTTCCTCTATAAAATTACTATTAACGTAATAATATATTACTTCCTTCGTGCGTACCATAATTTGCGTATTATATTGTACAATTTGTAGAACCGAGGAGAAATTCATTTCACTTGCTGTGTAAAGTATTTAATGAGTCCTCGTCCTGGGCGTATGTAAACGAGCCAGACGTTTATCTAATAGCCGACGCTGCGGCACGGGTCCGTTTTAATAAAGATGTTGTTTAATGTGTCGTCGTGCGTGACGTCACACATCCGGCGTAAGTCGAGCAGGTAAGAAGAGTCGGACGGGAGCGATTTGCATAGCGCGAGAGGCAGGGTCCACTCGCGGAAACGGGAGAATGCGGGGATGAGTTATGCGTGAGCGGAGAAACCGAAGGGAAACGACGAGGGCGGGAAAAAGGACATCGCGCGGGCGTCTAAGATCGTCCTCGAAGGAACGACAAATACGCGGAGGCGTGGGACTCTGACGATAGTTGGACATGAGAATGGAAAATCCTCGGGGCTCCATTGTCAGCCGCTCACTATTTTCCCATTTTAGCTCCCCGTTAATTCACCGGCCGTCGTCGTGTGAAATACGCGCTTCTGTTATCTCGTAATTTTATTAGTCCTTCGTTTATTTTACTATCCGACGTTCAGCCGTAAATCTCATCTTCTCGGATGAGTCGGCCGACGGGAGTCAAGGGTACACCGTGAAATGTTGCAACGGCAAATTTCACATCGTCAGTCTCATTGCAGATAAGGGGTAAAACTTGTAAGTCAAACGTTCGGTAGTGAGTGTGCCGTCTGCTAAAAATGGACTGGAATGACTAGCATAAGCGCAATCTGTGAATTACGCACGAGTTATAGGTCGGTTAATGGGGGGATAATCTCCCACTTCCTGAATATCAAAGTTCGTCCCACCTTCCCCTCTCCGCCACAAGGACTTCTACAGGACTCATCAGTGCTCGGTCAAAAAGGAATTCCTAAATATTATTCCAGGAGAAACTATAGCAATGTATTTGCTGGGCAAACTGCAAAACGGAGATGTAGTAGTGGCGTAACAAGGGGATGATCCGTGGATTACGAACGGATGATAGGTGGGCTAATAGGGGTATAATCTCCGACTTCCGGATCGACGGTGTCCTTCGTCCCCCCCGTGTTGGCTGGGTCGTTTTAATTTCCCGGGGACGGTGGGCTCGGCTTTATGAACGGTGCGTTGCACGTGCCGCCTGCGAATTGCCTGGCGCCAATTTACATAGACCGCGATGCAAACGTATCTCTGTGTCTGTGCATGAGCTTCGCGAGGACTGGCCGGCTGTCTGCGGGCCAGGAGTGTCCGAGTGTGCACACAATAATGGCCGGGATAATTGCCGCAGTCGTGCGAGACGGTGAGTGCAGTCCGCGAGTGCAGAACGCGATAAAGCGCCGATACTGAAGCCCCGCGGACGAGAAAGTCAGTCTCCTCGCCGCCGTCAAGAGAAGGGGTGAACCTGCAACCGTGGAAAATGGGAGTGTGTCGGTGCTACCGTCAGGTGCGACGACGAAACCGGAAGTGGATCAACGACGACGACGACGACGACGACATCGTCCCCTGCTGTAACTGATAACCAGCTGGATCCGCGTATGCGCCGATAACGGGGACGCTACGTGCCGGCTAATTAATAAATATCGGCCGTCAAGCGTGGAAAGGAAGTCTCCGAAACGAGCAACACGAACTTCTGAAAGCCAGCGAGATCTGAAAGCCGATCATCCAACTGTGACTAAACTCTACCTTTTGAAACACCTATTCCATCGCAACAGGTTTTCGCGTGTCTTTCCGAAAAATTCTCCCCCTGAATCCTGCTCAGGAATTACTCGTATGACATCGATAAATTTATGAAGATACGGCGAGAAATTCGGATACAAAAACTGCAGTGTGGAGCTAAATAACTGTTTGCGAATCTTCCAACTTTTTCCATCTCTGGCCGGTGACAAGGGGGGCGAAAGTCGGGGGAGCAGAAGACGGGGAAACTTTACGAGCACCCTATATACACAGGGATAAGATAGAAATAGACGGTCCAGCAATAAACACATAGGCGAAAAGGCGGGGCCGTTGCCCGGGGCGGAGCGGGTGTTATTTGCATTGCACGGCTCTAAGCGCTCTTATTATTGCACGATTAATAACAAAGAGTTTCATGGCTAGGAAAGCCAACGCACGATAACGTCGGTCCGGCAATAAAAATAGCTGGCCCAGATCTCCGGGCGGTCGGCCGGTTATTGCCTATCGGCGGAATTTCTCTATGTATATACGAGACGGCATAAAATATATCGTTCGAATCCAGCGGTAGGGTTCTCTTTCTTCCTTTCCTTTCTCTCCTGTCTCGCCTTTCTTCCCCGTCCCTGTCTCTCTCTCTCTCTCTCTACTTCGCCCTCGCTGCTTTTATCGCGATACACATACGCGGCATCGTGTTTCAATTAGAATCGTTAAAGTCGAGCGTTAGTTGGACTTTCTCACGCGGCAACTATTCGCCATGCGTACGAAGAGTTCTTAAACGGAGCCTCGGTAACGCTCCCTCGACTATCAGGATGCGTTTTTCTCCGCAGGAGACATAAATCCGCTGGCCAGCAGAGCCGGCACAGGAAGACAATAATTGGCAACTCTATAGCCCTAAGGGTCGTGTAACTTACCGCAAGTCTCCGAGAGTTCAGGGAAAATGTTGAGAGTAACATATAGTTCCGATTACACGTGTAATACATTTTTCATGAAACCTTGCCTACTTGTAAAATATCTGCAATGGCTAGTAGTTAAATTTTTCTTCAGAACGACTTAATTCTCCCCTTTACAAACTCTACGTACGCTGGTGAACAAAGTTCATGAGAATGCGGACGATAAGCAAAACGTTTCGCGCGGCAATCCGATTCTCATGGAATTCGATGACGCAGTGTGAACGCACGGAATGGCATCCTCTTGGTCCCGATGGAATGGACAAATATTTAAAAGAGCGAGCATAGCAACTGGCCGACCGTTATCTAATAGCTTCCACCAATTCCATTGAGATGCGTCGCGTGCGATTGTTTAATCAATTATACCATCTCCGCGAATTGTTAAAAGGCTTTAATGGAGGACTGAATCGCTAAAAGGGGAAGAAGTGCTTAGTAACGGTTGAAATGGTGTCAATATAAGATCTAACAAGGCCTGCCAAGGAAGGAAAGCAATTATGAATGAAGTTACTCGCGCGTGAAGGGTTAACAACGGCTTCTCCGAGGTCCATCATTGAACTACACGCTCTACCACCAGCGACAACACGTACTACCTACACGTACGTTCGTAATCGGTAGGGCTTTTTCCTCCTGGCTGGCTACTTCCTTTATTTTCTGTCCGACATCCGGCCAGCACGCCGACGATTTCCGGAAGCATGTACGGAAGCATGCAACAGAAAAGAGACGGGCGATCAGACGGTCAAACGGAACGAGACGGAAAGACAATGTAGCCGTAAGAGGGAGAAAGAAATGGAAGACGACGGAGGGGGAACGACAGGGGGGACAGAGAAGACTAGCGTGAGAAAGAAAGGAAGATTCAAGAGGGGTAGAAGGGGACAAGCGAGATGGCAAGACTGACGGACAGAAAGAGGAACTGAGAGAGATAGAGAAAGAGAAGACGAGCAAGATCAGGCCCCATCCATTCACAAAGGTTCACTCGCACGGCGTATACAAATCGCAGGTCACGTGCTCACGGCCGAAGCACGACTCGTGGATTCGAAGAAACGATTTGCACGAGCGCACGCTTATATGCGTGCGAAAGACGTTAATCGCGGACGGCGATTGGCCTTTCCTTGTGTGCGAGCGTGACTTTATTCATCCCGAAAGCCCTCCACGGCGTTTTCGGCGTCGTGATATCCGGCTGCCCGGAGAAGCCGATGATCTTATATGCAAGGAATTCACCATTATACATTGCACGTGTGTCCATCAGACCAGTGACTTCGACACGAATAATGAAAATCATTTTTCTCGGGGTGCAGCGGGGCGGATAACTTTCTTCGAAAATTCATTAATTCCTGAGAGAGGATATCGCGATTATCGGGTAGGACTGGATAAAAATTGATATTCTCTCGTCCCTTTTTCATTTCCCTTTGTCCGTTGCGCGAGGCATTGGCAGAAGGTCCTTTTACGATCAATAAAAAGGGATGAGTTTTATAGTCAATAAAATTCCTATTACTCCGCGCTGCGCCAAAGTCAGCAGCCATTACGTCCATGCCAGAAAATTCACTTTTTACGCGCAACGTTCTCGTCAAAAATGTCACATTGTTTTTTGCCCACAGAAAATCGCTCGATACAGTCAACTGGGCTTAGAGGTCGCGTTCTTACGAATATTCAATGTTACGCATTAGCAAACTTTTTGCAAGAATGACAACGCAGCTGAGGAATTGGTGAAATTTTGCGCCAACGAAGTATTTTATCGTATAAAATTACGCAAAGAGAGAAATAAACTCACGTGTTGGACTCGATCCTCAGCTGGTTGTATCGCCGATGGAAGTCGAGTAATTCCTCGATTAAGCCGGCCTCCAGCATGGCGTCGACCCTGCGATTCAGCCGCTCGGCGAGGACTTCCTGCAAGAATTTCGGAGAAAGGATGTCCGAGAATTAATCAAGCAACGTTCAAAGATATCGCCGATTAACGTTAGAGCCCGGCCTGTCGAAATTATCGAATTCCTCGACCGTCCGGCTGGACGTCCATTTGCTTAAATAATTATCTAATTACAGAAATTCGACAATTATCATAATCCGGAATGCTTTGACGAAAGCCAGGGCTCTGCAATCATCGCCAATGGAAAACCCTTTAAAAACTGAATTTTTCAACCGTTGCATAAATACTTGTAGACACATTAGTGGGAAATTTACATAGATTTCTAAACACAAGAAAGTCAGGCATACTTTTTTCGATGGTTTTCAACAAATTCCTTGAGAACTGCGCTGTAGAGGAATCGGACATGACTGCTCCTTGCGAAATAGTCCATTATTGGAGCATGTCGATATCGTCTGTCGGAGGGCGATTGTGGTGGGACGGGTATCGCGTGAGAATCATCCGATGAATTAAGAAAACCTTTCTGGCCTTGGCGGTTTCGAACGAGTTCTGCGGTTTTTTTTCTCCCCCCTAACGGCCTCGCTAATAGGAAAGATACGTTAGAAACGCGTGTCCTCGAAAATGCCAACGTGCAAAATTCCTGACCGGTCGAGCGTGGCGCTCGGCGAACGTTTAACAACTTTTGCCACGATAGATCATTACGACGTGCCTCGATTCTCAAGTGATGGCAAAAAAATTCGTACTCTCCTCCCCTTTTTTGCGCGGCATCGGTTGCACGCTGAGAAGAACACTTTAGGGCCCGGTGAAATTGATTCGATTTAATCAACGTCACTCGAGCGTGTCCCGACTCGTGAAAATTAATTTGCCGTCAATTAAAAATTGCTACACTTTCGTCGCGAGTCTAACGCCAATTCCGCCGACGTCATTTGGACCGTGAAAAACGGATGGATGGACATTTCCATTTTCGTGTGGCGGTCATTCGAGAAACTTCGTAATCCGGTCGTCAACATCGTCTTTGGCCGTTTATTCCCTGTACATACTTATCACATAATTAAACAAAGCCAAGGCCCATCGAGGGCGATTCCGTAGGCAGAACGTGAGGCCCAATCGTCCGGCCAAATTCGTATTAGAGGCGCGCAAGTATTAGAAAGTGAGCAACGCCGAAGGTTTTACCGAATACACGGCCGGGTCCAACAAAGCCCGGAATGTTTGTACGTGTGTCTAAAACTTAACACGGCCCCGTGCTAATCAAATACAGTACGTACTGTTAGACGCGTGTACTCACACATACGTCCATTTCGCGAGGCGAAAGATCAACGGCACTGCTAAGCTCCTAATTAATGTTCCTCGTATTCGTTAGCGAAACACCTGACGCGCCTGACGAAACAGCATTTTCGACATACCGACATAATTAAAAATGGATATTAACTTCCACATAAGCGAACGAGTTACATGAATATTAAAGTTTCGCACACGAGGAGGGGAACATCCACTTGAGACCAACCAACTTACTGGCAAATGAATAATTTCACTGACAACGTTTCACCTTTGCCTAAAGGGATTCCTTAATAATAATAGAAGATTGTAGATGCGAAAAATGAATGGCACGATATTAACAATTCTGAGAAAACAAATTCTTTGTAATTTGCGTTCGAAACAGAATCGAGCGGCGAGTTAAGACGACACGTGAAATAAATATTTTGTGTAGTTTCTGGGAAAAACGTCACGTACGTCTTTTCTGAATTTCAAGTTAGAATTTTCATGTTCCCACGGTGACACATCAGTAGTCGGCACCGGATGACCTCATGCGATTGCCCTGTGCTGGTACTATGATTTACTTACGACCACTGACGTAAGACCAGTGAGAAAATTTGCTCATTTCCTCGTCAGCGTACATCCCAAAAAATTCCTCCTAATTCATTCACAAGTACAATCGTGCGCTGTTAATCAAATATGATTATAAAATGACAATTTCGCAACTGTTTCTGTCCTGCGGGCTCGTTTTTTTGCGTGGGGCTTTTCGGGGTTCAAGAATGGCGAAACGAGGCTGAGATCGTAATTCTTCGGAGGGGGAGGTGAAAATCCTTGGGATTTGCGATCGGGCGAGAGTTACATGCGAAGCGCGACCTCCGCAATCCGTTAGAGGTGGCGTTCGCTTTAAATCCTATTTAAATGCCGACCCCCGCCGCCCCACAGGCCGCCGTACACACACGCTTGCGGGTTGGCGAAAACGTCGTTCATTCATACGCGACCGATGTTGGTACGTCGTTGAATGTCGCAAGGTGGCCCGAGTCGGTACATATTTGATGACCACACAAGCCGGTTACGTGCGAGCTCTCTAACTACGCTCTAAGCACGGCTAAAACATCGTCCATCTTCCGCGAGTTCCTCTAATGCTCCTCCATGTGTGAGCCGCCTTTGACGACCCACGAGAACGACAAAGGGGCGATAAAACTTTCCCAACGAGCTAATGGACCTCCACGTGCTGCTCTCCACTCCGCCCTTAAAGAGTTTCCACGAAGCAAGAAAATTTGCGGAAAAATCTAGCTCCTGGGTCTTGAGGTGTTTGAACGTCCCTCATTCGCTTTCGTTGTCATTCGCGGTCGTTTTAATTGGACGACATTTTTCTAGTCGACGGGGGAAGGTGAAATCTACGCAAGGAAAGCCACGTGGCTGGCCTGTGCGTGATTTCGCCGTGGGACCCGAAAGCAAATACCGGGGTCGAAACTAGAAAGCTAGTGGCACGGTTCACCCTGGAAATCGGGCCAAGGCCTAGGCCCAGGAAGATCAAGGCGAACCGGAGGACGACCTAATACGCATCACGACCCAAATATCCGAACGTTATTAATTTGGCGAGAAAATCAACCAGCGGTTTACCCCAACTTGAGCGTTTACCAGTCGAGCGATGTACTTTGCGAGGGAACTTTCGAGAGACACTCGAGGCTTGTCAGGCACATACATTTTACATCGTGGGCGTATCTGCGGCGTTTATCTGTAGACGGCGAGAGTGCAGTTACCCCTTTTTTTGGCTGACGATCCTCCGCGGTGAATATACGCGGTGACCTTCGGCTGGATCAATGAGACCGTCTGGAGGTGAAAAAAGTCAGATGCGTGACTCGCCCTGATTTGGCAAACACGCGGTCGGAGGTGTAGGAGGAGGGTGTGGACTACTGGGAATTACGCTGTTGTATCGTCAATCTCACGGATAAGACGCGACCGTTTCGTGGAAGTCGAATAAACGTAAATTACGTTTCGTCAGTGAATTCCAGCCGGAGGATGCACGACGAATGAAAAATGCCGGACGACGGCGATCGTGGGTCTCGGCAAAGCATTCTGCACACTTTGCGCCGAGCCTCGTAAAAAGAAAAACGAATCGGCCGTCTACATTATGGCTCTTTTAGAAATACGGCTAAACGGGCTGCATAATTCGCCGGGGCAAAGTGGCAGTGGGTTTTGACGTTCGTGCCGATTTCTGCGAGCGACTAGTCCACGTCAGCGATTCTGCAATTTTGATAAATGATTTTCGACGAAGAACAAACGCGCCAGCGGCGCTCAGCAGTTCGCTCTCGTGAGAACTTCTTCGTTTCCTTCAATTTTTCGAGCCGCCACAGCCCGAGAGACGCGGCATCGCCGTAGGAAAAGGAAAAAACTCGACGTAGACGCAGAAAAACTGTGCAACGTTTCGTCGGTTGTTTCAGCATGTTCCTCGTCGCGGGGCATTAACTCCGCGAATTGCCTTTATTCGCCGTTACATCGAAGGGCAATTAATCCTGGTATATTAATCAATGACAAAATCTTCGTATTTACGCGGCTCTTGTGAGTCACATTCTACAAGAAATCCTTTTGGAGTGCTTCTATTATTGGCAATCTCCCTGTCAGTATAGGTACTCGATGAACTACGATCTCATTAATCCATCATCGTAAGTTTAATGAAGCACTGAAATTACTCGTTATCCCCGTAGTTATCGCCGGCATCGATCCTGTGAGCTTCCAAACGTCTCACGTGTAAATGCGTGCCAAAGAAAACGTGTCTTCCCAGCCGGAAAAACCGGTAGTGCTGAGCGTGAAAAACCCCTGCACGAAGATGAATATCTCGATTGATGGGAAAGGGGGGGAAAGGGGATTGAGGTGCCCCTGAAATCGAAAGGATAGAATAGGCTAGCGCCACCGAGGGGCCCGTCGTTCGCTCTGGGAATCTTGGGCCGCATTCCCGGAGGGACGATCGTAGTCGGTTGGTCCCTCTATTTTCGGCCAGCAACTCGATAGGCCCGCGGCGTAATTCCTCGATGAGAAGAACGGCGTCGAGCCGACCGACCAACACGAAGAAAACGAATACGAGGATCGACAAAATGAAAAACCAGCCAACGAGGAAAAGATCGACCAGTGCCGAGAAAATACCAGAAAGCAAGCGACAGAAAAACGTTACTTCAAAAACAAAAACTGCTGAAAAAAAATATCATTGTAATTACCTTCAATGTCTGTCATTATTTTTTCCCGAGAAATCCTGAGAATAAAGGGGAGTTTTATTTTCGAATTATCGACTGTGCGTTCAAGGCCGTTTAATCAATTCCTCGTTTCTTCGTGCGGGGGATTAGGGCGAGCATCTTCTGCGAAGAGACGAGAAAGTTTTACGGACGAAGCCGAAGGCTAAAGAGGAGGACGAAGGGAGGGACCTAAGGTTTGCCGACGCACCAAGGAAAGATCGCAAACACAGGGAGAATGGTCCTAATCATTCTGAGGCCGAGTTTCCGAGAAGGACCGAGCAGGCCCTCTGCCGAAAAGGCAATCGGCCGACCGAGATCCGCGTTCCACGAGTTTGTGGCCTCTCGGCTCACAGTCAATTGCACGAAAATACAACGAGCGGAATATCAAGGGGCAGGAGTAGAACCCCCGCCAATTAAACCTAATGACAACGGCGACTGACAACGTCGTCAAACGGTCCGACACTAAACGTCAGATTCAACGACCCCGTAAATCTCGAGTAACGCGGTAATTTTAGTTTATTGCGTCATAAGGTGGATTACGCGCTATCCTTAATTCATACTGTTCTCCCATGCCGAAGATATAGACATTCCATTTTTTTCCCTATTTTCTGACTGGTCGGCAAGGTGGACAAACCAATTCCCACGCCCACTTTCGAGGAAACGTGAGAAAGTACACATTTGCAACCTCTCGGCAAGATTTCCGTAGATTTCCTTTCCTCGGATAAAAATCCGATCTTCCAGTTTACACTCTGGTAATTGCGTGTAGTTGGTTTCGTCGTGGAAGCGAGGGGCGAGGCTCGGTGACTTCATTCCCGGGGAATCTGCGAATAATTCGCCCAACGGAAATGAGTAAACGGCCTGTGGCAAAAAGTCGTATAGTTTCCCGCGGCCTTTAATCCCGCTGGGGCGTCTTGTAATTAAAAGAAAAAGCCAGGGATGAGACGGTCCGTACCGTCGTCTTTCAGCCCGGCCCATAATTCTCGGGGGATCTGCTAATAATCCATTCGGAGGAAACGAACAGGGCGCGTTACAATCTCGTCGCCCCGCGGGACATATCACATGCGCCATGTGCACGTTCCGAATAAAAACCTTCGCCGCGTTCTCCAGATCTCTTTCTTCCCCTTCCCTTCCGCTGCCCCTCCTCACTCTACCTTTCTTGGGCCACTCTCGGGCTCTCTCTCGTTGTTCCTTTTTCTTCTCCCATCGCTCGTCCCGCCACCCCCGGCCGCCGTCGCCGGTTGCCGGAAATGCCGTGCGTGCCGCACTGGCTAAAACCACTTCGGTCAGATCTGCATGCGAAATGCAGTCGATAAAAAAACGCGGGGGCGGGGATCCCAGGGGAATCGAGGCCTGCAAGAGCTGACGCTAATAAGGAGATTAGATTTCACCGGGCCATTGGGGAAAAATAATTGACGCCCAAAACGGACAGGATTGGTCCCAACGAATTGCCCGAGCTTCACTGTTACCTTAATTCATACTTAAATTCAATAACTTTAATGGATTTATCCCACACGGAGCAAAGCGGACCTAATAAAGAAACATCTGTGAAGCTTACGCATCGTTGCGTGAGCTTTTGAGGCACATCTTTTTGCTGCAAATAATTAACTGGCATCTCGAAAGCGTAATCAAAGGAAGGAATTTCAGCACGGCAATTCCCCCGTCTTCGACGTTAAAGGAATGTGTAATGAACCGGGCCCTAAATACCCTCCCCGAAGGGGATGATTTTCTCTCGGTCAGCCGGAACGCCTCGGAGGCGAGGAGAAAATTTTCCGCACGGCGTGTAGGAACTTTCCTATCGAAATCCTCACGCGGGAATGTCCCTATACGACGAGCGGAATCCTCCGTGCGGCTTAGAAAAGGTCGACTGCTCTAACGAAATCGGCAGCTGCCGGTCCCGGCGCAAAGTCAACAGGCTGCAGACTTATGTTAATCGGCCGATACCGTAGGGCAGAGGTGTAGACCGATGAGAAATGTTACACGCTTACCACGCACAAATGAATTCCGTGCAGGCGGTTTATATTCGCGTCGGTCGACAGGCTCGGCGGAAGTACTTTTACCGCTGGGTGGAGAAGGAGTGAAGGGGAAGGGAGATCAACGCGATTCAACGGGTCGATCGATTGTCGGCTCGCATAGTGGGTGGTGGATTACGCATCGCTGCGAAATGTTTGCCTCGTTCGAGCAGACGCGACGTACCGAGAGAAATGCCGAACATCGGCAGCTTCGGATTTCGAGGGACGTCTGGCGCGCGCCTATCACAGGGGTCCCTTGCCAACACAGACGTAAAAATTACCCCTGTCTCCCTCCCCCCTCTAGGCGAGCCCAAACCCCCGACACGCCGGGGCACGCTGAAAACGATGAAAAAATTTCTCCACGGAAATACCCAGTGATATGTCAATTTTTCCTTCTCGCAGCAACATCGAAACCTCCTGTTCGCCGTACATCCCGAGAACTGAAACAGGAAATTTTTACAGAGCTTTCGCGCTTCTATAAATATTTCCAACGTCGGGCAAATTATCCAGCGTTTCGCGGCGGGCAGCTTTATTTTTATTCTTCGCGTCTTCGCCGGCGAGTTTCACGAGTAATAACCGCGCGGGAATATTTATTTTCCTTCGGTCCGCTCTTTTCCGGTATATTTATTTTCGCGTCGTCGCGGTCATAGCCCTTATAATTGCTTTATTAATAGCGCGCTCATGCCGTCTGTTACTTAAGAGCGCGTTCACACCGCGCGGTCTTCGCGCCGTGGGAGGCACTCGGCTAATTTTAAAAGCCACGCTCCTTCGTCGAGCAACGATTCTCCAGCCGGGTCCTTACGCTTCGTTCGCACTCCCCCCCCCTTCCCCCCGGTTCGTCCTGCGAATCCTGAGAACCGACGAGCGCTTCCGGGATCGCGCGAGTTGCATCCGCGATAAGGCTGACCGTCTCGTAAATTATCGGTCGCCAACTAAAGGTCCGCCGGCGCGCGTGAATTACTTCGAAACGAGCAACAGAACCATCGGCCGAGCCAAAGAAATTCCTCGAGTCGCCGGCAAAACTCGCGGAAATTGTTATCTCACGAAAGTTTTCGCCGGTCGATCGTTATCTCCGGTTGCGTAAGAGCAATGTTTCGCCAGTATGCCATTATGTTTCAGCGTGATCATAGAAATTAATATTTCTCCGGGCGACGTGTGTTTATGTAGTTTATCGAAGCGTCAAAATAGTCTCCTCGATTACCGCGATCCCGACCGCCAGACATGATGAAAGACGTATATATTATTCTGGCAAAAAGAAAGTGGAGCAACGTTCGTGGCTATGAAATAAAAGGATCCGAGCCCGACGTGTCCGCCTAATGGAAACAAGTGGGTTCCCAGGAAATATTATCGGGAACCGCCGTTGTTCTGCCGGAGGAAGGAGAGAATTTTCTAATGTAAGCTCCATCGTCGTCGTCGGCCCTGACGGAAAGTTACGGTCGCGAGACGGCCAAATGGCACGGCCCGGGCTAAAAAATAAATTCTATTCAACTGCCCCGATAAATGTCGCGGGGGTTGACGAACGGGCGGGCATATTAAAACGCGCAAAGGATCTCGAGAGAGATTCCCCGGTTACAGGAATAGAAACGCCGGCGATCAAGAGGAAAGTCATCATTTTTTTTGGCGCGCGAGAAAGCCCAAGTCCGAGCAAAAAAAACGACCGGTCAGCCAAAAAGAGGAATCGGAGGTAACTGTTGAAAAAATGGAGCGAATAAAATCTCGAATTTTCTTGGCATGTAGACGAGAGAAATGAAACGACTGAAAAGGCACGCAGGGCTACGGAGGAAGTCGACGTAAGACGATTGCCGCGAAAGTGCGCAAGAACGTACGGTGCCGCGAGTGTCTGGTGGTCGGAAGGGCGTAGCACACGGACAGGAAGTGACGACATATCCTCGACTGGTATCTCAGGGCGAAGTCGTTATACGCGCGTGTACACGAAGCGGCAGCTGTCGGCCAAGTGGCATTCCCGGTAGCGCGCGCCTTTTAAACTTTGCCATTCCCGTTGCGTGCGATTGCGCGCGCGTACTCGCGTTAATGCACACACGGAAGAAACCGCAGAGGGGGGGGGCGGGGGAGAGAATGAAATGAATGAACGGCAGAGAGAAAAGACGATGGGGAGGGGAGGGAGGGCAGTGGGAAACGAGCGAGGCGATGGAACACGAGAACGAAAAAAGACGGGCCGAGAAATAAAGGGCGACAAAGGGAAAAAGGCGAGAGAGAGAGACGCGGGGCGAGTTGGCAGAATGAGAAAAGGACGAAACGTAACAAAGGAGAGGAGCAAAAGGGAAGACGCGCCGAGTGCCGAGGCATTGCCAGATGCGCAGCACATTTTAATTAACGGCCAGACATCCTCCGAGACGGATGACCCCGAGCTCAGGGCCACTCGATGACCCTTTTTCCCATCGGTCCGAGGCTCGTCCTGCACGTTTGCCCGCGCAGGAAACCGCCTCTTGACTTCTTCTTCATCGCCAATGAAATCTTTATCCTAACCCCGTGCAATTACCGTTTCACCATTCGGCCCCACACGTGCCGTTCATCCGACTGCAAAGGCTAAGCGATAAATAAAATTCTAGCCAGCCAATAGAGTACTCCGCGTGACATAATGAGACGGATTCGATTGATATCGCAACAATTTCTTCCACACGGGTAACCACTTGCCCCGGCGCATTCGAACGAAATAAATTTATAACACCACTGTACATACAGGGTTCAAGAGCCGTATTTGTTTGAACAATTGCGCTCGCTGCGGTCCGGCAAATGTTTCTTCGTTTGATTCAATATTTAAGCGACGTATTTAAACGTCGCCCAGAGTATCACGAACGTTCTTAATTCGGAATTCAAGCGGAAAGTTTAGTCCGGCGAAAAGGCAGTCGTGGTTCGTGGAGCTGCACGGTGCAACTGCAATTAGTCGTGCAGATCAGAAAGCGACGGGCAAAGGGAAGGAGAGAGAGAGAGAGAGCGCGAGTCATGGTAGGTGCCCGCCGGGATTACGTTGCCGGCGAGTCATTCATAAAAATAACGCGGCCGGTGCACGCGAACCCAGATACTACGACGGCGGGAGTCGAGTGCATTCAGCTCAACGTGCACATAGTACGATGCACGTACGCTCGTAGACAGAGCCGCGCATACGAGGAAAAATGCACGTGAGAAGCACGTACTCTCTCGAATGCGGGGGGTAGGAGGGGATAGAGGCAGGCGGGGAGAAAGAGACGGACAAATCCGCGCAGAGCCAAGTAAAGAAGAAAAGAGAGGTTCGATTCAGCGAGACAGAGTACAATGGAACATAGATTCCCAGAGACGCGAATAAAGAGATCGATATGCAGGTAGGTAGACGGAAAAAGACAGGTAGAGCGAAATAAGCACATTTGCCGAGAGACGAGAGGAACAAGGAAAATAGATCGATGCAGAGGAAACTACTAATGAAAGCGAGAGAGGTAGATCTACGAAGCGAGATAGGTGCTGGGAGGAAGAGAAAGGGGAAGGGGGGCGTGTGTAAGGCGAGAAAGTGGAGACAGACTGATCCGAACCAGACGGGGTCTGATGACGGTCGTGCCGACCGCGTTATCGTCCCTTAATGGCTGCATTATATGCTCAATCGATTCCCAGAAATGGCACAAGGTAATTGCTCCGATTTCATCCTCCGCGATACTTTGTGCAGCGAAAGCCGTGCAAACGTTCCGTTACCTCCGATCCACCTGATTTGATTTCTCCCTCTGCATACATAAATCCAACTGCATCATTAAGCGGACTTTTATTCAAAAGCATTCATGAAAGCGTCAAGATGAAGTGAGTGCTTTCTAAAAGGGAAATTTCGTAAAAATACTCTATTCCAGGAAAAAGATTAGAAAGTGTCGTTCCCGTGTCCGCGTTTCACGGCGAATCCGTAACACAATTTTTTCCTTCATTTGCCCTTTTTCTACGGATGATGATTGTTCGATAATTGAGAAAATATTGGAGGCATCTTAAGTTGGAATTTTTAACGGCCCATAAACACCTTTATTGCGCTATTATCGTGTCGGTAGTTTAATTTTGCGCGTCGTTTGTATAATTCTCCTGTTTCTGCACAGGCGGTAAGTCGTTAAATATGACTCGTTAAATAGACCCCTGCAACGTGCCCGCAAAACTTTAGAATTACACATCTCCATAATTCCGTCTACGTAGCGCGAGGGAATAAAGACGAATTTCCAAAGTTCGGGCTAACGCAAGTCGCGAGATGTGTCCTGGGGATCATTAATGCAACTTTACGAGACTAATTATCCGGCAGTTTACTTGTCCTAAGACGGGCGCGGGCCAATCAAAATTCATAAGCACAGTTTACGCGAGAAAGCAGAGATTTACCGGTCTCGAGACATTCAAAATCACAGGATATTCCTATGGGGCAAGACATTTGAGTTCCCACGATTTCTTGCTTCGCAGCTCCTTGTTAATTGTCAGCCATAATTCCCGATATGTGCCTGGGACACGTGACAACGATAAAACGCTCGAGAGATCTCGGCGAGGTAACGATTTATTCGCAATTAGCCGGGCCAACGGAAGAGGCGAACCGGTCATTATTCTTGCCAGTGTCTAGTGTCCGCGTCGACACTCTAGGAGCGTCAAGCGGCGTGGGTGGAATTAGTCAGACTTTTATTTTAAACCGACCCATTTCTCCGTGCACGCGGATGCTGGCGAATCGCTTCCGTGAATGCCCGTCCTGCCGACAGATGGGATTTTCGTTGTGCGCGGGTCTTGAATAACGACTGACAGAAACGTCTCCTCGATCGTACCAACTGCGAGGCATCCGATTTCTGTCGCACTAGCGGGAATGTCGTCCGAGCGGAACACGTGGAACGATTAGTTCTAGTTCGCGGTAAGAAACAATTTGACAATGCACCGAGCATTACTCGAGTATAATGAGCGACGAGCGAGCTGCTTGCTCGCGGGCCGTTTCATCTTCATTGTAATAACGTCACGAGGACCTGTTCATTAAACGCTCGTAAGCATCGCCCAGCAAATTAGCCTTCCCCTGTTCTTCCCACGAGGCGTTCCAGTCACTCCAATTTGTGCGTGGGTTCTGGGCGTTGTAAATTCTTTCCACGGGCGAAAAACTTGAAGGTTGGTCCTGGCGATGATTACGCCAAGCTTCACCGACTTACGCAGGCAATTCGCGAAATCTAATAACGACAATCCGAAGGGAGGCGGGTACGTTAGATTTCCCATTGAGGTATTTGTGATTGGAGAGAGAGAAGGGAATGTGGCCGTGAGGGGGAGGGGGGAAGAAGAGAATGAATTCGATCGAATGAGATCGAAGTCGACGGTCTGGCCCAATAACGGGAAAAGTAAATTGGATCGCCTCTCACTCTCTCGAGCTCGCGAGAAGAATGGTGGGGTACTGTACATTCCGCGAGAGCAAAAATTGCTGCTAAATATTTTATTATCCCGCATGGAAACAATTTTATCGACGCCCTCGCTGAGAACATGGCATTAGTTGGCGCTCAATGTTTCTCGTAAATATTCTCAGATAAGACTAACGGTAAATAAGAGCCAATGTAAACATAACAGTGTAACATTGGCGATCGTAAGTCAGGCGTTAGGGTGCATAACACAGCTGCTATTTTGTTTTCTTCTATTCCTTCGTTATATCCCAACACGAAGTGGGCAATAAGTTCTCTTTTTTATAATGCTCCGCGAATTAATATCTTTTTTAAAGCCTCTTATTTATATTTTCCAATGGGTAGAACACCGTGTCAACACCTGATAAATGTGGATAATACGGAAGTATAAAAATACTATAAATTTATCGGGATCACGAGATTTTGCAATAGGATTCTATTGTAGGTCTAGCTTATTGTTCTCGCCTTCTATCGGTTCAGCAGGAAAAATCGTACGCGAGTATGGCGAGGGACAAGCGAACCAACGGCGGAGTTGTACCCTCGTGTTCTGTTCGTGCGATAGAAAAATACGACATTCCAGTATCGGCTGTTAGCGAAACGCAGCCGGCGATCAACTGCGCGCTAAACGGCATTAGCAATTGCCCAATGCTGCAGCTCTTTCAGGGAAAGTCCCGGCCGGACTAGTATCGCCCGGAGGAAACAAAGAAATCCCCCTGGCTATAAAGCCGGTGAAAATGTCTCAATAAGAACAGAAGAATTGCAACAGGAAGTGCCAGCATAAAAATCCGACTATTTCGAAGTACATAACAGGAGTAGGAAAAGTGGATTCGATGAGTCGGTCAATAAAAATGATTTCCGGTCTAAGGAAAATGGGTACACGGTTACGTTGAATGGCGGGTTCTGCATTCACGATTCTCGCTGCATAAGCTACCAATGGCAAGAAAATATCCTGAAAGTAGCGGGGGTCGAAAGCGTCGGAGGCGTATTGGCAAGGCCGAGCGGAGGGACCGACTTCCGATTTCGCAATAACCCCACTGTGTCTCGGATAAGGTGGTTCTCTATAATCGCTTGCTAAGCTGTTCCATAATCGTAATTGCCTCACAATTCCTACCGCGTTATGTCACGTGTTCGACGTCTTCGCCGTCCTGTTTGTCCGACGATCCGATCGAAGTCAAAACAAAGCAAGATTAATGAAGGACTTTCATTCTACAGGGGAATCCCTTTCACGTTACGAAATTTCTCGTAATTCCTCTATTTTTTCTGGGAATCTCATGGACGCTAAGCGGATTTAATCGCACGTTCCGACCTCGTAGCTATTTTTCGCGAATATCCGGGTTATGAAAAGCGGCCGATTGATCGTTCGGCCAGGCAACTTGCTGGCTGGTCCGAGCATAAACTTCATTCACGATCGTAGACGTTTATCAGTTTCCGACGTGACAGAGAGCGCGGTGTGCGGTTTATTTCGGTTTGTGGATAGCCTTGGCGAAACGGCCGAGCGATGTCCTCGTTCGTTTCGGCGAGTTTAACGCACGTGGCAAAGGAGGTTTTCGCCCGACGAAATCGTGACAGGCACGTGCGTTGAGGAACAAGTACTCACCGCTTTGCAGCGTAGCCAAAGAATAACGTAGTTCGGGTAGCGCAGTGGACCACCGTACTCCGACTCCCCGGCCTGTCGTTGAGCTCTCAGCAATTCCGAGTGCTTCATCCCGTGCTGAGCGAACACTTCCAGCGACCTGCAACAAAAGAACCAGCGTGTTAGCAAGAAAAAGTAACAACGCATGAATTTTATGAACCTACAATCAGCCGCGAGAAGAGTTTAGCAGTCTCCCCTTTTTAGGCTCCCTGCAGAAATCAAGTTAAAAACAGCTCCTCGTTTATTTAGTTAAATTATCGAATGGTTAAAACATGACGAAGTAACGTCAAAGATCCATGGCTGAGTGATGCACTCACCTAGTCGATTGGGTCGGAGTCGTGTAACTTTGAAAACTCTGAAATAAACACATCAACACCCGGAAACTCTACAAAGACGTAACGGAAATGTAACCACGGGGAATTGCGACATTATAGCCCTCCTAATTCTTTCCGAGGGAACGTAGGATGAATATAGTATGTTAAAAATATGGATCAAGAGGGATCCTTCGTGACAACGATTTTTCTTCAAGGGAAACTAGAAGGTCGGTCGTCTCGACGTTCCTGGAACGTCGTGTCTCGTAATTTCGTTACGGTGGTGCGAACCCTCGACGTATATTGGCTTCCGGGGTCCATGACGAAATGCTCAGCGCCAAGGAGGAGCGAAAAGTTGTCCCATGGGCTGAGACAAAGCCAAGTGGTCCGCAGGGAAGAGCTTAAAATCCGGCAAAACCTGCCCATAAAAATCACAGGGTTCACCGAGACAAGCTCTGCTTAACTGTTTCTGAGGAAGGGGACAAGTTGCCATATTCCGGGAAAACTAAAAGAGCTCGTGACGATGGGACATCGGCGCGTTTGGTTATTCGCTAAATATAATTAGGTAGTAATGTAAAAAGCCACGGCAGGGCGGACGAAAAATGTGTCCGGCTGGAACGCTCGGTGACATCATTGCCTTGTCTCCTCCTTCTCCAACAGACTATAATTATAGTTGCGACGACGATCAAGCGTCGACTACGGATTGCTAGAAAAATGTCAGAGTGTGTTCTATTTTGGTGGGGTAGATTCTGAAAAGTGGGGTAGTAGGGATGGGAGGGGGCTGAAATGAAGCACCACTAGAATTTGAAAACGGTGCATCGTTTTCGACGGTCGACCGACGAATCGAGGTAAACGACCGAAGGCCGACTCCGATTGGCTGAAATTTATTGGCCTAGGTTATAGGACAGCCTCGTAAGTCATCGACCCGCGGATACGTTTCAAGGGGCGATTATCCGCCAATAAATTTTCATTCATTCGGAAGATCCATTTAAATGTTTCTCCCTCCCACGCCACGACGGAAGTAATAACAATTCAAAATTAATAGCCTATCGAGCTATTTTCACTGGGAAATTCTTGCGAAAGACTGACATGTCCCTTGGCTCTTCCATTTTCCAAGAAGTGGAAATCGTCGGAAGGGAAAGAATCGACGTAATTTCCTGGGGCATGGCAGGGAAGGGAAAAATTCGCTAAAAATATACGGCCGAGTCGGGCGGTCAGAAAACATAGGGATTACGGGCTATTATCGTTAGAAAGTACAGTAAACCAACAATGTGTAAGAACTCCCCGTGGCGATTACCAAACGCAGTCATTCGTTAAGGACGGAAGGCAAAGAACGTGAAACCACGGTGATCTTTGAATCGGTCCAACGACACTTCCGAGAGAGATCTAACTCCATTATGAATCATGTTATATGTCCATTAACCCGCTTCTTTGCGTTCAATAAAATATGTAAACATGTCTTTCGCCACGGTAAATATAAATTTCTCCTTGTCAGTCGTATTTTATAAAACAGCTCAATTATTTCAGAGCTAAACGCGTGAGACATAATTTTTTGCACGGTTTCGAGAAACAATTGTCGTTAAAAATGACGAAACGTTCTGGATAAGTTAGTCGTCGATCGCGCGCTAACTTCCACGTCCGACGTAGGTCTATTTCGGACTCTTGCAGCGAAACGAAGACTCTGATCCACGGTAATCGAGGTCTTTAGTGTCTAAACATCCGGCAGTCGGCGATAATTAATCCGGTGCCGGCAACGTGCGTGCGTGATTACTGGGTCAAGTCGCTCATTTATTGCTGTTCCGCGCCTTGCCACAGTCGTGTCACCATGTCTCTCTCGAAATTTAATCCCGTTCTTGGTAATCAAACTCGAAAGATCGCCACGTAGGTATTATCAACGAAGCTTCGTATACAAACACCGGTGTACAGTTGAGACACCTTATTCTATTATATTCGAGGCCCATTTATCTTATCGATTTTACATGGAACGGACAGATACATTGTCAAGAAAACGTGTCATTTGTTACACAGTGTGGGTGGTAAAGATTCCTTTACATGTCATCGCCCTGGTGGTCGATTTAATTTTCTAAACACCTTTGAAGGTCTTCGCCGCGAGCTTCCTGTAATAAAAACTTTTCTCGGAACGTCGATCGTTTGACGGGGGGAGCAAAAAAATCGGCAACATGTGAGGGAATTGATAAAGCGTAGGGTTAAGATTTCTGACAAATGAAAAATGAACGGTAGGCTTGCCGAGGAATTTCGATGAGTGTCCGACTAGCCGGAGAGACAGGTTTGTGTGACAAATAATTAGAAGGAGGTCAGTGAACTAATCCGCGATCGCAGTACGAGCGACCAACAACCAGATGTCAGACTTGGAACGTTTTACTCGACGGACCGGTCTCCTTAGATGGACCATGTTAATTGGACCGACGGACTTGTAAATTGTGGGAACAGATATCCGTATCGTCTCGGGCGTTACATTCGCAAAGACTTTATCGACCATTCTGACCCGTATCAGTAGCAAAGCGACAGTATTTCCGCTTTTTTCGCCCCACCTTGTTTCTCCCACTCTCTCTCTCTCCCCATCTACCTCTCCACCTCCTCTCCCTCATTCGTTCTGACCGCAAGTCGTCCGACGACGGTTGTGTAATCTCGACAGCCGTGTAATCGGCTGGAATTGGAAAATGGGTGGGAGGCACGGAGTGAATGGAAAAGCCGACTTTCTCTCCAACGAGCACCGATCCGCGAACGCGTTAGAATCGCCGTCCCTCCCACGGTCGGCGATTTTGCAGATCAGTGAATTTCACCGGCAAAATAAAAAGATCGGCAAAGTCCTACTGGGCACCGGTGAAAATGACGACACGGTGGAAACAGTCATTGATCAGTTAGATAAATACAAGATTCATTATTCGAAGATTGAACTATCGAATGAGTATTCTGTCTGTTAATTGATGAAAACTTTGACGAACGTTCGTTCGGAAGTCGTCTTTGGAAACGACTGAATGAGATATTCTTCGCAAGGTACAGGAACTTGTTATCCAAACGGGGACTGTCATAGGCGAAGCCCGTCACTTTGGAATTCCTTTGAGCGTCTTAACCCGCCGCGGGGAATTCATCTCGGGCGATCGAGGCGATTGGACGTGGATCGATCGGCGAGGAAGCCGCTGACGGGAGCGCCGAGGACGGAAGTGCCGTTAAACGACGGCACTGGGATTGGAACGCGAGTGGAATTACGTTACCCTTGTCTTTTATTAGCCGTACGCGAGTGACTCTCTCTCTTTCGGCTGTCGGTCTGCCTTCCCTGCTTTCCCGAGGCTCCCGCGGGATGACTAACGTCTCGCCGGTTTCGCTGGCAACGCGCCAGGAGCACTCGCCGACGGAGAAATAGACTTTACCCACGACTCTTTCCTCGTCTTGGCGCAACCTTGGCCAAGCCCAGGTACTCCTGTCATTGCCACGTGTAACCGCCGTCTCCGGAGTAAATGATTTCCCAAGTATCGAACCCTAGCCGGCACCTTCCGACAGACTGAAAAAACAGACGCTTCGGCGACGTCGCAAATAGAAAATAATTAAGCGTCCGACGTTTCCCCGAGGGATCGAGGCCCGTTGAGTTTTTTCAATAATTTTCGTCCGTCCACTCGAGGCGCTGAAGTTTTGCAAAACTTCACGGAGCCGTCCTTGACCGCCTTAGGCAACTTACGACTTTCTTTCGGCATTTGTGAAGCGTGCGCTACGGGGAGTAGGAAACATTATACTTCTTTTTTTAAATCAATGCCTACGCAACCGGTCGATCTATCCAAGTACGTGCCGCCAATTACCGCCAGACGAAGGCACGTGACGATTTTCCTTCGAAATTTATTGCACGAAGAGACGTAGCCGTGATTACCGTTATTTTTCGAATTTATGTCGCTGAATCCGGGCGATCGAGCTCGCCGGCAATTACTTGCAACTCCGACTGCATGATTCTAAATAGATGATTTTAACGCCCTATTCAAAGGGGACTTATCGTAATAACAGTCCGCTCGAAACGAAAGTGTGAGTGGAAAGTGGTCTTTGCGCGCGCGTTCTGGTCGCTCGTAAAATTCTAATCTAGGTATTATCTGCGGCACAGACGTTCTCTTTACATATTTTCTGTTAATGGCATTACGCTTCTTGTCTCTCGGCCCGGTTGCAGGGGAAAGCCAAAAGCAATGAATTGCCCGGTCGAATCGAAACAAAACGGTCGCACGATCAACACGCAATGAGCACCGTTCTGGAGTTACGAGACTATATCATCGAGATCTAAACTTGGAGGTCTAATGCGTGTTAGATGCTTAGCACCGATCTTCAAGTTCCCCGCGAAACCGTTGGCCTTTCCCATCCCGCGAAATCAACTAAAAGAGACATTCGTCCTGAATTCCCGGAGCGGATTAAAACGATTCCCACAATTCTCGATAGCATGGACGTCTCGCGTAATTTTCCATCTTCAATTTGCCTCCCGAGTACTTCATTAAAAATTTGCCTTTCGCGAAAATCGTACGACCGATGAGATATTCACGGCAATCTCGCGATAGTGCGGATCAAGCCGGCTCCGTAAGATTCGGCAAATTACCCAAGTGGCACGGTCGATCAATTAATCATCGTCATCTGATAAGATTGCCGCGATCTGGGTCGACAGTTAGGGAGATAGCATTTTCGTCGACGTCAGAACGCGAGGACGATGGACTATCAAATTACGTGTCTAAAAGTTCGGCGGAATCGATGCCCAATGCCATTGACCCCCGCTCTGTAAAACCGCAGAGCAAAAAGTCATGGTTGATTCACCGAGAAAAAAGTCA
This sequence comes from Hedychridium roseum, assembly GCA_963989215.1. NCBI lineage: Eukaryota > Metazoa > Arthropoda > Insecta > Hymenoptera > Chrysididae > Hedychridium > Hedychridium roseum. The sequence goes on along the minus strand of OZ022317.1, from coordinate 5,159,838 downwards.
AGTAATGCCGGGCTTGTGAGTCGTCGTTATTAATATTCCAGGTACGTGAAGGTAATTACTCTCGCACGGTGAGCAAGACGACTCCGTCCGTGCTGAACTACTTTCGACCCTGTGCCAGAAGTCAATTATTCCTGTCTACTCGGATACCTTCGCCTGTTGCGACAGTCAAGTCAAGAAGGAAGTCGCACAGTTCTACAAATTTCCCTTCTTTTACCTCTCGGCAAATACCAAACGACGTGGCCCGTCCCGAGAATTAGAAGTAAATTTCTCTCCACCTAGTCCGGGGTTTACTCACGGGAGGAACACGCCATCCGTGTGTGAGCACAGGTGTTTAACGGCGTTTAGAAGCTTGCACGATAAAGGTTAAAAACTGTTATCGAATGAGGCAATAAACCATCACAAATGGGCCAACGGCGATAGGTGACAATTACGGTGTAACGAGTTGACTGAAGAACAGTATTCCTCCGTGCGGATAGAGAAATTAAATAAAATTAACCTATGTTACATATTAGCAAGAGAGTTAAGAAAACAGTTCCAATTTTTTCGATAAGGAAATCCATCGTGGGTTCATTCAGCTTTAACATCTATAAGAAAGAGACAAGAATGTAGAATGAAACGAATGCATATCAAATTAGATAAGTTTCAAAACATTCGTATGCGCCTAATTTAGTCCCTCCGGAATTTACCCTAATTTTTGTCGACTTATCGTGTTTTATCTAGGGCCAAGTAAATGCGACCAAGGTTGGAGCTGGAATTTATATCGAGTTGAAGTTTCTGTCAACATCCTTAGAGTGAAAGAGACGAAATGTGCTTCTGAAAGATACTGAACATCATTTCCATAGGGCATTAGAACATTCCTGCTGGTGAGATAATGAAATTCTTTGAGACTGTCAAGCGGTGTAATAACAAAAATCATGATAATCAAATACGGAAGTCAAATACAGGGAACAGACCTTGGCACAGCAACGTCTATTGAATGAGTTAAGAATGTCATTGCTCAACCTGGTCGACTGCAACTTGAAGAACAAAATAGGACAATCTTATTGCTTGTTCCACTATTCCATCCCTGTCCCTATCTGAAATAAAAGGGTGTGGCACACTGAGTCCCATAAATCCAATTTCCTTAAACTGATGGCAACGTATAATCGCTGACCGTGAAGGAAGAGTGCGTAAAAACAGCTGCGTAAGAAACGCGACGAGGTTCGAGCTCATAAATAATTGGGTAAAAATTATTATTCCCATAAAGTCAAACGGTCGGCGACGAGCTTCTTTACGGTGTTGGCCCGCCAAGTCCCCGCTGCAATTAGACTTAACCCCCCGGAAAGATAATGACGATATACTTACTCGCCGGGATATTTCGTCGCGGAGATACTTTCACCGCGAAACCACGCACCGTGCGCCATGATGCAATGGACGCCGTTCCTACGATCAGACGTATTACTCCTGTGTCCATAATGCAAGTCGGAGGCACCGATAAATGAGCAGTTACGGCCACTGAATAGTCGTTTCGTTCGATACTACCCATGGAATTCATGCCCGATTATGATTATGAGCGAAAAAACATGGCTTTAAATTCAATTGGCAGAGCATTCGGTGCAAGTCCAGAGGTGCATTAACCGCGACGATGGGACTTAATTATAGTAAAGATTATTGTGGAATTAATCAATGGACCCTTCCGTCGACAGTTCTACCGTCGCACTGTACCATAATTTTTGCACCGCTCGGGTAGCTTTTTGCCTCCTCGTGCGTCAAGTTTAATTATCTAGCACTAATGAGATGCAATTAAGGAGAACATATAGCGCTCCGGCTGAAGGTTACCCTTGCTTTTTAGTGTATCTTATCGTCGATCAAATTAATTTCAGTTTAAACGTTGTAGTAATTGCGGAAAAGAGTCTTTGCAATGATAATTCAGCTTGTTATGGCCAGACTGAAACACGAAATCGGGGTCTTTTAAATTCCCTTGACGAACATGTACAACATACCACGTATTCACCGGTTGGAAAAGTCGGCAGGACCAGGCGTGGGTGGCGAATCTAGTTTTCCTGTAAAAAACTTGAACTTTGTGCAAACCAGAGTGCGAGTATTTGGCATTAGCCATTGAGAAAGCTGTTGAAATTCAGGAAGACAGTTATCGTCGTTTACGGAGAAATATTGGCCATTTTCACGGGTCAGCGTGAAAAGCTAACTACGTATGACATCGACTTATGCGCACACACGTGCGCGCATGCGTGTGTGTGTGCCTGTGCGCGGCACTGTAACAAGTCTGAACACGAATGTCAGAACCAGCAGGTTCGTGGCGACCAATCAGATTGAGCGTTTTATGTCTTACTCGGTTTCAGCCAGATTCCTGCGTGATATCTTCCAACGTTTAATCTATGAGAAAAATGTCCGTCAATAGAGACTCGTGTGCCTTCCGGCCGTGAGTCGACGTTACAAAATACACCGAATTCCACGGTCGACAATTACACGTGGACCGAGAAGCCCCACACGTCTTTGCTGGACGGAAATAAGCGCTTGCCCTTTACAAAAATAAGAAACTACGGTTCATCGGTCAGAGCTGTATCTATAAAAACACAGACCGGATGTATTTCCAGTGCATACGAAAAATCTATTCTCGTCCTGTACGTTTCACGGTAAATATAGTGAGGCCTATAAATACCGACTACACTGAAAAAAGGGATAGTTAGGTAATATCGGGTTGAAGAATCTCCTTTGCTCGATGATATCGCCGATTAAAATAACAAAAAACATTCGTTATTATCGGTGTGATTAAAGTTTCTGTAATTTACGACGTCGGTGTAGGCAAGTTCTGACAGTCGAGGGCCAAGGGGGACTGAAGAAAAAATGACATGTACCCCTGCTTAACGTGGTCCTTCGGTGAAACCCCGGCACGTCGGCTGACGTCACGGCGGATTAAAATCGTGAATTAATTATCAACGAGTCGTTAACCGGAGGGTCTCAAGGACAGCTCTACGGTCCCACGTTTGTTACACTAACCTTGACGTAGTATCGCATCGTAGAGATGGGGGACCGCATACAAAAAAGGGCTTTTCGTAATTACCAAAGCAAACCGACCGAATACCAATCGCCATCGATCAATTTCGATTTTCATTAAGGACCCGCGGGAAAACTACAAGGGTTCTAAACGACTACATTAACCAACTCGATGCTCGACCATTTATCCCTGTTGATCTGATTAGAAAGTAATTCTTCAGAACTGTTAGTCTTTCGAGGAAGTTCAAGTGATTAATTAAAAGTTGCTGGTTTTTGCCGTGTCAGTGAGTAGGAATGAATAGGCGGGCCGAATTTACTACTACTATGATTTTGCGACATACTCACAACCGACAGATGTCCACGGGCTGCAAGATTATAGGCGCTATCGTTATCACTGAATTGTGCGTCGCTTGATAAGGCAAATATTTAAGAGCCTTTACAATGTATTTACTGTTTATCACGAGTGACACGTAATTTTATCGCTTGCGGAATATCTCGCTCTTTCGACGGGCATTTAACGGCGCAACCAGCGGAATGTAAATAAGTCTTCGTACTAGAACGGAATAACAATACGTCCTTTCCTTGTTCGAAATCAATAGAGAAGAGTGCAAGGAAAGACTTTCCTCTAGATAAGATTCCCCGAGAAACTAACAATTTTAAGTCAGTTCTTCCTTTTAATGAAATACCCAGGTTGTAGGTAATATGTTAGTAAATGTTTGCTTATAGGTCAGAGTCAGGGGTTAGATTTATTAGGACCTTGACTTATAGCCCATCAAGCATATTCTACGATTTGGAAATATTTTAACAGCCTGACCTAAGTTTTCCTTCACATAATGGGCAACCTTTAAGTGGATGGCCCTAATCCCCTTGCAGTGGAAACAAATTTCTACAAGTATTTAATTCTTTCTGTCGTTCTTCACGGTCGACCCTTTCTCACGTGATTCCTATCTGATCGTAGCCTTACGTCTGTCCATCCGATTCAATGGCCTGTCTTTCCTTTTCTAACGTTTTTTCGACAATTTTCCTACCAATTCCCTTGAGCCGCTCTTATCTCTCCCCTTGCTTTGTTGGCTCTTTCCTTCCCCTTCGACTTGGCCGTTTGATCTATTCGATCTCTTATCTGGCCTTCCGTAGCCGACTTCTCGACGATTCTTTGCCCGGCTGGCATCACCTCTTCGGTTGGACGAGAGAATCGGCCGGGGCTCATCACCGATAAACGTCCTGTCGCACCCACGCGGGAAAAACCATGGCTAGCCAACTGACGAATGGCCATTTGCTTCCGTGGGTCGCCAATTATTCCTGTACCCGTGGTAGGTAATTTGTCGGAGCTTCTGTTAACAACCCCGCCGGTGGAATAAACCGCGGTCATACATATTTAATGCACTCGGGGGGTGTAGGAATTTTAGATTTACGTCATTGGGAATCGTAGCTTGCGGAGGAAGCTTGGCGTAGGATGGTTCGCCAACGGTCAAGCCTTCGCAAAGCTCGAGTGGGCTGAGTAACACGACTTTGGGGGGGGGGGTTGTTCGTCGAGGGACGACGAGGGGAGTAGGGTCGACGGCAAGGGGATCCGAAGAGGACGAGCAGCGGCGCACTTGGCAAAGATTCAAGCACTGATTGCAAGCGCCTGTCTCAGCGAGGCGCGCTCAGAATATTTTCTCCTTACTTTTCTTCGCGTCTGAGCTCAAGCCACCCCCTCCTCCTCCTTTCCTGGACGTCTCCTTCCTCTGTTCGTCCTCGTCCGTCTCGACGTCTACTCCTTACCGTCCTCTTTCGCGATCAAACCGCCCTTCTCGGCTTGCCTCTTCTTTCCCCACTTAAACGTGGGTGGAGCACAGATGCATTGGTAATCGGCCACCAAACCGTACTCAGCCACTGCAGTATCTTCAGTTTTTACACGCAGTTACACCCATGCGCCGAATCTATTCGATATTAGCCTCCTACGAATTTTCCACGCCAAATACGAACGTTCCTCGGAAAAGTACACAATGTATACCTTATAACGTGTATAATGTATATCTTATTAGCTTAATTTCTCGCGTACCGTAGAACCAATGAATCTTTTCACAATGTAAGAAAATCCAGATACCCTAATTAAGCAACTATCTATTTCGATAATTTATATTTTCCTCTGGCTTGATTCGTTAGCCACATCCTCTTCCTTTGTATCCTTTTTCCTTTGCCTTATCTCAAACTTCCACCGCCTCCACTTCCTCTTACCCTTTCCCCAGCCGGCAAACCTTCCTCCCTTCTCTTCACCTCCTGTCCACTTGCATCCTGTCCACCTTCTCTTTTTTCCTACGACACAGCAGAACCCTCGAAAGTGACGAGAATCGAGCATCTATCCGATCTGTATCAGCAGAAAACCACGCGACAAAATCTTCGAGTGGCGGAAGGAGCACCGATTCATGACGCAACATAATTGCACCGTAGAGGCCTCCCACGCAGCTCGTAAATCCCCGCAAATCTGGAAAATCACTGCTGTTCCGAGTCTTCGCGTGCATATGAAGCTGGCAGTTCTATTTTCTCGTACAGCTAGGTGTACCCCTCGCATCTGCGTAGCGGTGGAGCGCGCAGGATAGAATTTATAGTGCGCTAGGATGTTATCAGTCCCCCGGAGTGCGAAATAATACGCAATAAAGATATCTACATTTGTCGGGGCCAGTGGGGAACGGTGGCAGGGCGGAGAGAGGCGCGGCTTTTGCGTGTACTGCGCTAATAAATATCGCAGAGACAGGGTTAGATAGGCGGGAGGCGGCTAGGATCCAGGATGCACTTGGGCCAGTGGTTTCTTTGCGGCTGAGCCACTTTACGTCGATATAACACAGGGGCCGCGAGTCGGTGCCTTTTGGGATGCAAATAGACGGCCCCGAACTAGGTTGCCCAGTCGAACCGTGAAACGCAACTACGACGGCCTTGTAATTTCGCGTTTCCTTAGAAAAAAAAGGGCTTCGAAGTTCACGGTACGGCTGTCATATTTACGAGATCTCGTTTTATGCTGGAATTTCAATTTCAAAGCTCCGTTTTGCACCGGCTCTGCATTATTCGATCTTACAAGGAGATAAAAGGAAATACTCGTGTCTCGCATGTGAAATTTCATCCGAATATATTTATGCCGTGCATGTAACATAAGGTTTAATTACCCCGGCGAATTTCGTCAAAGACCGATCTTACGTGGGGACAAATGAGTGCATTACGGAAAAAGAAGGGTACTCTCCGATAAGGAAAGGCTCGTTAATTTTCGAGAGCGGATCGATGGTTTACTTAAATGCCTGAGAATGTCTCGACAGTGAGAAAGCAGTGGAAGTGTTGACAAGCGACGTACGACTGGTTTTCAGGGGGGTGAGACACAGAGACTGAGAAATGGGGGGTATGGTCCAGGTAAAAACCGTTTCGCGGAAGTCGGCCAAATGAGCAAGGAGCGGAGGGAGGAAGAAAGCCGAGAGAAATGGAAGAAGGAGGAAATGAGAAGGGAATGCGAGCCGGGTCGAGGGCGAAGAAGAGAAGAAGGAAGCCGGGAATGGAGCGTGAAAGGATCACTGGGCGTGTCCAGACGGATCGACTCGAAAACCCGCTGGTTTATTAAGCCGGCGGGGTCAACGGCGGAGCACCAGCCACGATAAAGACACGACACATTCCCCGCTCGCACATATAAGCCTGCGTTACGCCGGCAGATATAATAACAATAAAATAATGGATAAGGATCCGAAGCTGTACCGCGAGGCAGCGTGAAAACCGTTCGGGGGAAGTTTATCGCGAATACGCGGACGGCTAATAATAGTCCCTGTAAACGACGCTCATAAACAACGGAACGTCTGAGAAGATTCGCCGATCGGAGATTAAAAACCGTCAGAGCTACGTCAGAGTCGGCTGGAATAATAGCCGTTAAAATTAAACCAGCCGATGGCGCAAATAAACGTCAGTGTGTATTTTCATGGCTAGGAGAAGGTTTACCGACGAACGGGAATCGACGATTGACATTTCTATTGGTTAATGAAGAGGAAGGAAAGGAGACCAGAATCGTCATGACCGATTGTATTGGCAATTTTTTCGATGGCTAACTTTGTTGCGCAACGATGGAAAAAAATGGATTGAATTTCGACTGGGGTTTTACTTTTACCCTTTCTAACACCGGGGAAGTTAATCAACCATCACGATCGATGTAATTTACTTAGGAGCGGTTGTAGATCGCCATATCCCAAGTAGTTCTGCCCGGCGATTCGCAATGGAATCGATTGATCTATAGATCTACAGAAATCGCTCGTTCATTGGCTTTTCATTTCGCCCTTCGCGGGCCGCCGACGTTAGAAAGAACTGTTCCGCGATTCACGGAACCTTGGGAGCAAGCTGCTCTTCGATTCGCTAGACGATTAGTCACGTTCCTACGTAGACTTCACGCAAGAACGGTCGCGGTAGATCGATCAAAGAAGACTTAATCGATGCCAATTTTTCCAGGATGTTACATTTGATGCTCCGTTAATTCTCTCTATTCCACCGGAAACCAATATTAAAGTACGTTTAAAATACGTGCAATGGAATACCGTAAGGCACCCTTGCTAAATTGTCACGTTGTAAAACACGTAGAACGCACGAAGCAGTGTTTAACCTTCGGCATGCGAGTCCAACTTCCGCGTACTCGTAAGCAACGGTATGCGGAATACGAAGCTCCATTTGAATTTGAAATCCACAGGGAGGACATTAACTTTCGAGCAAGTTACGACTGCTTCTGCAGTAGATAGCCATCGGTCACCCCCTTTGTGCCTGGGCTCATCGGGTCTCAACCTCATACCGTGAATTATGTCACGCTCACTGTAAAAGTACCTTCTCCGCCCTTTCTTCCTCGCCCCGCCGTCCTTCCTGTTACCTGGGCTCTCTGTCGATTTTTCGCCGTTCACCGGCCGTTCCCTTTCTCTCGCAATTCCTCGTCCGTCCTTTTCGCACCTTCGCCCTTGCCAGAGCCGGCTCTCGGGTTGGCCCCCGGGTCTCCCCCTGGCACTTCTTCCCCGCTACGTCGGACCCTTTGGAGGCCCGGCGCGTCAACGATAGGCGCGCACGGTGCGCCCAGGCCACCTGCTAACCAAAGTCTGATTTACAACGTCGCTTCGTGGAAACTCTCCTCCGCATTGACTCCTTGAAAGCCGGTGCCTTGAAAGCCCCTCTCAAGGCCGCAGCTTGGCACGGCGTTGACGCGCTCCGTTGTGCTCTTCCCGTAAAAGAAATGAAAAGGAACGCGCGAAGCGAATCGCTCCGCCTCACGCGATAGATCCTGAAAATTTATTCGCCGCGAGCAGCAGAAGCCTTGACCGCTCGATTCGCCGAGAAAATTGCGCTTCTTCGCGAGTTTGCAGAATCCTCGGCCTCGCTGGGGTTCGACGTATCGTCGCGCGCGAGGAATACGATTAAGACGACGGTGCTGTTGAGCGACCCCGATTCGCCGGGTCGACGGGAAAGAAAAGGCGGAGGTCGACGAGCGAATTCGACGCGGAGGATGTGGCGATTTTGGGCGCCAGGAAGTCGTGACACGGCCCTGTCATTCCACGTGGCTCACGTACGACAGTCTTCTACACGTGTGTGATCACTGTGAAGAAGGCCTTCTGGCCGGACAGTCCTGTATGTGTGTATCTTGCTAATACTGGGAGAGCAGGGAGGACAGAGAGTTTGTATTTTCACACACGAGTGTCTAGCTATGTGTGCTGTGTGTGTGTGCGTCTCACAAATGCGTACAGCTCGGCCCACCAAACGCGAAAAGACGTACAGCAGCACGTTTTATGACTGTCGCCGGTATTGCGTGCTGAACATAATGTCCCCGACCTCATGACGGCCGCTCACTGATATTAGTGTATATAATTATCTTCCTAGAGTAGCGTGCTTTAAATCGCCGCGGAAACGGTATACTAAAAATGAATTCGTATTAAATGCCCCCTATACGACTACTTTCTACGACGCAAATGACGTTCCGTTCATAATTTGCTGCGTATGGCCACGCTGTTTTAACGACAATCTTTATTTAGTAATCGTTACTTCCTCATTTAATAGAAATCGCCATTGACGAAGAGATTCGATTTTTCACGGTTACGCCCTCGCCGAGTACGAATGCCTTCCGGGTAACTTTTACAAATTGCGTAATCAAGTGTAAAAAAAGATTTCAATGGTCAGCGTGCAAAGTCGAAACGCAAAGAAAGAAAGTAAAATATATCGATGTTCGTCCATTGAGAATTCGTAAGCAATGAATTATTGCCTGGAAATTGGATTTCTCGCTCGAGGCGGGTCACTTCCGGCGAGTTGTACGGCGCCGTGAGGTTTGTTAAAATATTATTCGACGAAGGTAGGCAGGAACGCCGGTAAAGGAAGTGAAGTTTTGCCACCTGGCGACCGGCCGACCCCTGGCTGACCTAACCCAGCCTTTCCGGGCGGTCGTCAAGCCCCCGGACGTCTTTCGTGTGCGAAATGAAAGTGCGAAAACGAAGGTCCCGCAGAACAGAGACGGTTTCGCGGCAGCTGCCGTCGGAGGAGCATATTGTGAAAGCGCAGCGGCGATTGTCCCGAAACGACGTCTACGACGGCCTATCTGCCCAACCCTAATTGGCCATTGTTGGATCGTGCGATCGTCGTGAAACCACGGCGGTGCGCCCACATCGTGAATCATCGGGAATCAAAGAAACAAGAGAAACATGTCCTCCGAATTAACGACGATGTCCGACGACCACGTGTCCCAGAGAAACGATACTGCCGAGCTGGAAGTCGCAGCAACAATGCCACCTTCGAGTAAATTTGCCTTGACGTGAACGATCATCCGTGATCTACGAACGAATTCCGAATTATCGTAAATACTTCTTACTGAATTGCCTAATACGTACAGATGAGGGGGATAAGTCTAGCAATAAAGTTGTATGTCTTGGAGGACGACATAAGCTCTCTCTTTTAGGCGGAGGATTAGACAGCTACGACGTCTCTAATATCGAGGATGCTAGACAAATTTTTCGCAAGAATTCATTAAAAGCGTCCGTTCATAAATTGATCCGTGGTATTTCGGAGTGCCGTAAGAGCGTAGCAAGGAATTGGAGAAAAGGAGCCATTTCCATGCAAATTGCTCATTATCTTAACTGCAGGTGTAAGTCGAAATCGGTCCCCCCCCCCGGCCCCGGCGGCGGGGGGACCACCGTCGGCCTCGTTCCCATTTCACGACGGTTACGATGCCGGTAGGGAACGCGTGCCCGTCGTAACGAGGAGTTCGACACCTCGGAGATCGCGTCGTCGATCCTTATCGCTCGGCCAACGATTTTTATCGTACAACGTATTATCCCCGGGGTCGTGATCGACCGATACAAAAGCACGGTCGACTTTCGCCGGGACAGACGAGGAACACGCGTTTAGGTTTATCAGTCAGCCATCCCGTCGACGAATTCCTCGGGGATTAAGCCGTCCATTTCGCGGCCCGTACGCGATACGCTATCGTCCCGCGCGGTTTATCGTCACGATCGTCAACCACGATGCCTTCACGACCAACAGTCGACGCTCAGCTGACACGCGGCATCGCCCAGACAAACAGAAGTCTCGAGATAATTCCGCGGGGGAGGGTCGCAGAAATTTAGCCGAATTTACCGCGAGTATTGCATCATCCTCATTAGCGGCAAGAAAGATGGGTGCTGGGGAAGAGGGGGAGATGTAGGGGGAACTTAGCATAGAATTTCCAAGGACAGTTTCGGGAGCAACGGACACTCCCCTCGTATTTCACAGCAGATTAGGCGGGAAAAATATGACCGAACTGAGCAAACCGACGTCCAAGAAGAGAGAAATAAATATTACTCGTAATGAAGAGATAACACTTCCGCGTCGGATTTTCGTCAATCACGTAAATCGGGGAATACGGACTTTGAGGGATGATCTTTCCTTAGATAATCGTATTATCTTACCACGGTCAATCTCTGATTGGTTTTCGGTCGTTTCACACGACGATATTTCTTCGTAGAAAGAATGAAGAAAAAGTGACGCGCGTCTGCGAAACAAAGGCTTCTGCGCGAGGGAAGAATTCGTTTTACCTGCAATATCATTCAGGCCGATTAATAATTCAATCGCGAGAACAATGGCGCGTGCGGAATTAGCCAGTTCGCAGACCCCGCGTTATCTATATCAAGGCCAATATCCGGTATATTCTCGCGCCAGTCGTAATGACGGGAGCGTCGCCCCTAAGTAGGTCAGAATTTTATCAGCCCGTCTTAAGACCTTAAGCTTTCCGCGTTACCGCGACAAACGTCGCCTTAAAAATATCTTTTTTTCTGTCTGTCACTGCTAGCGTTTCAAACAGGCTGCGAAATGATTTATTTCTCACGGCGACACGTGCCGCAGATTTCGCCTCGGCACGGTAGTCGAGAAAAATTGTAACCCCGCTCAAACTGTCGCAACGGGCAGAAAAGTTTCGACATTTACCAACACCAGGAAAATTCTTTCCATCCCAAATAGAAAAATCCACACAAAACCGCGGATCGGTAGATCGAAATATTTACAATATTGGGAAAAATGTTGATGTGCTTCTAAGTGTTAAATAACCTTCCGAAGGGTACGATGAATATCTATACACCTAGCAGTCCAAGTAGAGCGTTCCAAGTGTCGGTGAGGAGATAAAAAGAACCGTTCAAGGACTCCCTTACGTGTTCTATCGGTAACTATCTCAACGAAAGCGTTTTGTGAGCGTATCGTAAAGATTAAAAAAAATATGGTATACACGTGTGAGGAATAAGAGCGTCATTGAATTGTCAACTGAAGGAGCGTTGTTGACTGGAAGAGAGTTAAGTATATCACTCACCGGATGATCTTCCGTCTGTTCCTGGGATGAAGTCGTTTCGCCATTTCCGGATCGACCTCCATCAGTTGCCGATGCAGTTCCTCGCTGGGAACATCCTTCAGTCTGTCACGAGCATCAGCATCTCCGTCGCTCCAGCAGGAATCGCTCGACGACACCGACGACTTCTTCACGGGCATAAGAATCTGCCACAGCAATGACTCTATGTAATAGTTCGTGCCGCCGACGATGATCGGCATCTTCTTCCTGGCCAGCAAATCGTTCATCTGCATCGTCAATTCCATTAAAACGACCATTCTCGAAAGCGGGACGATAGAATCTTTTCCGTAGAAAGTTCTCCGCGAAATTTCCTTCATAAGTAAATTAAATCCAAACTAACGGCTCGGTCTTTCCCAGTTGGAATCTCATTTAAATCGATTCGTGGCGGACAAATTTCAATTTACACGGTTTGCATTATCGTCCAATCAACGACAGTTCGTTGAAAGTGGTTTATCGGCAACGATATCTTAGATTACGAGGATTTTCGTGCTCATCGAAAATTCGGATTCTAATCAGTTTCGAGTGCACGCACGATTCTCCGAATCCGGAATATTTGACAACATCGCTAACTAATCATAGACACTTAAACTACGAACAGAGTGTACTTTGGAAGGTATGATTATCCATGTGCAGAGCAGTGTCAAGAAATGAATTTCACAGGCCACACATGAATTTGAATTATCTTCCGTAATACGAGGGCTTCGTTCTAAATTGATATCGTACGAAGCAGATTATAGTTTAAATCTCCAATTCAGACTGAGGACTGCCACTCCAAAGCACTTTATTTTCCCGTCTTCACCAAACACGGTGATTCCTTTCGTCACAATTTTGTTAAATAAACCATCGTATCAAAGTGTACGAAAGTTCATGCAGCCCGAGGAGCGCGCGAGTAGCAGTCCCGTGAAATCATAAAGTTGTGAGCAGAGAAGCATGATAAATGAAAACATTACAATGGGTAGAGCCATGTCCTTGAACTGGTTGACGGTGAAATTCGTGAGCGGGTCGGCAACGTCGAGTAAGTGATGGGGCGCCATTTGCTGTTCTTCCTTGGTCACCTTCGCGGTAACGATGTCCAGGCCCTTGTACACCTGCGTACATAAAGAGCAATCTGCAGAGCGACGGAGAAATAACGACCATCTCTCTTCAACTCTCTCTTCACGGCAATTCACCGTTAAGTCCATTAAATTGAACATCAAAAAGCGGCGAGCGAAAGTGCACGTTGCACTCGCGACACAATGAAGTCAAGTTTTGCGAGCTTCCGCTCCAAATTACAGCGAGAACTTCGGTGCGTTCTATAAAGTATCGTCAAAATTTTTAGGTTAATGTTTGTCTCAGGAACATTAGGTAAATAAATATTGAAAAAATCTCGATTAAATTGTTAGCTGGCAGGGGTAACGGTCGTCTAAGAAGACGGTGCTCCGTCATTACATGATCGTACGAAATAACCAAGTTTTAAGATTACGATCGGGACTTTCTCGAAGGACTGTACCTGCGGTTGTACTCGCAGGTGGCTGAAGATTGGGACAGGTTACGGTGCGGCATCGACGGGTAGGCCTTTGCAATTATAAAACACGCACCCCGAGGATCGCGGGCAGGGACAGGTCTTCTTCGCGCAGCGAACGCGTTTGGCGGTTGATGAAGGGACGGCTCGATGGAGAGGGGGGCGGGAGTGCAGGCCGGGGAAACGGGTTTCTCCAGATGCTACGGTATATCGATCATCGGCAACCGGGTCTTTAACGAGCCCAACGCGCGGTGATATCGCGCGGAAAACGATTATGAGCACGCAAAGCGCGACCTACGCGCTCCTCCAAGTACTCCCCGCCGAATAGAACCGTCGAGTTTGTTTATCGTCGGCCGATGCCGGCCAATTACAACCGCAGAATCGACCGCGCGATAGCGCCATTCCATTAAATCCAATAGGACGATAATTCTGGTCCAGCGGGAAGCCACGGGAAATGCGCAATATTATCGCGGCCTTGAAAAATCGAGTCCCCTAACGTCGTGGATGTGCCGCGTTGTCCCCGAAAAGAACTTCAATTACCACCGGTCGATAGATTTTTTCGCGCGCCAATGCATTTTTAGCGAGCGTCAGGAGCAAGAGAAAACGGTTGAACGTTCGGTCAGGAGAGTGTGCTACCTGGTTATGGTTAGAGATAACATCCAGGAACGAACCAGTCAACGTTTAAACTACAGTGGACAGCATCGCGAAAGGACTGACATAAGTTCTTGGGCTATCGGGGTGTTTCTTAACTGGCTGCAACTGGTTATGTTCGGCTGCGTCAATCTAATAAAGCCCTCGCGCAGAAATAAATCAGATTTTCTGCTCAAGCAACAATATACAACATTCTCCACGTGGGCAGGGCTTAGCTGTTGAAGGGATAATACTCCAATCTCTTTATTACTTTTCGCGTGACCCGTGAAATATCTGTCGTATGAATATCTTGCCATGTGTTTCACTGGCTCGGAACTTTCAAACTTCTCCGTTCCGTTCCGTTCCATTCATTAGGTTTCGGGCAAAACCTTTCGTTTTACGATAATCAGCAGTACGCGATTAGCCGGAAATTCGGCGCCAACGTCCTCGTATCGTACGTCCGGGAAGGAAGAGAGAGAGAGAGAGAGGGAAGTAAGACAGATACACGTTGAGTACAACGGAGTTAGGCACGCAAGAGTAAATGCGGGGGGGGTAGGGGATAAGTAGAACATAGCGAAAGGTTGCGGAGAAGGATTTAGACCGCTGGTATGGGAAGGGGGAGAAAGGATCGAATTGGATAGGATGAGGGAAAAGGATGAAGCCTTGGCCGTATGGACAAGATTGTGAAGGAAAGTGAGAGACGGATTTTGCCGGGGATAAGGGGTTCCTTGTCTACCCTCGGAAGGCACGTGGAGGGAATATTGGCAAACTTCGGTACGCGGTAGAGGACGATGACCGGCCATTTTGGCACGTCTAATATACCGACGGTTCTTTCCTTCTGCGAATACCACGGTGGAAGGGGAAAGGCCGACGGACAGGCATCAATGAAACTCCCCTCCCTGTGCCGTCGGTTTCTAAATAATATCTTTACATTCTCGTGATGAAAGTAGCCTCGTAATTCACGTGCGAAGCCCACGAATAATGCCGAGCTCCGGGAACTTGGAGCACTGGGTAGACGAGCTTTCAAAGCTTAATTGACGGCGAACGGACGGGTCCGAGAGGCAAATTTTCAGGTCAATTTCAAACGGACGGACGGTTCCGCCGTGACGGTCCCAGGGGGGTAACGGGTCATCGGTTCCTCCTCGTTTGTCATTTCCTCGTGAGCTATATCCGTCCGTAGGAATCCCGCGAAACGGGAAGTAACGAGGCGAGTAAGTCGGCCGCGGCGGTTCTAATTCGTGAGACCAGAAATAGACGGAAACTCCGGCCGGATGGAAGCCGCCTTCGAATCGGCCCCTTCTGACTCAAGGTCGTCACGGGCACGCGGAGAAACAAGAGAGAAAGATCGCACGCACGCGAGACAGGCAATCGGACCAAGAAGGCTGAGAAACCGCGCCGCTTCTAACGGTATTATTCCCGGTACCAGGCCGGAATTTCGCCGAGCGGAATCGCCGTGCACGATGACTCGGTATAAGTGGAACAGAGACGGTTTTAGAGTACACCTTTACGAGGCAGGAAGAAACCTTCGGTGAAAAGGTCCGGATACACAGCAGGAATATCTTTCCCTCTTAGAGGTACGTACGAAGTCAGGTCTAATGGGGGTTCCTAGTATCGTGATTCTCCTAGTTGTACGCGACCGACAGACAGTTACGGTCCGTCGCAATCGATAGTCACGAACTGTGAGTCCAAACGAAAGGATGCCTTAATTCGCCGGACCAATAAATTTGACGGAATACGGAACTGGTACATCCTGAATACTCAATCAGTAGAAAACCCGGATCACATTGCGGCACGTATGAGCTTCGTTGTGTAGCCATTAGAATGGCTTAGACGCCTCGCGCGCGAGGATACGGACTTATAAGCATGTGCGGCACGGAATAAACGCGAGGATGTCGCCGGCGGAAGGATGTTGCGATATTCACCCCGCGCGACTTCCTCGCTTTTTCGGGGCCACACAGCCCTCGCCGAATAACAAACGCGCGTACTACGCGATATTAAAATTAGCCAACGATACACGTGCGTTTGCCCGTCCAATTAGCATCTGACCTAGCGGCTCTTGCGTAGCCTAAAGGCCAAGCTTCTTTCATTAACGCGAAAGCACATACTCATTCCCCTGCGTTAGACTTACAAAAACCTAGTTAAATCTACAAAAAGAAGCATTGAAATGTGAATTAGTAAAGTACGCGGAATGGGTCGTTCAAGGCCGTCAGTGATGTGTGCATTAAGCTGCGTTTGGTAAGCGCTGCATAAGAGCGCTCGTTGATTCGAGCATCGCGTCACGTCGGGGGATAATGGTTGTTTACGAAACTGTCCTTGACAGTGAACGAATCTCGCGGCGGTGCAGGCGAGTAGGAACGTGAGATCATCGACCTGCGGGAATTCGTCAGGAGGGGCGGACGTCCATAAAGAAATTATTATCTCTCGAACCCCACGATTCGAGCGCTATAAAAAAATCACACGACTTACCGACACCTCTTTGTCGGCTTTGCGTGTCGCGCTCGAACCACGAGATTACTTTGCGAGCAATCATCGCGTGCTAAGGACCGTAATTGCCATGGATAAGTGGTCATTGACGAGTCGACGTCGACTCCAGAGGAATTTCCAATATGCGTCGCGCTTCCTGGCGCATCTTACGATTAACCATTTACTTTGACAATTAATATCAAATTGTGCTTTGCAAATATTAATCAAGGAAGACGAGCACATGTGCGCGCAATTTTCGGTGTGACTAAAAATTTACACCGATGATCGGAGCGACGAAAGGTTGCAGAGTGCTCGAACGCCAAGCAGAATTCTGACACTTTGCGGCGTTGGTGTGAAAACTTTTTGCAGCACTCGAAAAACGTGAAAGGGGGTCGTCCTGGGCGTAGGATGGTTTCCAATTAAATTTAAAAGGCCCCCTCGCGTAGCAATCTTGCATCTGGACGTCTCGCGGAAGTAGCGAAGGGTCGAAAGAGAAAGAGAGAGGGACGGGTTTGGCTTATCCCCGCGGTCGGGATAAGTCCGGCGGAGAGGCAAATTAATCCTGAGGAACGACAGCGCGGAGAGACCGATCTCGTGGCCAGGAGATAGGCGCGGAGAAACGGAAGGCGGGGGTGGGGCGGGGGCCTTGAAGTATCCCGCCAGGGTCATATCGCTTTGGGGTACCTGCACGAAAACTGGTTCAGAGAGCGGAATGGTCCGTACAAACGATCTCGTCTCCACCCTCCTCCCTTTCTTCGGGCTTCACATACCGCACGACTATCTCTCTCCTTCCGAGCGAGGGCAGGATCGTCCTTACCTTCCCTCGCCGCCTCTGATTCTCGTCGTCGCCGTCCCGCCTTTCCTTTTCTCCTTTCTGCACTGGTCCCCCCCCCGCGCGCCTGCATCGTAGTTGCAGCGCGAAAAAAAAGCGTACCCCCGCGGTATATCGCGTTCGTGTTTCTCACGTCATTCTCTTATTAAGCTGGAAAACCGGTCCCTAGGCCGAATGATCCGCTAGGTGGGCGTGAGATCGCGCCGCGCCGATCGGTTTATCAGCGGTGACTTATGATTTATGCACCACCGTTTCGGATGGGCCGACCTGCCGCGGAGTAGCAGGGGCAAAAATTGCCACACGCCGCGAAAGTCCGGCTCGATGGCGACGTCGGCGGCCGATCGGCCGTTCCGATTAATCCCCGTCCCTTGCCGGCCGATTCGCCGCGAACGAGCGCGAGCGAGTCTTTTTAATTAATCTAACGTGTCAGAAGGTAATGACCGCCATATTTTATTCGGTGCGACGAAGCTGCTCGCATCGGCGATCGATCACGCGGCCGGCCAACAGAGCGAATCGTCTCGTCAAGGCCGATCGAGAGGATTTAATCGACAGCTTCTAATGGACAGAGCCACGTTCGATCGATAAATAGCCCCGCGTGCCAAACTAATGGTGGGCCTGCCGCTGCGAAACTTTTGTGCCTCGCTGACTTCGCAAGACCATTTTCCGCGGCCATTAGCATAGCGTATTCTCGCTAATTATCCCCGACGGTAAATGAATCTCGCGGGATCGTATGGCTCGCCCTCGTGGCGGTTTAGTGCCGACGCTAAAGCACCGAGCTTATGGCCGGCTTTCCCACTGCACCAATAGCCGTAGAAACGCGCTCCGTGTTCTGCTTTTCGCACGCCTCGTAAACGCTCCGATGCACCGATTTACTTAAGCTTTAACAACCGTCATTCCAACGGAATGGTATTCCCTCATCACGGTAATCCTACATTATCCTTCTGACCTTTTCACCCTCCGACGAAATAAATCTTTCCTCCGCGGTAGATGATTTTTGCGAATAGTAAACGTCTACCGACGTCACTTGGCTTCGTTGACGTAGGAACTTAACTTTCTTGCTCCCTCGGCCTGTCTCGTAATTTCATACGCTTGTCTCGTAATTTCACCTCGCGCAAGACCGCCGTCGAAGCCACAAGGGCTACTGCATGCCGGTGGGAACGCTCCCGAAACCAGAATCGATGACATCGCTTATGAAATTCCTCTCGATTATGGAACCGCGACTCTCCAACGGCACACGCATCTAATTTATTTCTGCGTGACGCGCAGAAAAACGGCTTGCCAATATTTTATTCGCACATCTGCGAATTTCTAGCACACTTCACCGACCCAAAAGAATCAATCACAAAACTTTCGCTAAAGCGTTAAATTGCCACCCGAACGCTATGCGCTTAACGACTCACGAATGACTGCGATCGAATTAGGTTCCATGTTTTTCGGAGCAGAATCGTCCGCGAGAGTCACATGGGGTTATTCGCAGCATTGCCTAACCACGTGAAACCCAATTAACTGCGCGATTAATTGGACCGGTCGTTACGTAACGGGTATGGACCACCAATGGAGAGCGATCGATCGGTCAATTCCAAGCCGCTATATTTTATGAATTCTCGCACGGCTCGTTAAGAATCCATGACTAAGTGGGGACCGCCGTTAACGTCAAAACTCGCCACATATCCTCTAATTTCTGAATAAACGTTAGACATGCGAAATGCGACATGCAGAACCGACGACATTTTTTAACGAGGTCCACCCACTTTACGGCAATGACGTTTATCTCAGCCGATTATTAACATGGGCATTTAAAAATTACCTGCCTGACGAGATAGTTAATATGCGATTAGAAATCGGCGCGATAGAAATACAGACTCGCGGGTGGTCTGATAATTATAACGATTACTTCATCATACCGACATATGAGCAGGGAATGTTCGCAGTTCATTAATCTACGTATCGATCAAAAAGAGATGATCTCCTTCGATGGCCAGGAGAAAGAATAATATGTGCTAACGTCGTAGATGTATTTTTTGCTAACTACAGATAGATCGTGACGTAGTCCAATCAACGAATCTTGCTAGTGTTCCATTTAGACATAGTCGACAGGCAGGCAATTCCTTCAGCGACGTTTAGGGGCCGTCCAAAGTTTAACTTCGGTATCAGTCAATTGCAGTGCAAGGGTTTCATGGTTAAACTCGAGCTAAATGCCGGCAAGCAATAAAGAAACAGAGTGGCATATGGGAGCCCATAGTAAAAGTTTAACAACACCGCAATGGTATTACCATCAAACGAACCTACAAATCCACTTGACGCGATCGAGAGTTTCACAACGACAATGGGTTGCTGCCGAAACTATCGAATTTCTAAGTGCAAACGTACCGTCAAGTCATAGCAGGGCGCGTCGAGTCAAGGAGATGGAATTTAGAGCGTTAATGGCGTCAGTAATATTCACAAGTGCGTATAATGCACGCTGCTGTTGACTCATCCGTTCTCACAATAGGTGTACCAAGTGCAATAAGAATGCCGTGAAGCCTACGGCAGGCTGAGAACATCTCGGAGCGCTAAAACGTTCTAAACAGGAGTCTGCCTCAAAGAGAAAAGCCGTCACACGTACCTAGCCAGAGGACATTGTACGAAGAATCAACTTATCAAAGTTTCAAAATAAAAACAAGGTTAATGTAAAGTACTGAACAAACAATAACTTTGATCAATAGTCTAAACTTTAGACTTTTATGATAGGTTTAAAGTTTCATGATAGGTCTGTAATTATAGGAAAAAAGATTTCGTCCCCTGATTGCTCACGTGTCGAAAAATACAAAGGTACTTTAACCTTGAGGAAGTGAGGGAGCGACCTTGTAGGTGCCAATTGCGCAACAAATCTGTCGAGAGGTCATCGCCTATCTACTTACTCATTGCCCGATCCCGCCTGGCCACTTTAAATCCCATTCACGTTCGACCAACATGCCACTGACTTCTTTGGGAGCGTGGAATCCGTCGAGTCGCGGAATTTTGATCGACGGTGTCACACGCAATAAAGGGAGTAGGTGGGTGGGAAGTTGGTAGAGTTTAACGACAACTAAAAAAAAGCAGGTAAGGAAAGTCAGATTAAGTACGAGAAAAATGAGGAGGCAAGAGAGAACTGCAACCTACGTTGAGCGTCTGATCCTTAATTAGATACAACGTTACCGTCGTAAATGAGTTGATATCCTGTTACGGTGTACACTAAAAAGCATTTTAATAGCGCCACTCGATGCATCCTCAATTGCATTTACCAGGAGAAAACTTTTAATGAAGACGCTCAAGGGTTCCCATTAATTGAATGAGTTTTAAGCGTTTATAGTCTTCGTGACATGGAAATATTAAGTTACTTTGTCGAAGAGAAACATGAAATCTTTTTAACCGTATAAAAATGTTTTAGAATTAAATAAGCATTATATTCTACATAAATTCTGACCGAAAAAAATACTCTTACGTAAGTTCCGTGAAGGAGCGCACGGAGTCGTTTAAAAATGCGTATATAAATTTGGCATCCATACTAATCCTTCATTGATATTTTCGTGAAACCAGCGTATATTCTAAGTACATTCTTTCGGAACGGTTTTGCCAAAATGTGCGGGTTCATCGTGATTCGTAGCAGGAAAACACAGCTGTGAATATAGAGAGGTCAGTGCCCGAGGAACCAGTAGGTAATTTCTATTACTGCGCATCAAGGTATTCTCGCCCACGTCACTATGAGTGAAAGGGACCATTTTATTAACGGTGCCCCATTGGCCCGTCGCGAAACAAAAATATTTTGAAAGCCAGCCCGGACGTTGGCCCGCAGTACCGATAAAGTTGATAATTCAGGTGCCATTTAAAACAGATTCGCATATGAGATAATTAAACGCCGCTCCACCGTTCGACGAACCGCATAGCTCAATAAAACTGCCGTTACGGCCAGTTATATAATGCACTTCCGATGCTGCGATAAGATGCGGTTGTGGCTTACATAGAATTCCCTGCGAATCAGCGCATACTCTGCCGTATTAATCACGTAGCTATGATAAACACATTTCTGAGGATTAAAGACTAATCGACCGACATGACGTGTCGTTTTCGCTTTACCTAATACCGCCACGTGAGGACTGCTGATAAAAGCCACTGAAAAAGTAATAGCTACTTTGCAATATAATTATACAGGAGATAAAATGAGTATATAATAAATAAGAGGATAATGTGTCCACGTGGGACATACTACCTAAAACTACCATGGAAATCACGGAAGACCGATGACGATGGTTCAGGGAGAAGGTTCCTGCTTCGACGTTGTCCGATAATTAGCAGTCCAATTAAACGTACAAGATTTATACATCGCATGCGACTTGGTCGCAGAGTGGTTTGAGATGGTCGCATCAGCGAAAGAAGCCCACGAACGCGTTATCCGGTCATGGCCTTAAAAACCGGTTGTCAAGTGCCTCGTACGTGACCAGCTCTAACGTCAAATTTTACCGTAATTCCAGTAAACGTCGTTCGCGACAATACGTCGTTGTTAATCAATTCTGTCGCACATCGAGCGTCGAGCAAACGACGCCGGTTTTTCGTCCCTTCGCGACACGCAGCTGCATGGAAATGCACTTCCATGCGGAGGATTCGCCAGCCAACCATTTAAAACCTGCATGTCCACGCCAGTGTTGCCTGATCGGGGATTTTCGTTATTTACGAATTGCCTGACGCGGGTCAGCCTTGTCGATCGATTTGTTGAAAAATACCAGCAGCTTTCGGAAAGTTATTTTCATGTTCCAACGATTAAACTTTCGATAGAAATATTATTTTATGTATGCTCAAAGTTTTGAAACCAAACTCCAAAGATTACAGTAAAGCAACTGAATTCGAGTCCCATAATAAATCTGATACTCTTGAGAAACTATCGAATAAATATACATGATAAATACAAAGAAATAAACCGCCTAATAAGCACATCGGTTATCGATATCACTTTGTAATAAATCGTATAGATTATGCTCGTAGTTTTCATGCTCCGAGTTGGAGTGTTTTGGTAATGCGTATCACGGCATGGTCGGCCTGGTGAGAACACCGTCGAAAACTATTTCAAATTCAAGGCCTACAGTACGTTGCCTTTCCGCGAGTCAACAACACGCGATAAATTATCAACAAAACCACAGCACGTGGCCTGGTAAAGGGCCTTTGACATTCCGATCATTGATCTACTCCAAAAACCATGTACGTACATGCCTCGGTTCTATGCAAGCCCCATAAATCCTGCTAAAATGTAGGCTTTTGCACACAACGCTGCACAATCCTGCATCGTTATCGTACTAGTTGATAGGGAACAAATTATACACTGATTATCCTTTCGTGTATCGTAATACGAGGCTTTGGAAAGTATTCGGCGTGCGATTAATGGAAGGCTCCGTGAAACGTTCACTTTCTCGATTCCCGCATAAAACGTTCTAGTCTCCAACCGGAAAACTAAACTCCGACCTCCAGACAATTTCTGCATACCATGCAAAACTTATGGTCAGCAGAAAAAGTTGAGTTACACAAAAATATGCGCATAGTTGCAATTTCAAACACTTTTAAATACCTTTAAATGTTTGACAAATGCCGTCTGAAATCCTTATTCCGTTTTTATTAAATAACTAAAGGGGTCGTTGCGATTTCTCGTTAATTAAAGAAGCTGAGGTTGCCATAAATAAAGTTGTGAGGGAAAGCGATGTCCTTGATCTTATCCGACTTGAAGGGAGAAAATGTCTGATGTTTCATAGGAAGATCGAAGTGAAACGCCTGGTATTCGACGGACGTAATATTAATATTCTATGCACTGAATACCAGCGCGATATATGCTTCTTGCCTGACGACTTTCAGTGGCTTTCCGACAACCGTGTTTAAGCCGGTTTCGTCCCTGAACCAACGACTAGAAGGTCCCCATTTGCTGGCTCGTACACGCGGTAGAAGTGGAGATAAGGATTTCCTCAGGGCGACCGGAAAGGCGAGGTCTGGTAAACATACGAGGGAGAAGAGACCGTGAGAGGAGACAACTATTTTGCTCGCGCAAAAGATCTCGTTGCGGTTAATGCGGCAATAGCAATGTCAAAGATTCTCGCGTGACAATATTCATACGGGAAGTGACCCGACTGGCTTCTACACGGAAATTTCGTTGATATCTTTTTTCGGCACGTGTGTGGGCAGACACGTGGCTTTGACCCCACCGCGAATGCCCGCACAAGACAAGATACAGAAATGCGCAGAATAACGGACAAAGAAAGAACATTCACAAATAACCGAGATGGAGGCTCGCGTGATCTACGCGAGCGAGTAATGTGCCAGATGAAAAACGTTTCACAGGTGTCATTCATATTTAATCACGTTGAGAAACGAACTGAGGGGTCAATGTTTCAAGTAATACGAAAAAATAGTCGTCGGAAAGAATGTAAGATTGAAAAACTTCGAATGAGCAATGTTATATTAAATATATATCTTTCGTTATCTCTCAAGTCTTTACATGAACTGAAGGGTGCTTTGGCTGGAAATCTCGAAATCTCATAAATACTTTTCACTCATTCGAGGACAGAATACGATTCCAACAAAAAACGTATGACGTTGCTGCCCTTGTGTCATGGCCCGGCGATAAGATTACGGACCCTTGACTACACATGAATTGAAATAAGAATGTACCTGCTTCACGCTTGCAAGGAAAATGCAGAAGTAACAAAACTTCGAAAGTAAAACCAATTAATCGTGCAACAAAAACTTGGGCTGTTAAGTCTTATGGCATTGAAGTTATAGGTCATTGTAATACCGGACTATATAAAAAATCACCTAAAAAATGGAATTATACAGTAATTTATATACACGTATGTCTATTTTTGTATTACTGCTTTACGGGCTTTAATCATATAGTAATGATATGCGCATGAGAATGTTCACTACTTCTGGCAGGTATCTGCGTTTATTTTGATTTGTAGACATAAATGCCAAGACGTATTAGATCGCATAAAAACACAATTTTCAGAATGATACCATTCCATGGTATTCATCCAAGGCTTCAGTCCGTTGTAATAAAAGTTTATTACAATAATGAATAGCATAACCCAATGCCACAGCGGAAGAAATCCAGAGGAACAAGTGATAAAACCACCACGTGACATAATATTCTTTTAAACGTCTACGAACATAACCTAAGACTTTCTGCACAAATAATTTTTAAATACCACCCGTAAATTCACTGTACTAATTATTGATGCAACATAGTAGACTGCAAACTATGTGTGTTGTAAGTAAAAATGCATTATTCAATGAATATACCGGCAAAAACAGTTCGATAACCTAACATGTCACGCACGCGGTTAACCACATGCCAACGATATAATAATGATTTATTTTAGCACTCACCTGCATACTGTCGGCCGATATGATTTCCCCGGAAAACCTCCGTGCTAATTCGATGCCAAGACGGGATTTTCCAGTTCCCGTAGCTCCTAAAATCACTAAAATTGGCACTCGCGACATATTCACTTGATCTCGGTCAACCATCTTGCACTACACTGCGCGCATGCGCATCGATCTCGTTGCCATCCGTTTCATTGTTCGTTCCCGAGTGACCAGCGGTAAATTCGATTTTAAATTTTCTTCTTCCACAAAATACGTTCCTAATATAAAACCAACATATTATAGTTGAAAAAAGTTATTAAATTTCATATTTAGTTCCATAATAAATCTCGCAACCCCTATTAACGTACTTACCATAACTTCCTTGTTGCATAAAATCATTGTCGTAATGCACTTTATATGTAATAATTATCGATGAATTTATAACTTCAATGTAAATTAAGACTTACGTCGCAAACCATATGTTACAAGGTTTCCTTTTTATGTTAATGTTAATGAAATACAACATAACGAATGACATTGATTGTCGAACAAGTGCGAATTCAAACGGCTATTTTAAATTCAAACTGAAGTCTCGCACATATTGATTGTATGATAATGCATTACCTGACTAACTATGCGTGCATTAAAAATTTGTTTATAATTTTGTCTTATCAATTGTAATTTAAATGAGGCACGTACTATAATATGAATATTCTCACAATCAGAGATCCACAACTAGAGTAGTATGAGGATTCCTTCAAGACGTGAAGTGAGCGACGTAATCCAATAGAATACGTTAGACTAAACGTTACCCGTGATGCATTGTTTCAAAAGTTTTCGTTTAAATAGTAACGGTTTTACATTTCGTAATGTGGAATGTGATTGTGATTGAAAGTGATTTGCAACGACCGCAAAATACTACCGGCAGTTTGAGGTAAGAAATTACTACATGAAACAGACATTTTATAATTATAACAGAAATATTAATGTGAAATAGAAATCTTATATAACGGTCCGGCACCGAGTTTATGTCTAGTACGACAACAATTAACTGCAACACGATTGCTATTATCAGAATTCGATTATATTAACAAGCTGCGGAGATAGTTTACGTAAATAGTCTAGAATAACTCAATCCACAGAAATTCTAATTATGCCTGTAGAATTCGATCTTATGGACAGTGGCATGACACAATCATCGAATATACATACGTGTTCGCGCTCTCATACCAATGACAAAGCGAAGGAATCGCCATACATATTACCGCTGCTTTCCATACGTGAACCGATTGTCTTAATCAAACAGATATCATCGCCCTCATAATCGTGCAATTTGAACACTGGCACAGCCGTAAAGCCATTTTGAAATTCACAGGAAAAAAGACCCTTTCCTCTAATTCGACAATTTCATTTCGTGTGCCATGATTACCCTCCGCACGAAATTACTCGGTTGAATTATTCCTATAGTTTCTTGCTGCCTACTAGTTTTAAAGGTTACCTCTTTTCGAATAATCTGTTCTGTATTACGTTAGTATTACACGCTCTGAAATTTTTATCATATCACGCTATACGCACTTTTAATGACGAGGATAATATTCATATACAAATATTTGCACGCATTAATAGGTGCAATTATTCGTTAAAAAGATGTGCGATATTTTTTTCGGCCATTGATATGGCATTGAAGGTCGTAATGATTGTGTCGCATGTTGTGAAATCAGCGTAGATTCGAATGGACCGCAATAATTAGTGGTAAAAAATGATAAGAAAACTCTTCTGACCGCAAAGCCTCGCTTGTCAGTCATTACCCCATTCCAAAATGAAATATAACATGGCACGAGTAGGCGCGAGTGTATGTATGTATGTACGTATGCCACCCGTTCAATAATTTAGGCACAGAGTGGATAATAATTATCTGACATCTTCTAAAACGAACTAACCTAAAACATAGTCTTCTGATTGGTAACGCCTTATCGGTTGGTCTCAGCAGAAATGTGTGAGCATTTTTATTGCGACGTGAGAGTTATAATACAGAGTGCCTATCTTTACGTTCAACTTCGCAATGAAACTTCAAACGTTTCGAGCAATTCATGTAGCCCTACAATCTTCTTATCTGCCAAAGATATTCGTCATTTAGTTTTCAACCAACAAGTGCACCATTTTGTTTCGATGAGTTTCATTCGAATAATTAATTATGACTGTCCGTGAGTGAGGTAATGTTTGGTTAGGGCCGACGCGCGATTTATTGCAAATGGGGATCGAGAGAAGCGAAGGAAGAGGTTTGCGTCGGAGTACGGCGACGTTAAGACACGGGCGATATCCTCGGGTTACACGTGGTATTTCGGAGGCGGCTCCGCGGTATTATATCATCCATCTTTATTGGCGAAACCGATGCGCGAGCCGTAGGAGCGTGTATAGAGGCCCCTCTGCTTTCCATAATTCTCACATTTAACGGCCTAATCGCGCTGGCCTCTGCCGAAGTACGGTATTGACGCAACTGCACGAAAAGTTTCCACAGGAAGCTGACGAGCGAGGCAAACGACTGGCTGAGGCGGAGATCGGGGTGGGTCTGCGCGAAAAATCGTTAGATATTTGGCTTAATGCCGATCGTCGTTTCCGGCGAACGTAACCATCTCCGCTGGCTCCGGGCCTTCCTCCCCCTTGAATTTACTTTTTATTCTCCTCCTCCCGGCCCTTCCCTCGCGAGCTTTCTGCCCCCAAGTCTATCGCAACGTTCGCTCACGGGGCGGTTGCACTCACCGGCCCATTATCTCTGGCTCCATGTCGTTGAATTAATTCAGCAGCCGAAATTCAGGCTCGTAAAGCCGTCGGGAGGTCGTTGATCGCATCGATTCCCCCGGCCGTCACTCTTTCAGGCCGTGTCAAAGGGTTGCCGAGGACCCGCGTCGCAAAATCGTATCGCCTACTTCATCGGCTCGGCCAATTACGTAATTGCCAGTTGCGCAATACCGCCGTTCAGTACTTTAATCTTCGACGAAATTACTCAGCCATGAATTACTTGAATTGTCGCCTGAACATTTCACCAGTTCACAGGGCCAACTTTTTACTCGGGCTCTCTCGCATGAAAAAAATGACCGCTTATCTAATCATACGAGATTCGCGATTTTCGAACGAATGTCGTCGTTTTCCCGAGGGTAAAGGTTATCGAAAATTTGTCACGATGATTTCATGGAGTGTCCTTCGACAGGGGAGATAAATTGTCACATCCGAGAGGAATAAGTGATACGTGATTACAATACTTATACTGTCTTACGTACGGGGGGGAATTAAGGGAATTCATGCTGGTGGGGATAACGTAGAAACACTCCCTTTGCGATACAGCGTTTTATTTGTATAATAAGATAATTTGAAGTATAAACGTCACAAGGAACTGTCTGACCCTTTTTCCTGAAAACAAAAGAAACATCATCGAAAACTCCCGCTCTATGCCGTTTAACAAAACCTGGTATGCGTGTCACCCGAGACGGGCCGCACGATTATAATGGTACAATTAACGCTAACCGTCGAGCGCGTTTCCGACTTAATTAAGAGTCGTCGAGCACCGACGAAGCTCCGAAAATCGAAATTCGCCTTCCAGTGAAAATGTCCAAAGCACGTCTTTCGGGGGGAAACGACGATACGATACGATTTTCAGCGCGCTTCTGTCCGTGTCGACAACGACGCTTTCATTTAAGTACAACAAAGCTATCTTTCATTTCATCCTCCTCCCTGCCACGCATTTCTATCCATTGAAATATAAACAAGTGATTCTCTCTCTTTACTATACAATAGTCTCCCTTCCCCCAGCCACCGTACAAAATATGGCTGGGGGCTAAATATGCAAGTAGTAAATATAGAGGTATAAATATTATTTCTATAAGCACTATTATCTTCCGGTATAAATATCATTCCCTCATTTATCGTATTTATATATACTTAAAATCTTATTGTTTGTAAGTGTGCCTTGACTCATCGATGCGCTTTAGTGTGATTACGTGTACTTAAATAACGTAGGTGGTAATAGTACGTGGTTGACTTTTCTATCGTTTCGCTGTTACGTCCCGAGAATTTCTTCGTCGACTGAATCGGTCTGAATCGGGCTTAGAAAATTAAAAACTTTACAATGGCGACCGGTCGTACGGGGATTATCGAAACGACAGCGAAGAAGAAACTATCGAGACGTAGCCTCGTGGAATCGTTTATTTCACTGTCTGCTGTCATTCACAAGCAACGATTTCGATGTGTGGCTATAATAATAACGTATGCGTAACTTCGTCGTTCTCTCGGATGAAATTTTCAATATAAGAGACGTACGAACGAAAGTCGAGAAACACTTGCCGCTCTGGGAAATCAACTTTAATACCAGGTTTCATTATATTCCACGGTAGAAGACTTCCGCCTGTCATGAAATAAAACATGCGATTCTGAGCCTTTTATCTGCTTTTTGCAAAGAGCCAGACGAAGTTCAGGCAACACAACGCCCATGTTTAAAACGGCTAAATCTCTGCTGGTCTTCGTTTATCATTTTTCTGTGGCTCTCGGGGAAAAGTCACAGGGTGATCCCCGGCGAGAAGAAGGAACGCGAAGAAGAAGACATAGTCGTTTCCGCCGTCATGAATGAATCACCGTGTTACTTTTCGCCGACGAGTGGATGGTCGCGGTATTTTTTCTAGTTTTTTTCCAAACTGGTTTTCTTGCAAAAATAAGAGATTCTATCGGTCTATGTGTGTCATATATATTTGTATAATTATATCGCAGTTCAAAAATCTGTGAATCAGGGTTCCTGTATAGGCTTCGATGGTTTCCTTTTTACGACAATTTATTTCATTTTATTTTCTCAATAGGCCAATCTTTTTTTTCGACTCTGCCGCCGCCACGTACGATGGCTTTCTTTTTTCATTGTTTAGCTTTAGCGCGTAACATATCTGGGTAGCAACGTCATTCTCTGTCATATCACGATATATAAAAATAAAGGGATAAATAAAAAATATCGTTTTGCATTCGATAAAAAAATCTAACGCTACATTAAACGTTCTCTTCGAGAAATCGCACTCTACCCCGTTCTCCCGCCACAGGAATCTCTTTCTAAATTTGTAAGCGCAAAAATTTTCCTCCTCTTTGCTTTTTCAACGCCCGCAGGGTTCAGTACAACCATACACGCACACACACACGCGCACACAGTTTCGTATAGCAAAGTATATTTATATCTATATATATAAAAGTTTTTCTCTTGTGTAAAAATGTTTATTACTTTATTTCGTCATCGGGCGACATTGTCTCTGAATGTATTAAGGTTCGAAAGAAAATTCATTCGACATCGTCTACGTGGAAAATAAAACAATATTGGAAAATAATATCTTATTATGAAGGAGTAATGAGGGTAAGGGTGTAATTATGTGTACATGTATGTACAAAACGAAAGACGGTTGCAAGATTCGCTCTGATATTTTCTAAGCGAAACAAAAAGATATCTGTAAAAACAAAGGAACCTTTTCGACGAAATGAAAACGAAATATTTTTAATCTAAGCACTCGCTGATGACGTGGTATTTTAAAGCAATTTATACCTATGGCACCACAATGCTCGGAATCTCCCGTTGCTGCTTAACGTGAATAAAATAATCTTAGAATAAAAACAAGCTTCTTTCATGTTGCATTTTCGTCCTAAAGGTGAATGAGAAATAAACCATCGTGATATGTGAAATTAACGTGTTCTACACGAAAAATAATAAAAAATAAATTAACAAAAGGTACCCGGCGAGAAAATACAATTCGCACCGTCGAAGCGAACCTTGCAAACCCGTAGATTATTGATAGGGATAATTATAATAATATAATAATAATTGCCTTGTCCTTTCCTAAACTAACTATATACGTCGACGTACATCGTTATAAAACGCCAACTCTCCATCCTTTTTCCATGTTCTCTACAGTAATTATGATAACTTTTAATGTCTATGTTTAGCAGGTACGTTTGCACTCTTTCAAAAAAAGCTGACGGATCAGGGGGCCCCTGTGAATGTTCCGAAGTCCCAAAATTCGACATTAAAATCAGTCCCATGCAATCGCGATTAAAAGCATCTCTATTTCCACTACGTTCGCGTTATTACTCCTTAATCATAGGTGCACTACAATTGTACTTTTTAGTGGAAACACCTCGAGACACACCATTCATGATACCTCTAGTAAAAAAAGGGAAATGTGATTATTCATATTTTGTCATTCAGTCAGTGTCTTCTTTATTGCCTCTTTTTTCCTCGAATTAGCTATTTTCCCTTTTTCGTCGTGTCCTCCCACTGCGCGCGTTGTCTTCACGACGAACTCGTAAAAGATGCATAAAAGTCCAATTTACGGATTAAAAGCTCATCCGAAGGGCCAAAGTCGAACGGAAGGAGAATAAAATGGAGACCGAGCACCTTCTGATCCGCCAGCAGCGATTGTTCTCTGAGCAACTTTTACGGAAAAGCCTTTGCCGAGAAAACGCCTAAAACTCCAGTCAATTAAAAAAAAAAACAACGGCGATAGAAAAAAGATGAAAGAAGGGAAGAGAAGAAATGCGTCTTCGGCGGGCATACCGAAGAGTGTGGGTCTCAAACCCTACTTTTTTTTCTAATCGTCTGAACGTCTCTGTCGCTTGGTTTGGCACGGTATAGAGAACTCACAGGTCGGATACACGAGCTACCGAAAATCAGACGAAACGGGGAATCTCGAGAAAAAAGGTTCGGCAAATCTTCAGCTCATTGCTCATTGCAAAATTAACATCACACGGGTTCTATCCCCCTAAAGCATGAAATTTTGACATTTGTGAAGCAAAAACCAAATTCTAAGTGAAAGCCTATGCAAAGAATATTGAGAAGATTCTGACAAGTTTTTTGTCGATTCTTTAGCGAAATTTCGCGATATGATCAAACGGGATTTCTCATTGTCGATTCAGTATTGCTAGGTTTTAACTATCGAGTGGAAAGGGGAAAGACGCGTTGGGAAAGTAGATAGAGAGTAAACAGTTAAAGCGAACTATCGGGCGGTCGTTTACTGGAATTTGGCAATATCGTTAAACCGGTCGAACTCGACAGTACTACGTTTTAGCTAATGGAAACCTGGAAAAGTCGATGACACCTGGAAGGGCAACTAGCGCGCGATAAGAACAAGCAGAGAGTCAACTCCGCGTGAATTTTCATGAACCTACAAGGCGTTCCTCGATGTGTAACGCGGAAACCGTAGTTTAGGCACTGGTTTCCGCTGTAAAACTAGAACGAAGCGCCTGGAATCCCTGTGCAGCGTGGAATCGAGTATAAAAAGTCTTTCAAAAATATAACGGACGCGACAAAGCGATTGTACGGAAATGTCGGCATCGCGGCTTATCGATCCGGTACGAGTCGTTCTCTTAAGGCCCTCTTGTGCATAATTTCGCCGACATCGATTCGCCGGCCCCGAAATAAACCCACCCCCATCTCTCTCCCTCTGTCCCCGCCGGCGACTCGCGATGCACGAACGTCGAACCCGCTTCTACCGGCTAACTTATGCAACGCGAAAAACGCCCGCGATTACGGTTATCCTGTCTTTTCCGCGGTCGATCGTAGCCTTTGATATAATCGCGTGTGTGCGCCTGTCACATTCGATCTCTCTCGGTCTCGAGAAGGGTATACACTGTCCTCTTGGAAATTTATTCCTCGGAGCTGGCTAAACATCGACCATTCGATACCGTTCGCCTTGCCCCACACCTTCGAACATCCGATAATTTCCCTCTGCTGAGTTACGTTCATCGGGAATTTCGCGCCTTCCGACGTAAACCTGAATTTTGGGCAAAATGGACGAGATCATAGAAAATCCATTAGCGATCGAGTTTTTTACATCGATGAAAAAAAATATTTATTGCCACGGCAGGTATATGGGTTTTACATTGCTGAAATCACAAAGATCATTGCGTTTCGAAGTGTCGATGTTTAGCCAACGCTACCTGAGCGCCTTCGTCACGCAGTTATACCCCCCCCCCTCCCCCGACCCTCTTTCTAATTTGCATTAATTAAATTCTCCTATCCTATTCACTTTACTGCTATAGCTGGAGTTTACATGTGTTCGCTCTAACCCACGTGTGTGTAATGCGAGAGTATACATGCTTAAGTTTGCGTTTTTTCGTGTATTTCAAGTTGAACTTTCATCTTTCGCTTCTAAATGTATATAAACGAATACTGTTACCTACAAATATAATGAACACATTATGTTGCCTTTTTCCCCCGTGAGGGCTCCACGCACTCTCTTTCTTTTGCTCTCGTATCTCCACTGATTTGGCGATCAATTACGACGACGATGTACAAGTGTGTTTTTTTCCCTTTAATAGAAGCTGGTTAATCGTATCGTTGTAATCACTAGGATATCATAGAGAATAGCCTATGCGACCGTGTTCGCCTTAGAACTAGAGTAATTAAACTGTCGTAATTAGAAGTCGTAGAAAGAAATGTCATCGACTCCACGATGAACTAAAAACTCATAACAATAATACTATTAATAAAGGTAATAATAATATATAATTATTAAACTAGCTATAGTCAATAATCATTAGTTATTCATCTCTGGTGTATATATATCCCGCATTATATATATCTACATGTTTATATAACGCGCGTTGTTGTATATATATAATATATATATTTATATATAAACTTATGTATCGAATAGGGTAACCTTCGTGTACGCTTTTGAAGGTTCCCCTTTCTTTTTAAAAAAAAGCGTGCCTAAGCGCACGAGACACGGAAAACGTCGATCGAAGGATCGTCTAGGCTCATGGCCGCCAACAGAATTCGTCATTTATGTTTAATCAATCGACCTACCGTCGTCTGTCACCTGTGCTTTTACATCTCGTCGTTTGTACTCTGGTTTCACCGATCACGGGTCTACCGAGGCCCGGGATCGTAGTCACTGAATCGTCCGTGTCTCACTGAGAATCACCGTGTTTTTATCGATTTCTTTTTTCGTCGATCGTCCTTCGTCGTCCGTGGCTCGGTGCGCGGAGAAAATTAACGAAGAGAACGACAATTCATGGCTCCCGTGAAACCGCGGACGATAATCGTCACGGTGGAACGGGCGACAAGGAAATCGCGAGAAAAATCCGTGTCTTTCCTTACCGCCGACCTTTCGGGTCTCCCTTGCCCCCCTTTCCGTCCACCACCCCCCCTGCCCCGGTCGACCCACCGACGACAGCTTTTATATCAACAACGAAATAAACGATCTACTTTTTCCCGGAAAGCTACTAGGCCGTTCCTCGTCTTATTGCACCCGTGAGAAGAAAAGAATAACGTCGCCGTCGGTGTAGTCGCCATTGTTTCCTCAAAGGGCGGAGGAGGGGGGATGACAGTCGGTCGAAAACAAAATCGACGGAGAAGGGAGCTTGAGAACATGACCGCGAGCCACGGTCAAGGGGATTTAACGAACTTAGGGGGGAAAAACAGAAAACAAAGGAAAACAAGATAGGAAAATCCGTCGACAGTAAATTCTATACGATCGAATTACACTAGTTATACATGACTGTGTGATAATGTTATTTAATCCTACCTAAGAGGGCGAATCACGCGAATCCTTCGGCGAGCGGCTTCTCCTCTTGGCTTCTACGCACGACTGCATGCAATTCCAAGGGAAAGAACGCAATGAAGGGCACAACATTCAGCCGCCGGTCGCCCTCGATGCCGGCGTTAATTTCGCTCGGTAAATTTACGAGTGGACAGGAAAGCTTTCCAAGTATCAGCTCGTCGGAAGTTCATCACAGTCGCGATAGAAAACGAGGGATGGAGGGGAGAGGGGGAGAGAGGGTAAAATACGCTTGAGAGGAAAGAGAGGAAAGGTGCTGAAGTGTGGCGTTCATTGCATCGGGGCGAGGATGGGTTTTACCGGTCGCTCAGCGACCGTCGTCGGCCGGCCGATGTGTGTGAGCAGAAGAACGACGCGCGATCTTGTTCCTTTTGGTCCGCGCGAGTGAGAAAATGTCGCATGTCGCGTATGCGAGGGAAAAGGTAAAGCCGAATAAGAGGAGAGGCCATCTCGCCGAGCAGCTCGATTAGAGAGGCCCACGTTCACCGGTCGTCCGTGCGATAACATATACTACGAAAGTCCTAGAAATGCTTAAAATGCGATGTACCTGAGTGTACCGGGCCCTCTGCCCGTGGAATCCAAGGCCGAAGGTCCGCCGACAGAGACGTGGGGCGAAAACGGTTTGGCCGACCTTCGGACTACGATTCCCGTCCTCCCGAACGCCCGGAGGATCGGCAAGTCCCAACGAAGCTTAGATCTCACATTGTAGCACACCTGCATCGGCCTTTTTCTCTTTCAACCTTCCGAGGCACGAGCCTTCCTCGTTGCGCGACTCGTACGAGCGCAGCCGTGAAGATTACAACTAAGAAATTGCCTATCGACTACCTCTACGAATGGCAACGGTAACAGTGCTACTCGGCAATTTTATCACGCTCCAACGGAACTCGAGATAATTCGTACCTTTCGCCACCGATTAGTCCCACGGTATTCACAGATCCGAAGTAATGCGGAAAATTTTTTGTTCCTTTTTTCCCAAAAATAAAAAGAGAGGAAAGCAAATATGCGTCTACTGAAAATTCCGCTGGTGCAGGTTGATCGAAAATTGGAATACCGTAGGTAAACCGGTTCGATCGAAGGGCGGACGACCGGTCAGGAACCGATGAGGCCGTGTTGGGTAACGTCGCGATAAGATTCGTGTATTCGTGGAATTACTGAGCGGGACCCTCCTGGCACGTTGTTCCTCCGTCAATTTCGTTATCGTTTCTTTTCTACCGACTGTTCTCGTGACGGTCAAGGTGCAGGAGACCAAACGATTGATCGATAAAAATCAGCCTCTTCCGGCATTGTGGAATTAGATAAAAACATGTTTCGTGCGTGTGCCGATGAAAAAGATCAGTTTCCTTGGTGCTTTGACATGAGATCTCCTCCAGAGTACCGAGGAAAAAGACCCCTTTCATCGGTGGGGGTCTGTGTCGAGGGTCTTCCCGTCGGCATACCTGCACCCGCGTTCGACCCCGCGAGAACGCCCGTAGGAGAGTTTCTTTCCCCGGCAACCGTGAGCGATACCGTCATCGTCCCCAACACCGGTAGAACCGGTCCCCGAACGATCGAATCCCTCGCGCGATCGATCCTTTAAACACAGAGAAACACGGAGCCGCACAGACGTGGCCCCTCTCTCCTTGTCCTCTGATCGAAGGGGAAAGGAACGAAAGGGGAGGTTGGGCCTGTCGATCCGGAAGATCGTGCCTTAGTCCTCGGCCGATCGCCGTGACAATTTCAAGGTCCTCACGAGGGGGAAGTCTTGGGAAAAAAGTCCCCCGTCGTTGGGGCAATTTTTCAGCGCGTTTGCGCGAGACACTTCCTGAGGGACCTGAGCCTCGCCCTAAGCCTCTCCTGCCGCCTCTTCAGCTCTTCCATGGTGTTCATGATGCGCTGCTCGGTCTCCGAGAGTATATCACAGTATTTAGCGGCCTGCCTTAGTATCGCGACCTTCGGCGCCTTGTCCTTCATCTCGATTTCCGGCACGAGCATTCGCAGTTCCTCGAAGGCGTTTCGCAGCTCTATCCGCCTCTGCCGTTCCATGTTGTTGTGAAGACTCCTCTTCTCGGTCTCGGCCTCATCGTCCGAGGAACTTCTGTTCGCCGCGACCCTCGGTGTCCGGCCGGCTTTTCTCTCGTAGGGCCTTTGCCGCGTTCGTCTCGCGGGTTTCTCCTCGATATCGTCGGTTACGCTCTTCCTCGGGACTTTGATGGGCGGTCTACCGCGGGGCCTGGGGGTGGGTGTCGACGCCGCCGCCGGCGGCGGTGCCGGCCTCTCCCTAAAGGCCGTATTCACCGTCAATTGGAAATGCTGCTGCTCCGCGGGGCTCGGGTAGGTCGGTAAGGCCGCTGCCGGTCTGCTAGGTTTCTCGAAGCTCACCACGTCGATTTCTTCTTCTGGAACAGAAACAAACGAAACGGTCATATTACGAGGACCCAAAGCCCTCCGAGGGAAGTTCAACCCTCGAGGGAAAACTTAGGAAACTATCGTTGAAATTTTAATCGCTAAGGGCACACAGGATATATTATATCAGCCCTCGAAAGGCCGTTCCTTGTGGACTTCAGTCGGCCGTACGCCGGATGTTCGATAAGTTTTATCTGAAGAACTCTTCGTAACCGTGCGACCGAGTGGCAAGAGCGAGCGACAAAAAAGGCACACGGACGTGACCTTCGTCGTCACTTCCGCCCTGAGCATGTGGCCCCGGAGGCGTTCTATGGGTCATACGACACCGTGTGGGCGTTTCTGCAAACCGCGTCATTCATGGCGTCTGGCACAATCGGTGGAAATCCGGTTGGTCCAGATTCGTCCCTCTCTCCTTCCCCTTCGTTTCCCCGTCCCTCTCATCCGGCTATCGCCGGCACGATTAATCCAACGCATTCGCACCGATTTCAACCCTTCTCGATCTCAAACTTACCAGCAGTTCCCTCGAAACTGCTTTTCGATTCATTAGCTGCTCATCCTTTCGCTCTTACCGCTGGTGAAAGCGGAAATTGTATTTAACCGAGCCGATTAGATCACGAGTTCGCATTAAAATCGAATAAATCGAGTAGCGGGGGACCGAGGAGCGGTTTAATATTTATTTCTGTCTCGCGCGGCTCATGAATATTCGGCGAATCTGCGGGCGACGTCGGCGCGCCTAAAATTGCAAACGAGGAAAGTCGGAGGGCGGCTTTCGAGGAACGAGGAAGGAGCGCATACGCGACACGTAACGAGTGCATCGTTGCAGGCGCATCGCGTTGCGCCCTCCACGTGTTTCCCGACGGGGCCAGGGGGGGACGGAGGGTGGAGGAAAGTGGACGCCGGCCGGCGGGCAAGCGGTCGACTGGCGAGCGGCCAGGCCGGCGAAAAGGCGCGAAACGTCTAAAAATAACGAGTGCCTAACTGAATTAGGAGCCGCCGCCGGGGGTTCGGGTTCCCCGCGAGAATACGAGAGAGCAAATCTAGCGCTCTGCCGCTGCTGGCTGTCATCGCGCCACGTGTGCTGAGCAACTTCTCCCGTTTCGCCGGGACTGTCCAACGTTTAACACGCCGACGCACATGACCCGATAAGTCCGATAGCCCGGGGCAAAAAATTCGAAAGCTCTGTCTCCCTTGGGAAGATGACCTGGGGCAATGTACCTTTCTGTCCTCCTCTGACCTGCCCTTGTATTATCTTTTCGACCCTCCTCTGTCGCTGTCCCTCAAACCGAAGTTACGCGCGCCGAAGTACGTGGAAAGCCGGCGAATGTTGAATAATTCGAAAGGAGGAAACTCCGTTCGTCTGCCTGGGTAATTGGAAACACGGTGACCCGCCTATAATTAACTACCGTGCCAATGCCAAACGCGTCATTTATTCGAGCACGGTGAAACATAAGTTTGTTGCGTCATTAAAAAGCTTATCGACGACTCGCTGACGCCAGGCTGAATTTTTAGTGGCCGATCGCAGCTTGCTCGTGGAAGTTCTATCGAAAGCGGCGTGTAATCGTCGCGCGAGCGGTCGATGTCGACTCGATTTTGGCGCTTTCAAAGCGAACCCCTGGCGGAACGAGTGCGATAGCTCGATGACGCCCAACATCTCGATACGCACACAGAAGCCTGGACAATGGCACGGACTGGGCCTTGTGCGAGGATGCGTGTGCCACGCGCGCCATTTCGCGGAGGTGACGGGAGGGGTCGGCGGCGCCGACGCCGTCGTTGGCGTCGCGGCAATCGTCGAGGCGAAGGGACGATCGACCGGGCGCAGACGGAGAAAGGGGGTGAAAGAGTCATTTATTCCGCGCGGGAACAGGAAGGCCAAACGGCGGCTGCGCGGCTCGCCGCGAGTGAGTTTTATTCGGAGGCAGCGGGAGGGGTCGGCGGATTAGCGTTGCCCCGCAGAAAGAGCGCTGAGGAGGGGGGAGGGGGGAGGGGGTACGAGTGAACCACAGTGAGGCAGGAATAGTAGGGTGAAATCGCGCCTTGTCAAAGGTTACCCTCCTAGCTCGACGGAAAAGGTCAATGCAATCTACGCAGTTAGACGACTCGAGAAGGCTGCCTAACCCGCGTTTGCCGGAAGTATCGATCGACCCGAGGAAAACTGCTCATCGCAATAAGAGCGGCAAAGAAAATTCCTTCTCGCGGGGAAGCCTGAACCGTCGTTTTCCACGGAGCGTTGTCGCAAGAGTTTCGCCGAACGGCTTGCATAAATCTTCATCTGCAATGAAGTTTAAAGTCCTCTCGATGTCGAGAGGAGGCGGCGATAGGCTCGTCGGGAGAAGGGGGGGAGGAAGTAAGAGGAAGCGGGGGTAAAGACCGAGGACGGGGAGAGACGGATTCGCGCGGGAAGAGACGCGGAGGAGGATGCTGGCGGAGAGGTAACGGGTGTAGGGGGGGATTGACGGGGAGACAGAGGGACCGATCACGAGAGGGACGGGGTGGCGGCTCGAGGGAGGGGAACGACGTCGATTCGCGACGCAGCACGTGCGGCAGCGTAAGAGCGACCTTGGGGGTCAGTGCTCTCCGTGTAAGCAGGCCATAGTAGTACGTCGACGCGGATCGATCGACTCTCCCGGTCTCGTTGGGATAGGCGATATACCCCAAGAGAAGGAGAGACGGAACGCCGCGGGCGGCGAACGCGGGACGAAGAGAGGGCAGCGCACTTTTCGTCGGGGATATCGAACGACGCGGAGAACCGCCTTCAGGACACACGTCAAGGGGAAGCAGACGCGAAGGGCGCCGTTCGTTTCCACCTTCGACGCGCTTCCTACCCGTCAGGGTTTCTTCCGCCATTTCCCCAAGGAAAAAAACCTCGCCCGTTCGTACAAAACCTGATCCTCGCAAATGAATTAAACTCGTAATTTACCAACTCGGCGGTTCTTCCTGTTTCAAAGAATGCGTTTCCCTGGACGCATTTCATTCAGATTATCGATACTGTCAAACGACTTCGCGCCTCCTTTTTCAATCCCAGTGGGAAGCTTTTCCCGCGGGGAATTATTTCGGCTGGATGCCGAGAAGGTATCAGACGGCGACGAGTGGACGGCTCCTTGGAACGGATTATCGTCCTGCGGGATCTCGGATTCCTTTAAAATTTTCTCTAACACAGGCGCGCGAGAGAGAGAGAAAGAGAGATCAGTAGGCGGGTGTAGCTGGCAACGGAGGCGCTTACTTTCGTAACTGGATTGGACGGATCGGTAGACACGCGGCGGGGTACCTAAGTGTCCGGCGAGCTCGCCGAGATTTATGGCTTCGCCTTACATACCGCGTACACGTCGCGATCTGACCAGGAAGAGAAACGTACCGCCAGCGCGTACACGCATACGTGGCCTCCGAGAGCCAAGGATACCGTCATTGGCAAGGATCTTCGACCCTGAGCCATCGTGCTCATCCTCCCGCTCAACAACGACCTCGCTAAGTTTCCGCGATTTTCCTTCTCGTCGATTAGAGGAAATACCAAGAGGGAAGGCGTCGTTAAGGCACGACCGGTCGGTCCTTATCAGCGTCTTACGCGCCGGTCGAGGATCTCTTGAGAAACATGAAAGGTCGGTCGCGGGGTCACGCGTGAACGTAAGTCTCGCGTGTTGCTTTTACGAGAATATACGCGAGGGCCAAGGGTGAGATGAGGTTCGCACAGGTCATGGACGTGCATGGGGCCAGCACAGATTTCCGATACACCCGGTTGGTCGAAGACTACCCCGACTAACGGGCATCGTCGAGCTGTCACCATTAATTATCCTCGGTACGTCGGTACTGGCAGAACCTCTGCAAAACTCCATTACGATTCTCGGGGAGAGGACTTTTCTATAGGCGACATCGTGGATGACGTAAAGCCGTTGGATCGCGCGAAAATCATATGCGCTCGTGGAAAGTCAGGCGGAAAAGTTGGCTCTCGGCGGAGTTAAATGTCGATAAAACGTGTCGGTGGGGCAGGGAGTGTGCATGAACCAGGGCATATTGCTGTAATTTATGGGCCTTGCGATAATAAGCTCGATAAGGTAGAAAGTACGGCAGACGCGTATGAGACAAAGTAAACCGGGAAAACGAGTGTTGAGACGTCGTAAAGCGGCGCCCACGCGACGAGATGCACCGCGTCACGATCAAGTAGACTTCTGTCTCTCTGTGTCGGCCGTCCTTCTCTCGATCGAGAGGTGAATGCATCGAGCTCGGTGGGGGCAGAGCAACGCAGGAAAACGGCGGGGAGGGGAGTTAGAAGATGCTTCAAGTGCATCGACGATGCGATTGACTCACGGGAAATGCCAGTTACTCACTGGGCTCTCTCTTCTCCTACTCCCCCCTGGCACGCTGTTCCCTCTTCACTCTCCCCTCTCCTCCTGCTCGGTCCTCTCGGACGAGAGAGTAGGCGAGAGCGGGCTGGCATGTCCCCTCGAACGAGAAATGCAATAAGGAGAAGACGACAACGGCCGCTCGACCCGGCGAGAAAAAGGTGTGAACCTCACCACCGCC
Source organism: Hedychridium roseum (assembly GCA_963989215.1). NCBI lineage: Eukaryota > Metazoa > Arthropoda > Insecta > Hymenoptera > Chrysididae > Hedychridium > Hedychridium roseum. The sequence continues at coordinate 5,118,739 of OZ022317.1, read as the reverse complement.
ACAGTTCTGTCCCGGGGGAGGGGAGAAAAAGAGATCGGAGAGAGGAAAAAGAGACCTCCCCGCAATGGCCAGTCTACTTTCACGCTTATCTCCTAGGGCAAAAATCATTGTTCCGGCTGGCGAATAGCTGAAAGCGAAACGACAAGGACAGAAAAGCCCAAAAAACGGGGGTTAGCTTCGCGATAACGAGGGAAAGACGCGAGCGAGCGGGAAGCTCGGAGAAAGGTAAAACAGGCTGACGAGGGGGAGGGAAAAAAGGAGTCCGACGTGAACGTCCCTCTGATGCCGGTCGACATTCCCTCGACGGGTTTTGCCGGATTGACATTTCGTCGGTCGGTCTCCTAATTCTTGGTATACCCGGGCGTCCTGGTTCGACGACCACATGTCTTTTTCTTCCTCCAAAACCGGTAAACCAAAAGAAATCCGAAGGATGCACCACCCGTGATGATTTATGACTCTTTTTTCCTTGAAATACGACAACGTTTGTACGTACGCTAACTGAACGCTGCTGAATCGATGACTCTTTGACAGTGCAAAAAAAGGACGTTGGTTATTAGTGGAAGGCATTAAGAATAGCCCGTAATATCAGCGGGGCGATAACGTTATGCGAGTTGACCGCAAAATGTGACACGATACGATTCTTCCACAGCGACACTTATCAGCAGTCCGTTTCACGCGATCGAAGTTAATGAATGAATGAGTTGCGTCAGCAGGGAGATGAGCTTTCACGCAGTGTCTCCGCTCAAAAATAGGCACCCACTTGCTCCCGATGGGTAGGCGTAATTATAGGCGTACGGAAATATCGATGACAGGAGAAACTATGGGGAGGAGAAGGGGCGCGGGGAATTGAGCGTCTAGTCGCGAGTTAGAATGTTAATACGCACACCTTCGAGAGATGCCAAACCCACCTATATCATGGGCTAATTCCGCGAAACAGAGGCGTTTTGCAATAAGCAGAAAGTCGCCCAAGTTCCTGGCCGAGACTGACGTTCGATAATATTGAAACACAACTCACGTTCGCCAGCGGCAATATCATTATCCCCGGGATCAGAATGTTTTTCCTTATCGGACGATTGTCGAGCAATCTGCCGGACGGCATAATTAGCGGCAGGCTTTATTAACATGTTTAGGGGGAAGGGGAAAAAGCGGCTAGTCGAGTAGCCGGTATCGGCCGTTGCATCGAAAGTATCTTCTCCAGTAGGACTGCTTCCCTCGCGCGTCGTTTACATGAATTCACGTTGAAATACAGGCCCGCGAGATCGAAGTTAATCGCGGCACATAAAATTACGCATTCGTCGGGCCCTTCGCGAATCCCCCTACTGACCGTCAACGTGCTGTACGTTCACTGCAGCGCCGACTTAACGGACATTTTTATGCTACGATCGCACACGGGGCTGCATTCCTGCGCGACGTTTTTTCCTCGAAGCTAACCGAACGGGGCGCTTTGCATAAGGATGGAAAACGCGTGTGACGCAGCGACCTGCACGGATGAAGACGTAAGAATTCAGGCAGGACTGTCAACGAAAAAAGACGACCATGGCCGCTGACTCACGGTGCGCCGTGCGTTAACATCGACGTCTTTTAAAATCCACTTAGACTCCATTTACAAGTACGTGAAGAATCCGAGCACCGCGAGAAATTCTAATTACCACCTCGCGGCTCGTAGTTGGCTGGTCTTCGTCCATCGTCCCGGCACGCAACGGGAAGGACTGTAGACGCGGGGGGAGGGGAATCGAGGCTGGAAACGAGACTATCAATCGCATCGTCGCCGGGCGGTTCCTCAAGGCGGGGTGCAGAGAGGAATCGCGATCTTCTTATTCGCAGGGCCAGGTATCCGCACGCGAGAACGTCCGTCCCCGACGAATGATTAATCCCCTTTTAAGTTGGGGCGAGTTTCGCGGAATTCCTCAGGTATCTGCCTCGTCTACCAGGAATCCCCACCGTCCTGCGCCGTCGGCTTCGACTTTGCACCGGGTATTTCTCCCTCTCCGTCTCTTCCGTCTCTGCGCGACTGCACTTATCTATCCTTACGCAATTATCGCGACGGCGCTAAAGAGATGCACTTGGCGCCAAGCCTGACGCACGCGGAAAAGCACGCGGTTTCCGTGTAAAACCACGCGCCACTGAGAAACGCCAGGAAACGCGGGGCAAAAGCAATATCGGTTTACCGGTAACCGACTGTGCTAATAGACCACGCGTCAGCCTGTTATCCACGAGCAAATAGATCCTGGAACGAAGTTTTGCGTTTACCGTCTTCCTGGAAAATCGTAGGAACAAACACCGCTTTCAACGAAAACATTTTCCGAGTTTTTGGCTCATCAGGGAGGAACTTTGATTCCGAAGAAGTTTTGATTTTTGCGCTAGAGCAGTCCATGTTACGTGGGTTTGGTGCAACCGTTGAGGTTTCGCAGTGAGCGGGAAAGCAAGTGGGAATCATCGGAGCGGATTTAAAGGGCGAATACCAGGGGGGCCGAGCACCCGTGCGAGACACGGTCCTGTCCGCCGCCCGGAGCGCGACTGCGGCGCGAATGGCAAAAAGGCTTAACCGCATTCCGGCGACCATTTAAACCGCCGCGCGAGACGGGGTCCCACGGCTGACCGCAACAAGCGAGCGCGAGTGAAGGAGAAAAGCAGCAGTAACCGACCGGCGGCAGCAGCAACAAGCGAGCGCCGGGACCGGCCGGACGGCTATCGCTGACGTCACGCGGTACCGCATGACCTTCACTTCCCGCGTGTCACGAGGCGCATGCTCCGTAGATCCTCCCATTAGATCCACGAGCGTCCGCGGGAAAGCGATATCCTCGAAGACACCGCGAAACGAGCAACCGTATGGCCACTGTATTGCCCAAATTTTCACGGTTTTCTCTCAACCACGATGCTGCGGCATGACCAATGAAAACGTTTTGTGCAATCTTCTCATTAGATTCGTCGGAAATCTCAGTGTTTTTTCGTAAGAGTGAGCTTTATGGGTGTGTCGAAGATGACATTTTTGTAACTGGCAATGTTACGTGTTTCTTCTTTGTATAATGTAATCGATACCTGACGACGGGTCCCATTGACATCAGTATCTGCGATGAGAGTTGATAGATTCCCGCCAAGATCCACGCGCGGACTCGCGGCCATTTTCGCGATACGCGTGGACCGGCAGGTCATTACTCTTTTTATTTGAGAAATAATCGTTCCGCTCCAACGGCATTTGTTTGACTTTTTTATCAAGCCGGTTTTTTAAGAGCCACGGCAAACAAGCCAGAGTAGATAGGGGACCGATGGAATCTCCTTGTCTTATCCTACCCGTGTGGGAATTGGGTGGAATTACGCGAATAATCAGCGTTGACCCCCGAATGGATCGGCGAGCAAAGGTCCGGAGGTCCGACGTGATATCTCGGACCGGAGAAACGAGAGAAATTAGGTCGGTCATCCCGAAATAATCGCCGAGAGTTACGCAAAAATTCGACAGTAACCGCCATTCATCTCGGCAGATATCTTCCTTATCTCCACGTGGCCGTTTTTCGGCAGGCGAGTCATTCATCTATAATTCATGATTCGCCCCTCTTCGGCGACAATCGTCTTCACACCGGGCTGGTGGCTTGTAAAACGAAGCGTGGATTTCGCCCATTCACCGGTTTTGCACATATATATGTATACTTCTTTTTCGTCGATTGGAGTGTCCTTGGACGACCCTCATATCGCCCGGTGGACTTTCTTCGATCGCCCGAGCGGATTGGCAATATCGCGCACGTTCCACTGACCTGTCTGACCTCGGTCAAAAGTAGTGAGAGCCGCGAGTGGTCGGACAATTACCAATTACGAGCGCTGATTCGAGATCATCGTCGTCGGCGGCGGTGCCGACGTCGGGCAAGGTCGAGTTTGCGGCACGGCCGTGTCCGGTCGCACGGTGTCGTCTTCTTCATCCGTTCGGCTCGGATGATGAGGAAGCGCGACACCCTTCGCCTTACATCAACGCCGCCGGAGAAGGAGAGAAATGAATACATAAAACCCCACCCCAGGCCGACTTACGATCGTTTCTCCCAATCAAATTCTACCGCAGATCTTTCTCTTACTGCCCCTCCCCTTCTTCCCGTTCTCGTAGCGAATTAATTTATTCGTTACTTTTCCTCTTGGCATTGTTGCGAAAATTGTCGTGAGAAGCGGGCAGGCAAAAAGGATCGAAGAAGAATGGCCAACGTAAAGGGACTAAGGTCGCTAGAGACATAGTACGATGCTCTACGAGTTCTTTGCTGCTACGTAACTGCATTCCTAGATGCAACGTACGTGGCTGAGTCACGTGCGCGGCTAAGTACATCGTAGACGCAGTCGCACGGGCGAGTACACGTGTGTGCACACTGGCTTCCCCCACCAGCCAACTCTCTCTTTCTCCGACGAACGGCGGAACACGATTGTTCGTCTCTGTCTGTCGCCGCTGGCGAAGAAGTGCATTCTTCGTGATGCATGCTCGCGCAAACGGCAGTCACCAAAGTACAAAATTGCCCGATGTCGCCATGTGGCGCAACCCATTTTCGTGCGACAGACCGTACGCGATTTTCCGGGACGATGCAGTTTCCCCGCGAATCACGCGACCTGCTTTTCTCGGGGAATCACTATAGTTAGAACGGAGTGGCGACGGCGGTGAGGAGACACGTGACGGCACGGCTCTTCCCCCGCCCCCCTCCACCTCCTACGTTCGCGGAAAATGCGGGACGTGCGCTGAAAATGGCGAACCGTACCGTTGGAAAAGCCGAGATCGTAGCCGTCGTAAGAATCGAACGAACCCGCCGGGCGATTGTTCGATCGTCCAAACCGATTCCCCCTCGGGTTGCCCTCGAATTTTTCACGTCCTTGACACGAAGCCGCGAACGGCGCTCGATCGATTTCCTCGTTCCGTTGCGCGATAATCATCGGCGCGCGAGAAGAAGGAATGCCATTAGCGTTGCCACGGCGATTAAATTACGCACACGGCGGTTTCTTAACGCACACAGACACAGACACACATACACACAGCGTGGCTGCGACCTCCGTTAACATTGACTTAACAGAATTGCACCGCTACGGGAATCAGGAATTCACGTGTATCATATGTACACGCTTCTCTGTGTGTATGTGTGTGTGTGTGTGTGTGGTGAGTGTGTGAGCGCGACAGGTAAAGACACGATCGACGGGGCCGTCGATCGTATCTCATCGCGAGACATCGTCGCGCGGATGTATATTTGCCGAGTTTGGTCGGTTACACGTGGCATCGAGGAGCAAGTTATCTTTTAGGACCGGTTGATCGCCCTTTCTTGACCGACCGATGGCGTTGTCAATTTATCACTGACCATACGAACATGCAGCGGAAATGCCGGGCAACTTGGAATCATGAAAATCCGCGGGGCATTATCGCGCAGATAGGTGCAAAAAGGAGGGGTCTGAGTATTACGAAAAAATCTGCCTTCTTAAAACAAATGTTTGCGTAAGATCGAGATAAAGGCCCGAGGTGTGTACTTTTCCATCTTCCATTATTTGCACGCGCACGCACACTCCGATGTGTTATGTAAATACGGAGGACGGTTCTGCGCTCGCCGGGCCAGAGCGCCGATTGTATTTTTCGATCATGAGTTTTACAGGATGACGAGTCAATTTCGCGCCGGCGCTGTCAATTCCGCCGGGGGTAACGGTCGACCTCGGCGGGAAAGAAATGGAAATTAATGGAAAGCTGGCGAAAAGCAGGGCGGACATCGCAGCCGGGGCTTTTAGCGTATCGAACGGCGGACTGCGGCGGGGTTCAAACAATAACAGTAGCCTCAATTGAGCCCGAAACGAGCATACAATGACTCTCCGGGTGCACTTGAATGGCCGAATGACGGGGAGAGTGGAAACGCGGCGGGGCTCGTTGAAAGCGAGTTCCACGATCGTGTATTCGCCTCGCGGCCAGGCTCGAGAGTGATGACGAATACCAGTCGCGCAATTAGCATACTTATGCGGGCAGCCGAATTCGCCGAACTGCAGGCCGGGCTTCTACAAGCGCGCCAGTCGATTGCACTCCATTAAAGAGTCCCTAGTCTGACCTTGATCGAGTCAAGTCGAACAAAGGTCCGGCCAATGAGACCTCAAAGGATCCGTTCTCGACGGAGAACTCACGAAAATCGACCATAAAGAAATTCCGGGAAGATCATCTCACCCCGAATCTCACGCTATTTTATCAGCGATTATCGAATTATCAAATTTCTTTCTCCAAGTTCCATCTCGAGTAGATGAAGCGTGTAATAAAAATTGATGTCCCAAGTGAAATAACATTGCGCACTGTTTTTGCAAAACATTGCCGTGCATTGGTACACGTATAACATATTAATCGGAAATTTCACGTCGGTCCCATTTTTCCAGTTAATTTTGTGGTTGTGTGCCGAAGAGAGTCATTACGGTCAATGGACATTGTTTAAGCGAACAAATGCGCTTGCTGAAATGTTTCATCGGGCAATCGGTGATTTCCCCCTGCACCACTGTTCGGTGGCTGGTTATTCGCTGCGTTCCACAATGCAAAACTTAGCTAATTCATCAAGACGTATCGGTAAAAGGCTAATTAATCTCGATGAATGATCGTCCTAAAGATTTCTATTGGTCAACGGCTTTTGCGTTCATTGAGGAGCCGGTAAAGTTCTTCCAACGAAGAACGTTAATTGAATCTTGGGATGCCGAGCGCGTTCGAGAGAATGACGAGCGGTTTACCGAGGCGATTATTAATCGAGAATGATCAGTATAGATCCGTTATAAATTGATGAGGAAGAGACTCACCGGAATCGGAGGGTGTTTGGACACCTAGGTGTTCGAGTCTCTTGCCGTTAGGTTGGTTGATGTGATAGCAGTGATCGCTTAGGGTGCTGCTAACGTCGGTGGTCTCTTTGGCCGAGTAGCAGTGGGTCTCCTCAAATTTCCTCCTGTCGGGCATCCGCCTCACCAGCTGGCCGGTGACCTCACTCACGGGCACGGCCTTGACCGCGGACATGCACTCCGAGAGACGTTCGTGTATGTTGATCTGATCGTGTCTGAAGACTGGTGCTTCGTCCTCCGTCTCTGTGTCAGAGCTCGAGGTCTGCGGGGTATCCGGTCTTGTGGAATCCCCGTCGCTGTCAAGGTTCTTCGAGCGACAATGCTGTTGTTGTTGGTGCTGCATCGTCGTCTGTTGGTGAGGAAGGTTGCCGTTGGTCGAGTTACACTGGGCCGGGTTGGCACGGGATATCAGGAGGCTACGACCAGCGGGGACCTTCTTCTGTATCTGTGGGTCCTTCTTCGCCGGCAACGTCCTGTTGTGCTCTTTGCTGATGCACAGACCGGCCCACATGCAATCGTGGTGACGTATCTCCTGGCAGATCATCTTGTCGTAAGCCAGTTCCGGCGGAAGAACGCCGTCGTCAAATGTTCGCTCGTAATGACAGTAGTTGTCGAGCGGGAAGTCGAGGTCGAACTTCTTCCAGATATCCTCGGACACGACGGTCGCTGTGTCCAGGGGTTCGTCCAGCATGCCCAGGTCCGAGCAGTCCCACACCGGTACCGGCATCTTGTCTGAAACGTTCAAAGGAACACGTTAGCCCATTTGGACGGTCGATCCAAAGCGGATCGTCGGCTTTGCTCTCGGCTTCGCCAGGTATCGGGTTACCGGACGACTGATCCGGCATTTCGGCCTGGAGCTGGGTTAAAAGACTTGTCCAAAGTTTCTCCGGTTTCCACGCGGCACTATTGATACCCGAAAAACAAAGAGTAATATCTATCATTGGGGTGGGGGGACTCGAATAAATTCGCACGTAACAGTATTCCCTTTACGAGGGTACTTTCTGATAGGATCTTCATCGTAAATCCCGCGGCGTCTATGCATCCCCGAGACACTTCATTGTTTCGTGTCACGGTAACGAGGCCGCGATGTATTGCAACGTGTGTCGTAACATCGCGACATTATCGCCAGAGGATCGGCGAAGTGCATGCGCGCCTTGAAAATACTATAATAACAGGGACGAAGAGAGAAAGACAGCGAGAGAGAGATAGGTAGATCGTCGGCGACCTCGCGTGAGCATAACGTAAGGCTAAAAATAGTTCGCCTCCGTTACCGACTTCCCGTTTCGTGCGCGATGTTTCCCTTTTTTACTGGCGTGTCACCGCGGCATCGGATCCACGTGAATCGTTGGCTTTTATGAATGAAACCTTCGCGGCTCCTCCGGCGCGGAACGCTCGACCGGTAGATCCCACCTCCGCGGGGAAATTTCGCGTGAAAAAGGGGAGGAGAGAGCGTAACGACGACGACGAGGACGACGCATCGCCGTGTCGCACGTGCCTGCCGGATATAAAAGTCGTCGTTCGAAACGCCAGGCGGCCAGATCAAATGCATTAGACGCCGGCCGTGGATAAATCACCGGGCCGAGGTCGTATCCTTTCAATGGCCGAGCACCGCTTTTGCTGCTCTTTCCTTCTGATCCGTGCGCGACCGTTACTCGCTGGCAATCTTTTTTTGCCAACGGATCTACAAGCGAGCCGATCTGCGCCATGCATTTTCCCCTAACGTGCGCACGAGGCCGTTGCGATCCTGCACCGTGCATCCCCTCAACCCTCCTGCCCCTGGACGCGTGGAACAACCGTTCGAAGTTTCAGGTGCGGGACTAATCGGCGAAAATACCGACCCTCACCGGTATTTCGGGCTTTCCTCGCTCCGACGAAACAACGCTTCCGCGTCAGGTAGTGGCGTCTTCCCCGGTGGTAGAAAAAAAAGCGCGTGAAATTCTTCCCTTCGCTTCTGGCAAATTACGTTTCATCACGCGTCCTAGACGATTCGGGGGGGTAGAGCGAAGTATGACAGGATTTTATCCGGATTTATCACCCTAAGACTAAAAGTGCCCTACTAAAATTCATTCGCTGGGAAACGGTAGTGAAACAATTTTAGCGCTCGCGTCAAAAGCACATGCCAGCTAGAACAAGTCGCTCGTTAAATTGCAAATGACGAATTAGGTCTTATCTGCGAGAGATGCACGGTTCTGCACGAGACTGACGCGTGGGTGGAATTTGAGTAGTTTAATTCTCGGGAAAATCACTAGAGACGAAAGGACACGGTCGTGGAGTCATTGAAAATGACAAGCGACGAGATGTCGCGTATGATTCATCGTGTACGCGGAAATTCATCTCGTTTCGATCGATCTCGCAAGCCTCGACAAGAGTCGAGTTTTTCGATGCAACGCGACATGTCACATGGCATCCTTTCCGTGAGTCAGTGATTCGCCGAAGCCCTCGACAGTGAGGCACTTCCGCCGTGGTAAACAACTTTAACAAACTCCTTATTGCACGAAAATAACGCGGGAGAATACGGGGAACGATGATACGGCTAAAATTCGTGTGCGTGTGCCTTGAAATCGGGGCGGAGAGGCTCAAATCCCCGGATGCTGAGGATCCCCTTTTCTCATGGGCAAACGCCGTTGGATCGAAGCTAAGAAAGTGCGAAACGACGGGTGTCTTGCCCGTGAGCGAGCGATGACAATCGATGGAAAAGCGAAAAAAGACCGAGACGCGTACGGCGAGTACTTGGCTTTTGTGACTCGATCGCCCGTGAAAGACGTACTCCCGATGAAAAACAATGACGTGTTATCCGGCGCTCCTGACCCTCCGGTGCTTGCGCGATTCGAACAAAGGGGGAGGCAACGGGGGGAAATCACGTTCCTCGGGAAGGTCTCGGCAGCGCCAAAGAAACGGTTGTCTCCGTCCCCCGGGCGGATGTAAAAAAAGATAAACTTTCCTAAACCGTCCTGAACGTGTACGATGAGAAAGACGCGCGGCACCACCGGCTAAGAAAAACCGGACGACCGGCAGAGCCACGTAAACACACTGCCGTTGGGATCTTCGAAGAGAATAAATACCGATCCTCCGGAACGCTATGATCGACAACCGTAGTACATCACGCTCGGCCGGAGTCTCCCGGCGTCGAGGCGAAATTTATTATCGCGGAAAATACGCGATTCCTCGTAATGTTTTCAGCGATCGTCAGCTATTTTCCGGGGGCAACAACGCTCTTATTTACGTACCGACGACGCGCTATCACCGGCATTTTTTGCCGGCGGAGTTAGAAAACGCGCAACGACGGGTCAGCCATGTTTCTCGGAGGTTTTACACGTTTTGCCGCTGGTGAATACGTTTACGACGACTGGAATGCATCTGCCGAGGAGGCAAGCGAGTTTCCAGCGCGTTCACCTGCCAGTCCGGGATAAGGCGTCACATTTGAATTTTCAAGTCCAACGGGGCGGAGGAGAACATAACCGAATGACCTGACAAAGCCGCTGCTTTCGGAACTTTCGAAAGCGCTCGTCGAACGGATCGAACGGACATTTTTCCCTTGTACGGGGGAACGCAGGTCGAAATAGAAACCGGTCCGTGCGTTCGGCCAAGAGGCGCGGGGCTTTCTGTCGGGCATTATCGTACGATCGGGCCCCGAAAAATGTTAATTGATCCTCGCTCGGGAGATGCCGGAGAAAAGTTTCGCGAGGGCAAAAAGTCTATCGATTGGCGAGCTGCCGCGGACGACAGGTTGCAACCCATTGCGAAAGAAAGTGTAACGGACGGTTGATTGCACCCACCGGCGGCGTTTGCAGGACGCATGTGCTCGAAACATCTCGTGCGGCGACGTTCTAACGATAAATCACTGGATTCCACCTCATTGCTTCAACACGCCGCTACCATCCGCAGAATAATCGGACCGTTCTACCAGCCATAGGCTTTGCCAATGGAAATCCGATTCATAATTCATGGAGTTCGCGTAAAAACCACCATGTACCAGTTACATTCTCATTGAGGGGGATTCGCGAAATCCATTCTAATTTCGCCACGCGTCAGGAGAATCAGCACGAGCGTGCTTTGCCGGCAAAATGGAAAGTGGATAACGGTAGAAAATAGAATAGAAAAGGGAAGACAAATTTCACTCTGTCGTTGGAATATAACTATCACTAGCTGTTTGAGAACAAATCATTTCGCGAGCTAACCACTTGAAGAATTAACATTTAACCAACTGGATATTGTTGAAATTACTTGTTAATAATTACTTGACTCTATCACTACCAACAGTTTTACTTTAAAAATTACAATTACACCAACGTCAAATTTTGGCGGCAAAATAAGAACAGTACACAGAAGAAAAAAATAATTTGATTAGCTTCCAAACTGAAACTCATGATTCGCCGAACAATCCGATTCAATTGAGACACGTCACCTAAAACTTTTCATCGCGAAGCACTGCACGAATGTAAAATCGCACTTGTATCGCGTCGATGGCAAGCCCTGTCATTTGGGGAATTATCCTGCGCTTCGAATAAGAGGAAACTCGAGTAACAAGGGCGGTAATTCCGCGGTATCGAGGGGTGCGGGGGTTGGAATCCAACGTTGGCGCTATTCGCGGGAAAGGGAGTTGTTCGTTATTGTGCGACAGGTACTGACCGATACGAACCTGACAGTTGTGCCGAGTGGTAATCCAAGGACGAAGAAATGGTATGCACTGCTCTGTACACTGGTGCGCGAATGTTCAAAACTCCGCGGGTGGTGGCGAGGGCGACGAGAGAGTCGGCGAGGATCCACACGAGCGTGTCTCGTCGATCTCTTCGTTTCCGTGCGCCTGCGAACCGCTCCGGGGGTAGTTTTTCCTCTGCCGCAAAACCGGGCGGAAACGAACGTCGAGAGAGCGAGAGAGAGAGAGTGAGTGAGGGTGGGTGGGGGCTGTCACTGGCGCGCGAAAACTCGGCGAAACCGTGGCACGTCGTTGTTTTTTCTGTACCCTGGGCGAAAACACGGGCGTTCAAGCGAAACGTCCTCCCGTAGAAATGGTTGTCGTTCTTAACGCAGACACTTGAGCCGATGCCTCTTATTGTCGAAATCAGCACGCAAGGAGAACCCGTCGAATCCACTGTACTTTACTGAGCACCAGAGGCATTTCATTCTCGTCAGCGATCTTCGAGATTCTCAAGGCCCGATGGCGTTCTTCCGTCTACGTGGGACTCTCCCTCGCAATATTTCGCGCTCTCTCGTCCACGCGCGCACACACGCGGCGACCGGCAACCACCCGATCTTCGCTTTAAGGCCGCTTAAAGGCGACTGAACTGTTCGGCCCGTGCGCCTTCCATCTCTTCCGCAGACATGCCCACCGCTGGCAGACCCGGCGCCAGGACCGTAAACCCAACACCTTCGTGCCCTGAACCATCGTATTTTACTCTCCTCGCTAACAATCTCAAAGACACTTTTTCGAAACAACTTTTCCAACGAGCAACCATCTCTTTTTTACAACCACCAACAAACTCGGTAACGAAAAATCACCCACAGGTGAATCAAGTTGGTGTTCTCCACCGTTTCCATCGACAACTTAATCCAATTTTCTAAAAATAGACTAAGGTTTACGTGTTATTCACGATATGTTTATTCGTTGATTATTTAAGAGATGTGGACATTGCTTAAAGAGAATTTTATTTGAAATCGAACGTTATCGCAAGACTGTATTATACCATACTTTTACAAAATACTTAACGACGTACCACATGACCCGGGCAATGTGGACAGTCGTGTCTAGAATATTAGTTTCACTGACTTGTACTATAATATGTGGTATATATTATACTTATTCTACTTGTTAAATTCCTTTACGCGCGTGATAGGCATGTTTTCTTGGCCATTTAAGTTATCGATGCTTATCGACCTGGTTATCCAACTCAATGGTGGTTAAATGAATTAGTACACGTGTATCGTTCCGATTTCGCCAGGGTTCAGTGACGAAACAGCAAAGCCGACTTTTATGAAGAGATTTATAAATACAAGTAAAACCCCGTAGGTCAGAAATCCATGTGGGAACGAGTTAAACGTGTCCGTCGAGTCTTGGACCGCTGGTGGTGGGTCGACGTGTAAAGTCATTGTTTACAAGTCCAGCTGATATTGCGTCCGAGCGATTAATTGTTTTGATGTTCTCCTTGGAGGGAACGTCAGACAAGAGTAAGAGTTTTGCGAGTACTGACAAACTGTCGCATCCTGCGGGGGTTTATATAGTTTTGCATTAGCGAGTCCTGTCGGGGGTAGTGCGTGTCAAAAGCAGTCTTCCCCCCGAAAAGGGAAGAAAGCTCCCGTCTTGCTGGCAGTTTGAAAAGGCGTTCGCGCGTGGACGTCACGGAACAATTCCCGCCGTTCCCGCTCGGTTCTCTGTCGATTGCATGTAATTTTCAAAGCCCGAGACACTTTGTATCGCAAATATAATTACGTCGGATCGTCCTATCGCACGGAACGCGAGGTTTCCGGGCCTTTGTAGTTGGCTGATAACTTCCTCCCGGGTGAAATACGTTTTTGCCAAGCCGAAACTCCCGGTTTCGCTGCAATTTTCGAGCAACCGTGGAGAGGGAGGGGCTGGTAATTCTTGCTTTCTCAGCCGCGAAACGGACAGGTCGCTGCGGAATCTAACTGACGTTTCAGCGAAAAGGAATAAAAAAGACGCCACGAGGAATTCGCGGTTTCAGCATCCTGGCAAGTGCGCGATCGTTTCGCGATATTGCCGTATGCTCGGCGATGCATCGGCCCCGCACGATCAATTAGCTTATCATTTTTTCCTCGAGGAGCAATTGTGAATGCCTCGTGCACGATCGACCGAGTCGACGGGGGGAATCTCACTCGGTGTTCGTCTTTTTCCTTCTCTCCCTCGGAGCTTTATCTCCTCGTTTTCCTCCGCGTTGCCCCGCGGCAACAGCTCCATCCGCAGCCCTTGACACACAATGTTGTGCAATTCGTAGCTGACACGGAAAGCGCGCCGATAGTGACGATCGCGCGTTACGTCACGCTGGAAAACGAACACGACGAGCCACGGATCTGTGAAAAATCGCCGATTAAACGCGAGTCCCCGCGACAGCCCGACGTTATTCGATGTTCGTCGATAACACACCCTCCACGACGATACTCGTTCTTTAAAACGGTACAATTTCCGCGTCGACCTGACAATCTAACGAGCTACCAATTTTCCGCTACTCGCTTACTTCTTCTCCCTGGCTTCGTTTTTTCGGTGGACTTTGAGTTTACCGCAATTTCGTGAGTTCTTCGTGGGTAACCAGGGGAACGGCTCCTCTGGATACGAGGCTGAGGAAGCCGCGCGGGGGGCCGCCGCGCCCGAACAATTCCCTTCCATAATGTTGGACTTTTTGCGAATTTTAAGACACCCCCACCCGGGAAATTGCCAACACCCTTCTCCCAGGGCTTGACCGAACCTGTCCGACGAATTTTACCAGTTGTCCTGACGTACTTCGAGAGATTTTCAGCGTATAACGGTGATACGCTGGGTCTATTTTCACGTGGCGGAGAAACGGCGAGCTACGACCGACGCCGCAGAGCGTCGGCTAGCGATGGATTCGAATCGCTCGTAACTTGCTTTCCCGAGCAAGCCAAGCCGAATGATGGACGCTTCCGCCCGTCCAAATCATCCCTCACGCATACTAACTACTGATTTTCCCACGAATGTGACCCTACTCGGTCCTAGCAAGGAGAAATACACCAAATATTACAAAGAATATTTCTCCTTATTGGGGAAATCCATCATTTTTCATTACATTTTCTTTACCAACAACCAATTAGTATACGACAAGAATTGATATAACGGTATAACGTTAATTATTCTTCGGCCAGAGGATGATATCACTACCTGCTAGAACTGACGCCAAAAAAAGGTGATACGAGTTGAAAATATAGATGTTTCGTCGAGTCCGCAAGTGCGGTGCGCTCATATTTCACAGATTAGATAATTTATACATAGACACACGGTAGATACCATGGCAAAGGGGAAAAAACGCCTCCTGTGTCCCATTATGAGTCCCCGGGACGGAAAAAAAGGACCAAAGCTGAGGTCGATAAGCAGCTGGAGGTCAGATAAGATTTTTCACGTTTGGTGTTTCAATTCTTTTGAGCGCGGTCCAGCGTTTCCCGGCGTTCTTCGGGGGCATTTAAATGGCTCGATGATACAGCAAAATGTCGAGTGAAAAGGAAATCCCTACGAAAGATTCAATGGTGTCTGGTTTCAACACCTACTTTCTACGGCTATCGTCGCTGTTAATCAGCGCTTTTAACGCGACCGTTAATAACTTTTCGGCAGACCTCAGGGGCTATTAATGCACAGAAATTAGTCGGCATTATTAGTAGCACGGATTAACATTGCAGCGAAGGTCGGACGTCTTTGTCGAAGATTCGTTCCGCACGAAGGAGAATGGAATAAAATGCAAATGTGCGGATCTGAAATTGAGTTTGTCCAATACGCGCCGATAACGGCCGACGGCAGATGATTCTTGACAGTTCACACTTGGCTGGCTCGTTCGGGAGCGGCGCAGCATTGTGGCCGTAAAAGTCGCCCGGAAATTCGATAGCCTGAAAATTGATCCACTTTGAAGAGAGATCGGCAAACGGTTACTGCGCAGATTTACCGCCGGCGGTTTCTAAGGGGACGTGATTTTCGGCCCTTGACTTTTCACGCAGCTTCCCACACTGTTTACGTGCGCGAGGTCGGCCCTTAATTTCACGGAAAAACACGAACAATAACGCACGATTGTCGCCGAGCCGAATGAAATTTAAAGTTCTTCGTTATACGCCAAGAGCGTAAATAAACACCTGCGTCAGCGTCTTCCGAAGATGGGTGGAAAAACTCTATTGACTTATTATTAGAATGACTTTAGCTAACCTACTGTTACGGCAGTATTGCGACAAGAAGAATAACAAACACGAGGCGAGCGTACGCTCAAAGTTGTTTCGCTTGACGAGCCAAGAAGCCCGATGAAGACCTCACGGGCCTTTCTCACGGTTTACGGCCGAAAACAAAAAACGAGAAATCTTCCCTTTTCGGAAAACACCGCCATATATACCGAAGAATTCCACCCGAAAGCGAAAAGCGAGGAGCCAAGGTCTTTGAACATCACACTGTTTTTACAACCTTGGCGCGGATAATGCCGATTTTGCGCGCCTTTACTTCGAGTCGAGCTTTTTCACAAATGCATCGGCGAAAACTTGATGTCCATGAGTCTTCAACGACCCCTTTTGTCAGCGATGTTTACGTTCCGCTCGAGGCTAAACAGAAAAATCTTTCAATTGTACTGCGCTTCATCCCGCCACGAAGAATATTCATTATTCTTTTGTACGGTGAATACTACTTTTCCGTCTACTGGAAGCCACAGTGTTTGACGACGTCCAAACCTTCGCCGTAAACTGGCCGCAGGAAGACTAGTTTAAAATTCGTACATACAGTCGTATTTGCCTGGTCCGTGGGACTTTGTTGCATTTCGTGAAAGCTGAGAACGGTTACATTAGGCAAAGAATTCGTCTGGCGTAATCGAGCCTCACAGATGTTCCCGAGTAGGAGGAATTGTCCAACCGCAGAGGAGGGTTGTTTTCAGATAGCATCGAAAGCTTCGTTCCGCCAGAAAAAAGTCACTGGTCCTGAGAACGCTCTTCGTTAGAGTCCTCAACGGTAGGTGCAAGAAGCTGGAAATGGGGTAGGTCGGAAAAAATGGATTTCCAAACGCATCATCGAGTCCTTAGCGGCTAAAGGGGGTCTCCGCGCGTCATCGACGGATCATCCTGGCGATCTACTCTCGATAGACATCACTCGATAAGGAATATACGTTGTCCGAGCAGGCCCAAGAAAGGACTCTTTCAGGGCTGCGGACAAATCCCTGAGGATTGTAGCTCCCCTGCACGCTCCTGGAGATATCTGACAGGGCATCTCTGAGGCCGGGGCACGTTCGGCCGGGTTAAAGAGACGGAGGTGGAGCGGTACGGATGATGGATTATTCCAAATGCGTCTTTGACAAGCCCTGCAACGACATTCTATGCCCTAAGACAGAAGTGTTTCTTCCCTCCTGTTGGGCATTCGTGCGACCGTACGGGATACCAACATTTTCCTTCTACTTCGTCTATCTTTCGCCCGCCCACTTTTCTACTCCCTCTCTCTCATTCCCTCGGTCCTTCGTTAATGACCAATTAAGATCGATGACACGGGCCCTCTACAGGTCTGTTAATTCGTCTCTCCTCGGACATACGACACCTGTAGACGGCTCGAATCTACAGATCGCGGGTATCTCTGGAAATTTGAGAAGTTCGTTAAAAGTCCAGGCGTTCCTTACTGCTCGCCCTTCAACGGTTTTCTCCTTTGCAGTGGACTTAAAACGGCAGGTATGGACGTAAGTGTTGGATGCATATTTACGCGCGGACCCTTGAGCGCTCGTTTTATTACGAGCCTTTCAGAGTTGACGGTTCTGAGCTTCTGCATATGAGGACGACCACTATTCCCCTTCATTCATTAACACCCGCCGGCTGCGAGTGCACTGACAGCGTATGCGAATATACTCGTCTGCTCGAGACGGAAGATAGTGAAAGGCTCACCGGCGGAGGAGGATGTAACAAAGTGGGAGGCTGTGTCAGTTGGAGCATGCGCGAGTTCGTTATCCCCCTTCCCTCTCCTTTTTTACATCTCTCCAAAGCCTGTCTCTCTCACTCACTCCCTTCCTCGTCTCCCGCGGTCCGTCTCTTTCCCTGTCCCGTCCTTAATCAACTTATTCCCCTGCCGTTTTATCCGTCCTCCCTGCTCTACTTTTATTTATGTCGCAATCTCCCTCCCCCCCGATCCGCTAGTCGCTCCTATAAATCCCGCTGTTCAACCCCCTTTGTCAAACTTAAACGAACATTAAAATTCGTCCGAATCATTATTCAGTTAACCCGTAAAAATCACCGAGGAGTACGGAATTATTAGAGTTAAGCAAACAATGTTATTTTTAACTGGCATTTACTTTACTTTGATAGAATAATGCTCGAGGACCTGAATCACCTGTTTGAACATACTTAGCGGCTATTTATTCAAGTTGGTCCGTCGTTTATCTGGCTGTATCTTTTTTACAGCAGCGTCCCGCTGCTTTCTTTTCCTCTAGCAGCGTGTGAATAACCGGGTAGCAGATGACCGCAAGCGCAAGGCCAACCAGCGTCTGCCACCTCCGAGTGGATTTACCGGTCATGACGTCACTGCGTACCTCGATCGTTTCGATCGATCTTCCGCGAAGAATTACCCGAACGGTCGAAAAGCATGTACCGCAATCCGCCAAGTACGGCCAGTTTGAAACTCGCATATTCAGCTCTGCTATTCGATCACACGAAGATAATTTCCTGACCACGGCGTGGTCGTAGCAAACATTCTTATCTCTGCGGCAAATAAGAATCGCACGCAGCGCCTTCGGCATCCAGCTTGGCTTGGTTTACCGACAGTACGAACTTGCAAATCCGATACACGTTGGGTAGGTTCCCCAAGTTGCGAATTTTTCTTTCCTTACCTTCGTTCACCTTTTCTCGATCCTAACGGTATGGGACACTAAGGGACAACCATAGTAAATCTTGTTACTGTCTCGGGATTAGTGCTCGATGCCTCTCCCCGAGCGGCTGATCGGATAGACCTGGCCTCAGGAACCTTCCACGTTGTTCTTAAATAAACACAACGAACATGCAGTTTCCCTTCGATGCACGATTAAGACTCTCGAAATTCCCCGATCAGGAAATATAAAAGCCCGAGAGTGAAGCCACGCTCCTCAGGGAAGAATATTCTTCGCTTCCAGCAGTATCGTTCCATCCGCAGACTAGCGAAGAACTGTGTAGAAAGTAATTAACCCCCCGGAGCGTTGACAGAATTTTCCCCTGCATGTTTTCCTGCTGTCACCCATATGAAAAGTTTAGAAACCTGTACGGTATTTTCTGAATGATATACGTGTCGAATTTCACGGAGATTGAAATACTGGTCTAGCGTTTCAGAGCCTTCGATGGTTTGTTCAGCAGGCGTGTGACGTTTCAAGGAAAATTCTTCCTATGATAAGGATATTGCGTGACATTGGTTTTTGTGCCGGGAAATAGGCTAGCGCATCCCTCGGAAAATATGATCGGAGATAAAGTTTCTTGGAGAACTCGTAGCATTGCTACGACCGAAGGAAAGACCTCATGTGATAACGTGTCACCCAGGTGTTAATCTGCAGATAAAACTAACAAAGTTTGAAGGTTACGGAGATAAGAATGTTAACGCTATCTATTTCCAGTTGGCGGCAACTCGTCGCTATTTCGAGCGATCGTACAATTTTGCCTGCCTTTTTTTCGATAATGTCTATATTCTGGCGAGAGTCAAGCGATTGAGGTAAGACTTAATTACGGTCATACGGCGGTACGAAATTACTCGAACGCGTTGAACGGCCGGCTTTACTTGAGGAGGCCGATTAAAAATTTTCTCCGGCAATTGGCCGCACGCTAATTGCCTCGCCTTCAATTTCGCGGATAAGATAAGAAGCGGCTTACGCGCGAGTTACGTAAGGCAAACAGTATCGTCGCTTTCCGAAGAAGTTTTCTCGGAACGACGACAGCCGGCCGCTCGTCGGCGAACCGTAAAGAAACATTTCAGGATGCAATTCGATTTGCCACCGGCCAAGTTTAGTGCAGCATCTCGGGGATCGACAAGTGTTGTCACTCAGCGGGCGAGGAAAAAAGGGGGAAGAAAGGAGGAGGGAGGAGGAAAAGGAGGCAGGAGGTCCATAAAAATATCGTGCTACGCCCCGAAGTGTCACTTTAGAAGCCCATCCACTTGAGCGCGGCATGATGAACGAGAAAAAGAAAAACGTATGAGAAGAGGGAGGAAAGAGAGAGAGAGGGAGAGCTGCCTTTTTCGGCCTCCCGGGCCACATGTCGCCCCGTAAATCTCGAAATAATCGTTCCACGGCCCAAGGAGAATCCTGGCCGTTCGACGGGAACGGTAGAATAGGAATCAGGTAGACGTGGCTCTGCTGCGGGGTCACCGCAGACCTGGAACGGGATACCTAGAAAAGGGTTCGCGTATTCCGCAACGATCGGGTTCCGGAAACATCGGGCCCCGACAAAAGGGAATAACAAGCTACAATCTCGAATACGCAATACCCGTAAGTGTGTACATGTATAGAACCGTCCTCGAGAGGTATTCGTCCCTGCGGGAAACTCGTGCACTGATCAACTAGGTGGAAAGCGATATGTTAATCTTATAATAACCTTGCAGAACCAGTAACTTTAATCATTCCTAAAGGATAAGCTAAAATTATTGGCAAATCATAAAATTTATTGTCCTGGGTTGCGTTAATGTACAGCGCAAAGTGTCAAGCGTAACACGGTTTCGCCTTGATCTCGATTCGCAGGTATAAAGAAAAATGTGGATAACGGAAACCCTAAATATACAACGCAGCTAACGGATCTCCGTAAACTCTTTGGCGAAACGCAGATAATGGTTGTGGGAAGTTTTCTTTTATGCGGATAATTACATTATTGCAGTACTCGTCGGCATGAAAGCGTATGAATTTATGGCCACGACATTTGACGTATGTGGATACGCCGACGTTTCGAGGCCATTGAAAACACGAAGCCTATAAAAGAACTACCAGGAGGAATAGGGGAATTTCGCAACGACGTGCTCCGGAAATGCGCAAAGAGAGGCCGACAAAAGAGAGCAACGACGATCCTTCCTCTGTGAGAGAACTAGCTTCGTTTCGTTACGCAGAATTCAGACATATCGATCGATAAGACGCACCTCCAGGGAAGTCGTATTATTGACCGATCTATTATATCGGGCATTACGTAACGGTCGATAATTCGACGTTCAGGTAGTCGAAGATAAGGTAATTAAATATACCGTAAGAAGTTGGGACTATTTTTCCGGACCTATCTTATCGTTCTCCTCCTTGTGAGCATAGGCGAGAGATTCCACGACTTTCGTAGGGCCTTCCTCAGCTACTCGGAAATCGCTGGGTTCCCGGTAAGGTCCGGTAAAGGGCTGAGGATCTGTAAAACCATGGCGCCGGATAATTTTACAGGGGTTTCGCGATTAGGCGCACCTTCAACACCGAGAATACGGGCGATGGCGGGGCTATCGTTGACATTTTTTCGTGGCGTGCTTTAATAGAGACCCCAGGAGGTTCTAACTTTATTACGGTGCGTATGGGGATGATGCTGGGACTCGACCTTGGCCCTATTGAACCGTAAATTGCCCGACCGGCCACGGTGAACCGTGGGTAAAGTTTCTTCGCCTATTCTTTCGATGCCCAGAAGAACTTTCACGAGAAAGACGGGGGATACACGACACCGACTTGACTTTACCGGGGAAAAAGTCCCCGACGAAGACGAGGGTCCGGAAAGCCCGGCGTTCGGACCCCTTAAGATGTTTCCATAAATATGGTTCCGATTTTCGACATAAACACCGCTGACCCGAAAGACACGTCCCTTGCCCGTCGTCTCAAATGTGGTCATGCGCCTTGACTTTTGGCTCTTAAAAAAACATTCAAAATATAATTACCGGGGACTTCGTTTTGACACATTACCGCTGTTGGCGGGTAATTCGATGCTACGTTAACAACGTCATTCGATGCTACTTCTTTGTGGATTTTAGATAATTTTACAAGTAAGCAAAGCAATTTTGATATCTCCGACCCGCGTGGCTTACGGGAATTGTTAAAAAAATTTCACTAACGAACGATAAGGTAAAGCGGGGCGATGGTTGAACTCGATGTCCTTTCTTGTTGTTATCGTTTAAAACATAAACCAGGCGAATCTGTGTCACGCCGAACATGCGAACCAGAGGATTACGTATTCGACCGTGGAAAAGTTCAACCGGGCCTGCAGATAATTGCGCTTCTATCGCTCATTTTTTGCCTTACAATCAGACTGTCCAAAATTCATCCGTTTTTTCACACGTGTAATGAGTATGATGCCGGGTAATTGGCATATCTGTTAGCTAACTTATTACATCAAAAACCTTGGACACGCTGATACTGGCGATTGAGAATTTTTGCTAAAATGCGTCTCTTCGAAAATCCATTCCTTCCATTGCTTTCCAAATAACAGCTTGTTCGAGTTAATCGAAACACGTTTCTCACAATAGTACACCGCGTGCATTGATATCTGCTGCAACCTAGCTTTCCTCTGTGTTCCTTTTACATATCTCGGACAGGAAATGACGAGGTAAATTTTCAACGAAGCCTACGGGTATCGATAAATCGATTCATGCCCGTCCGCCGACTAGTCTAACGGCACTTGGCCGTTGGCGCCATAGATTAGAAATCATCGACAAGCGGGTTATTAGAAGTCGCAGATAAATGTGCGAAAAAACGGGCGATCTGTTGTAAAGTCGGCCTAGTCGGCGAATACGAAAAGGGACCGTTTCGTCGGGGTCCCATGTCAACGTTAATTGGTTCCCGCGATACTCTTGTTAAAGTTTATATGTTAATAGCTGCGCGAACCCACTGAAAACCCGCTATCACCGTCGAAAAAGAAGATCCGCGGAGAACTACCTTCCCGGGACGTGCATCTCGGAAATTTTCTGCAAAACCTCCGGTCCCGGAGCTTCGAGATAATTAGGGCCAACCCGAAGTCAATTAGTAACTGTCTCGATATGGAGTACATTTTACGGCCCTCCTCTGCAAAATGCATTCATGAGAACGACGAGAAAAAAGTCTAAGGAAAGTCATTGACTCGCCAGAAATCTCGGAATTCATCGAAATTCATCTTTTTTACATTATATATATATTAGAATTAATTGGCTAAGTGAATTGAGACCTTTGGTCTGGCAAAAAGTTGACGAGAGAAGTCATGAGGAAAGTCACGAGAAATCTTGTGGTGGGTATATCTTTTCGGAGAAAATAAAATCAAATTTGTTTTCATTGTATAGTCGGGAGAATTGCAGAATTTTTGTTGGGTCCCGTTTAGTCATCTGCCGGTGATTCCCGATCGAAAATCTAATTAGTTCCTTGGGCCTTGTTAAAATTTATGCCTTAATTACCCCGTGGAGGCACGCCAACCGGCCGAATGAAAATAAATGGGACCCAAAACGAGCAGGAGCTCGGCCGGTTCCGAGTCGGAATAAGGACGCCAGGAATTTCGCACAAAGGAATTCTACCTGGCCCGGAATTTTCGGAAGAGGGTACAATCGTAGGATTACCTGCTAAGTGGCAGAATGCTTTTCATAATGGCGACACTACAGCATTGTTTTCTCGCTGCACATCAATGTGTAAATTAAACGACGAAACGTCGAGTTCGCTGAACCGAACAACATACATTCTGTTCAGTCGCAATCTTTTATCCCCAATGGAATCTTCCCATTAATTTCGGGGTCACGCGGTTCTTTTCTTATTAACGTAAACCCGTCCTCCTCGAAAGCAGCATTACGAGACTTTTCGCCACGTATTGAGTCATCTGATGTTCGGCTATTATAAGCGGCGAAACTGGCTTTTTTCTGACGACGTTGTTACGCGTCTCGGAGAGTTATTGGTATACGCGATCGAGAGGAATACCGAGATGTAAAAGCGAAGATCGGCAGATATCGGCCTGGACAAAGAGCGTTCCGTCCAGTTGTTTCCACAAATAAGCAAAAAAAAAAAGACGGAGGAATATAGCGACGGTGAAATGCGTGAAAACGCAGCGGAACGACCAGAGGAGCAACGAAGCGCGACCCCCGAGTGCTTTCGTAACGACCAGACGGTGAGGGGAGAGGGGGGGAGCGCAGACCCCTAAAAATGATGTGGCATTATATACCTGCTCCGTAATTAGAGGTCTTATTAATTAGCTAATTAAGTCGGCCGCGATCTTGATCCGAGGTGCATCCTGCCGCGCGTCGTTAAAGGACAAGATTCGTGCGCTCCGTTACAGAAGGGAACGGAACTCCGGTGGAGCTCGATAAAAGCCCGTCACATTTCTCAGTGAAATCGACTGGATTGGCCGGAGGAACGCCGAAGTCCGTTTGCCCGTGCAAACCGCCTCAATTATCACCTACGAGTCCGCAGATTTCCATCGTGGATGGACGGCTTATCGCTCGGAGTAATTAGGATCTGCACGAGCGGAACGGGGGACAGATCGGCAAATGCGTGCATTTGTTTTGCGCGGACGTGAGGACCCCACGAGGGATTCTCTAATCGCGCGCAGGATCTCCGCGTCATTCCGCTCGTGTCCCGTGCGATGAATCTCGAAGGAAGATTCGATGTACGAGCGGAGATTAACGAATCCTACGGTCCGACGCGCCGGCTATGTAAAGCGCAGTTCCGGGGTGAAACGCATCGGCGGAGTGCAAAAGGGGTGCAACGGGGACAGAGAGGGGGGGAAGGGGCGAGTGTGTTCGCGAGTGGACGACGAGATGGGACGGGTGAGAGGGGCGTGGGGTGGGGGGAGGGGCTGGTCCGGTCGGCCAGGGGAACACAGGTGTCGGTCTAGACTCTTTTATCGGGGCCAGCGGAGCGTCGGGGTCCGCGGGGAAGGGGCCCGGCAAAAAGAGAGAATGCAAACAAGAAGGGCGATGGAAAAAATGGCGGGGACGGGCGGGGGGCATAGGTAGAAGAAGAAAATAAGAGAGTGGAGGGGGGAGAGCGGGCCCCGAGGGGGGAAAAGAACGACGTAATTCGGGCCAATGGAAAAAATGGGACGAGGCGCGGTCCGTCTCCTTCGGCCGTGCTGGAGAACCAGTTCAAAATGTATTATGCGATTCGGGGGCACCGGTGCGCGGCTTGCGCGCGTCTGCCTGCCTAGCCACCGGGTTATAAAGGATAAAGAGTAAAGGATAAGGGATAAAAAGGAGTGGCCCGTGTGTGCGCGTTCCCCGCGCAGGATAATGGGAGGACGAGGAGTTCAGGCCGGGGCGGGGAGGGGGGAGAAGGAAGGAAGGGCGGAGGACGCGTCTTTCTTTCCCTCCTTCTTTTTCCCTTCTTTCTCCTCCTTCCTTTCTCTCTTCCCCCCTCACCCTCTGCATCGACCTCCGCGCCGCCACGTCCCTTGCAAAAATACGTTGCACGTACTGCGCGGCGGCGCTGCACCGACGCGTCGTACGTTCGCCGGCGACGAATGCAACGTCGTCGTTTTACCCGCTAAGACGTCGTCCTGGCAATGCCGCACGGGTTGCGACGCGCAGAAAAGAAATATGCAACGCCGGTACCCAGAGGAGGAGAGGAACGCGGGAGGGGGTCAGTCAGTTCTGTATGCAGTTGGTTGCGCCGACTGCCGAAAATAAAGAAGGAGAGGTCCGATATGCAAGCGACGATGTTCTCCCTCTCCTGCCCCGCAGCCCCCTCCCCCCCTTCGCGCTGACTGGGGTTCGTAGACGGAACGTCCTCTGGATGTTTCGGTCGACGCGCTCGATGCGAAAAACGTGCGACGAACAAACCGTCCGCGGGGTTCGTCACCCCCTGACCTCTGCGCGACGGAGATCGCCCCCCTCCCCCCTCATCTTCCCCTCGCGCCTCGGCCAAACCACTTTTACGCCTAAGAACGGGCCTTTCTTTCCTCGCTCCGCCGGACGAGCCGCAAAAAGTGCTATGTTTTATTTTGTCCTACAAAGCACGATCTTTGCAATACACGCCGTAAAACGGTGTTTAAGTTGCCCTCGTTATCGGTCTTCCCTGGATATCCATTAGATAGTGGGCTTATTAATCTTGGATTCTGAGATTATTAAATAGGAGATGATTAAACATCTGAGATTATTAAACATCACGGCCTCCGTGATGTAAGATACATCGTCTGTTCAGCAGGTCGAGAGATAAAGAGAATGAAAAAGCTGTCGAAATTCCTTTGGCTTATCGTTCGATTACCTTTATTCGAGACTCATTAGACGTTGGGCTTGATAACCTTCAAGCGGAATGACAATCAGACGTATATCATAACAATCGGGAGCCTATTGGATTTCTATTGAGAGGCCTCTGATTTCGTTGATCCCGTTTTCTCAATTGTTCAGCGAGGATTCACACGGTAAGGAAAGTTCGGCAGGTTCGGAGGTGGAGCAAATGAAAGGTAAACGCGTGTCGAGGGTGAAATGTTTCCTTTCCGTTTTCTCGCTTGTCACGGAGGGGTTCGTCGGCGCAATAAAAATATTAGCGAAAGCTTTATTCCGGCGAGAGGGAAAAAAGGGTGCGGCTAGGGAGCAGTCGGAGAGAGAGAGAGAGAGTCCGTCAGATGGAGTGGAGGAAGAGAGAAAGAAAGCGAAGGGTGATTACGGTCGGGAGGGGGGAAGAGAGGCGTTGGTGAAACACTCGAGAGCCGCGGATTTCGACACCCTCGGAAACCCTTTGAGGGCGGAACGGCTTTTGAGTTTAGTGCCGTTTAACTCGGACGCTCGATAATCGAGCACCCAGCCGGTCCTCGTGGCACTTGA
The DNA here is from genome assembly GCA_963989215.1 of Hedychridium roseum. Classification (NCBI taxonomy): domain Eukaryota; kingdom Metazoa; phylum Arthropoda; class Insecta; order Hymenoptera; family Chrysididae; genus Hedychridium; species Hedychridium roseum. The sequence continues at coordinate 5,092,578 of OZ022317.1, read as the reverse complement.
GAACTCTTTCAAAGAGGGAAGTGCTCCTCCAGAAGCCAAGCTAAACGTCTCCAGGGGTCACCGGACGAAAGCTAACTTCCCGTGGTTTTTCACACCGGCGAAACTTCCCCGGGGAGAATCAACACGCACGTGCGCCGCGAGTGATTAATAAGATCGATTCCCGCGCGACGGGATCGAGATTGATCTGAGATCGAGCCCGGGATAACGGCCGGTAATGAATCGTCGATTAAGCGTCGCTTAACGATTCCACGTCCAAGCCCGTATTTTCGTCTTTACTCAATCCTTCATCGGCCCGAAGAAAACCAGATTGCCGTATCGTCGATTAATGCCGCCCTTTTGGAATTAATTGAATTCCCGGCCAATTTCTTTTTCTTTGCGCTTTGGAAAGTTTTGCTACGAGCGTAACCGCTCGCGCTGGAAATCTCGACAGTGTCTCGAAGGGGAGTCGAGGATATTCTGTTATCGCCGGTTCGTCTGTCCGCGCTCGTTTGTATTTACTTTCCTTCGAAACATCTCGGGAACGTCAGGCCGGGTTTCACTGAAACTTTAAATGTAAATTCCGTCCGAGAGGTATGCTACTATCTGCTGAATTGACGCATATTTTTTATTCACTTAGCGACCGAGCGGAAATGTCATCCTAAGTGATGCTGTCGATATCTACATATATGCAAAACTCCAGCGTCCGGTTCGACGCTAAATTCCACGAATGGAGCAACTTGACAGATCTGTCGGTCTATTAGAAATTTTGCTAATCCGCCACGATATCGCAAGCCGAATGATTTATCGCGTCTCTGCTTCTACCGGGACATTATCCACAGTCGGGCTTTGATTTACGATTTATCACGCTCGAAACGTCAGACAATGATGGTCCTAATCCAAAAAAATAACATACAACAAGGATCCTCAATTTCGAAGCTAACAAATGGGGGGCAAAAAATCTTGTGGGATATGAGTTTCGTCTAAATTTACGTTGGGACCTTATCAATTATTTTCTTCGTGCACTGTACGAGCGAGAGTGCATTATCAGGCTTCCCCTTGCGCGGCTCGAAATCGCAGAGGAAAATAAAAAACCGACTCTAACCGTCGGCAAATACAGACTCGCCGTGCATCGTGTAACTTTCCCACTGTTCGTGACGGCGGAAAGAAAACGGCGGTGCACGATATGCCGTGCCCTTCCTCGTCGCGACGAATTGAAAGAAAGAAGAACCCCCCAAAAAACTGGTTCTTTCTTTCCCCCTCGTGGGTTTCGGGGCCGCACCTGGTCCCCGGTTCGAGTTCTTTACGAATGAGAGAAGGAGAAAGCGGTCGCCCGAGGAGGACCGACGCTCCGAGATGAGGAGGGAGAGAGAGAGAAATTTTCGGGAAGGGGGGACGAGAACGAGGGACCTTCGATCCGATCTTGAGTTTCTGCGGCGGCGGGCCGCTTCGACGAAAATTAATCGGCGATTAGCCTAAACGATAACGTTTTAGTGACTCGGTAATACCGAAGTGAGGAGCCAGGAAGGGGTAAAATAAAAGAAACCAGAGATTACCGGCGCCTTTCGGTCCTTTCGGAGAAAAGAAAGACGCAAAACCGTCTCCATTTTCGACATATGCCTGTCTTTCTACGAATTCATATTTCGTGCCAACAACTTTCTGCGACTGTTTTATTTCACTTACGAACGCAACGTTCGTTTCAGAAGTTCAGTATTTCTTTGCAGAGTTTTGAGGAGTGAACATTACAAGGGGGATGGCGAGGTTTGGGCAACACTGTTGGTCATTCCTTTTAATTTTCGTCACGAAATATGGTAATGAAACAGTCACGATAGTTCGGGTCCGGGCGGGGTGATAGCCTCGGCCGGCTAATCCTCCACGAAAATTCGCCATTATGCAAAGTCCCTCATTTCGTGCAAACTTACGCGGCACGTACGTCAGGCAGGGTCGTAAAACTGCCGCAAGTGCTGCTGATGAAAGGGTGTCCAGCGCAGCGATATTGCCGTTAATTACACAGGGCCAATGAGCGAATATATCACGGCGGTGCTGACCCGCTTCGGGAAGAGCGTCGACGAATTTCCTCGGCTCGCGCGCTTTCGAATTGCTTTACATAATGACCGACGGCGAAGACTTTTCGTTTACCCGGGAGAGGCACTTTCACTTTGCACCTTTCGCACGAAAAGTCCTCGTCTCCTGTGGCCCGCAGGAAACAATGTCAAGCGGTTCGGTAATTGACGAATCGGAGGATAAACCAGCCGGCGAATGGCCACCTACACTTCCTCGCTCACGAAAGAAGGTCGTTCGCCTTTGGACGAGCAAAAAACAATGTCAGCTTCTGCCGTCATTCATGTCCGACCGGTTAAAACTGTCGGCAGGTCACGATAGTCCGGAGATTGATTTCGCGAGTCCGCGCTGTTAAGCATGTGGCAAAAATTGCGTCAGTGTCCCCGGGTAATTTGCATTCCGAACGTATGGCAACGTTTCTTTGCCTCGCTCGGCCGTCCGCTCGATTGACATTCAAATAGATGAGCTAATTTTCGGTTTGCGTCGACCCGGTTAAAATCGCTCAAGGCGAGCTTCGGGCGAGAGGGAGGAAGACGAATGGGGAGGGGGGTCAAGGCGCGGAATAAGGAAGGAGAATACGGCCGGTGCTAGACGAGTATGCAAAGTACACAGATAAGAGCACTTTCGAGCCAATGGCGAAGGCTTACGTGTATTCAATCGACCGGCTGATGATTGGCAGAATGGAAATTCGAAATTCAAATACTATCTCCTTGGGGAAAATCCAATTGATCGCTTTAGCGGGTCTCTTTCCTATTGAAAACCCGTAGACGTTCGCAGGCTTCCATGCAGATAAGTTCAATATTGGCCGGTGATCTTTTGCGCAAACACGATTGAGATTATTCGGTATACCTTCTTGAATGAACAGCACCGGTAAACACTCGAGCCGCGAATTACAGCTCTCGCTTGCCTGCACTTGCCTAGGCTTCTGTTAGCTACGTGCAAACAGGTGGACAAGTTCTACTCGTTCCACTCCTCCCGGGACCGACGTTCAAGAACGTAATATGCGTGACGTTGGAGTATCCTACGACGCGGGATTCGAGGGAACGAGGATCCCGGGGGAATATCGAGTACCTACCGTCCCATAGTTACGCTTTTGTGCAAACGTTTCCTGCAACCTCTCGGACGATCATTTCCCGACGGTCGGCTGTAAACAAGGCAAGATAACTGTAGCCCGTTGACGCGGTTTCGCAGGAGGGGGGAAATGGAGTGGGCCACCTACAGGAAGGAGCGAACGTGCTCTAGATCGCGAGGACCTAAGGTCAATATCCTTGGAGAATCCTGTCTCGCCCCCTTCCCCTTTCGCGGCCACACCCCGCAGGACTCGGCAAGGTGAACACGGCTCCATTAACTCTAACCGGCTCTTTAGCGGAATTCTTTCTCCTTCCCTTCTTTCTGCTTCCTCCGCGCAACCCTTGGCTCTTCACCTCCCCCCGCTCTCGTGCCGGAAGATCGCGTCCTGTACCGCGGTTTCCCTCTTCTTCGTCTTTATCCCGCGCGGCGAATGCGGTCTCGCTAAGTAGGGATGATTTATCGTCGCCGTGCGCGACTCTACCGCAACGGAGATAAGTGCGTTCGCCGCTATTTAACACGCTCCCCCCCCCCTCCCGCGAGAAACGCGAAATCGCGTTTACGGACATACGTGGATACTTCTTCCTTTTTTTCATTCCCGTGCGCGTCTATTTGTAACTCGCGTGTCCTGCCGGATCATTATGCGGAACGTCGCGTCCATAAATCATTGGCGAGTCGTTGGACGCGAGCTTACGGGACGGCGATGTAATTCATTTAATCGGATGGGTAACACACCGGGCGCGCAGCAACTGGCCTTTCTAATTTTCAGTATTTTTCTCGGGAACGCCGAGGAATTCACTAAATCACGTCGTGCCGTGCAATGATCGTAACTGTACCGCGAGCACGCGATAGAAGGCTAATTCTTCGATGGCCGCGAGTCGCTATTTTATCGATTTCTAGCGACGGCTGTTTCCATTTGCCATCTGCGAAGCCACGTGCCGACCCCGCGCTTCTATCTAGCCAGGTGCCGTCTCTACCCTATCTTGGCGTTCTATCGCATAATTCAATCGCGAGGAAAAACCGGCCAACGTTGGACCAGGTGACTTAATTCGGTTTCCTTTCAATTAACATTCTTTCTTTACCGAATAGTCAGCGCATGAGCATCCGGTACTCTGAGTTTGCGCGCATTTACCTTCGTGACAGCGGTGCGTTTATAATGAGGTAAAAGTCGCATTCCTCTTAATCGACGTATATTTAAGGAGCCTTAATTTATACGCAGAATCGCACGGCCAAGCTCGTAATCTTTTTATCTCGTCTGATCGTCACGAACGGCGGGCAAACCGTGCTGCATCGACGCTTCCAGCAGATCCGGCTACCTCTTGGCATCTCCTCCTCTCCGTTTCTCCCTCGTAGTGTCGCGGACGCGCTCGAAAACGAAGAATCGGGGCCCCAAGGGCCGTAATAAATCAGTACTGACCCCCGGTGTAAGGCCCCACTAGGCGGCTGATCGATCGTTACAATTAGACTGTACATCACCGAGCGTTATATATCGACTTCTTCTCGAGATATCAATAACGCGCACCGATGTTCCAATAATCCAGTATATCGTTCATTTTATCAAGTTATTCAATTATACGACTTTCATGAGAATCTGTATAGCTTGCTATATTATTTAGACATAAATCGTTCGAGTAATCGTTACGGGAACCACAAATTCCCTTGTCTCCCACCTTTTCTCTCTTGGCCTCGACGGCACGAAGATTGAGATTTGATCGGTTAGTGATTTATCGGATCTTGGCGTTCCATTAGCGATCTCAATGACCGCCACCTAGGGTAAACGGTACTTAAGGAGAGAAAAATTGTTGCGCTTCGTTAATGAACTGCAAATACTGTGCCGTGACGTGTTCATCTGAAAGTAAACACCTCCCCGCGGGCAATCCGGTTCTCCTTAGCTTCACAGACTAGAATTCCGGCGTTTATTGTTGTTTTCTTGATGAACGGAGGGATATAATCGTCGACGAAATATGTACTCTGCATCGTGTTTGTACAAACGTTTACGCAATAAATAAAATGAAAGGACGGAGATTAGCGGAGCGCACGATCGTCTTTGAGATAGCTCGGAGATCTCCGGGGATTGGCAGGGATAAAGGGCGGGAAAAAGAGATAGATAACCTTCGGAAGCAGCTAGGTTCTCCTTTGAAGCGTGGTAAATAGCTCGAAGGATCCGACCCGCTCTCGCGTTTCCTGCCGGAGTCCGTGCCAGGAGAGACCATGAATGATCGTTCTGTCTGGCCGACGATGGGATCCTTCAAGGACCATCTTCTTCTCTTCCCTCGGTACTCGCGATCAATGAGAAGCCAGAACGTCGAACTCGGCAAACATGAGCGTACCAACGCGAATGCTTATCGGGCCATTTTGATAAGTACATCCGGTCTTATCCTCGTGCAAACAAAGGGACAAGGGCCGCTACGGAACGCAATGCTGACTTCCTTCGTGTTTGCCCGTCCCCCGGCGGATTCCCGCGGCTTCGTCATGACCGATGCAATCCGATACTCAGCTTCACAGTCGCAATTGCTTGCGATAGAAACATCGCGACGAGCAACTTTGTAGCCGGGGTTGACCAACGATAACCGCAATCAGGGCCCACCGGAGGAGTTGTATCAGCGTTAAGCAACGTCTTAGAATGCAAGACATGCGTGCTCCGTTACGACACGATTATCCAACGAGCCCACCTAATTCCGAAGATTAGGTGGATCTCAGCGAAAAAACTCTTAATCGTCTTAATTAAAAAGTCGAACGGATTTTCTTGGACTTTGGGATTCCATGCGAAACGATCGCTAGGCTCAGTAAATCCGGGCTTGCGTGAAATCTCGGCTCGTTTCAGCGATTGCTGTGAGTCTGATAATACGGCGTATCAACGAGGCAGTTTATGTCACTCAGATTCACGCGTGCAAACGTGTTCGCCAAGTGCTTTAATAACCGCGTTAGTTAGAGGCAATCGAGTGCATAAAATCCGATATTCCGCAGTATGCTGAGCTGCAGCGTAGCGGGGAGTCTTCTAAAACCACGTAATTGCCAGTTCTCGCCGTTTATCCGCGAATTACCGCTTTACGACGCGGCAGTCCATTACATTGTCAAATAAATCATTATGACGGTAACCGGTAGCGATACTGAAAATTTCGAGCGTTCGTACCGACGGGCAATATTATTTACTTATTTCTTCGGTCTCATTAAGATCGAGCGGTACGTTTCTTTGCGTTTCATTAGACTTTCGGTTATGGCGATCGATCGTGGCCGAGTGGATCTTTTGCCGGTTGTTCGGCCTCCTGGGAAGCTCTTTTAAAGACTCGCTTTTGTCGTGGAGACTTTTTTGTCCTTGCGCGAGCGGCAGGGCGAGGGAATTTGACGTGCGAAACGAGAGGGAAGACGTCGTTATTCACGGAGAAGAGACCGCGCTTCACAGCTCATCGGCTTCTCGGTCTCACAGATTACATGCTGCCTCGTGAGATGTTTGCTGCTAATGACAAGCGTGGTCAGTAATGCCATCGACATTAATTACCTTAACGATCTGAGAGCACGTCCCAATCAGGTGGTCCATTTAAAACCTGCGACGTTCTCAATGGAATAGCTCTCCTATGGTCTCTCGTTTTATCCTCTATTTCCTCCCCGCGTCGTTTCTCGCCGTCGGTTTTGTTTCTCCTTCGCGGGGTTCCCCCTGTCTCCGTTTCTCCTTGGGCGTTTCTCTCTCTCTGACCGTCAGGACTGATCGCTCAGGGTTCCTTGGTATTCGAGCACAGTCCGCTGCAGGTAGAACCCCCTCGTCTCCGACTCGAGTTTCTCTATTTTTCGCAGACAGGTTGGCCCACGGCGGCAATTTTCGGCCGTCTCCCTCCCTCCCTGCGTCGGCGCACCGCGGGAGTTTCTCTCTTTCTTGGCCCTCTCTAGCCGGAATCGTATGACTAGGCGCCCCTTTTGTTTCGTCCGATCGCCCACCGACCGACCTCGCCGATTGTCGCGGTTCCCTTACCGCCAGCCCCTTCTCCTGATTTCTAGAAATAAGAATTCCCCTCCAAGCGAGCCTCATAACCGCCTCGCACGCGCTAGTTTTCCATCAAAACCCAGCGGTGATTAGTTGGCCCGAGTTTATCGACCGGTGAACAATCTCAAATGACCGTGAAAAAGGCAAATATTTCCCAGCTCCGATATCGCACCTGTCTATCTCTAGTCCTTGAGCATATTAATGTTAATCGCAAAACACGTGTAAAACGAATTTCCATTACACGCGCCACTCGTGCATTTTCACAACTATTTCCTATGTTACATCAGCCGGGGCCAACTAATCGGCGAATTTTTATTCGCGAACAAGGCCTGCCCTGATTCCTACATTGTCACACGACCGTAATAGTAATCGTGATAATTTATACATCAGGCCGCGAAACTCGACACTGATAAACGCGGAGGCCAGGACAAACAATATAGTCGGCAAACTTGCCATCGTGCGTGAATATCGCGCCTGAATCCATAGAAATTTAGCATAAGCTAGCATAAATCGTAGTCGCCGGCAGCGTCCAACGTAAGCTGCATTCCTGCACGAACATTTCTTTGTTTACCCCTCTTCTTCCTTTCTTCCTTTTCCTTAGGTCCCCTGGGCTTTTGCTATTACCAGTCGACCGTTTCCTTTTTTGCCCTTTTTCCCTGGGGATCTATGTTGCTATTTGGCGGTCCTCCACATGCATCGGTGGCTCTGTTTCCGGCGAATTCAGGTCGGCGAGGTTCTCGACGTTGCTCCTTCGGTGGCAGCTCTTGGCCCGACACGACAGGTGCTTGCCACGTGCAGCGTACGTGATCCCTACCCTTTAACTTTAATGAGATAGCGCTGCTCCGGCGGGTACATGCTCGCCCGAAGGACCTCTAATTGCGAGTGTCATGAGGGCCACGTTAAGTGCACGCGAACGGTCCTCCAGACGTACGTAAGTCGTGTGCCAGCTGCGCTAAGTAGTACCGTCATTCGGGACTAATAGTATTCAATTTTGCCCGAGTGACCAATCCTGTGGACACCCCGACCACACTCGTGTTGGGGGATGGGACGAAGCTGCGGGGATCGAGAGGACCCGAATTTTACGCACAACAGCGAAGTTCCTTGAACCGAGAAGTCTCCGCGGGAGATTCGTGGTAACGTGAGGAAGACTCCTCGTTAATACAAAGGACGAGCTTTGTGAATTAGAAAAGGTCGACGTCGATGATGACGAACGCACCAACGATTAAGGTCAGGCCGGTTAAAGAGAGCCGAGAAGGAGAAAAAAGGAGTTGTCGATCGGTCGCTTTGTACCCTTTGCTTCGATCGGGGCAATTTGCAGTTCCAGGAAATTGCTAGCGGCGAGAGGAAGACGCGCGAGGGCAGTACTCGCGTGGTTATGTAAAGAAGCGGAACCCCGGGGACGGAGAGAAACGCGATTACCGCGCGGTACACGTGGCAAAAGATAGATAGCGAGCATTCACGCACGTGCATTAACGCCGAGGATACTAATTAATAGTCGCTGGTGAGCGCGGTTAATTGTGTACAGTGCTTAACGACGAGCATGTGTACAAACACACGAGGCTTTTCGGGCCAAGGAACCACAATTGCCCGGCTCCCATCTGATCCTGAGTCACTCATCAGTCTAATCGAGGGGACCCATTAATTGACGGGCCCGGCTTTTGTCGGAATTTTGTCCCGCTTCATCACGACTCTTCCGTTATTATTAGGCCGCTATTAACTACGACGTTAGAATATTTATGGTACATATCAACGCCCTACCCGCAGCTGAATAACATACAGAAATAGCCGTGTTACGCTACTAAGAAATTTCGCAAAGTTTCGCAAGATCTACAAACGTTTCGCACGGAATCCAGGGTATTTAAATCGTACAAAATTGTGGAGTACGAGAAAAGGAGTAGTAAGTTTCGTTTATTACGAGCATCATTTCTGCTTGAGGATATCATAAATTACGATAAGAGCACATTTAACTTAAAATGTTGTTTCGGGCGAAAGTGATAGCATTTGCTATGATTTGCAGTCTTCCTAACGACGACTCATCTTCTGGTCATATACCATTTCTGCCAGGGTCAAAAGTCCACGATTCTCCCGCGCTTAAAGCCGATGTACTTGAGTCAGTTTCTTTCCGATTTATACAAATTTCTCGGCTCGAGGAATTTCTGTAATCAGCACACGGTTAATTAAATCCTTCAGTCTGTCTAAACAGCTATGACACAATTGCTCATTTTAGAGCGATGTCAAGCGAGGCGTGTATTCTGAAATATCGATGAAAATCTTTACAAAAATTCCCGGCCAGCCGCGTGTCGATCAACAGACACGATGCATTCAGTGGCAAACTCGGGCACACCGTTCGGAGTGATCGGCCAATGATGAGAATGTAGTTTAGGTGTTCACACTGAAACGGGGATGGATGTGGCTCTATAGAAGGAAGATAGAGTCGATCGGATTAGGACGGGATCGATCGAGATCGAAGGATTAAGAGCAGATGGTTTTTGGCAGGACTCAAAGTCTATAGATCCTTCGATAAAAATTGCATGGGCTATCTGTCTGGCCAGAATCGAAGTCTGGCCAAGACGCGTTTCCCGACCCTTCGAATCGCGCGGTGAAAAAGGGCGCGGCGCGTGGTAAGGTCATTTTCTTCCGTCCGCTCAAGAAATCGTCCACGTGCGTCAGGGGTTTACTCATCGACACTGAGAAAACTCGTAGGGATTGTATTCGTCCGCGAAAAAGCCTTTCGGTCCCCGGGAGATGATAAATCGAGAGATAAAATCGGGCTTTGCTCGTTCTCCGGGATGACGTCGGGAGAATGTTTTTTGATTCGACGCTACGCTCTGCGAAGGGCCGGGGTCGCGGCACAAACAAAGGGCGGTTTCCCTGTGCCGCCCTTTGTGTTGCCCCCCCTGTGAAAGAGAAATTTAGGCAACTCGAAGCAATGAGCCAATCGATCGGGACATTGGGCAATCGACCTTCCCCAAGAGATCAGGTATTTGCGTAACGAGAAGTTCGAAGGTGCACGAGTACATTTTTTCGAAGAATCACTGAATCATTCAACTTAACAAGCTCGTTAAAATTTTCATTTTAAGTACCCAGGAAATGTCTACCGAAAATTCCTATAAATTTTCCAAAATTATTCCCAAGGTTTCAGACGGCATATTATTAACCCTGAAATTCTTAGTATAATTCGTGGGACATTGCTCATGCTTCGCTACATGGCGGACTTATAAGTGTAGTATTTTCTCGTCGTTGATGACGCGGTTTCCTTCGATTGGTCTTTTCCGTCTGTCGAGAAGTTGGTTGGGAGGGGGAGGGGGGGTGAAAGTGGATGAGTCTGGCGAAAGGATAAGCAGAGGTCCTTCTGGTTTCTTCTTCCCGGCGATGGTGCGTCACGTCGGCCGCCGTCGGGATAGGTTTCTTGACCCTTTGCCGTGCGCTGTTGAAGGGACGGCGCTTACGAAGGGCGTTTTCCCGCGTCTGCAGCGTGCCTCAAAACCGCTCGATGGAATCACCATGGAGACAGACGTCCCCATACCTTTATTCTCGGAGATGTTCCCCATGAAGCCGCGCCTTGTTGCCCGAGCGCCGTTCGCGAGTTTCCCCCCTCCCCGCCGCGCCCACCCTCGCCACGCGCGTCCCCCGTCTTCTTACGTCCAACCCCTCGGCGCGGCGACCCCGGCCCCGAAGGTCGTTGAATTGAGCCAGGTCGCATTTGCCGCGAGGGGACCCTCCACAGCGCGAGAACCCGTCGATTTATTCCCGATACCGCCTGGACAGGTCCGTGCAAACTCTTCCGCCCTAACATGGAATCTCCGCAGAACGTTCATTCTCAGCAGCGACGACGATGAATTTCGCAGATGAAAGGATTCCGACGATAATCCTTTTACGCCGATGACAGAAGTAAAAGGATCTCGGGAAAGTCCGACGAATTATTAAAGGCTCGAGTCTCCTTTTAAATAGGATTTTCCTGCGTACCACGGAACAAAGGGGTACTTTCCCGCGGTGGACTCAACATTGTTTCGCCATTCTCTGTGCCCGCTTATTATGCAACGTTGCATAAGGGGCTTTTATTCTTATACCCCCTGCAGGGCCGGTGGGTATAAACGGCGATCTATGGAACCGTCGTGAAATCCGTCTTTTCCGTAATCCGCCGGCCTCGGAAATAGCGCGATCGATCGGCCAGCGAAGGTTGAGTCAGGTCGCGGTCACGGGGGTGTTGCAGCGCGTTGCACCACGTTGCGTCACATTGCACCAGTTGCGGAGATTCAAGGGGAAACGTCGGTGTGCAATCGACACCCCTCCTTCGCACTTTTACCACGGCGAAAAGGGGATAGATCCTCCCTTTAACCGTCCTTTTCCGAACGAAAAAAAAGAGAACTTCGATGTCTCACTCTATCTTTAGCACGCTCACGGTTTCCTGGCTAATCTCGTTTTTTCCCAATGCGTCACGCTCGATTTACGTAGAGACAGAGAAAACCGTTCGATTCCAACGACGGCATTCGCCAGCATTCTAGGCTTTAAAAATACTTTTCACATTTCTCCTGCTCCGCGGCGACTTTTTATGCGCCCTGAAAGCTTAAACGGGCCATCGGGGGAAAGCTTGGAAAATTTCCTCGCCGTTACGGATTACGTGTTTGGGTTATGCGTCCTATTTTTAATTGTGACTAATTCCTCTTTTAGTCCGGTTGCTCCTTTCCCGCGACTTACGGACGGACTTTGAGAGAGAACTCGAGACGTCGCCGGGGCGACGTCACTGCCGATACCGGAGAGAGACGGAGCCGTCGAGGAGTGAACTAATATAGAGACGTTCGTTCGGAAAACTTCGCATCGTTAGTCACGCAGAAGGCGTTATATTGCACTCGTTCGCCCTCCATCACGGGGTATCCCTCGGACGGGAAGACGGGAGAGGGCTGATGACCGAAAAAAAAAAGGGAAAGAGACAGTCGACACGAGGAGTGGGGGAAAGGGAGGGGAAGGGGAGGTGGTGGAACGTACGTGTGTGCATAGCGACTTCGGGTCCGAAGAAATTTCGGTGACTAATGGCGGAACACACGCGTTCTCTCGTTCCATGGGGTCCGGCCACTGCAGCATCTGTTTGTCACGGTTACGTAAAACTTTTTTCCAACCTCGCTCTCCTCCTTTTCCAAAAGCGCAGGACCTTCGAGGGCGTGTACCGTGCGCGGAACCAACGACTTTCGTTTCGCAATTACCATTCTTCCCCCCACAGTGTCATCGGTATTTAATGCACACGGTTCTACTGGCACCGCAGAAACGCGCAACATCGATCAACTCTGAAGCTGATTTATTTCCGTAATTCGTTTTTCCGCATTTGTCCACAAGATTTACGTTACACAAATGATCCCGAATATTTTCAGGCATGTTCGTGCTTCCGCAATAAATCTTGTAAGAACAAAGTAGTGGGGAATAGTCTCGATAGAGCAGGGACCCCGTGCCCGAGGAGAGAAGATTATAATAAATAGTTATTATGGTGATTTGCGTAGGTGGTTCTTTTCTGCTCGATTTTCGAGGCACACGCGAAAGGCGTATCTGCCTAGGAAACGAGGCCTGACTTTGTAATGTTAATGCTGGCAGGCCTCACGAAAAGTCCCCTTTTCCCTTTCCTTTGTGGGAAGCATGAGGGGTTCGTGAACGATTCGACATCTACGCCACCTGTACAAATTTCGTGCGATTCATGGCTAGGTCTTTTTCTACGGGACAAAACAGTGGACCTGGACGCGGAACGTGCATCGACGTTTTCACCGGGGGTTTTCACCCGGAGAAAACTCGATTGCCGTTTCGTGAATAATGCAGGAGCTTCTCACCGGAGTAAATGGACGAATAATTTTTCCGTCCTGCTCTCGCGGCGCTTTCAGAAATGGCGCAAAGGTCCCGCGGTGGCTTTTTTCTCATCGTTAAGTCCGCGCATAAATCATACGAGGGAAGCTTTTCTCCGTGTCGGTGTGAATCGTAGCTCTGTCCCGCGCGGGGGATCGTCGATACACGAAAAACCGATGAATTAAACATTCTGTTCGGAGTCGACCGTCTCTTCTCCTTGTATTTGAATACGACTCGTAGACGCGTAGGTGTACACACACAGGCCGTTGTCTGGAGATAGTCGCTATCTAAGGCGGTAGCTACAGGGGAAGCTTTTGCCGTCGTTCGCACGATAGGTAGGGCTATCGTTTCTCCCCGGGAAAACACGTGGCAGCATGGAAAAATTCACGACGTTCGCCAACGGTCATAAAACCGGCCGCGTATCGTGTCTTACACAGGAGCAGAGTTCACTCGGAAAGTTCAGTCTCTATTAACCGATATCACCGTCTGCGCGATCCCGGTGCACGAAACTATCGTGCAACAAATGGTCAGAATAATTCAGCAGTGGCGAAATACGCGATAGCCTATGATGGTTGAGCGAAAGTAATTGGCAGCGAACAGTACAGTTATTCGAGATAGGTAGAGAGGCAATATTTCCAGCGTTCAAGATAATGTATACCAAAACCTATTGGCAAAGCAATACGTTTACGTAAAAATTTAGAGTATAAAGCTGGCGTTGGTCCCTCGGGAAATCACGTTTTTTCGGCAAACGTCACGATATGTCGACGTCGGTGTAATTCTACTGTTTGCGAGTGGCGAATCTATACCCGGAATCGGCCTACGGCAACTCCAACATTTTTTCACGAATTTGTCCCCGAGAATAGCGGGTTCGTTTCCCTCGAGCGTTATCTTTTATCTCGCCGAGCGGAACGACCAGTTTCAATCTCCCCGCAGAGGACACTATTTTTCCCGTGCAGGAGAATTGTTTGACGCGCGTGGGATCGATCGTCGGCCCGGTAAACGGATTATCAAGACCGACTACTTGCTTTTCCCTAGCGGGACGAAGGTCCCCAAGATTGAAAAAAAACTTTCGAAAACATGGCACGTGAGAAGGTGACAGATACAAGGTGCGTTAAAGAAAGCGAAGGGAATTAGAATAAGAAAGACCTGAGGACGAATCGATCGATCGATTTGCTCGAGTCACTTGATATTCCGTGCTGGGTTTCCGGTGGAAATACGTGTCGGAAATTACACCTTCTGTATGTTACGTTGAGGTGCTTACGTTGTACACTGGTAATTACGGACTGGCCAATCCCGAAACATTTTCGACCTCGGATAAACGCGTGAGTAACGGTTTTACGTAATAAATCAAAGTGTCGAAGCGTTAATATGCGGATGGCATGTCTCTGAACGAACCAAAAGCATTTCAATTAGCAGTGGAACACATTTTATACAAGACCGGAAATGTTCGTCAAAAATCAGGGCATCGAACGTATCGTTTAACTGCCATAAAACTGTCATACGTTCCAATGAATGGCAGTAAATATCGATGATTTTGCACTGTATTAATTGTGCGAAAATTAGAACGGGTCGATGTGAATATTTGACGAAACGAAAGGAAAGTTCGCAGTTTCTGGACGATGTCGTATGAAACGGAACCAAGTTTCAAAAGGAAGACACACTCAATGGAAACTTGACTTTCGGGTCTACGGACGGAAATATCGAAAGAACCTTAAGAGACATCTTCCTCTGCGAGCGTTCCTTTCTGAAGTGCAGCAAAGTCACGAGAGTGGCTGCATTCGTATTCCAGCTGTTGTCCCCTGAAATTTACGGCTTTGGTCCTTTCGGATCCGTTCTTGGAACGTCGCTGAGATTCGTAAGCCAGTCGGACGTTCGCGGCTGACCAAAATATTATTTTCTCCGACGTTGATGCACTCGAGGTTATCGGGTCAGGTAAAATAGGAACGAAGAGGCTAAGAAATGAACGCGGTATGACATAAGCGGGAAATTATGCAGCAGATTATCCGTGCGCATAAATAGAAGGTAACGAGGAAAGATGCTTTCAGGGGCTTGGATGGTTTTTCTTTTGCCTCATTAAAAAATAATCTCCTCTTACGACGTTCCAGTTATCGTGCATATCATTAGCCGGGGGAAAAAGCTCATGATAAATCTGCCGTAAAGATGGTACGACGAGCTTGAAAAGCTCAGCCTTTTTCCCTCAGGAATTAAGAGAAAGCTAGTTATGATAATCGCAAATGATCGCCGAAAATCTGCGAATCTCTTGGGACGTAGGAAAAAGATTCCTCGTGAATTCCACGCGAACATTGGGCGACAATGAATTCTCGCGGCACCTGTTCCCTGAACGAGGCACACGTCGTCGAATCCCTCGGCGGCCTGGTCGTTCCTCACCTGCCCCGGGAAACGCATCGTTAATTGCGGATTGCGTGCCGCGCAATTTGGGGCACGGGCGAATCCCGTGGGGAACGTATAAGGTCGTCGGGGGAAAAAACGGTGCAGTCATTAGCGGCACGGGACCGTGGGCAAACAGATTGTTCGTCTCGGGACGTTGGCCGGTGGTCATTAGACGGACTTAAGCTAGAGAGAAACCTCGGGCCCGTTCTCGGGGCACAAAGGCCCGAAAATTCGCCGACTCCTCGGGACTCCGTCGACCGGCCAACGGGCTTAATATTATTCCAATTAGCTCGGCTTTCCTGGGAAACTGGCCAACAAGTACAAAGAAGACGACCGACTTCTTTCTCATTCATAGCGCGTTTTTTCAATGCTCTCAGCTCGCAAAGATCAATCACAGACATACGGAAGTCCTAACGGTTACCTGAGTATATTTTAACTCAGGTACCTACAGTAGGAATCAAGAGGGAAATAATGAAAAAATTCTTGCCTGCATATATTGTCCGTCCTCTACTGACTTTCCTCAATTAGCCGAAGCGTAAGAAACGTGGCTGTTAGAATCTCCCGACTTTCGCGCCGGCTGCACGGGCCTCAATTGTGGAAAAGGTTCTCCGGGTGATGGCTCGCGAGGAATATTTGTTTTGCCGAGCGAGCTCCGAGTACCAGGGTGGCGGCGGCAGGTGCTTCTGAACAACAAAACGAGCGGGTAGAGAGCCAGGAGAGGAGGCACGAAAGCCGTGCGAGGGGGACGAAGAAGAGGGAGGAGGAGGAGGTGGAGAAGAAGAAGAAATCCCCTGGCTCTTCCTCGCGATGTGATCCTGTTTAACGATAATGGCTCCGAGGTAGACGCGTGCCAGCTGGGTAATGCTTTCAGGTTTGATTTTTATTCGTTCCTCTGTCCGTGGTGGAGTGGGACGGGGAGAGGGGGGGGGGGGGGGGTGGCGCAATCTCAGGGCAGATGGCTCGGCCACCTTAGCCCGCAACCTTAAAGGCGCACTCCCGTCCCCCGAAAAAACCCAACAACACCCCCTCCACCGCATGCCCCCTCCCCTCATCGTTCCTTCGAGCGGCGTGTGCACGCACTTATTTACGCATCTTTTTGCACGCACCGCCATGCAACAACCACCGGTGTCAATTACCTTAACGATCGGACACAGCTTTCTCGCCGAGACCAGTACAATGACACCGCAATTCTTCGCTAACAAAGTACATCGCTGGAATTAACAAAACGTCCCCGAAATAAATCACCCCGGAAGATCCTTCGTCGGTCAGGGTTTTGCGACGATTTTAAGTGGAAAATTCGAAAACGTTGCTACGTTTATTAATGGATATTTCTGCGCGACGTTAGTGGCATAATGGTTGGCCCGCTTTTATCCGGGCTCTTCTTTGTGTGGACAAAAATTCAATGGTGTCACTCGTCCCTGCTTACAGAGGCCGGCCGGCTTCTCTGCGATCCTCGAGAGCAGATGGCACGGTGCGCTTTGCCGCGAACTTCGAGAAGGACCCGGAGGAAAAGGTGAACGCGACCCCCTCCCCCACCCCGTTTTCCCCCTTCGCGGCTGTTACTGCAGAAATGTGCAGCGAGGCACGTACGTAGGGCATGTTTCTGCATACGGCGAGCGTTGCAAGAGCGACTGGTGTCGATTTCATCGAACAACTATCCCCTTCTATTCCCCCCCTACGCCCCCGGCGCAAAGGATAAACAACAATGCTGTCCCTTCGCCCGTTCACATTTTTTTATTTATTCAGAGTACGTCGAGGATACTCGCGGTTTACCGACTTTGCCGGGATTCGCGAATGTCGATAACCCCGCAAGAGAAACCGGTATTCGTACGTTGACAGCCGCTATCAACGTGAAACCGCGAGGAGATAACCAGCACGCCGTTGCCGCGTGAAAATATCATACGTAATTTTCGATGTACTGTTTACCGGGCTGCCTTGGCGGAATTTAATGCTCCCCGGTAAAAAGCTCGGCGATACGCCGGAAGATCGAGGTAATCCAAGGCAATATCGATTTTCAGGAAATGTAGCGTCCGCGATAAACGACGTTTACTCTTCTGACCATCCTCTTCCCGTGCAAATATTTATAAAAGCTCACGGAGCCACGGCGAGATTGCCTCGCCTCGCTAGGAGGAATTTCGCGGGATAAATTTATGAATTTATGTATCTGCGTAAAATTCGCGGGCGGGGGGGGGGGGAGATTTTCGAGGACTCGCGATACGTGTCTTCGATCGACCCGAAAGTCGATTTCAGGAAAGATGCAGGTCGTTAACGAATGATGATATTTCATCGAGTACTTTTCTAATAAGCTATCGATCGTCACGTATTTAGCCTTGAATTCGGATAAAATTTCAACCATTAACTAAATTCTCGCCGTACCTCCGTGCCGATATTTTTACGATTTCTAAGTGTTGTGACAGACGCCAAATAACTCACATTAATCGAATTTTAACGTACTGAAACATGAGACAGTTACAAGAAATTAACAATCAGAAGACATATTTTCATGGCTGACAACGTACTGACTTATCACTTAAAAATATCAATTTAGCAAGTAGTATAAGTCAACATATGGTCAGGCATATTAAATTACGATCCCTTTTATGAAATTCATCACTGAGTTATGGGCAATTCAAAAGGCATTAAAATCGTTTAAAACATATTGTCTTGTGAGTCGTCAATAAATTCGGCAGAGCTGGATGAAAATTGACAAGTTGAGCAGGGAAAATGTATTGCTTCCCATTAAAGTCGTAGGCTGCAATTTTCGTGGTACCCTCGAGGAAAGTTTCTGGTAAGAACAAATATGCATTATGTGCGTCACGTAACGGCATAATGAATGCTGGGTAGGGAGAAGTCGGCGGGCGAATACGAAAAAGTTGGTCGCGTCACCCCGTCTTATTCGGCGAAGGGTGACTCACGACCAGCGAGAATTTCCTGACTGCTTTTTGATCGTCGACGTCGCGAACGCGAAATAACATTTTCCAGGCCGCGAAATCTTTTTGGAAAAACAGGCTGGAAGTGTAGCAGTTGGCTCTTTATCGTCCAATTTCTCCCGCTTTTCGACATCTTTGCAGGCGGCAAATGGCGTTTATCCGCGAACAACGAGAGTTTGTCATGGATCTATAGAGTAGATCAACTGTATATTTCAATCAAGCAGTTGCCTTAGGGTGTACCCCCCGCAACTAATACCCGATCCATCTACTTTATAGCTTCGTGCAGCACACCGTTGCAAGAGCCCTTCTGCCGCACGTGTGCATCAACGACACACTGACGCAACCTGCAGGCTAGCAGAGAAAAAGAGAGAGAGAGAAAGAATTGATCGCAGGAGAGGCAGGTGCTGAGAACGACAGCTGCGGATCTGCGATCTTCCTTTACGAACGGAACCAAGGCTTTAACCCGTTCTTCTCGTCCTAATGGGCCGCGCCGAGCATGTTCAATGACCGTGATGAAAAGGAGGAAAAAAGGGAAGGAAGCGATGCTTGCCCTTCGTACCTACGATACATATTCATAGGGCGGCCAACAGATCTAATAACCGGACACTAAAGGAAAACAGGGTACCCGATAACATGGTGAATTTCCACGCCCGGTGAGTCGCTTTTATGTATGGCACTCGAAAAGTTCGTAAAAAGTCTGCACGTATGCGAAATTGTCAGGGACACCGAGAGGAGTGGTTACCGTTAGGAAATCGATATACTTACGTCGTGAGAAATACAGTCTTCCTCGCAACAGGACAAATTTTATGTTTGAGTGTATATGAAAATATTATGAAAAATAATGTCGTACGATAAACCTCGTGTTCTTTTTGCAAACAATCTTCTTGCGCGTGTTTCGCGCTGTTTGCCTTGTCTCTGTTGTGCGCTCGACTTTCGTAAACAGCACGAGGGCAACACCTGGCGGGCAGATCGTTCGGTGCGAGGCGTCCCTTTTTGTTCTTGAGACGCTGACCGACCTGCGAGACGCGAAACTGGAATCGCCGCGCGGGTACATTCTAAGGAAACCACTTGTTGGTGCGTGCTCGGTACTTTCCGAGCGTGTTTTCGCTCCCTTCGCCCTTCGTATGGCCTATGTTTTCCCTTTCCCCCGGTCCCCAGCGCTCTTTCGTTCGCGCCGCATGACGATAAATGGCCTCCGCAGGATCCAACGGGGCGCGGCGGACACGCGAAAGTCCGGGGGAACCGCACAAAGGGCCGCCGCGAAGGACGAAGAAAGGAGGAGAAATAAGGCCCGAGAGGAACAGTTGGCCATTACGCGTTATACCGCCAAATCGATCCCAATCACCGAGATAAAGGAAGGTCGCAAAAGATGATATTCCGTGAAACCAACGGTCTCCCACGGACCGACCTAACAGGAAGCCACGCTTTTCATCCGAGAAACTAGAACCTTATAACACATTCGTTCATGGTGCAAATGGTTCGAGCAAGTACCTTAGGCACGGTTAGATATATTGAACCAGTTTTTTTGCTTCTAATGAAAAAATTGAGCGACGTATCTGGCTAGGCTATTAATCATAGCACTGTCAGTGTGGTTTCTGCGAAGGACGCGTGAAAAATGTGGGTTAGTTGCGGCCGCAAGGGAGAGGTAGGAAGCCGGCTCCGGGATGCTCGTAGAAAGCGATGGCAGAGAAAGAGGAAGGAAAAGGTTCCGTTCCGATCTATTTTCTCTCTTTACCTGGATTAGCCGAACCCTACGGTCGCTGTCGTCGTCGACCACAGGGTTCTGCCCTTTTGACTCGACTCTTCTTCACCTGCGAGACGAACATTTTTCAGCCATTTTACCTGGTCTCGCGGTCCCCTGGACTTACGCCCCTTGCGTAAACGACAGCCGAGCAGCCGAATTTATCAATGATTCACCCGCGAAGCCTGTCTTCTTTCCTCCAGCTGCAACGGCGACACGCCGTGCAGGTGCGAACGCGAGGACACGTTTCACCTTTGCATTTCCGACGCGTTGCGAGATTTATGACCGTCCGTTTTCCCTAGGATAGCCTGGAAAAAAGTCTGCCTGATAGAATCGTCGTATGTGCCGTTTCTAAATTACACGTCTACGCGACTTTGAATTTTGATTAGCATTTTAAATCGCCCATCCGTGCGCGTATCTGCGGAGCGTAAATTTATTTAAAAAGCATAAGAGAGTTCTGGGGCTAGAGGTGATTTCGCGCGGGATTTACGAGGGTCGTAAAATATCACCTGCGAGGAATAATATTCAAAGAGAAACAAAGGATGGGCGTTGTGCAGTGGTAACATTTAATGCCAAACGGGGGAAGAATACCGCGGGGATTGCCGGTTCTTTATAACCCATATTACAAGCTCACTTGGCTGACATAATTATAAATGACGTTAATTATTTTCCTTTTCCTCCGTGCCAGCGAAGGAAGATAAAGCGACGATTAGGGCTAACGAAGTAAATCGGGCGGACGTGCGGGCTTTACGACGTGAAAAATAATGTATTCGGAAGACGCCGGAGCGTCGAGGATACAGGGGAATAATTGCCGTCGTAAAAGGACTCGTCGGCGGACGAATCGGCATGTGCCGGAATGTGTCTGAATGTTCGTGACACGAGTACCGTGTGACGAGGCCCGTCGTTTCTCACGCTGAGCGGCGAGGATTTCTAAATA
The DNA here is from genome assembly GCA_963989215.1 of Hedychridium roseum. Lineage (NCBI taxonomy): Eukaryota > Metazoa > Arthropoda > Insecta > Hymenoptera > Chrysididae > Hedychridium > Hedychridium roseum. Next base: position 5,071,669 of record OZ022317.1, on the reverse strand, counting down.
AACAGAGTGTTTTCGGGGGAGAGAACTCGTTCGGCCGCAGTGACACGCGCTGGTAGGTTGCAAGAGAACCGAGGAAGAAAGGAGGGAGTGGAGTGCAACCGTCTGCATGGAAATGAAGCTTCGGTTACGCGTCCTTCCGCAGGTGCAAAAGAACCGTCGAGTCAGCATCACGGGCCTTCGCCACGGAAGTTCGCGGTCTCGCTTTTGCCGAGGACGGAGCGTGAACGGCAGGTACGGAGAGGCGCACAGGCCTTCGCCGAGGATGGCCAGGAGGGGAAGGGAAGGAAGGAAGGGGAGGAAGATGGGGCATGACCACCTTGTTTCGTGCAAACCGGCCCTAATCGTGCGATGCTATCCGCGCCGAAGGTCCGATATGTGAATTGCAATTTACCGAGGCCGAGCGCGCCCAACGGAAAGTCAGGAAGGGGGAAGGGAGATGCGGGAGGTGAAATAAAAGGAACGCTTCCAATTAAATTTCCTTCGTTAGACCCGCTTCGGACGAGCTGGCCGGGTGCCTCTTCTTCGACGGCCTCTTCCTCCTTGGTGATCAATTTTTTTCCACGACGACGAGGATGAGGATGAGGATGAGGACGACGACGAAGATGCGGGCGCCACCTGCTCTCCCCCGTCAAATCGACCCGCAATCCAGCCGTAAAACCCGCTCTCATCCTACCTATCCACCGGAAGCGCATAAAAAAGACACGGCCGGTTAATGATTCTGTCACAAGTCGCAAATGAGCCGTGATAGGTTTATCTCGAACGTCATCTTCCCGCATTGAACACTTCTTTTGTAACGTGCCACGTGCGATTAACTGTTCCATAATTCCCCTTCTACCCTTGACACTTTAATCGGCCAACGATTGTTATGATTCGCAAGGCATAAACATAAACGTTTCGTTGTCCCTTTCGTCGAAACGGTTTTGACCGTGATTAACAGAAAACGCTGACAAAAGAAAAATGTTGCTGATACGGATGACCCAAAATTGTAAACCCTGTTAAATGACCGGTCAATGAGAGACATTGAATTATCATTCGGTTAATTTGAGATACTGATAAAAGCTGGCGAAGATAATATTCCTGTCCATAGGACACACTTTTACAAAAAATAAAACAGGATCTTGAGCAGGAATGATTGGCGCCGAATAATTAGCGACAGTGCGTATGTTGGACACGTGTGTAAACTCGGTGCATGTGTACAGATGACAAAGCACTTGGGTTTGGAAAGAATGCTGTTTAGAATTACAAATGTACGGAACGATGTCGGAGCCTGCTGTGCGGTTTCAGGAAACGTAGTAAATTATTTGTCGAAGAAACGTTCATTAGCCACGTTTGTCAATATACATATCCTCAAACGATAGATGCCTCCATCATCCAAGCCTTTTTTTTTTAACGCAAACCATTAGTTCCGAAAACTATTGATATAACGAAATTTTCGCCAAGAAATGTTTTGTAAATATTATTTTAGGAGGATGATCGGTACGCAATAAAAATAGAGCTTTTTATTATTTAAATATTTTTGTAACAGAATAGCTGAAAATTCCGTAAATTGTACAAAAAGCGACATCTGTGTTATGTGAGTAAACTGGGTATTTTTTATTTAGCATTACGTTTATCTTTTTCTAATTAATTTACCATTATTTTATGGTTCCAAAAATTACAATAAAATAATGATAATGATTTAATTTTTAATCAGATGTTTAATGTTAAGCACATTCTGTCTTTTGACTTTTACGTGTAAACTAAAGCACCAACGGTACCAACACGTCCATCTGACGACAAGAATCTGACTTACATCGAGTCTACTAACGGGTATGCCCCACCAAACTGTAAACCTTACTTGGCTGTAGTCAGGAAAGTAAAGTACACAATTTACCATCTGTTTCGCAGGTCATTTATTCATGAAATCCGACATTATTACAAAAGTTATTGCTGTCAAATGTTTACATCTAGACTGCTTAATATTAATGGCAAAGGTTTACACAGTTTACTCGTTCGTTTTCCTTTAAATTCAATTACCAAGTATTCTCAGTCGACGAGTTATCAACCGATGAGTACGAAACGAGTGATAACGAAATCTCTTCTGATACTAGCTGAATAGAATCGTGTAAAAATGAATGCTCGTAATTGAGTGTGGTCTGCAATACCGGATGTCGAAAAATCTTCTAAACCACTTACATTTTTTTTAAAGGCAAACATTTTACATCTCACGACATTCTATTAATTTTCCTGATTTTCCTGATTTTTACGTATGAACCTTCAATATTAAAATGATGAAAATCAATTTTCTGCTCGAGCGCCGAATTTTTCATTCATAAACAGCGTTAAAAGGAATTATAGGATCGTTTGCAATTTGTGTACGTAATTAAGTATTCTGAACAGCCGTTAATGGAGCCCGGGGAATCGAGTGAGATACGCGCGGAGAATGACATTAGTCGCGCATATAACGTAAATTAACGGTGTGTTCACCGTTCAGGGCACACGCACGTAGCAACAATACAACCCACACATACGTCGCGGCAATTGTACCGTCGCAGTGACTCGCTGGAAAGTATTCTTGCGATTCAATGCTGTCGTTAAAGTTGCTCCTTACGGCGAAGGCCCCTTTGTCGTGAGAAACCTACCCACTCGCTACGTCCGACGTATCGCATAATTGATATTTAATAAAACATAACTCACCAACGGCCAGTCACCATTTAGCTCTCTGTGCTTTACCGAAAAAAATTTCAAGCAAAAGCATCAGGAAAATTGCAACCGTGGTCGTTTCATACTTATCTAGGCTAGACGTGGATTCTTCGCCAGTTTTTCTTGTTTGCGAGTTATTGTTAGCCTCTGGTTTTTAGTGTCTGGTGGTGCAAGCTCTTTGTGCGAGGTTGTCACCTGGCAATGACGCAGACTTTTAAGACTCCCACGCAGCGGGACGCTCGCACGAAGAGAGAAGGAGAGGGAGAGCGAAAGACGTTTGCACGCGTGTTCCACGCATTCAGCCGACTCGCACTAATCGCTATTACATATGCGCGTCGCATTAAGGCAGGTCGCTGATGCGCGTCATGGAAGCGCATGCTTTCAAGCAGGAAACCGTTCCTTTCTGATTTCGCTCGTCATCCAGCGGAACGGAAAGCGCATTGTAAATGCGAAACACGTGGATTTCTAAATCAAGATCTCTCTCCTCACCTTTCTTTGGCTTTCTTCATTTTTTTTAATATCCCTTCGGATGTAACAATTGTCGAGGATGGATAGACGGTTCAGGCGGATTTGCGTTTTTCGGTAAAAAAAATGGTACCGTGGCCTTGAGGAGATTGAAAAATGAGTCAGCTTCGCGGTGAGAGTCGAAACGCGGGTTTCGCATTCTCAGGAGATAGGAATTTTCGTCGACTAACGTGTACTTTCGTAATAGGGAAAGCCAAGAGTCAGCGTGGATGGTCGCTGCAAAAAGGTACAGTTTTAAAGTACTCAGTTACGTTAGAACTTCATCCAAATTTTCAAAGTTTTCGTTCATGTGTAACTGATAAACTGTCGTGGACGGAAGGTATCTTTTAGTCAGCGCAGAAATCCCATTGGCAATCTCGTCGCATGACTCAGCGCAGTGCTAAAAAAATGTGATCGATCAAAGTACTTATATGATTAAAATACTGTTCCATTCTTGCGGCAGTTTCCTGTCTTTATTGGCACTTCGTTTGAATTTTTCTGCTACCGGTGTGTCCGTCGTTAACAAGGAAGATTGTACTACATTCCCCATCGAATGAGTCATTGCTTCTGCAAACGAGCGATCATTATGATTGTTGCTACTTTTTGCCAGGTTTATCCAGCGTAGTTAGGATCATGCAACTGCAGAGGCAATGCGGGGATTGAGAGAGATAAGCCATCGGGCCGACACTGTCGCGGCGTGTGTGAAAGCGATACCACTGGCAAACATCAAGTCCGTGCGTTGCTCTATCGCGAAAACTTTGATATGCACGTTTAGCAGAACTACTCCCTCGAGAGCGTTTCGTACAAAACCGTGAGCAAGTAACGCAAACAATTCCGGGGAAGCCGATAAACGAGACATGTGGCTGATCGGCGGACCGTGCTATTATAAAAATAAAATTCGCCGACGTTACTGACAAAGGCCAGGTCGGTAGAATTTCCAGTTGGCCAGGTCCTTCCTTTCTGAGGCTCGTGAAAGGCCCCGGTTATCGCGTGAAAGGGTCGCGTTATCGCGGCCCATAAAACGATAGAGACGAGTTCGAGCGGACGATCGAAAATTCGTACGCGCCAGGAGGCAGTAGCGTACCGCGGAGGGGGCACCAGCTGACTGACAGAAGGGGGGAACTGCGGGGAATGAAACTGTCTCGCTGCCGCGACCGCACGTCGTTGCTTTGACAGTAGGACGTCAACCTTCGCGCGAGCAGAAGCTCTTTGTAGCCGTCTAAACCGTCAAGGAATATCAACGTGAGCGCAAGTCGCTCTGGCCGTGATCCAACAGTGCCGATTTCTCGCCAAAACAATTTGTTTATTTTTTTTTAACTAGAATTTATCGTGTTTCGTAGGGGAGAAAGTCGGCTTCGTTGGGAGATTATAACGTGTAGTGCATAGTGCGTTAGATAACGTTATCGTCGTCCCGGAGAACTTGAAACTCGGTGCGTTTGGCGCGTAGAAACTCTATTTCCGAGGAAGTTAGGAACTCTCTACCCAGAAAAGCGGAAGTGGACATCATACATCGGCTCGGAGGGATAATGCTCGACTGCTGTTCCTAAGAAGTAATCACTTTCGTCCTTCGGCTCTAATATTTTCGCCGTTGCGTCACAATTCCATCTCGTTCCAATTGAAGGTAAATAAACACTTGTAATGTCATGCATGATATTTGAAGAATATGTACAAAAAGGAATATCCCCGTTGGTAATCCTGCGAAACTAATTACATTTAGCTCCGAATATTTACGTTGACTTTTAAGTATACAACAAATGGATTGCTAATGATTAATCGGTCGATGAGTACGATAACGGTTACTGACAGACTTATTAACACTAATACTAACTGATAATGAAGTTATCCCAACAAATCAATAGCAGCAAATCATGAAAAATTGAATTTCTGTTTACACAGATAAAACCATTGCAGTTGTTTTACTTTTATAAAATTCATATTAGCTATGTCTTTACTATTGAACTGGTGACCGACTTTATGCTCGGAGGAGTTTATACCTCAATTTCAACTATCCCGGATTCATGACCTTTTTGATTGCTTACTGTACTGGCAATTGTGTCAAAGTTTCGCGCAATGAATTTCCACACTGCATCGAATTGCTAAGTCACGGTAGATGTCGGTGAGAATCACACGTGAAGTCGAGAAGCCTTGGTCATTGAGTTCATATGGCATATACGTAGGTACATTCGCGGCCTTTATCACGCGACAAAAGAAAGCGCGAAACTCGAGGTGCGTTTAGCACGACGCTCGAGATCATTCACTAACTCTTTTTATGCTGATATCATTAACACCGCATACAAGGAAATACATAGGTCTTTTGGTTTTAATGATCAATGATGGTTTAAGTGGATTCCGCAAAATTTCTTTGTTCGTCATTTACTGCGACTTCAAGTCTTCCATTCATGGGAAGATACTTAAATAGACACTGCGATATGTGTCGTCGGTGTATCGTTAATTTTTTACAGAGGTTTATGATGATCGCTCGTGGGCGCGTAACTTTCGCAAAGCCGCAGTTTCCGCGCTGACAATGAGCCTTCTTCTTGCATGACGACTTACGTCAGAGCGCGCGAATGTACGCACGTGTGGAGCCTTTCACGACGCACGAACGACGCCACATCCGCTTATTCACGATAACCCGCGGAAGGATGTCGATGGTCGTTTCCATGGATGGCCGTCTTTGGATTTTCACGGTACCCGCGCGCCTCGCGATAATGCCGATCGACGAAGAATAATCGCGCACGTTTTTCCTCGGGAAAATTGCTCACACGCCAACTCGTCTCGGCATAGATAAATATTTCATAGAGAACAAACGGTATAACGGAACATCGGGGGAAAAAACATGCTTTTCTGTATTCTTCTTAAAGTAAATAACCCACGATTATTTTGCTCAGCTGAACATCTAGGCGTGGAGTGAATTTTAATGTTGCTCGCTAAGGGAATAATATTACGAAGGAACTGTAAAGAGATTCAAGTAAAATGTGAATTGTCTCGAATTAAAATTTGTGTCGCATTGTGTTGATGCCCTGCAACGTGGACGATCGATTCCCTGATGGTATGTCGGGTGGTAATCCGTTGGAATCCGCGAGCAACTGGCGATCGATGGAACATTCTCTCTATCGATTGCATGGTTTTCCTATTTCCTAGATGAACCGGCGACCTAGTTAATTAGCCGCTGCATGGGGTCACGCTCTGATTGAGCGAAATGCGACGCGCTTATTAAATAACGCACTTACGCTCACGTGCCTCTAGTCGATATTTGCAAAAGACAAAAATGAAATACATGTACCATACAAGATAACAAAAAGTATAGTCCTGGTATGAGTTTCGTGAACGACGAAACGGAAGATATTCTTGGAACGGTGCAGAAACGATTGCTAAATCAACGTTTACATTTTACGTTTACTTCTATCGCGTTTATTTAGATTACCGGTCGGTATATACCTGGAACAGGTTGGTTCGGTGACATTATACGAACTGCAAGCGACGGTGCATTCGCGGAACGAAATCGCAAGTAGCGTGTCTGCGCTTACGAGTCGTAACATTCCGGAATGGTCCACGGTCAATTTGCCCTAATTGCAATTCAGGAGTATATAGTTATCCGCAGTGTCTTACGCGACTGCTAAAGCCTTGCCTCGTGTAATATCATTAACGATACACATTCCCGTGAACTCGGCAAATGCAGAATTCACTCTTCTTTATTTCACCGGGGCGCATGGAAAAAGTTGTACTAATTATTATCCTTGCTACATTCGCCGGGCAGCCACTTCCTTTACAATTACCGAAGCGTTATCTCCTGATATAATGAGCCTTCGAGATTATTACGGCGGATAAAAAAAGATAGAATTTCCCCGGTTGAAAGAGTCCCCGCCGGTACGGGGTAATTTGCAATATAAATATGCCCCGGCGCCGTGTCGGTACACGTGGAGTTCCTTTTATTTTTGTAATCATAAATATGCGAAGATTCGTCGAAGCGTACGTGTAAAAGAGCGTGTGCAGGGGGTTTCTCTCTCCGTCCGGGATATGACGATATCCCCCCTGCCTGTACAATGGCGTAAGCACCGACAGAATCGTCCCGACACGTACGATATGTAATAACGCATGCAGTGGCGCGGAATGTCTCCGTTTCATTCCGGAAGTCGTTATTATGCACGCGATGTTTCATAATATCTCTCGTGCACTCGCCGATTCATTTATAGTCAATGTTTTTCCTCCGGTGCCTCGTCAATGGAGAAACGTCCCGACCGTCAACGAAGGGGAAATCGGGATTAGGATGTCAGACGATTATTGTCCACATAATGAAAACTGTGATCCTTCAAAATTGAACTCGTATGTATATGGAAGAGAAAATTAATCCGTGTCATCAGCATTTCGGCTTACACGCGAGTTGTGGTTCGGGGAATTTTTTTAAAGCGGTATAAACACCTTCTGTAATTAATTGAAGAGAACCTTAGTAATGCTCAGTGGTAAGCTGACTCATTTTTTGCCATCGTCAACGACCTGTACATTCTCTAGCAGGAATGTGCAAGTCTATTGTTCGAGAAAACGTAATACTCATGGGAAAATATCTAATAATCGTTGCAACCGACTAATTGTTGCCTCATCGCGCGGAGGAAATTCTGAGATTGGGTAAAAATCTTAATAGATACGAGCAGTAGAGGGAAAATAAATTTTTCTTTTTATCTGTACGGTAATCAATGCGAAAATGGGCCAGTTCTTGTCCCTGCACGTTGCTTTTGCTCTAGAGATATATAAAATATAGATATATCTTTTATCGGACTTATCACGGAAATCGGGGTAACGAGTTCCTGCCGATGGAGAAGTGCCTATTCGGATCTCTGGTTTTTCAACAAAGCGAGCGCGGTTTGCTTCCTTTGCTCGAGATCCCGACGAAAAGTAGGCTACTCCGCCTTTTGATTTCGCCACCAGTTTTATATTTTGGTCGTCGGTGAAAAACCGAAAACCACGAGAAAAATCAATGGCCGGGGACGAGCTTGAATCGCGGCTTTTGTGGATTTCTTCCGAGCCATATGTTTTTTTGTTCGAACGGTTATCAGTCTCCGCGGGGAAACGTTATCACTGGTCTTCTGGTTTTCCCCTTCCTGCTTGCCTGAGTCTTTAATTAATACGGCCGGTTCTTAAAGCAGGGCAGGGCCGCGTGTGGATAACTCGGCGTATTTAAATGCTCGGCATGGCATATGGCACCATATCAGCGAGCACCGTGACACTGTCGAAAAAATATCAATTACTTTTCGATGGAATGAGGACAGCCATGTGTCGGAATTTCCCCTATCTTTCTCGCGCTGATCTACGAACAAGCTTCCAGTAGCAATGAATACTTGGTTCATTCTTTTCTCGTTTTCTCTTTTTACAGAATTTTTTATTTCGGTTCATCTATCACTCGAAGCATTATCAATCTGCGCAGAAACTGTCTGAGAGTACTCTTCTTGCTCCCCCTTTTTTCCTCAATTATAGCGCATGGTTTTTCATGGTCGAGAGGGAAAGAGTCGCTCTATTTTGCCCGTCCTGGGGGCACGCGTCATCATATTGCGCGTAACGAGCAGTACGGCAGCGTGGAAAGAGAAGAAGGTGCGGTTAGGCTTAGTACACACATTCTACTTCCTATAGAAACCTTCATCCTTTTAAACAAATTTTTCAATGATTCTTCGTCTACGAAATATCGCTGAGGAATGTTTGAAAGGACTCTTTGCCTCCGGTTGGGAAGCACTGGTTAGCTGTTAACGTTCTTAATAAAGGTATGTAGGTGTGTATCGGGCCTTACGTGCCTCAGCGACATTTAAGTCGCGCACGCACTCACCTTATTAAGCACGCACGATGTCCTGCGTGCGACGACTCGCGAGAGGCGTCGATGGGAGTCGTTCGTATTCAAAGGAAAGGCGGCTAGACGTCCTCCGCCATTCCTCTCCTACGGTGCAAATAATTAGCGACAACGGCCTGTCCTCGTGAACCGAAGAATCCCAGCTGTCTCCACATTTCACGTTCTCACGACACTTTTCTACCCCCTGAAAATTACCTCCTGCCCTAACACACACCCTCCAATATCGCGAAACTGTGCCCCGAACATCTGAAATCGGCTTTCCAATCAGGAAGGAATGAAACCTTTTCTAGGTATTATTCATTAATTTCCGGGCGATCTATTTAACTCGTGGAAAATATTCAGCTGTTAATTGATGGTTTATTGTTAGGTGTGTAGCTGTAGACTTGTTTATAAACCGTGAGCAGTAGGTGCGACGAGTCACCGTGATTGTTTCTGCATCGTACGGATTATATTTATAAGAGGATGCTGTTGTGTGGATTTCTTTGGGGCATACATAGCATACAAAAGGAGGATCATCTTGTTATCGACATTTTTTCTCCGTAGTGGTAGCTAGCGTGATGGCATTTATGCCCCATAAATCGCTGACATACATCGCCCCGCTACGGTGAAAAGGTCACCGCGTACGCAAGCCTTTATCTATTTCAACAGAAATTACTTCCCCGTCTCGTTTCCAGCGGAAGACTGAAGTTTACGATCGAGAGATCGCCGTCGGCTTTAGCTTTCGATTTGAACGACATAAAAGTGCAGGTCGAGCTGATCGTTGCTACGAGGAGCAAGGGGGGGGGGAGGGGGGATGATAGTTACGGTGGTGACTGACGGTCGACGGTTACGTTGTCGGCTAAACGAAGGCCAGGGGGGACGTCGGTTAGCCGGGGTTCTCAATTGATTTGCTGGAATTGACGCACAAAAAGGCCTTTAATGGTGGACGATTATCCTCGCCCACGGTTTCCGACGATTATTCAATAGGATCGCTGAAAGAGGTGCAAAAATCCAGCCGCCGCAACGGCATTGAAAGAACGCAAGGAGCGCAGGCGTTTATTTATAAACGTCCCGCGAGTATCCCGCCCGAGTGGCCGCTGGAAATTCAACTTGAAAGCCCGCGACTCTCCGTGCTTTCCATCCTGACACGGAAAGCTGATGGAGCGAAACCGATCGAACTATCGTCACTGTTCGCCAAGTTTCCTGAAAATTCAGCCGCGCTAACTCCCGATTTTCCTGGTTGCTCCTAAAATCTAGGTCGTTGCATCTCTTGTCCAAAAGTTGCGATTGTTTTCGACTCGACAATAGACTCCCGCAAGTCACACAAAAATACCAAATTTTTTTGCAGAGTCAACAGACATTTTTGAAACTTCGTACCGTTGTGTTTGGTAATTAAGTTGTCACGACCATGAGGAGAATGGGAATTGATTGCAGTTTGTCCGCGCTCAAAGACCGTCGCTACGGGCAACGTTTATTTATAAACCCGCGGGAATCCTTCCTGTCTGTGAGTGAAAAGGGGGACGCCACTAAACCGTGAACATTCCGCGCCGTCGGACTGCTTTTGCGAAACCCACTGCTCACCGTGTGCTTTTCGTCACTCGAGTGGATACTAATTGAAATCACGTCACGAGGAGTGAGTGAAATTTGCCGGTAAAAATCGTCACAGATTGATTTCCGGGTATGACTTAACGAAAGCGCAAATAAATTTGCCCCCTGAGCAGACAGTAAACGAGAAATCATTTTTCTCGTGAGCGGACAAATGATCGGAGCTTTTGAAATTCTGTCGGGGAGGGAGAGTAATTAGAGTTTGAAATGGTCGAGTCTATTGCCAAGCAGGATCATTGACCTGGAAACGATGGATGTAATCGACCATAGCGCCAAGTGATGAGGAAACTAACTCAATTACTTCTCGTCGATAAACGAGCCGAGTTTAGACGTAACGTTGGGATTTCCGTGAACGCATTGGGGCTCGCTGAAATTTTCATTTCTCCAACCAGGAGAGAATCATTCGCCGGGGTAATTCGAAATCGGAGCGCTCGAATGTCGACCGTCGCCATCTGGATGTCTGCGGGGTGAAACAACCCCATTGATTTTTCGCGCGAACGTGCCCACGCCGTTTACCAAATAAGGAGAGAACCTACCCCTCGATAGGCGCGTAACGGCTACGAAAGCAGCCGGTGCCGTGCAAACATGGCCGACACGACCGAATGACAGTTGTTGCTCAGTCCTCTCGTCGTCGACCCCCCGCCGTCGGTACAAGCTTCCGCAGTTCATCATGTGCTCCTCAGATCGGCCGCGAACGTCCCGTGATTCCCCCAGGGTGAGTCCGTCCGAAAAAAATCCACACTCCAGAACCAACGGTACATCGGGATCCCTGCTTTGTTTTGTCCCGAGGTGTAGATCAACTCTGGGAAATACAGAAAACGTCGAGAAACTCTGCAGCTGGAGTTTTTCTCATTGAAACCAGTAAAAGCGTTTACACATTTTTTAGCTCGTTGTGCGTGAACACGGTTTGCCTATCTTCTCCAGTGCCGTGAGACGTGTGAATGATAATAAAGACTTGATTACACGCTTTCTCGTGTGTAGAAGATTTACGAGTGTTTCACGGCTGGGCGTGAAATTTTCGTTTTACTCACCTTTCGGTAAACAGCTGACGACGTCGCTGGGCAATGAAAACCTTCGCGATGAATCAAGTGCGGCAGGTCATGGTCAGCCATCTGTACATCGTTTCCTCGCAAAATAATAACATGAATAATCAATCCATTATTTCGTACTATTTAGAGCTCCAAAGCATACGAAATATTTTACCCCGTTAGATCAATCGTTCCAGTTTATCAATCTTATCTTCGTGTCACATTTTTGATCTGTGTACATACGACTCGTGTCCTCTGATAAACGAATAAACCCGTCATTATGTTAATCGATTAAAGTGCGATAAAACAAAAATAAATAACGTCAGAATACTGGTTTATTCGAGCATTTTCATTTCTATCATTTTCGTTCTCGCGAGGAAGTAGTCATTGTTGTCTTCCTTGTTCGTCAAGCAGATTCATGTACGGTCTTCCCCTCCGAGTTACAGGTGAGGTCAGCAGGCTCGGGGAATTCATTCGCCGGGATTAACGTCGGGGTTCACCCCCGGCCGACGGGAAAATTCATTTACTACTCGATACAGACACGTTCGCGTAATCCGGCTTGTAAGGTGTATGCGTTTCGAATTACCGGAGAGACTCGCGCGCGGGCTTAGGGGTCGGCAGATTTTCAAATTCCATTTCATTCCGGAATACCGGCGAGGTATGCTCGACCTGGAATCCTGCCAACTACTCGTCGAGCTCAGTTGACGTTCCCGTTGAAACGAGACTTACGCTAGGGACGAAAGATGGATAAAACAAAATTGGCAAATTCGTCGATATCGAGCGATCGTCAATGTTGTCTATTCAGTGCAGGGTTTTGTCCAATATCTCTACCATTTTCTACCTGCCTCATCAAGAACTGTGCAGGTGATACGTTTTGCATACTAATTTCGGTGTACATGTGTAACGTTCTCTTGCAGATGTTTTATACGTTGTGAAGCAAACGCAACCGGAAGAAGCTGACGATTCAAGATGGGTAAACTTTTGAGTCTTTTGGCGCGAGACGAGTCGACCTGTTGCACGCCGCAGAAGTACGACGTGTTTTTGGATTTCGAGAGTGAGTCATACCTTTCTCTTTTTAGTGATACGTAATGAGAGTTTGAGGTGTGAAAGCTGTGGGAAATTTCTAGATGCGCAACCGTCTGACAACGAACGAGAAACCTTCGAAGCTGTGCAGAGAGTTTTGAAGGACTCGGAATCTATTCTCGAGGAGATACAATGTTACAAGGGGGCGGGGAAAGAAATTCGAGAGGCAATATCTGCGCCAACGGAAGAATGTCAGAGAAAAGCTTATTTAACGGTAGCACCACTGGTTGCAAAATTGAAAAGATTCTACGAATTTTCCCTGGAGCTCGGTAAGTAATTTCAAACCTAATCAACTCGTTCCACCGTGAGGATTCGAGTTTAAATTTTTAATCTCTCTAACGAATATCGGAAAAAGTTTACGTTGATTCTGGTTACACTCGAGTTATTATTAGTTGCGTGCTGGGCCATAAAACGGTTTATCGGGAGATAAAATTAGTTTCGAATTCCAGCCGAAAGTTTACGTAATTTTTTTCAGAGAGGGTCGTACCGAAAATTCTCGGGCAATTGTGCTCGGGAAATTTATCGCCTACACAGCACCTGGAGACTCAGCAGGCTTTAGTTAAGCAGCTCGCTGAGATTCTAGAATTCGTGTTGAAATTCGACGAGCATAAGATGAAAACACCGGCGATTCAGAACGACTTCAGCTACTATCGTAGAACCCTGACGAGGGCTTCCTTAGCGCGGCAGGACAACGCCGAGAAGGATCTCGTCGTGGGCAACGAGCTAGCCAATCGAATGTCCTTATTCTACGCCCACGCGACCCCCATGCTTCGTGTTCTTAGTCACGCGACCATAACATTCTTGATGGACGTAAGTGCCTCCTTTTCTTTCTTCCCTCCTCCCCCTTCCCCCTCCACATTTGCCCTTCACTCTATTACCTCAAGCAATAATTTCACACACAGACGTATTAAACAGGTGACCTTATTGATCCACGCCTTGTTATTTTAGAACGAAGACATACCGAGGGAGAATATCACGGAAACGTTAGGAACCATGGCGAAAGTTTGTCTGAGAATGCTGGAGAACCCGTGAGTAGCGATGACAGTATCCTCGAATGGGTGAAAATAAAGAATAAAGCTGATGTAGATGAATGGTTGTTTTCAGGAATCTGCTGGCTCAATTTCAACGGGAGGAAACTCAGCTTTTCGTTTTAAGGGTCATGGTGGGACTTGTAATTTTGTACGATCATGTACATCCTCAAGGTGCCTTTGTCAAGGGTTCAAACGTGGACGTAAGTCAGAAACGTCAACGTTATTTCTGAGAGTATTATTCCCTGAAGATATTTGTTTGAATTTTTTGGAAAATGTATTAAAAATTTTAGGTGAAAGGCTGCGTGAAGCTCTTGAAGGACCAACCGCCCTGCAAAAGTGAGGGTCTCCTGAACGCCCTGCGCTATACAACGAAACACTTGAACGAGGAGAACACCCCGAAGAATATAAAGAACCTGCTGGCCGCATGATTGCCGAAGCAACGCGGTTGCTGCATGAAGAGCTGAGACCGCGCTCAATCGCCGATGGATTTGCGACAAAAACGTCGTTGATTTCCTTGGAATTGCCCGATGAATGAAAAGTACGTTCCTCTCCGCTCTGAAAGACTTGGACCGCTAACGTGACGGTCCACTACGGTCTGTTGACCGGTAAAAATGCTGCCCGACGACTGCCCGGTATTACGCAATGTCTGTAGGAAACGCGCACTATGGAATCCGTAAGCTCTCGAGCAAACGCGACTGACGAACGAGGAATTGTTGCGACGTCATCGTCGTCGTCGTCCTTTCGACAAAGCTCGATAGTTATTTTCTGTCGACGGTCACTGTCCTCCGAGTAAACGTATTACTGCCCCGCACGGGTCCGCGTTGATTAGAGCATATCACGTAGCGTATTTAGGGTGATTTCGATCGCGAATTATTGCAAGAATGTGGAGAGAGGTTTAAACACGTTATGCACTTTATGCAGATCTTTAGCTCTTGTTTTATTTGTTACACGTGGCTGTCGAGGAAAGAAAGTAGAAAAAGCGAGGGGCGACCCTGAAACAGAACGTGAATATCCAGCGGTGAGAATTCGTGGACTGGATCGAATGTGTAAATACTGGAAAACCCAACCCTTTTGTTTCTTTCGTTACTGAATTTCCCGAGGGTGTCAGTTTTTCTTTTTGCACGTAAAGAGATGCCGAGAACCAAAGATATCGATAAATATGATATATAAGGAGAATTGACTTGTTTTTTATTAGCTGTCTATTGTTGAGAACAATCGATACAGTATTTCCTGACTTCCGTGTATGTCTTTAGCATAGGTTTTCTTGCATCAAGAATTTTTCTTCTTCCAACTAACACTGCGAGGTTGCATATGTTATCCGTAGTATTAATCAATTAAGCATTATGTATTATATATTTACCGTTGCAGTTTGTATTATATTAGCATAATTAACGCAACTCATTCGACCCGCGCTGTTGACCCTATCACCTACTTATTGATTGTGATTGTTCTTACTGGGCGGAATACGAACATTACTTTTACTTCTATATCAATAAGCAAATAGTGCGTAAAATTAGGATCCTTATTATACAAGTACGATGTATTGAATTATGATTTTAAGATATTGTAACTGAGATGAAATCTCTACAAAAATGACTCTAGGTTTAAAAATCGAAAAGTTGCATTTATATTGGCATTCGGCGCACCGAAATGTCGACGATATGAATATCTGTCAGTGCGTCTTATTATATGTCTCACTTGACAGCAGGAATTATACCTTGGAGTTGGTTGATGACAGAATGTAGAATTCTTTTTATACGAGAATAGAAAGTTAATGTAGTAATATTGTGTGATTTTAATTAATAATGAATTCGGATTTTATAGAAGTATATTACTTTGTATGTAAAATTGTTTAATCTCCAAACTCTTTGACATTGAAGTAAAACGTACAAACATAACTCTTTGGCTGTAATACAAAGTGGTCATAAGAAAGCAATATTTAAGTATATTATTTAAAACATCTCGTTTCCATACGGAACTTCCAAAATTGTACATATATTGTTAACATTGGTACTCGTTAGGTATTATTATTATATCCTCGCCCAGTCGACAAATTACGCACTTGGATATTATAAGAGAATAATGAATTAAAACCCTTAAAAAGAAAACTTGTTGTTTATTTAAACAAATTATACAAAAGTTATTAAATAAATTCCAATATATTTTCATTGTTAATTACTGACACAGACGAGAGATAGAATAGATCTAACTCTATCTACATAATGGGACTATATCGGGACCAAATCGGGACGTCCCTGGGACCATTTTGGGACCAAATCGGGACCATCCTGGGACCATGCTGGGACCATCCTGGGACCATAATGATCATATATAATGATCATGATGATTATGTTTTTCTTAAAAATTATTTAGAGCTGGATCGAGCGGCTTTGCAAATTTATTTTATAGGGGAAGTATTACATACACAAAAATTTGACGACTTCTGCTTATCGGATGGCCCGTTTAGCCCGATCCGAGACAAAAGTGGCCAGAGTTGCGATTCTAGTGTATCTTTAACGCATTTTATCGTATTTCAACGCATTTTAATGGATTTTAATGCATTTTTAACGTATTTTATAGTATTTCAACGCATTTTAATGGATTTTAATGCATTCTTAACGTATTTTAACACGTTCTAATCCATTTTAACGCACTGTAATGCATTATTGATATAATTTAACGCTCTATAAAGCATTTTTAACGTATTTTAACTCATTCTTGACGGATTTTAACACGTTTTAACGTATTTTAGGGCATCCTTTATTAAAAAATCGTATCAGTTCCACTATAAATTTCAGCCAAAAATGCATTCTCAAGCAGATTTGGCAGCAAAGAAAAGAGTAATATTCCTTGACACATTTTCCTAAAAATTTAACTTGCCATATATTGCCCAAGTTACAGCTTTCCTTTTTACTTACAATGGTAAAACAGGGTTATATATTACCGACCGTGGAAAAAACAGATCGATAAAACAGAATTCTACTATAACGACCACAAATTTTAAAAAATATTATTTCACCCTTGATAACTTCCAGGTAACTTTGAGTGATTTTTAGTTTCATATGACTGTTGTATGCGAACATAAGTTATATAAAATTCATGATATTTTATACAGTGTTCTATATTACCGGCTGTGGCAAAACAGATTTATAAATCCTGTATATTATCACAGACCACGTATAGGGATGGACCACTCATGCATTGTATTTTCGTGTCACCTCATTGTGGGGCTCTAGAGCCCCATTACTATTTTCGTGTCACGCTCAACGTTATCGTCCGGGCGCAGTATAAGATGTGAACGCTGCGCATGGCAGGAATTAAAACTAAATTTTAAAGTTTTTTACAGCCGCGTATGATGTACACACGCGCTTAATAGCATTAGCGTTGCACAGATTATGTACGATTGCAAACTCAGTCGAAATGCTAAACTTTTTCGATAATCCAACCCATAAGTTCAAGGCAGAAGTATTCCGTCAAATTGCTATCCAAATATAGATCAATATAGCATAGATCATATTACATAGAATAAAGATAAATTATAGATATATTAGAATACATTAGAATAGTAACGATACATCACAAGACGTGTTCTACTAAACAATCAACATGTATCAAACAACATATTCAACAATATATCGAACAATGTATCAAACAAAAGGGACATTTGCCCCGTTAAATAAAATTAAATTAAAATAAATTTTTCGGTCATTTTTCGGTCATTTTTCGGTCATTTTTCGGTCATTTTTCGGTCATTTTTCGGTCATTTTTCGGTCATTTTTCGGTCATTTTTCGGTCATTATTCGGTCATTTTTCGGTCATTTTTCGGTCATTTTTCGGTCATTTTTCGGTCATTATTCGGTCATTTTTCGGTCATTTTTCGGTCATTTTTCGGTCATTTTTCGGTCATTTTTCGGTCATTTTTCGGTCATTTTTCGGTCATTTTTCGGTCATTTTTCGGTCATTTTTCGGTCATTTTTCGGTCATTTTTCGGTCATTTTTCGGTCATTTTTCGGTCATTTTTCGGTCATTTTTCGGTCATTTTTCGGTCATTTTTCGGTCATTTTTCGGTCATTTTTCGGTCATTTTTCGGTCATTTTTCGGTCATTTTTCGGTCATTTTTCGGTCATTTTTCGGTCATTTTTCGGTCATTTTTCGGTCATTTTTCGGTCATTTTTCGGTCATTTTTCGGTCATTTTTCGGTCATTTTTCGGTCATTTTTCGGTCATTTTTCGGTCATTTTTCGGTCATTTTTCGGTCATTTTTCGGTCATTTTTCGGTCATTTTTCGGTCATTTTTCGGTCATTTTTCGGTCATTTTTCGGTCATTTTTCGGTCATTTTTCGGTCATTTTTCGGTCATTTTTCGGTCATTTTTCGGTCATTTTTCGGTCATTTTTCGGTCATTTTTCGGTCATTTTTCGGTCATTTTTCGGTCATTTTTCGGTCATTTTTCGGTCATTTTTCGGTCATTTTTCGGTCATTTTTCGGTCATTTTTCGGTCATTTTTCGGTCATTTTTCGGTCATTTTTCGGTCATTTTTCGGTCATTTTTCGGTCATTTTTCGGTCATTTTTCGGTCATTTTTCGGTCATTTTTCGGTCATTTTTCGGTCATTTTTCGGTCATTTTTCGGTCATTTTTCGGTCATTTTTCGGTCATTTTTCGGTCATTTTTCGGTCATTTTTCGGTCATTTTTCGGTCATTTTTCGGTCATTTTTCGGTCATTTTTCGGTCATTTTTCGGTCATTTTTCGGTCATTTTTCGGTCATTTTTCGGTCATTTTTCGGTCATTTTTCGGTCATTTTTCGGTCATTTTTCGGTCATTTTTCGGTCATTTTTCGGTCATTTTTCGGTCATTTTTCGGTCATTTTTCGGTCATTTTTCGGTCATTTTTCGGTCATTTTTCGGTCATTTTTCGGTCATTTTTCGGTCATTTTTCGGTCATTTTTCGGTCATTTTTCGGTCATTTTTCGGTCATTTTTCGGTCATTTTTCGGTCATTTTTCGGTCATTTTTCGGTCATTTTTCGGTCATTTTTCGGTCATTTTTCGGTCATTTTTCGGTCATTTTTCGGTCATTTTTCGGTCATTTTTCGGTCATTTTTCGGTCATTTTTCGGTCATTTTTCGGTCATTTTTCGGTCATTTTTCGGTCATTTTTCGGTCATTTTTCGGTCATTTTTCGGTCATTTTTCGGTCATTTTTCGGTCATTTTTCGGTCATTTTTCGGTCATTTTTCGGTCATTTTTCGGTCATTTTTCGGTCATTTTTCGGTCATTTTTCGGTCATTTTTCGGTCATTTTTCGGTCATTTTTCGGTCATTTTTCGGTCATTTTTCGGTCATTTTTCGGTCATTTTTCGGTCATTTTTCGGTCATTTTTCGGTCATTTTTCGGTCATTTTTCGGTCATTTTTCGGTCATTTTTCGGTCATTTTTCGGTCATTTTTCGGTCATTTTTCGGTCATTTTTCGGTCATTTTTCGGTCATTTTTCGGTCATTTTTCGGTCATTTTTCGGTCATTTTTCGGTCATTTTTCGGTCATTTTTCGGTCATTTTTCGGTCATTTTTCGGTCATTTTTCGGTCATTTTTCGGTCATTTTTCGGTCATTTTTCGGTCATTTTTCGGTCATTTTTCGGTCATTTTTCGGTCATTTTTCGGTCATTTTTCGGTCATTTTTCGGTCATTTTTCGGTCATTTTTCGGTCATTTTTCGGTCATTTTTCGGTCATTTTTCGGTCATTTTTCGGTCATTTTTCGGTCATTTTTCGGTCATTTTTCGGTCATTTTTCGGTCATTTTTCGGTCATTTTTCGGTCATTTTTCGGTCATTTTTCGGTCATTTTTCGGTCATTTTTCGGTCATTTTTCGGTCATTTTTCGGTCATTTTTCGGTCATTTTTCGGTCATTTTTCGGTCATTTTTCGGTCATTTTTCGGTCATTTTTCGGTCATTTTTCGGTCATTTTTCGGTCATTTTTCGGTCATTTTTCGGTCATTTTTCGGTCATTTTTCGGTCATTTTTCGGTCATTTTTCGGTCATTTTTCGGTCATTTTTCGGTCATTTTTCGGTCATTTTTCGGTCATTTTTCGGTCATTTTTCGGTCATTTTTCGGTCATTTTTCGGTCATTTTTCGGTCATTTTTCGGTCATTTTTCGGTCATTTTTCGGTCATTTTTCGGTCATTTTTCGGTCATTTTTCGGTCATTTTTCGGTCATTTTTCGGTCATTTTTCGGTCATTTTTCGGTCATTTTTCGGTCATTTTTCGGTCATTTTTCGGTCATTTTTCGGTCATTTTTCGGTCATTTTTCGGTCATTTTTCGGTCATTTTTCGGTCATTTTTCGGTCATTTTTCGGTCATTTTTCGGTCATTTTTCGGTCATTTTTCGGTCATTTTTCGGTCATTTTTCGGTCATTTTTCGGTCATTTTTCGGTCATTTTTCGGTCATTTTTCGGTCATTTTTCGGTCATTTTTCGGTCATTTTTCGGTCATTTTTCGGTCATTTTTCGGTCATTTTTCGGTCATTTTTCGGTCATTTTTCGGTCATTTTTCGGTCATTTTTCGGTCATTTTTCGGTCATTTTTCGGTCATTTTTCGGTCATTTTTCGGTCATTTTTCGGTCATTTTTCGGTCATTTTTCGGTCATTTTTCGGTCATTTTTCGGTCATTTTTCGGTCATTTTTCGGTCATTTTTCGGTCATTTTTCGGTCATTTTTCGGTCATTTTTCGGTCATTTTTCGGTCATTTTTCGGTCATTTTTCGGTCATTTTTCGGTCATTTTTCGGTCATTTTTCGGTCATTTTTCGGTCATTTTTCGGTCATTTTTCGGTCATTTTTCGGTCATTTTTCGGTCATTTTTCGGTCATTTTTCGGTCATTTTTCGGTCATTTTTCGGTCATTTTTCGGTCATTTTTCGGTCATTTTTCGGTCATTTTTCGGTCATTTTTCGGTCATTTTTCGGTCATTTTTCGGTCATTTTTCGGTCATTTTTCGGTCATTTTTCGGTCATTTTTCGGTCATTTTTCGGTCATTTTTCGGTCATTTTTCGGTCATTTTTCGGTCATTTTTCGGTCATTTTTCGGTCATTTTTCGGTCATTTTTCGGTCATTTTTCGGTCATTTTTCGGTCATTTTTCGGTCATTTTTCGGTCATTTTTCGGTCATTTTTCGGTCATTTTTCGGTCATTTTTCGGTCATTTTTCGGTCATTTTTCGGTCATTTTTCGGTCATTTTTCGGTCATTTTTCGGTCATTTTTCGGTCATTTTTCGGTCATTTTTCGGTCATTTTTCGGTCATTTTTCGGTCATTTTTCGGTCATTTTTCGGTCATTTTTCGGTCATTTTTCGGTCATTTTTCGGTCATTTTTCGGTCATTTTTCGGTCATTTTTCGGTCATTTTTCGGTCATTTTTCGGTCATTTTTCGGTCATTTTTCGGTCATTTTTCGGTCATTTTTCGGTCATTTTTCGGTCATTTTTCGGTCATTTTTCGGTCATTTTTCGGTCATTTTTCGGTCATTTTTCGGTCATTTTTCGGTCATTTTTCGGTCATTTTTCGGTCATTTTTCGGTCATTTTTCGGTCATTTTTCGGTCATTTTTCGGTCATTTTTCGGTCATTTTTCGGTCATTTTTCGGTCATTTTTCGGTCATTTTTCGGTCATTTTTCGGTCATTTTTCGGTCATTTTTCGGTCATTTTTCGGTCATTTTTCGGTCATTTTTCGGTCATTTTTCGGTCATTTTTCGGTCATTTTTCGGTCATTTTTCGGTCATTTTTCGGTCATTTTTCGGTCATTTTTCGGTCATTTTTCGGTCATTTTTCGGTCATTTTTCGGTCATTTTTCGGTCATTTTTCGGTCATTTTTCGGTCATTTTTCGGTCATTTTTCGGTCATTTTTCGGTCATTTTTCGGTCATTTTTCGGTCATTTTTCGGTCATTTTTCGGTCATTTTTCGGTCATTTTTCGGTCATTTTTCGGTCATTTTTCGGTCATTTTTCGGTCATTTTTCGGTCATTTTTCGGTCATTTTTCGGTCATTTTTCGGTCATTTTTCGGTCATTTTTCGGTCATTTTTCGGTCATTTTTCGGTCATTTTTCGGTCATTTTTCGGTCATTTTTCGGTCATTTTTCGGTCATTTTTCGGTCATTTTTCGGTCATTTTTCGGTCATTTTTCGGTCATTTTTCGGTCATTTTTCGGTCATTTTTCGGTCATTTTTCGGTCATTTTTCGGTCATTTTTCGGTCATTTTTCGGTCATTTTTCGGTCATTTTTCGGTCATTTTTCGGTCATTTTTCGGTCATTTTTCGGTCATTTTTCGGTCATTTTTCGGTCATTTTTCGGTCATTTTTCGGTCATTTTTCGGTCATTTTTCGGTCATTTTTCGGTCATTTTTCGGTCATTTTTCGGTCATTTTTCGGTCATTTTTCGGTCATTTTTCGGTCATTTTTCGGTCATTTTTCGGTCATTTTTCGGTCATTTTTCGGTCATTTTTCGGTCATTTTTCGGTCATTTTTCGGTCATTTTTCGGTCATTTTTCGGTCATTTTTCGGTCATTTTTCGGTCATTTTTCGGTCATTTTTCGGTCATTTTTCGGTCATTTTTCGGTCATTTTTCGGTCATTTTTCGGTCATTTTTCGGTCATTTTTCGGTCATTTTTCGGTCATTTTTCGGTCATTTTTCGGTCATTTTTCGGTCATTTTTCGGTCATTTTTCGGTCATTTTTCGGTCATTTTTCGGTCATTTTTCGGTCATTTTTCGGTCATTTTTCGGTCATTTTTCGGTCATTTTTCGGTCATTTTTCGGTCATTTTTCGGTCATTTTTCGGTCATTTTTCGGTCATTTTTCGGTCATTTTTCGGTCATTTTTCGGTCATTTTTCGGTCATTTTTCGGTCATTTTTCGGTCATTTTTCGGTCATTTTTCGGTCATTTTTCGGTCATTTTTCGGTCATTTTTCGGTCATTTTTCGGTCATTTTTCGGTCATTTTTCGGTCATTTTTCGGTCATTTTTCGGTCATTTTTCGGTCATTTTTCGGTCATTTTTCGGTCATTTTTCGGTCATTTTTCGGTCATTTTTCGGTCATTTTTCGGTCATTTTTCGGTCATTTTTCGGTCATTTTTCGGTCATTTTTCGGTCATTTTTCGGTCATTTTTCGGTCATTTTTCGGTCATTTTTCGGTCATTTTTCGGTCATTTTTCGGTCATTTTTCGGTCATTTTTCGGTCATTTTTCGGTCATTTTTCGGTCATTTTTCGGTCATTTTTCGGTCATTTTTCGGTCATTTTTCGGTCATTTTTCGGTCATTTTTCGGTCATTTTTCGGTCATTTTTCGGTCATTTTTCGGTCATTTTTCGGTCATTTTTCGGTCATTTTTCGGTCATTTTTCGGTCATTTTTCGGTCATTTTTCGGTCATTTTTCGGTCATTTTTCGGTCATTTTTCGGTCATTTTTCGGTCATTTTTCGGTCATTTTTCGGTCATTTTTCGGTCATTTTTCGGTCATTTTTCGGTCATTTTTCGGTCATTTTTCGGTCATTTTTCGGTCATTTTTCGGTCATTTTTCGGTCATTTTTCGGTCATTTTTCGGTCATTTTTCGGTCATTTTTCGGTCATTTTTCGGTCATTTTTCGGTCATTTTTCGGTCATTTTTCGGTCATTTTTCGGTCATTTTTCGGTCATTTTTCGGTCATTTTTCGGTCATTTTTCGGTCATTTTTCGGTCATTTTTCGGTCATTTTTCGGTCATTTTTCGGTCATTTTTCGGTCATTTTTCGGTCATTTTTCGGTCATTTTTCGGTCATTTTTCGGTCATTTTTCGGTCATTTTTCGGTCATTTTTCGGTCATTTTTCGGTCATTTTTCGGTCATTTTTCGGTCATTTTTCGGTCATTTTTCGGTCATTTTTCGGTCATTTTTCGGTCATTTTTCGGTCATTTTTCGGTCATTTTTCGGTCATTTTTCGGTCATTTTTCGGTCATTTTTCGGTCATTTTTCGGTCATTTTTCGGTCATTTTTCGGTCATTTTTCGGTCATTTTTCGGTCATTTTTCGGTCATTTTTCGGTCATTTTTCGGTCATTTTTCGGTCATTTTTCGGTCATTTTTCGGTCATTTTTCGGTCATTTTTCGGTCATTTTTCGGTCATTTTTCGGTCATTTTTCGGTCATTTTTCGGTCATTTTTCGGTCATTTTTCGGTCATTTTTCGGTCATTTTTCGGTCATTTTTCGGTCATTTTTCGGTCATTTTTCGGTCATTTTTCGGTCATTTTTCGGTCATTTTTCGGTCATTTTTCGGTCATTTTTCGGTCATTTTTCGGTCATTTTTCGGTCATTTTTCGGTCATTTTTCGGTCATTTTTCGGTCATTTTTCGGTCATTTTTCGGTCATTTTTCGGTCATTTTTCGGTCATTTTTCGGTCATTTTTCGGTCATTTTTCGGTCATTTTTCGGTCATTTTTCGGTCATTTTTCGGTCATTTTTCGGTCATTTTTCGGTCATTTTTCGGTCATTTTTCGGTCATTTTTCGGTCATTTTTCGGTCATTTTTCGGTCATTTTTCGGTCATTTTTCGGTCATTTTTCGGTCATTTTTCGGTCATTTTTCGGTCATTTTTCGGTCATTTTTCGGTCATTTTTCGGTCATTTTTCGGTCATTTTTCGGTCATTTTTCGGTCATTTTTCGGTCATTTTTCGGTCATTTTTCGGTCATTTTTCGGTCATTTTTCGGTCATTTTTCGGTCATTTTTCGGTCATTTTTCGGTCATTTTTCGGTCATTTTTCGGTCATTTTTCGGTCATTTTTCGGTCATTTTTCGGTCATTTTTCGGTCATTTTTCGGTCATTTTTCGGTCAACTGATTATCACCGTTCTCAATTTAAATCCGTGTAGAACATCGGTAACGAATCTGTAATCACGAGACTGATTATCACAGTTTTCAATGTACGTTCATGTAGAATATCGGTAATGAATCTGCAATCGCTAGATTGATTGTCACCATCATCAATTCAATTCAAATTGCTTTATTACCAAAATTGTACAACGTGCAAAGTGTACTATGGCAAACGGCGAGGTTCAGCTAAAAGCTGCTTTAAGACCTGACCGTATGTACAAACATACATAATTATTCTAAGGGAAGAATAAGAATAAGAATAAGAGTAGGAATAAGAGTAAGAATAAGAATAAGAATAAGAATATAAATAAAGACTAAGAAGGGAAAGGCCTACAACGGGCGCGAGGCTAGGTACTGTGCAGCGGCAGTCTTAAACGAAGATAAAGAAGGAAAATCTCGTATTTCCTTCGGGAGAGCATTATAGAAATGCGCTGCACAGTAAGAGAAGGAGCCCTCGAATTTTAGTGTGCGGTGTTTAGGTCAATGTAGGTCAAGGCAGCGGATCAGTAACATATCGACACAGATGAAATATGGGATAAAACTGTTATTCAAGATACACACTTCTTTGTCAATTACCACAAGTAATTCAATGTTTTCATATGTTCACACCGAAAATCATCAAATAACCTGAAAATTTCATAACTTAACGCCAACAATGCCCAAATGTATTCGATCGAAAATCAGCGCATTTTAACGCATTCTTAACGCACTTTAATGTATTTTAATGCACATTTCACGCATTTTATCGTATTTCAACGCATTTTAATGGATTTTAATGCACTTTTCACGCATTTTATCGTATTTCAACGCATTTTAATGGATTTTAATGCACTTTTCACGCATATTATCGTATTTCAACGCATTTTAATGGATTTTAATGCACTTTTCACGCATTTTATCGTATTTCAACGCATTTTAATGGATTTTAATGCACTTTTCACGCATTTTATCGTATTTCAACGCATTTTAATGGATTTTAATGCACTTTTCACGCATTTTATCGTATTTCAACGCATTTTAATGCACTTTTAACGCATTTTATCGTATTTCAACGCATTTTAATGGATTTTAATGCACTTTTCACGCATTTTATCGTATTTCAACGCATTTTAATGGATTTTAATGCACTTTTCACGCATTTTATCGTATTTCAACGCATTTTAATGGATTTTAATGCACTTTTCACGCATTTTATCGTATTTCAACGCATTTTAATGCATTTTTAACGTATTTTATCGTATTTCAATGCATTTTAATGGATTTTAATGCTAATTTCAGTTTCTTTGAGTTTTTTCTGCTAGTATAGTAGTTTTTTTCGGCTAGTATAGTAGTTTTTTCTGCTAGTATAGTAGTTTTTTTTGCTAGTATAGTTGTTTTTCTGCTAGTATAGTAGTTTTTTCTGCTAGTATAGTAGTTTTTTTCTGCTAGTATAGTAGTTTTTTCTGCTAGTATAGTAGTTTTTTTTGCTAGTATAGTAGTTTTTTCTGCTAGTATAGTAGTTTTTTCTGCTAGTATAGTAGTTTTTTTCTGCTAGTATAGTAGTTTTTTCTGCTAGTATAGTAGTTTTTTCTGCTAGTATAGTAGTTTTTTCTGCTAGTATAGTAGTTTTTTTCTGCTAGTATAGTAGTTTTTTTTGCTAGTATAGTAGTTTTTTTTGCTAGTATAGTAGTTTTTTCTGCTAGTATAGTAGTTTTTTATACTACTATACAAATCGAAAAAACTACTATACTAGCCGAAAAAACTACTATACTAGCAGAAAAAAAACTACTATACTAGCCGAAAAAAACTACTATACTAGCAGAAAAAACTACTATACTAGCAGAAAAAAACTACTATACTAGCAAAAAAACTACTATACTAGCAGAAAAAACTACTATACTAGCAGAAAAACTACTATACTAGCAGAAAAAATAAAAAAAACTGAAATTAGCATTAAAATCCATTAAAATGCGTCGAAATACGATAAAATACGTTAAAAATGCATTAAAATCCATTGAAATGCGTTGAAATACGATAAAATACGTGAAAAATGCATTAAAATCCATTAAAATGCGTTGAAATACGATAAAATGCGTGAAAAGTGAATTAAAATCCATTAAAATGCGTTGAAATACGATAAAATGCGTGAAAAGTGCATTAAAATCCATTAAAATGCGTTGAAATACGATAAAATGCGTGAAAAGTGCATTAAAATCCATTAAAATGCGTTGAAATACGATAAAATACGTGAAAAATGCATTAAAATCCATTGAAATGCGTTGAAATACGATAAAATGCGTGAAAAGTGCATTAAAATCCATTAAAATGCGTTGAAATACGATAAAATGCGTGAAAAGTGCATTAAAATCCATTAAAATGCGTTGAAATACGATAAAATGCGTGAAAAGTGCATTAAAATCCATTAAAATGCGTTGAAATACGATAAAATACGTTAAAAATGCATTAAAATCCATTAAAATGCTTTGAAATACGATAAAATGGTATGTACAACAAGTATATAATACGTATATAATATATATATTACGTATATAGGATATATAATAGGTATATCGTACGTATGTTACATATATAGTACGTATATAGTATGTATAATAGGTATACAGTACGTATGTTACATATATAGTACGTATATAGTATGTATAATAGGTATACAGTACGTATGTTACATATATAGTACGTATATAGTATAAATAATAGGTATATAGTACGTATGTTACATATATAGTACGTATAAAGTATATATAATAGGTATATAGTACGTATGTTACATATATAGTACGTATATAGTATAAATAATAGGTATATAGTACGTATATAGCATATATAATAGGTATATAGTACGTATGTAACATGTATAGTGCGTATACAGTATGTATAATAGGTATATAGTACGAATGTTACATATATAGTACGTATATAGTATAAATAATAGGTATATAGTACGTATATAGCATATATAATAGGTATATAGTACGTATGTTACATATATAGTGCGTATACAGTATGTATAATAGGTATATAGTACGAATGTTACATGTATAGTGCGTATACAGTATGTATAATAGGTATATAGTACGAATGTTACATATATAGTACGTATATAGTATAAATAATAGGTATATAGTACGTATATAGCATATATAATAGGTATATAGTACGTATGTTACATATATAGTGCGTATACAGTATGTATAATAGGTATATAGTACGTATGTTACATATATAGTACGTATAAAGTATGTATAATAGGTATACAGTACGTATATAGTATAAATAATAGGTATATAGTACGTATGTTACATATATAGTACGTATAAAGTATATATAATAGGTATATAGTACGTATGTTACATATATAGTACGTATAAAGTATATATAATAGGTATATAGTACGTATGTTACATATATAGTACGTATAAAGTATATATAATAGGTATATAGTACGTATGTTACATATATAGTACGTATAAAGTATATATAATAGGTATATAGTACGTATGTTACATATATAGTACGTATATAGCATATATAATAGGTATACAGTACGTATGTTACATATATAGTACGTATATAGTATGTATAATAGGTATACAGTACGTATGTTACATATATAGTACGTATATAGTATGTATAATAGGTATATAGTACGTATGTCACATATATAGTACGGATATAGGACATATAATAGGTATATAGTACGTATGTTACATATATAGTACGTATAAAGTATATATAATAGGTATATAGTACGTATGTTACATATATAGTACGTATAAAGTATGTATAATAGGTATATAGTACGTATGTTACATAGATAGTACGTATATAGGACATATAATAGGTATATAGTACGTATGTCACATATATAGTACGGATATAGGACATATAATAGGTATATAGTACGTATGTCAGATATATAATACGGATATAGGACATATAATAGGTATATAGTACGTATGTCACATATATAATACGGATATAGGACATATAATAGGTATATAGTACGTATGACACATATATAGTACGGATATAGGACATATAATAGGTATATAGTACTTATATATAGTGCATAATAGTTATACAGTATGTATAATAGGTAGTAATAGTATATGTAATACGTAGGTAGTGCATATATGGTGCGTGTACATATGTCAAAGTATCTGAATAGTGCATCAAAATACATTAAAGTGCGTTAGGAATGCGTCAAAATGCGTTGTAAATGAGTTAAAATACGCAGAAAATGCGCTAATATTCGATCGAATACATTTAGGGATTATTGGCGTTAAATTATGAAATTTTCAGATTACTTGATGATTTTCGGTGTGAACATATGAAAACGTTGAATTACCTGTGGTAATTGTCAAAGAAGTCTATAACTTGGATAATAGTTTTATTCCATATTTCATCTGTGTCCATATGTTACTGATCCGCTGCCTCGACCTACATTGACGACGGTTTCAATCAATCTAGCGATTGCAGATTCGTTACCGATATTCTACACGAATGTAAATTGAGAATTGTGATAATCAGTCTAGCGATTGCAGATTCGTTATCGATATTCTACACGAACGTAAATTGAAAACTGTGATAATCAGTCTCGTGATTACAGATTGGTTACCGACGTCCTACACTAACGTAAATTGAAAACTGTGGTAATCAGTCTAGCGATTACAGATTGGTTACGGACGTCCTACACGGATGTTAATTGAGAACGGTGATAATCGGTTTACTGATTATCGACAGAATACAAAAATGTTTAATTGAACATAAAATTTTTAATACGTTAAAATATATTGAAAATGCATTAGAACATTAAAAATTGTATGAAAATGCTTTAAAATAGATTAGAACGTTTAGAAATGCATTATAATGTATTGAAATTGATTAGAATGCGTTAAAATATGGTAGAATATTTAGAAATAATACATCACTTACATCACTTACATCACTATGTATTTTGGTAATAAAGTTCTTAATTAAAATACGTTCAAATGCATTAAAATGGATTATAATACGTTATATATAGCATATGCACAATGTATAATATACAGGATTTATCAATCTGTTTTTCCATAGCCGGTAATATAGAACACTGTATTAAATATCATGAATATTATATAACTTACGTTCGCATACAACAGTCATATGAAACTAAAGATCACTCAAAGTTACCTGGAAGTTATCAAGGGTGAAATAATATTTTTCAAAATTTGTGGTCGTTATAGTAGAATTCTGTTTTATCGATCTGTTTTTCGACGGTCGGTAATATATATCCCTGTTTTACTTGTTACTTATTACTTGTTACTTGTTACTTACTTGTTACATACTTGTTACTTATTACTTATATACCCTGTTTTACCTGTTAAATTTTTAGGAAAATGTGTCAAGGAATATTACTCTTTTCTTTGCTGCCAAATCTGGTTGCGAATGCATTTTTGGCTGAAATTTATAGTGGAACTGATACGATTTTTTAATAAAGGGTGCCCTAAAATACGTTAAAACGTGTTAAAATCCGTCAAGAATGAGTTAAAATACGTTAAAAATGCTGACGGTGACATTGATGACGGTGACAATCAATCTAGCGATTGCAGATTCGTTACCGATATTCTACACGAACGTAAATTGAAAACTGTGATAATCAGTCTAGTGATTGCAGATTGATTACCGACGTCCTACACGGATGTAAATTGAGAACGGTCATAATCAGTCTACCGATTGCAGCTTCGTTACCGATGCGGTGCACAGATCTAAATTGTCGACGGGAGTAATCAGTCTGGCGATTACAGATCGGTTACCGATGTGCTGTGTAGATCTACAGACGAGATATAGGATAGACCTAACATCTTACGGGGTTTCGTGGCCAACAAACTGAATAACCGATGCAGTCAAAATTATAATTTATAGTATTATAATTATGATTATACTAATAAATAATCATAGTAATTATAGTTATAGTAATATATAATTATACTAAAATTGTAATTATAGCGCTGTTATACATTTTCAAGCTGTATTGGTAACATAAAGCGTGACACTAAAACGGTAAAGGGACCACATGTCCCCCAAAAATGTGGTCAAAAAATTACATTGGATGTTAGGTCTATTCTATACCTCGTCGGTGGTACGATATCGACCTCACTAGGATGCTACTGGGTAGGGTGCTACTATACCGACTATATCACTAGGTTAGGTCTATACTATACCCGCACCTGTTTTTAAGTAGAAATCTACTTTACGATTGTTGAGAACGTTACCATATTGCTAGAAACGGACAATGGGTAATGGTTGGAAGGACTTCACAAGAATTCACTGGCTGATGGACACGAATCTTTTTGGCACCTTCCTACCGCTCGTAACAGATGACAGGAAAGTTCAAACTCGCCATTATGCCGACGTCACGATGGTTATTAAGGCGCAATTCTTTAAATATTGATTGAAAGCGGGCTGCAGCCAGGGGTGGTTCGGAGGAGTTAAGAGGGGCAAAAGGTGGTGGAGGAACTTGGACGAACGGTCGAGATGAGATGAGAAGGTGGACGAGAAGGGGAGAAAAGACCGTCTATTATATATGATGGGCGCGGTCGCTCTCAAGGATCTTTGTTCCCCATTATAAATGTAAATCATTTTTTACATAAATTTTTAATTGTGATATTCACTAAAAATTTAATGTCACGGTAATAACCAGCGCCTTATGAGGGTCCCCGTAGATTGCTCCGTGGTTGATTACAATGAAAGGGAATTAATAATTCACTGTGTTAGCAGATGTGTCTTTCCTTCAAGTAATTAGTTTCATGGTTACCAGAACACGACATTTCGAAGTTATAC
The DNA here is from genome assembly GCA_963989215.1 of Hedychridium roseum. Taxonomy (NCBI): domain Eukaryota; kingdom Metazoa; phylum Arthropoda; class Insecta; order Hymenoptera; family Chrysididae; genus Hedychridium; species Hedychridium roseum. The sequence goes on along the minus strand of OZ022317.1, from coordinate 5,040,240 downwards.
TTATGTCGACCGAAAGAATTATTGAAGGATTTGATTATAATTTAATTAAATACACGTAGTAATTACTTTCTTCACTAAACGTTCATAAACCTATCTTGGTAATGAATTTCAATTATTTATAATTCTTTCTCGTACGACTACGTTCTATCGGAGTTAAGGATAAAATATCTTTCATTTCGTTTCTTACTCGTGAACGCGGCCATGTTTTCAAAGGCGCCCGAGAATGTCGCCGGCTTTTGTTTTGCCTTTAGCACGGTCGCCACCGCCGTCAGCACCACCCTTGCAGGCTTTTCCATCTCCGTCTGTTCGCATCCCCGCGTTACCCTCGGCGCTACCAGCCCCTTTTTTTCGGTTCGTAAAAGTCCTCGGGAACGAGAGAGCGAGCGAGTGATTTCGAGACTGGGAAAGGAGAGAGAGAGAGAGAGATGGGCCAGGAAAGCAAGAAGAACCCCTATGGATTTTTTTCCGTACCGCGGGCACCCCCTGTCCGCTCCCTGTCTCAACCTCTCGTCGCAGGACCGAGCCGCGGTGTTTTAAGGGCTGGCACACCCCTGACAACGGGCCTGAAAAAAATTCAACCCCCAATTTGTAGAGTTGCCGGCCTGTTTAATTACGATATCCAATTCACTCGTTCTCGCGATTCATCATACGTTTTTTTCTTCATCACATCGTTTCTCGTTTGTCGTTTCGCTCTGGACCATCCTTCATGGGGGTTTCGCGGTTTTTGAGGAGTCGTAAGGGGTGATGGCTCGTTAATCTCTCTCTCCACCATTGTTTTTTACCTCGTTAAAGTGTAACGCTTCTCAGCAGTAACGACGAGACGAATGCTTCAGACACACCCTGTGCATTAACGTCTGATACGATTTGCCCATAGTAAATACTCAATTGAGTCTTAAATAATGATCCCCTTTCTTACCTCCGCGCGACATCATGAACCTGTTTCACAAGTTTAATAAAGCACTTCCGAGATATCAAACTACTTTTCGAGGACGATATTAGTGTTACAACAATACATATCTTCGTTCGACGCTAAATATATTTTATACATCTCACAAAATCCGTCTTTGTTCCTACACAATTACGATACTTACGAGTATTATCTTCTCGACAATACGTGCCGGAATCTCCTGGATTTTTTTCCTTGCGTCTTTATCCGCGAAAAATATACAAACGGAGCATCACAATGACTAAGTTCGGGGCCGGGATCGACCCCCTTGGCGCGGTTTGCCCGTCGCCACCCCTTTCGCGTCGCTGTGGGACGCTAAGCGCCCCTGCGACCGGTCTAATTGCGATATCGCCTTTTTTCAAGCGGCTTTTTCTCGCCGCCGCGACCCGATTTCCCTTCATTCTCTTTTTTTCCCTTTTTTTTCATACCGTGACGAGCCGCGCACCGTTTTTTGCGCGCTATTTTACCGCCACCCGGTAATTATGTGGGCGCGGCGGACCAAACAAGGGAAGGAACCGCGAGGCCAAAAAAAGTCGTTTTGCATATTTAAATCCCGCGCGGGGAGGCGAACGTGGAGACAGGCACGGTCGAGGCAGAGAGAAAGAGTGAGAGAGGAGGCGTGAGAGAGAGGGGCGAGGGGGGCGGGGATGGCAAAAAGGGGTTGCGTGGAGCGAGCGAAAGTCCTGATCGTCGCGAGGGCGCGTGCGCCACAGGACAATGGCCCGTGTTTGCACACCCGAAAATTAGCCGACGTCGAAAAAACCCACACGTCCCGCGGCACGAGGATGGGGGGAAAAAAAGGACATTCGTAAAAAAAAAAGACGACACGCGCTAACTACACCCCCCTCCCCCCCCTGATGAGACCACCTCATGCATTCATCCCCGGAATTATATCGTCGGGCCCACGTCGCCGATGAAGAATTACCCGGCTTTATTTATCGTCGGACGTCGCGGCCAATCCATCGTATCACCACAAACTTCGAAAAATCAACCACGGCTACGTTTTCGGGGAATTGCGATTAAGATTAAATTTGCTGGGTTACCGTTGAAAATTTATCAATCTTGCTATCGGGTTACGGTCTACTAATATTGACGCTACCAAGTACGGCCATTTCATTCGCTTTCCATTCTAATCGTCGGATACAGCTACGAGGCACTTTCCATTTTTCAATCAGCCCGCTGACTTGTCCCACCCCGTCCGGATTAATGGCCATTATAAACAAAGGAGGCGTCCCCCTCTGCCCTCCGTGCGAGGAATCGTCCAGGTGCTCGATAGGATGATGCATCATTCGAATCGACACGGTGCTATTCGAAAAACGTGAACGCAAGCGAGGCATCGATCGCCGGGATTAGTCGGATCCAATTTTCCGCGGACGATAAATTAGAATTTATGAAATGAGCGTGCAAGTCGAGCGCGCGGTCCTTCGGAGGGTGAAACTTTAGGAGGAAAAGGTCCACCTCTCCCCCTCCGCAGAGACGAGAGTGCCCGCCTCGCAGTCCGCCTAAAAGGAAACCCCCCTGAGCCTTCCTCCCCCGTCCTGCCTGGAACTAATCATTTTTCCTACTTTTTTCACACGGTGGCTCGCACGGCTCGATAAGCTATCAAGTCGACCCGATCGTCATAGCTTTTAACGTCGACTACTCCTCGAGGATACCCACTTTCCATCACCTTCCCACGACGTACAAAATACCCCTGGGCGATCTTAGGAGTACTCGGGAACGTTCGTTAAAAATCTTCGCTGAACAATTTTCTTTTTTACACGTGAGAAGAATATTACGTCGGGTATGCAGCGATGGATGTTAATATCCAACGAAACGAAGCGTTCGATAGGCATCGAGGACTGACAGATGTTCCCCATTTTTTTCGTCTTCCCTCTCGCTCGGCTTCATTGACGCAACACCGTTATTTTCGCAAAAAAGTTTCCCGAAACCGATCGGCTGCTTCCGCGCGCACGGATCTCGTCCCATTTCGTGAACAGCTCCCTCGACATGCCCGACGTTTTTTTTTTCCAAGGGGATCTCTTTTCAAAGCGCCGGCACATTTTCGTACGATTCGTGGAAGGCACTGAACAACGTAAACTTCGATCGACTTTATCTAAAGCGTTGCCCATTTTGTTAAAAAGATCGTTCACAGAAAACTTGAACTTTAATTACAAATCTTTGTTGTCAAAGAAAATTGAGGTCTAACAACAATAACATTAAACTCAGGGAAGTCAAATCAATGAGTAAAATTAGTGATAACATCGAACTTGATATTTAGAAAAGTTGATACTTTCATTTCATTGCGGGGGAATTACGTGTAAAAACTGATTACGTGAACGTCACTGCCCTTGGCATAAAATTCAAGTGGGATCAGTGTACGGCAAGTTTTTCATGCGCAGATTATCGTAGGACTGGTCATTTTTGGGCGAGATAGTCGTGTAATCTCATCGCGATACACTCGGATACAGAGGCTTTTTTTGAGGAAAGTCCTGAAAACCCAGTAATCCGGGATGGACAGGAATAACGAGTGTTTGATGACGGCCAGTGGCCGGGTCTGGCGAAACCGCCCAGCAGCTTCTCCATTCGGAGGGTAGCGACGTGAGAATAAAAAAAAAACGTGGGGCACGCGTTTCTCGGGGTACCGTTGCCTACCCCTCGGCCGTAGGGAAGTATACAAACCGTCCGTCTAACCACTGAGCCCTTCTAAATCAACGTGGATATCTTTCGTTTTCCATCTGAAATGTCCGATCAATCCGTGTTTGCCCGACTCAATTTAAAATAAAGGACGAGCTGCTTGAACATACGTGACAAGAATTCTCACGATTCGAACAAGAATACAAAAAGGTTATATTACAAATGACGTATTATCAGGAAATTCAAACCTTAGTTTTGACAATAGACGAGGAACGAAAAAAGTAGAACGAATTTTGCTTTAAAATCGAAAGGTGCTTGGTACATTGAAGTTTTGGGGTTTCTTTTTGATCATTGAGAAGTTGTTCGAATGTGCAAGGATCACAGGACCGTTTCATGATCGATTCGAAGCCCTCGCTACCGTTAGGTAGGTGAGTGACCCCCTTCGGTTTTTATACAAGGGTTTTCCTGAGGGGGGACCGCTTTTTTACCTTAGGGGGGGCACCCGTGCCTGGGGTGGAGTTCTTTTTTTATAGGCCCAGCATCTGTACCCCCGTGGCTAGGAAAGCAGAAATTTTTCAGTCAGCCAGTCACTCACCTGGCCTACTTCGAAGCGGCGAGCTTCTGGAAAACTTCATGAACGGCTCGATATCCTCAACTTTATATCGGCAGAAATTCGCGCAAAAGTGCGGCAATTCGGAGGAAAACACGTCGCGAAGAAAGAGTGATTTGTCTCGCGCAGTGAGTGAGCGTGTCGTAAATACGATTTATGATTATACCTCGTGACGATAGAAAATTGTGACTTCTGGATGAACGGTTGAGCGGTACGTGTGTGTCGAGTGACGTCGATTGTATTCGTTAAAATGCGGAATACGAAAGTGCGCGCGGAAGGCTCGTAAAAGGAGAACGAGAAGCGAAACGCTGGGGACGAGCACAAATTCTACTCCCCGTACGTTTTACTCCCCGACTTCCTGACCTTCCATTAAAAAGAAAATGCCTTTCCGCCCCCTACGATCCCCCGAGATTAAAACATTCGTGAACGAGTGGCGAACTCGTTTGTCGCTCGTGCTCCGCCGTCCTACGTTCTTCGTCTTCTTCCTTATTTTGCTCCCTCGGTTTTCTCTGTTCGCCGATGTTCCTCCTTTTCTAGACGCGTCGGCCCGACGTGGAGATAACGAAGCGGGAACGTCGTACGGCTAATTTTCGGTAATTTCTCAAAAAAAGAGCCCGGGGTGGCAGGGCTTCTCGTTGGTTGCGGACGAGTCGGCCCTGGAAACCTTAGCCCTCGGACTTGCCAGCTGGCAGACGCGCTCTTTTGCGAAGAAATGGGAAGGACGAAGGAAGAGCGCGATGAGGATAGGTGGGGACGGACCAAGAGAAAAGAAAAATAATCTCTTATATACGACGCTACGGTGTAATGGAGGGTATTTCGCGCTGCAAAACACCCGAGCACCCCCCGCCCCTGTTCGCCCATCCTCCCACCCCCCTGGAGCGACCTCCGACGCGTCTTACCGACCCGACTCATCCCTCGCCATGCCGTTGAAAATAATATCTAACTCTCGCGCCCGCGCAAGAGACAGCGTCCGGAAAAAAAAGAGAGCGAGAAAGAAAGGAAGAGACGTCTGCTTGATATATCCGTTATATCATCGAGAAGGAAACGCAATTTCCAGGAAACCCTCGTTACCTGGAAAACTCAGGGCTATCCTGTTTGGTTAACAATAATGAGAAACGAACGAAGAACTATCTTTTTTTTTTTCTTTATCAGTCACGGGCATCGTGACGTTATTCCTCTTTCCGCTGGACCCTTATGAAAGCGAAATACAGCAACTAATGTACAAAGAGCCTCGAAAGTATTTTCATCGATGGCAAAGGAAAAAAGAATATTGATGAATCGGAATGGACGAAGGTATGACTACTTTATCCGCGGCATTTGAGATCGAATGACATTACATGGAGGGACGAATAAAAAAAGATTCGTATCTGGCTTCGATTTGCGGCAATTACTTAAAGACCGTTTGCCCGGGGAAAACGTTGCACCTCGGCGCGGCATATCTGAAAGCGATAACTGGGAATTTATTCGAGGAAACGTCTCTGAACGTGAAATCGCTGCGTTCAGCCTCTCGGTTGGAAAAGTTTCCTCCTGGTACTCGAGGCATTCGCGTCTGGAATCGAGTCCCGAAGCAGCAATTATCCCAAGAAGCTCCGACTACGATTTTGCATTCGCATGAGGGAATATCTGGACCCGTTAGACGAGCGACTAAGACGGTAAAGGGAGGAACGCGGCAAGACAAAGACCGTCCGAGGACAGGAGCGGAGACGTCGGAGAAGGAAGATGGGAAGGAAAGGAGAACGGAGAAAAAGGGGCATCTTGGAAAAGGATGCACTTTGCAGTGGCGGCGGAGTATAAGCGGGCTCCATTTTGTCCTGGGGGGGTCCTTAGGCGCCCCCATGCTTACCGACGCGCGCGCACACACACATACACATACGTAGAACGTCACACGTACGGGCCACATACTGATTAGGGACGAACACGCGTGCTAGGCGACACACACGATAGAACGGTGTATCGTTGTCCTTTCCTTCCTGCCCGTTTTTCCTTCTCTCTCGGACGCGCCCCCCTCCGCCCGGCCCCTCTTCACAATTTTTCCTCGCTCTCGTCTACGTGTGGACCTCTACGGTTCGTCGGAAGGGATGCTGGATGGTGCGCAGGCGCAACTCAGCAGATATTGATAAAAATACGCGAAGGTCCACCCTCTCCACCCCCTTCGGGCCACCCTCATCAGGATCTAAGGAGATATTCTTACGTCGAGAGCCACCCCCGCCAACCGACCGGTCCTTATATTACGACATTAACATAATTATTGGTACCTTTGTACTTTCCTCTCGTTCAAGCCCTTTTCGTAATCGAATCATCCGATATTTGACTTCGTGACAAAAAGCAAAGAGAGCAATGCAAAAAAGATAAACACCCATTTGCCGGATTCCGCGTTATCAACGTTTTACAGCGCTCGATCGAAAGTAAGTGGAATGAAAACCGTTTCTTGAAATGGGGAGATATTCTCACGAAAAAATTGTCTTCGGCGCGAACAAATGAAACGAATTACGATGGTTGATTAGACAGATTGTCGGCGGAATGAAACATCAATTATTTACATTTATTGGAACGTAAACGCTGTACAGTCCGCTGGGGAGTAGAATGCTCTATGAGAAAGGACGAGGATCGTTGTATCAACAGTCTCCTTTGACTCGGAGGTCCTTTATGTACCAACATTAACATAATTATGAAACGTTCGTGCCTTTATGCGCCGTCGTCTGCTTTTTTACGCGGAATCACACGAGACGGCTGAAAGCGAGTGAAAAAGACGTCTCCGAGGCACTCAGACTCGTCTCTCGGAGCGTTTCAGATCCTGTCGACGTCTTCAGATCTCATTTTCCGTCCTTCTCGCTTTCCCCTGCCCCCCCAGCCCCGTCTCCCGGCCGTTGGACTCTCGAACCTCGTTTTCATTTCTTTCTTTTACGCTCGTTTCCCCCCGCCCGCCCACCACCCGTTTCCGCAGTGCGGCTAAAACGTTTCATTAATCCTAACGATCCGCGGCTCAGTCAATGATCCGCCGTTCTGCGCGTCATTGTCCTCCTCAATGCCCTCTCTCTCTCTCTCTCTCATTCCTTCGTTGCCCGAGGCTTTTTCCGCCGGGACAATGAAAACACGAAATGAGGCGACATTAAAATACACGAGAAGATCATTCGACTGTTTACGAGCGCGCCTTTGCTCGCCGCAAAATTTATGGGTACTTAGGGAGGGATTTTTGAGCCGAGACGTCAAACGGCCCAACTTGTTACGCGGCAAGAATTGAATATGCAAATATTTTCTGCTTTCCCGGGAGATTGACTATTAAACAATCCAGCCAAGCTTTTTCCTTCTCCCGCGACATGTTTAATTCGTACAAAATTCTATCCTTCGCGTCGAATCAACGCCGAAGATTTCACGAGTGTTCCACCCTTACTCCGAGTTCTTGGTAACCAGTCGATTTTTGAGTACCGCCTAAGAATTTCACGAGGGACATTTCATTGGAAATCTCGTAAAGTTTCTAAGCCGGTTTCCTTTTCAATCCGCGGCGGAGCACTGGCAAACCGACCGGAAACAACGAGATCACTATGGGTTACGCAATTAAAACGTTCTGGTTCAAATGCTTCCCTTCGGGAATACCAAGCGGGTCCCGGAGGAGCAGCCAGAGCGGAGGAATGTCGGAAGAAGTGGCCGATCAAAGGAGATTATTTCATTAAACCGACTAATCATCCGTACACTCTACCCTCGGAGCGGTCAAAACCAGCTTCGACATTGATTTGCAAATATTTCCAGCGATCGGATAATTTTTATTCGTTCTGCGTGGGACGTTCTCCTTGGATGGTTACATCGACGAAGGCAACCGACGGCTTTGACGTGTATATCCTGACGAATCTATTTCGAGCTATATTACGTCGTATTAGCTAAAAAACTTGATCGACTTCAATACACAGTCGTGCAGGGCGGTGGGTTTGTGGGCCGGGTGAGAGGGTAGGACGAAGGTGACGGAGGGGGGGAGGGCAGTGGAGGACGAGCTCTGGCGAAATTATATTTTTTGTCGTCAGGACACGTTCGTAGCGTCCAGGACACTCGCATCCCGAGGGTATTTAAAGACTCTTCGTCCTTCGTTCGCGGGGGCGGGCAGCTCCTAAGGCAGTAATCCTTGGAGCTCTCACGCACGAGTATTAGTCTCCCGTATGAGATGAACTCACGTACACAGTCAGCGGAAAGTACACACACGGACGGACACCTGGGGGTTCTCGGACACACGTACACAGGGACACAGAGAAACGCGCGGGAGAAACCGAAAACCGCGATCAAGTAGGATTACTCCCGAAGCAATATGCACTCCCTCTCTCTCTCTTTGAATGCCCCCTTTGGCCCTTTCCCCGTCCTTCTCTCCTTGTCTCTGCTTCCCTCTTGACCTCCCTCGTTCCCGAAGACACCCCTGCCAGAACGCGAACCTACACGTACGCCCCGGGAACACATGCATATTCCCGCACGGACGGGAACCAACACAGTCTCACGCACACCCTCTATCTTGCGGGCAATGGCCGTTATCTGGAAAACCAGCCTGAAATGAGAATTTGCCGGGTGTATCGGCTCGCGACGCCGGCCTCGGCGTTACGGTATGCCACTAAATGCTGACCAAAGGCATTAGCTATCTACGAGAGGATCTTTCCCTCCCGTCTTCTTCCCTGCCCTCTTTTATTCCTCTATAGTTCCGTGCTCTCCCCCGCTGGCCTCCATCCCCCGTGATTCTTGCTCTTGTCCAACCGAGCGTAATCGCCGATCTGAATTTAGCGGCATTCACCTCGGAATATTTTACATTTCTCCTCGGCATTGTGGCCCGCAATTTTTGGCATTTCGTCGCAGTACGTCTCTTCCCTTACGATAATTTCCTCTGCGAATAGTTCGTCTTACTTCCCTGGCTGCGAGTAATCATCGTTCGCAGTTCTCGCGGGGACGTCGAATAATTTCTGGACGATCGTAAAGAGCGGCTAGATATCGCCAAGTCCTGCGAAATCCAAGGTACGTCGGGCAGCGAGCTTTAAACAAAGTTAAGGATGGTTACACAGTCGTGCAGGCGAGGTGCAAGCATAATATTCTGGAGGCGGGTAAACTAGGTGCCGGGATGCGATGAGCCGGGGGGTCGCGTGTGAGCGTAGAGAGAAAGAGGGCAGTAGTCGCGGAAGAAGAAACGAAGTACGAAGAAGAAGGAGAAAAGGAAGAAGGGAAAGGTGGCGAGAAGCGTGGAGGAAGAGCGAGCTTACGAGTGAGACGTACCGTCGGAGGGGAAAGGGGAAGGGGGTGTGACGCGGGGTAAAAGTCCGCGAGCCATTTTTCCCCATATAATTATAAGAGAGGGACTGGGCGTCTCCATGGTAACCACACACCACCCTCTTCTCACCCCTATGCCCGGCGTACACTCTGCACCCCGTTTACTTATATGCCGGAGGACGCGTCTTCTCACATGTGTGCGAGAACCGTTCGTTTACACGTTCAACGAGGACGTGGTGTGCGTGCGCGGCTGGTTCATGGCAGTTTCTCCCATCCTCGTACTTACGTACACATGTCCTAAGAGAAGAGAGAGAGAGAGAGTGAGAAGGGGGAGGGGGGGGGGAGGAGAGCAAGGACCGACTCGTGGATGTGTGGGTTCTCAGGATTCGTGTTTACGTGGAGGGGGACGAAGGAGCGCGGCGAAATTAATGTATTTGTTCTGTGGCCACCCTCGTATGCCCTCGACACCGTGGCGGAACAGCGGAAAAGACCACGCGGAAAAGATTCCGTGCGGATGGCCGGAGCTGGCCTGCTGAAACATCAGCCGGTCGGTTATTGCTTCTGTGTGCAAAGGACGACGAGGACGACGAGGACGACGACGTCAACGACGAGGACGTCGCGTCTCTCCGGCGTTCTGTCGGGACGTACACCTTACGTCCTGCCATGCGGCGCTTTCGTTTGTCTTATTACCTCGTCTCAGGTGACGTGAAAGCGCTGACACGTCCAAGCAATATACAATACCCACCCACCCCCGGCCCAACTCTTCCCCCTCTCGATCTCTGTCTCTCTCTGTCTCTGCTCTCGCGGATACGGTAAACCGTCGAGAAGTATTGTATTTCCGCCCCCTTTGCGACCCCCGGATAGTTACGTTTGCGCCACTGTCTTGCGGGTTAATGGACGAAGCGAGGGAGGGAAATTTGTAGGCAGGGAAGATGGTGGTACTCCCCGTAGCTCTAGTCCGCAACATTACGACCGTCGAAGGGTCTCGGAATTCGCAGTAACTAGCGCGAGGGGGTGAGAGGGTGGGGCTCGTGCTACGCTCCCCTCGAAAAAAGCTATTTAAATAGGCACGATCCCAGGGGTAGGTGGGGTCCGACCGAACGGTACCTCCTGTTCTCCATGGCTTCATTTCGACTACGGCCCAACGGCCATAGGAATTCGAAACATGGCTGATCCCGATGTCGTAGAAAAATATCCGGGAAAATGAAACTGTATAGCACGACAAAAAGATGGACCGCGTCGAAAGAATATTCGTAAAATAGGACGAAATTAATGAGAATCAAATTAACTGTACGAATTATGCTTTTGGTTTGATATTAATCGAAACTTCGGATTATCGCCTGGATTCTGAATATCATGGCGTATAAATTACCGCGATAATATCCGTCGATACTGACTTTGCCATGGGCGTAGAGATCTTTAAGGCTAAACAGCGATGTAGGAGATTCCTGTGAATAATTGAGCCGCGTAATTTATCGCATGGAATGCAGCCGGTGGCTTCCTTTCCCGGGTTCTCAGGGTTTCCTCGAAAGGAGTGAAGGGAACGGGAGGTGGTCGGTCGGGGGGACGAGGGGGGTTGGTGGTGGCGGTAGGTGAGAGGGGTAGCCCGGTGGAAATTGAATTTCGATCGAACACCGGCACGGCGGGGGGGATGAGAGGGGTAGGGTTCTCGAGTAGGTGGAGGAGTAGAAGCACGATGTAGAGGAGCTCGATGGCGACGAGGGACGGAGGAGGAGGAGGAGGAAGGAGGAAGGAGGGAGGGGGGAGATGAACGAAGGCGGCGACGGAGGACGGGGAAGGCGCGGATAGAAGGAGGCTGTAGGACATTACAGGGCATCCTCCGGCCCCGTCACTACGGCGAACAAATGAGCAATTCTCTCAACCCCCGTGTCCTATGATGTCCTGCACGTAGGACCTGGCGATGGCCGTCTTCTGGGTCGATCTCCAGGCCGTACGGTCCCCTCTTGCCCTCCTCTCGCCCAGCGGTGCCGGGCTGCGTCTTTCCTCCTGCACCAAACCACCTTCCTATACGTACCAAAGACGTCGAGCTTGTCCCCGAGGTGATCGTAGTTTAAAATTTCTCACACGGAGCCCGGAAACCACCCAACCCACCGTCCACGACGACAACCATCCTCCAGCCGTTCCCCGTATACCGTCCGACGGTCCGCACACCCCCGCGATCCCTCCGACCCCTCGCCCATACAGACGCCAGGGTGCCACGAGTGCTGACGAATTATTTTTCCCCGAGTTTCGGGATTGCAGTCTGACGTTACCGTTACGCGCCTTCGCCGTCGATCGCAAAGAGATAACCCGCGGGATACTAGATCTCTGTACACCCAAGCAGATTTGTCAGAAAGAATTCCGAACAAACAACTGTCCGTGATAACGACTTTAAGGTTCGTCGTCGTTGCTACTTGCGATTCGTCTTTGAGAACTTTCCAATTTCTGGGCAATTTATGTCGCTGAAAACTCGTCATATCCCTCGTTAAACGCTTTAATTAAACGCGATACGTCAGGTCCTTTTCCGCTCCGTCCACCTAATTGGACATTTTTAGTGATGCTTTGCACTCATCTTGTAAGCCGAGCGGAGATCACGGTTTTATACATTCCACGCTGCGCGGAATGAGAGGATGCTTGGAATATAGTACGACGAAATCGAATAAAATATTCCGAGAGGAGTAAAATAAATTGCGTTACTTATGCCGGTAACAACATCTTCTACTGACAAGTCGAGCTTGACAAGTTAACAGCCGCGACATCCGATCTCTATTTCATTTCCCGCTGCACCTGCCTTAGTCTCACGCTCTATGAAAACTCAAAAAGGACATGTTAATCGGTAAAAGTAAGATAGATGCAATATACATGGGCAGAGAGTACTTGCATAAATAAGCTAACAAGCTTCCATCCTATACAAATTTGTATCTACGCAATTTATCACATTTACGTGGACCTTAATTTGGCGAAAAGAAGTGTGTCTTTGAATTAATCGATACAGCGCAGGTTGTCTGGCGATTTGACGAAAGAAATGGCTCTAACGAAATTCCTTGTACACGATTAAGTACGTTAGAAGGCCGTTACCGCGCTCTATAAATTATCGAGCACATCATTTCACCGTTATTTCATTCCCCGGGTGCACCTGCGACCCTCCTTTCTTCGATAGAAGAAAAGAAGTACGGCGAAGACGTTAATCAGCCGGCGCGCAAGCAGTCCGGGAGTCCCGCTGAAACGTAGGTCCGTGAGCGCAGAGGAAGAAAATGGCCGGCCCGCCATTAATTAATAATAGAACCCGACGGAGTCGTGACTGCAGTTAAAGAGAGAGAAGGGTCGACGAGGAAGAAAGGGACGGAGAGAGACAGAGACACGGAAGAAGGGAGTTAAACAGTGGGGTTGAAGGGAAAGAGAGATGATGCTGGTCGTCTCGATTTTTCTCTTTCTCTCTCGCTCTCTCCTCGGACTCGAGGGGGTGGGGCAATCGGGGGTTGGAACGGGGAATGGATTTTATGCCCAGAGCGAGATATATGGCGGCCGCTACGCCCGGGCAAAAATAATATTAATATCGGAAAGGAAAGGAAAGGAGGGAAAGTTTCGCAGGCTGGCTCTGGCTGGCCCTGCTTTGGGCAGGGGATATCAAGTATAATCATAATAATAAACGCCCGAGCGGGGCGCCATTGCTGGCTCTGCCACCCCCTCGCGGCTCACCCTCCTCCGCCTCCCTGGCTACCCTTCTTTCTGTACGCGTACACATACGTGCGTCACACACATGCCGAGATGTGTACAACCCCCCGCCCTCTCTTGAGGTATTACACAAACCTCCCTCCCTCGGTCGCGCGCACACACGTACACACACACACACACACACACACTCGTCCTTCTCTATCTCGCCCCATGTGACGGGCCTGTATTGGCGCGTATGTGCGCGCATCTCCGTTGAGCCCGCTATACACTCGAGGATTAGATTAGCTTCCACTGGCTTCGCTGCAAAGGCTTATATCCATGAGGAATAAGCGGCAAACAAAAATGGCTCTTCCGCGAAACTGCGGGAAAATCGTGAGAAATTTTTCATCGGCCGAGCGACTTCCTTCCAGTATTCCCTGCCCCGGTGAACATCACCGCTCTAGGATTTATGGAAGGATCAAGGTGTACTTTCAAATGAGGTTACGTCTGTTGTGCCCCTGCCACAGATTTACTACGGATTCTCTGGTCAATTTTGCCCTGACAGAACTTAAAATCCTTAAAATCCAATGACTGAAACTCGTCGTTACGATTCCCGCATAATTAGCATTATCCTCTGCTGAAGAGTCAAGTAAAAACAGGAGATTCATAGAGACATATCTTCCTTGGATTCGAGAACTGTCGTCCTTGAGTCTCGGGTAAAATTAGATTGCCAGTATGACCTCAGAAAATCCGGTTTTTTATTCAATCGCTTTTATCGAAACCTAATACAAAAGTTTAATCCGCCGAGAGTCGCCAGTGCGCAAGATTATGAGGCTGACAGTAATCGTGATATATACTTCGCTAGGTTACACGTTCCGGAGTTTCTGCCGTTCTTAGCCGTCGTTGTTTCTACGGTCGAAAAAAAGCCCCCGATCCCTCAATCTTCTAATTAATCCACGCGACGGATAGATGGACCCTTGTGCTCGAGCGAAGATATCCTTCGGTCCTCCATCTAATCCTCCATGGACCACTCCCCCTCCCTCCGAGGAAACTCGAGGGTTATACGAGCAGCACAGATGCATTTATATCGAATTGCAGTTCGTCCGTATATTGGCTTTCCCGAAATGGAGTCTTTTGTCTTGGCGCGCCTTATAAGCGTGGATTTGTCCTTATCCTTGCTGCTCTCTCATTTCCTCCCCCCTACCCGTCTCCCTCCCTCGAGCACTTTTTTCCCGTTCTTACACTCCCCGTCGGTTCCTCTCCTTCTCGTCATTTTGTGGACCACGCTCGACCACCCCCGAAGTGTACCCCTCCCCCCACCCCCCCCTGCCACCCATTCGGAAAAGTCGTCAGGAAAAAGCGCCGGGGGTTTCTCTCCGCTCACAGTTTTTTTTCCTTCCCGTCGCTTGTTTCGCGTGGAGGAAGTTAACGCACATGCACGCTGGCACGCGCTTCCACACTCGCGTTTTCCTTCGTTTCGTTTCATTAACATACCATTATTTTTTTGCCCTGCCCCATAAATTGCCTTTTTCCGTGGCTTTCCCGTGCTTCATACGTCCCACTTCTGCCATTAATGTCAGGACTACGCTCGGCCCCCTCTCACCTCTCTGCAACGGGGACTCACCCCATCCCTCCTCTCTCCCTGGCCATTTATCCAGGATACGTGACTTTCCTTGCCAAAAACACATTTGGTCCTAGCCAGTTATTAATGAACGAACGATCCCTCGGCTCCCGCAGGATCCTTTTCTTGTGCGTCTTCTATTCCTTGACCTTTATTCCCATAGTGTTGACCAATCCAGTCCGCCGAGCGTGTTGATTGGCTATCAAGCGATTGACAGAAAAATGAAATCCCACGACCCCAGGACTGCCCTCTGTCATATTATACTTCAGTTTTCAACTTTATACCCGTAAAGAAAAATCTCCAATGCCCAGAGTTGGATGCTGTTAATCCTTTCTTTATCTCAAAAAAACATTAGAGGATGACCATGAGAATAGGGGTAGACTAAGTAACGGATAGGTTACAGAGCACTTGACCCGAAGGAGATTCGGGACAGGCTGGATTGCACTTCTGGTGATTAAAGTAAAGCCGGGAATTAGAGTGAAGAAGACCCGGGCTCGAAAGGTAGAGGAGAAGACGGCAGGGCCGATGGCAATCAGTGAAATGGCGGCGAAAATAAATGAATGGAAATCGAGTCTGTCTTCCTCGTTGGTATCCAGCTCCAGACAGCCAACGGAACGACCAGTCAGCAAACCAATGAACTGGGCCCCGTTGCTGGCGAACAGCAGGAATAGATTGCTAAGCGCGCCAAGCCACATTTGTGATTTTAAAAGCCTACTCTCCCCGGACGTGCTCGCCTCGAGAATAAATGACTTCATGCCAAGGCATTAGCTGACTCAAGGTCCATGGATGTAATTACGCGTATTACCGTGTGACAACGTAAAAAACGGACGGGGAATACGGTTATCGACAGTTGTTCTTTTATGTAAAAGCCCCACGAATCGATGGCGGCCATTGCTCGATGAACGAGTGGACGCATTAGGAGCAGGGTCCTTGACTGTGTTTCGCATGGAATCCCTAAACTAAACTATACCTCATCCCTATCAGAGAACAACCACCCCTACCCTCAGGAAAGCAAGCTTAATGCCTCGGAAAAAATAACACACGTACGCACACGCGGACACACGCGATATAGCACACACGCCGAGGGCTAAGCGTGCCTCTCGTGTCCTGTTTTTTTGCCGGCAGGAGGGTGGACATTTAGGGCGACAAAAAAGGACACTCTGTCTCCCGCAGGAAACCCCCCGAAACACGCTGGAATTTCGACTTTCCACGGCATTGATCGAATCTGCATGTTTTTTCTCACTGCGAAACGGCACAAGTGCCGATAAACGAATGTTCTTGAAATTTGTTACTATAAAATATTAGATATCGTAATAATGACGAAAAAGACGTTCTCTTCGCATCATTCCTTACACATTCGACACAAAAATAATCGTCCGAATACTTGATGATCAATTAAATAACTAATACTTTCCGCGAAATACTGTGAAGATTATATTTTCATGAAAACTAAGTTAAGAACGTTGGAGTCATTAGAAAGTAGGGTAATATTGTATCCTCGTAGAGAAGAAAGGAAAGTTAGTAAACCCGGAACGTAAAGCTCCGCGAGTACGATATATCCGTTGTTGTAATTAACGTTGGAATAATTAATTGAGTTAATTGATAAATTTAATTGGCGGAAGATCGAGCCACACCTTTCGGAGTGGCGCAGTTATGCCCAGGACGTTGGTCCTCCATCCCGTATCCCCGTTTCTACATGGACCAGCATGTATCGTGTACGTTCGCACACGTATGTCCGCAAGAACGCGTGAACAGGTACTCACACACAGTTGGTAGACGAATGTGAGTTCCTTGTGCACGTGTTCGTCGTGTGTAATCCCCTACCACGCGTGCTTCCCCTGACTCGCCCCCACCTTGAGCCTGTGGGTGCGGCCACGGCCATTTTGGTACCACCTACCCCTCGCGCGCAAGTCCTCCACCCTTGGGGGGATTTGACACTCGCGCATGGATCCACGTGTGCGTCTGTGTGTCGATTGCCATGGATGTGTTCTCCCGCGAAAAGGCGCGAGGGAGACGGCAGAGCCGCGACTTGTGGAAGGGAACTGCGCGGGGGGGTTGGCTGCGGGAGGGAGGGGGGGGGCTCGGCTTATTCCGGAATCCAACGCACGAAGAAGAGGAGAGGACTCGCGAGAAGCGCGCCTGGAGAACAGAAGGAGGAGGCAGACGAAGAAAGGAGAAAACGTGTCGCCGGTAGTGGGGGGCCTCGACTTAATTTCTACCGCCTCCGACCCCTCTTCGATACCGCCGTACCACCCCCATATACGCCTTCACCTTCCCTCGTTACATGTTCCGTTCTCAGTGCTCTGCAATTTTCTCTTCTTCCAGCTCTCCAAATGTCTCAACTACCTTCGATTTTCCTCACATGCGAAGTTCATTCCAAAATTAACAATACCCTCGCCACGTTTGCTTAAAGACACCGGCGGATCTCTACGAAAGTATATTTTGCTGCGCATGTGTTATTAAGTACTTCCCTTGAGAGGGCCTAGATTATTGCTTCAGTGATGGTTTTATTTTTATATCGTTCTTCGTTAAAAGCAAATTAGGGAGCACCACAGGACGAGAAATCTTTATTTCCTCAAAGGAAGAAGCTGACGGAAAGAGAACTGGGGAAGAAAGTTCTGTTCATAGATGGCGACACTGGTATTGGATGACCATTGTTTCCTTTAATTACGACCTAAGATGGTAATGATCTCTCTAAAAAGTAATTATGATCTATTCCTGCCTTAAGCATTAAAAGTCGAAGTTTACAATACCCAGAACCAAAATTACATAAACTAAAATATGTGCATCAAAATCATCTATTTTTTCTAATTCCATTCCAAAATCAGTTCCACAAGAGGTATTCTATCAATTATTCTAGCATCATTGACATGGATCCTGGCTGATGTTTTGGGTCGAGTGTTTTAACGCAGCGATGATCTCGGAGAGAATTTCATTTTGCTTGATGGTGCTGATATATAATTCCCTTCAGTGCGGTGCTGATAAATTGCAAGAGTACAACGTCCCCACCTTCCGTGTGTCAAACTTGCGTGAAGCTTTCAAAATTTTCGAGGGAACTCGATATAAATCCACTTCGTCCCTCGCTTTCTCTCCTCGGCTAGCTCGAAACATGTTTCCAAGAGGGTGGATAGGTTATAGCAAGGGACGCGAAGGCGTAAGTGCTTTTTGTCGGAAAAATTATATGATAGCTGGCAACGCGAGCCTTTTCCCTCCGCCCCGCTCGGTTCCCTTCCACTTCCACCGTCGGATTAGAAAATATGATTAGCTTCGTGCCGGGAGTTTATTCGGGTCTCGGCGGGGCAGAGCGGGGCGCAGAAAAGGGGTGGCTGTCGCTCGTACCCTTCGCATTTTATGGATGACCATGGTCCCCTACGTGCCTCGGCATCAGACGATTTCCGAAAAATGGTTTCACCCAACCCCGTTTAATTTGCGCCATGTATTCCGACGCTTTCCCTCATTTTTTACACGTCCGAGCAACACAACAAATTCGACACTTAACTTATATTTCATGTACGTTCTCATGCTTCACGAAAAAATTAATAAAACTTGTTCCTGTAACCTTACATATAGTTGTGTTTAATGGTTTGTTTCCTATCCGTCTTCATTCGTTTTCTTCGTCCTGAAAAGTATGATTATAAAGTATGATTTTCGAAGACTTAAGAGCTAGGCGAAAAGGTAAACGTTATATTCGAAACAAGGGTTATTTTAAGGGGTTGCTTCGGGTAAGATAGGCAAGGCACGTTCTCCTCTCGTTTTGCTCTCGTAAACCTCTCCAACCCGTCTACCTCGTTCGTTCTTTTCTTGGTAAACCCTCTTCCCCTTCTTTCTTTCCGTGTTCATCATACAACCATACTAAACTCTCCTTCCAGAATTAACTCGGTAAATCCATGAATGTACAGCAATGGCAATTATAATAGTTAACAGTGATTTTAATCTCATTTACATGCCCATGAAAACTAGTATCCTATTTACATTGCTTGCTTACTGATATTCCTGGACCGTAAAGAATGATAGGAAAAAATAAAGCACTTCGAAAGTTGCTGCAGAAAATGCGACTGTCGCCCCCAATGAGACTATAAAGGGGAATCGGTGGGTGGGGATGAGTATTTCCCAAAGGAGAAACTTCAAGTCTTCTTATCGGGCGACCCTATAGGCTCTGTCACTTCTGCTGCATAATAAAACGACGACAAATTTTTATGGTACATCACGCTGCCCTAGCCTCGCTCATTTCGACCGCATTCCGTATGTTCCGATGTCGCTTGCAGGATTCTCGTCGCGATGCGTCCTGACAGCTCGGTAAAAACTTTTTCAACGCCCCGAAACGTGCAAGGAACATGGTACCAACGGTTACGGTCTTCCCTAACTACGAAAGTTCCGTAGAATCACAGAATCTACGAGATTATTACCTATGAAAGAGTGATCGATGACAACTACCCAGCAAAAAGTCCTGTTGATTGACGTCATTTAAAAATGAAATATCGAGAGAGAGAAATAAGTGTGACATTTCGCAAGAAAAATATTTTGTCTCATTAATAAATGAGTCAGCTCGAGAGTTTCGAAGCTAGACGGGCGTTTTAGTTACGTATTTTCATTGGGGTTCGTTGAAATTAGATTCCTGACGCGGGAGGCAGAGCGATGCGTTGTCGATGCACCGCGTTTCGAAGGGTGATCGATGAAAAAAGGGCGATCAGTTTCAACCCCATCTCCGTGCGGTGTTTGCGACCCCCGGATGAGAAACGACCCCGTGGCGAATTTATATCGGGATCGAATTATTGATCTTCGACGCCGCGTGCTCTGCGACTCGATTTCGTGGTTTTAACGACTACGCTCGGCTATTATTGCCTTTAGAAACGAAACGAACCGCTCGGTCCAGCGTTTCCACCATTTTTTTCCCCCTCCCCGCGAGACCACCGGGTCGACGCGATACGCGATTTATCTTGCCGTTCTCCCGAGATCGCGCGGAACCAAAATAATTAATCTGGATTTAGCGCTGAGAGCCGACTAAACAGATGTCCGAGCGGTCGAGCGACGATCGCTCAATGTCCTGCCCTGTTTTAACTCTGGATTAAACCGGAACTAGTCTGACCGTTCGCAACGTATGTTGATGCAAAGGATTACCGACAATACTCGAGGTTGTCCACTTTAACCTGACAGGTTCGTTACGGAAACCGTCCAGCTCCATCGCTCAGTCTAATTGTTAATCCGCAGTAACTGATTGAGAGCATGTATAACACGGTTGGAAATAAACAAACGCTATGCCACGAAAACCGAGACATGTAACTGACTGAATGTTCTGACGTAGCAACTAGATTTAGATATTTTAGGTAACAAAATATTGGAAGATGCGTTTCATTTTGAAGCAAGTAAAAGTAGTTTAAAAAATTCTGCTCAAGATTTTTACCGAGTAATCCTGGCCGTGACTGATGGTCTTTCGTTATCGGATTTGTGAGCGTCCCTAATACGTTCGTCCATTAAAACAGGCCGGTCTTTCGTGCGGGGTGGAAAAAAAAGCCTGCGTATCGGCATTAGTGCGGTTCGCATCAGCGACTTCCCTGGGTTTCCAAAATTCTATGGGGTATCTGTCGTCGCGCTCGCGGGGCGCGATATATATCATAGATCCCCTTCGACGGCAACATGTGCACTAGATATTACGCAGTGTCTGTCATTACTGCGCTTCGGTAGGGCCGTGGATTTTGGGAGGAACATCGAGGCGAGGGTTGTTCGTAGTGTCCGGTCGAAAACACGCCGGCAACCCCTTGACACGGCCGTGGGGGATGACTTGGCCCTGCGCCGCTTCCCGTGAGCCGGCCGCGTGATCTTTAAGGGGATGTATATAAGCTGTGGGCGGTATGAAGGCGCCGGCCGAGGAGAGCCCGAGGGGTTGGAAGAGAGAAACAAGCAGAACTGTAGGGCGGTGGGGGTTGGACGAAACGAACGAACGAACGAACGAACGTGGCGGAGGTGATGCTGGCCCCGCTGGTAGTGGTGTAAAATATGGATTTGCTTCTCCTCCAAGGCCTCGGCTTTTCCTTCGGGCTCTATCTACCGCCACGTATGTGAGCCTGTGCGCGCGTCCTCCTATTCTCACGTACGTGTGTGTCTCTCTGGGCGAGTGTGACGTCATACGCGCCACTGTTCCCTCTCCTCTCGGCCCTCCTCCACCACTGCCGCCGCGTAATGGGGCGGCGGAGGCGCGGATGGAGCTCAGCCGGAGGACGGGGACGTCAGGGCTCGTTTGTTAGACCGGGCTTGGAAATCTAGGGGGTGTTTTGTTAGTGTTTTCTTTGCACCGGCACACCAGACGCCCCCGTGTTTTGTCTTCCTCCGAGCCGCGCTGGGAAATACCGAGGAAACGGAAAGAGAGAAACCGCCTGGAGAAAGCGCTCTGGTTAAGCGCGAAATCGAAATACTATATTTTCCGTACCTCGTGAAAAGATTATCACCGTTCCATTCCTCCCAGCCTTCCCTGCACGAGCGTAATCGTTATCAGTTTTTCTCAATTTCAGAGATCTACGTTTATGAATATAAAGATAGACTTAATAGTGCAGCACATAATTGCAGAATCACTATTGGATCATACCATTCTTTGTAACCTTCACCTATGGCGCAAAAATTACTAGAATTCTATCTTCGCGAAGGCAAATATTACCTTAGAATGTAAGTTAAATCGCTTTTCTAAGAATAGCTAATACGAGAATGGCCGAAGAAGGCCGAGTGAGCTCGAGGAAAGGGGGTAGTAACGGCGGGGTAAGTTGGATGGCTGCCATTAAAAGATTTCACCCCTCTCTTCCCTTGCTCGCGGCATCCATATATAAGGGTGAGTAATCTGAGAGCCACCCCTCCTTTCTTATTTTCCTTCCTTCTTGTCTCACCCCCCCTCCCCCCTCCCCAGACACAGTCCCACTCACGTATGCGCTCGCCACCCCGCGAGAGTGCCGAGAACTCGTAGTAAAGTAGGTGGACTGGTTTGTATGCAACTTGCACGAAGATCAAAAGAAGTAAGGAGTCCTCTCTCACTCTTTTATGTTCCCTATATATTAATTTTTGCACTTAAGATATGTGAAATTTGAGGGAATACTTTCTTTGGGTTTTACGTTTTAATAGTAACCATGGTTATATGTGGTACCTTCAGAACTAAAATCGGTAGAAATGTATTAAAAATATGACAAAATTAAAATGAAAATATTGCCCCTCTCAATTCTTCTTTTCGCATCAACAAGTCCACGATTTACATAAATGAAATTGCACGAGATGGCCTTTGGCTGATTTTATCCAAACGTCGCATTTCGCCTAAGTAATACCTTTTTCCAAAGAAATGCTTTTTGGCTGTTAAATGTAACGTGAGCAGATGGTCGAGATAAGGGCAATTTGACTTCAAAGTTAACCGTGTAATGAGGATGAACGCGTTTAACAGAACCGAACTCAGCGCAGTGCAATGCCATTTACCGTAAAATAAGAGACGTATCTGTAGGTCGGCATGCACACTGGGGCATTCGTCTTCGCGCGATACAGTGGCATCTGAGGATGATAAGGGGCGGGCGGGGGGGGGGGGAGGGGGACGGAGCCAGTGGCTGCACCTAAGGGATACATATAGGAGCGAGTACACACGTACGGATTACAGTGGGTAGGATTGCCGGCTCTGATCAATATTCGATTTTTGAAATATCTCCCCCGCGCCGTCCTCGGCCACCCCTCCGACGACACCCGTTGAAGCCCTCCGCCCCCGCCGTCGCCGCCCCCTCGACCGCGCTGCCACTCCGAGTGGAACCCCTCGCGGAACGTTACTCGAAAGCTCGATACTCCATTTGTATTTTTAAACTGGAATCCCTATACGTGTGCGCGCACACACGCACACACGGTCGTAGCAAAGCGCCCTGCCACCACCATCGCCATCGCCATCACCATTACCACCGCCGCCGGCGGCGGCGTTGCCCTCCTGCCGTCCCCCTTTTCTCAACCCCTCGTCGGCCCTCTCTCCACCTCAGCTTCTTTTCCACCTACCCACTCGGCCCGGCGCTCTCCACCTTCGTCTCGCGGGCTCGCTTCTCTCCCTTTCTATCTTTTTTCCTGGCGTTACGTGTGCCACCAACGAGCGCGCAAGTTTCTACGTTTGACGCGAGTGTGTGCGGAACACGCTCGGCGGTAGGGGCGCACGATCCATTGGAATTTTAAGGAAATAGAAGGACACTCGATGCATACCATCGGTATGTAGCGTTGCTCGTTGATGTGTACGCGCGCGCGGGCGCGCGCGCATATGTGTATCTGTGTGTGTGTCCTCGCCTGTGTTGCAGGGACGGGAATAGCATGGCGCGTTTAAAAGAAACCTTCGCTGCCGACAAAGTTTCCTTTCAATGCCCGACACAGCTCACGAGACGAAATATCTTGTAATTTCCATCACCAAAAATATCACATATGTAATGACGATTTCGTGTATCAACTCGCGTGAATTCGTACAAAAGAGCTGTAATTTCGGACTTTAATCGTACTTTTACAAGTGTATAGTATCATGGAAACATCGTAAGGCCGTCGCTGTCGCGGTGGATCAATTTTCGGTTCTCTTCGAAGAGGAAAGTAGCTTTTACCGGTCCTGCGTCTCTTTATACGACGACGATCCGAC
The DNA here is from genome assembly GCA_963989215.1 of Hedychridium roseum. NCBI lineage: Eukaryota > Metazoa > Arthropoda > Insecta > Hymenoptera > Chrysididae > Hedychridium > Hedychridium roseum. The sequence continues at coordinate 5,016,944 of OZ022317.1, read as the reverse complement.
GCCTACTTACACAAACACGTGTGCACATACCTGATAAAACGCACACGTGTGCAGTATGCACACTGATAAATGACGCAGATACGTGTGTACGTAGATTGCGAGCACCTACATGCACGTTCTTCTTTGCACGGCGAATTGGAATTTCTCCTAGCGGATAGAATTCTTTCGCGAAAATCACCCGACACGCGCGCCAAAGGAAGCGAACTGCAGATTGCAACGTTTGTAACACTGGCCTTTCATTGTGTTAGCAGATTATCCAAGCACGAAGAATATAGGTGCCCAGATACAAGTTAAAATGGCCTGTTCAATAAAAATGTTAACTTACAAAACAGAGTAAGGGGTAATTCAAGAAACAGATGAAATAAAGTAAATACTCAAGGAAACGTTGAATGCCTTTATCGAAACTTTCGTAAAATATAGTGAATGTACCGTGGAAAATTAATTGGCGTCTGCAGGATATCCTATCGGTGCTGACGAGGAATAGCGAGGAACTTTAGAAGATTTCGCGCTGGTACTTTTAATAATTTTAAGAAGCACGCTAGGTCGATGGGATCTCGGCGAAGGAAGTTTCCCGCGGGTAATCTGATTAAAGGAACATTTAATTAGTTTCCAGCGGAAACCGTCGATATCATGTTTTTCAATCTCTACTTAATTTTAAGTTCGCCGCACCCCCTGGACTACCGTTAATGGGAAAACGTCGGGCGGATCTTATCAGCGCCAACACTGGCCGGAGTGTCATTGCATCTCGGGCCGTAATTAATTAAGACGACGGCGGGGCGCTCATTAGCGGCCGTTGATTGGCTGCTGCGAACGGTCACGTGACGACCCTTAGAAAGGCTGGCGCGCGGAGGGGGCGGAAGGGATCGTGTGCAAGGGGGGCAGAGGGGCCAGGGGGCAGCACTGCACTCGCTCAGTTGTTTCTACCGGAGCCACGCCCTGCCCCTTTCGCGCTCTACTACCAAAGGCGGATACTACGGGATTAATTAAGACGCCCACCAACAAATGATATCACGCCGTTACCCCTTCTCCGTCCAACTCCCTACAAATATTAATTAAGAAAACGTAGCCCGCTAGACCAATGACCGCGCGTACCGTACTCCTTCGGGTCAATGGACGTTTTTCAACTCAACGACCCATTCGTTTAAACAAATCCAACTCTTTTGAATGTTCCTCAAGCTTGGCTACCGGCCAATTTTCTTAATGGGTTACTCACGTAATCGGAGCACACTAAAAGCAAATAACTACTTCATTGACTAAAATCTTGATTATCCTGTAATGTTTCAGTTATACACTTATGGCAACGACAAGTGCGTATTAATGGTAAGTATTATGAGTCTATGGGGTAGCCTTTGATGTTAGATCTTACAGCGGGTTTTCCCAATAACGATATATCGTGAGTGGCGAGGTCCCTTTGTCGCGGACGAATCCGGCATGTAGATTCGATGCAAATTGGGCCGAATGCGTCTTGGAGAGGGCTCGATTGGCCACTCGGTGAATCCGTAGATTGGATTGCCACTCGCTGGCTCCGGCTAATCATGCAATTTCTCCGCCCGGCTTTAATTTTATCCTTAATTAAATCCAATCCTGCGTAACAAACGCGCACGTGCTTTCAGAGCAGCCGCCGCGAGGCTTTTCAATTTCGAAAAGGAACGTCAGATTAAGCGCGCGATAAAACGAATTAAATTCAATTAAACATACGATCGTTTTCGCTAGCCGTTTACGCGCATAGATAAAACGGATAATCGCTTGCCCACTCAACCGATTGAAGTGTCCCAATGCTGATTATTTATTGCTAAAGAATATTGACTTGGACGTCACGGCTGTTGCTTATGTCACGTGACATGAATAAAATATTTTTCAAAATTCGACGTCGCTCCCGTGAATTTGTCGTCCGCCCTGAAGCTACGGGAAACTAAAATAGTAGGAAATACCTCCTGTTGATATTTTTTACCGTTCGATAAACGATCATGAAGCTAAGGGTTGCCGTTATTAAGGACGGCAAATGGGAAACGAGTCTTGGCCATTTTTCAATGACGAACGTGAGCTCGTGTGACAAAGTATCGCATCTCGGCCGCAATCGCCTTGTTTCTTTCTAATAACCGGTATAATCCGTTTCTCTCGTGTCAGGGCTCCGCGGTTCTCTCGTAGAGTTGACGAACGACCCTGTTGACATGTCTTCTCCTCACCCCGCCGTCGTCGGCGAAACAAAACAAAAAGGACCGAAGGAACTCACCCCTGTCGCAGTTGCCTTCATATTTCACATTTCGAACACCCTCGATCACGCCCTCGGACCGCGTCTATTTTTTCATTTTTCTCCCCATACACACATACGCACGCACACACAGCCGCTACTAGGCGAGATTAATTTTCCGATGCGGCGATACACCGAGACAGATCCGATGGAAATTACGTAAAACTGTTAGAAATATTAATTTTACGACCCCCTAACCATTCTCGCTGATTTCTTCGTTGTCGCATCTCGTTTCCCGCCTAATGACTCGAGTGATTATCGTACTTGCGTTAACATAATGCCGGCTCATGAAGATTTTTCAGAGCTTTTTCCCCGGTGAAAAATATTCGAACGTCGTCGCGCTAAGAACTCGGTGTTCTTGGCCGCGGATTTCCCGCTTTCCACGGCTAAAGAGGCGGAAAAAAAGAGTAGCGCGGCTGTTTCTTCCCGGCTTAATTTAGCCGAGCGCGCGGCTACGGGAAGGTAATTTTGTTTAATTTATTAAAACCCGGGGGGGCCTCGTCTCGCTCGCGCCCGCCCGGCTAATGACGTAATCCTCTAAAAAGTTATAAAGTTACGGAGTTCATTTTTAAAAGCAAGGGCCCCGCCGTCCCATCGCCCTCCTCTCCCCCTCCCCGTCCCTCTTGCCCTCGCACCCACACGGCCCTCGACCGTACAAGTCGAGACCCCACGAGGACGCCCCTGCTGGAAATACTTACGGCACTTTTTATTACGTCGTATTTCACGTCTGGCGCGAGCGAGCGAGCTACTTCTGCATATTTATACAGGTGAATAACTAGCCGCGTATCTCTATCTCTACGGCGGGCCGAGCCCTCGGCGAAAAAGACCAAGAAGCTCCTGGAAAAATGGTGCAAAGACGGTAGAAACGAAAGGCAGTCACCGAAAGGAGGAATAAAAGGTCAAGAAACTCGTCGAATGAGATCAGGATAATCGAGCGACTAAAACTCCGAGCTCACGCGAAATAATCTCATGCATAAATGCAGATGCAGGTAACGGATTGCGCCGATGAAAAGCGAATATTAAGGCGTAAACTCAAAGGGCGGGAAATTTGCGATATTTAAGAGAACGATAGGAATGATTTTCCGAATGGGGAGTGATGTTCGTTGAAAAATCAGCTTTCGGGTGATCAGTCGTCAGCGGTATGCGAACAAACGAAATGGCCGATCGTAATCACGAGTGCGGCCAATTTCAATACCAAATGTATCTACGCTCGGAAAATATTGGCCTTGGCGCGTTGCGCCCGAAAAATGATTCTTCCAATCGGAAACGTGCACGGCGCCCGTGCAAATTTCAAATTCAAATTCGCCGGCAATCGAATTAGCCGGCAAAAGAGCCGTTTGATCCGTCCTGCCGCGGACCAGAACAGAACGGCATAAAGTGCTGGCCCCAATTATGAATAATTCCCAACGCAAATTCACTTAATTTGTCTCGGAGCATTGTAACGGCCGGAAATGGAAAGAGCCAGAGAAAATTTTCATTGTAAGCCGAGTAACACCGATATTTCGTTAGCATTTTTTACTTTTACAGCAGAAAAATATTATTCGGTGCCCTTCAGAAAGCAGTTCTTGAAACATGAATTTCGGTCTATCGCAATGGAATATGTCCAGCTGTGAAAGGTGAGAAAACGAAAATTGTCGGGTATGGGAAACCTGCTTTTTCCTTAGAAGTGTAATAGATATAAATGGTCATTGTTAATTGTAAAATGAAGGAATCGTCGAGGGCCCTAGGCATTCTCTTTACGACTGTGCGGAGAGCACCGCTGGCAGGAATTCAGCGGAGCGTTCGCCAAGGTGAGCATTTTTTCTTCGGTTTGATTGACTAACGTCAGTCAACGAGAGAGATCCCGAGACTCGCCACGGAGAATCCCCATTTGGTATGCCATGTAGATAAGTACAGTCCAGCAAGAAATTCCGGACCCTTCGAGACCTTAGGAACGGCTAATGGAGATAGAAATGTAGCAATACTCGGTCTTCCAAGACTGTACGGTCCTTCGCCTGGTATCGTTCCTTTCTTGGATGCCATTTTTATCCTCCTGAGCCAAGGAATAGGGGTGGTTTCGCATTGATATCAGATCTCCTCCATCGTCGATAAGATTGTCCGAGAAAAGGATTCAACAATCATTCCTTCGGTGTACTTAAAATTGCGCGTAACAAATTCAGGGTAGATTAATATCCTTCTCGAGAAATTTCGAAAAACCAGTAAAGAAAAGCATAAACAGTGGGCCCTGTGGTAACCGAAGACATAGCACCGGAAATGGATAAAAAGCAAGAACGGCGAGGAAGAAAGGAGGTGGTAGGGCAGAAATAATATGTGCTAAGATAACTCAAGGCGCGGGATCGATATAGGAGGGAAACTCGCAACAATGGCAGCGCGTGTATATAGGAGAAAGAAAAGAGATAAAATTCGCGAGCACACGGGGTACCCTTACTGCTCGGAGTGGGGTGTCAACGTACACAAATGAACTACGTAAAACGTAAAAGTGCGAGACGCAAGCGAATAAGCACGTGTACCGGGGAAGAGTAGGCATGTAAAATCGACTTGCACCGAGAGAGTTTGTATAAGAGTGTACGCTGTACGTAGATGCTGCGTTTACGCATTATCCGTGTGTGGGTCTGCACTTGTACGTGTGCAGATTGGCGATGGTGTACGTAAAGGCAGACGCAAGAGTTGAGAAGGAAAAAGAGCGAGAAGGTGGATGAGCGCAGGGTAAGCGGGGAAGGAAGACGAGGGGCAGAGAGGGGATGGGGGTCGGAGGAGGGTTCGGTAAGGCGAGCTGCCGACCATCACCAAGTCAAATCGTCTCTCGCAACGCGCCAGCGAATAATCTTAAATTCAAATTAAGAGCGGCTCTACAAATTTAAACAATAAACGATCAGATTCTCCGCGATTCAAATTTAAACGGCGCGGACAATGGGGCCGAAGAACGCGCATTTGCGGCATTCTACGACGCCTTACACCCCGCCTACGCTCGTGCCCGTTACGTACGCGCGGGTGTTCGCCTATCGATTCGCTCTTGTAAAGACAGAACTTTGCCACCCCGATGACGAAATTGTCCTCGGCGAAGCCCGCGAGAACGTGGAATTTAATCTCCGGTAAATTTGCGTTCGTAATTCATAGTCCAAATACTTCCAAGGCTTGAAGATCAAGAAAGAATTTCTTGTCTCTACGGCCGATGGGGGTTGGAAAAAATAGAGTTCCAGTGGACGCCAAAAACGTGGATCCTAATTCGACGGACCGAGTCGAAGGAGGTAGAATCCGGCGCGAAGTTCGTCGAGAGAAAAACTAAGGGGATGGCGATTCGGGAGAAGAAGAGGAAACGGGGGACGACAAAGAAGAGGAAGAAGAAGGTTAATAAACGAAGGGAACGAAAAGCAGAAACCGGGGGGGGGGGGACAAACGGTGAAAGGACGGGGGTGACGAGGGGCAAAAAGCGATCGGTACGTCAGATCGAATCTCCTTGGTGAATCAAATTTGGCCAAATAAACGAGAGAGCCGGGAGAGGGCGGCGGGGGAGGGGTGAGGGGGTTGGAAGGGTCGCGAGAACAGTTGCGCTTCGTGCGTGCATTAGCATGCGGCGGGGCGGTGTATGGGAAGGATAAGGAGAGAACCGGAGAAGGGCCGCAAAAGGACGGAGAGCAAAAGGCAAAAAGGCCGGCGTAGGGAAGAGAGTTTTCGAACTATCTTTGTGTGCTAAGTAGCCCCTTTTCGGTTCCCCGAGACACGGCGAATTCGCCGTCCTCGTCTCCTCGAGTCGGCGTTCGACTGCCTTACCACCGGACCGGGGAAAACAAGCATCACGCAGAAACAGGAGCCGTTCCGAACATGTCGACTCTCATAATTGACCGAGCCTCGCGCCAAAACCACACGAAAAGGATACGCCGCTACTTAAATATTAGAAAAATCCCCCCACAGCTACGCACCGTGTTTCGAACCTGACGTTCTGAACCTCTCGCCTGGAAATACGCAACCTGATAGACATACACGCAGTCATAGAAACACAATTCCTGCGTGGAATGTTTGTAAATTTTGTCATTATTTCGTCATACGTGTGACGGTGTGTAATTAATTTATTAACATAATAAAGAGCAATTGATAGTGTCAGAGTGTTGACCTGTGTTTAGACGGCTTAAAATATTACGACACGTGTGTACCATTGAGTGGCTTGGATCGAGCGTTTCTACACTGAGTTTACTATGTGATTAAATTTACAAACTAGTCATATTCATAACAAGGCACGGGTCATTCAGAGAGTCTGGTTCGCGGTGAAACCAGTAAGTGTAATCGTCGTGAATGACACACGTAGGAACTGACACAGAGTAATCCAGCTATGCTTGTGGTACTCGTAGAACCGTTCTTGGCCGTCTTGCAAGATCGGTGCGTGTACGACCATACCGACGAGTTTACAAGTCCCCTAAGAGAAACGTGTCCGAATACGTGAGCGAGATCCTCCCGCTAGACAACCGGCGCCCGTTTAACACGACCATTTAAATTCACAAGGCGTCGGTCTTACCCGGTATTTCCCTGGGCCGTCTTCGCTATGCGTTTCCGAGCATTAATGCCCAGAGTTCTGTAAATTAGTCCGCACGCGTTCAACCGAACCGCTGCCGAAATCGCGTCACCTCATTCATTGTAAAATCCTTTCCACAGAATCATGAGCGTAATCGTGTCTGGAAAACGGGAACTCGGGACAAAGTTTTCTCGTTAGGCTGGAATTTTTCTTAGGATTGTCGTTGCACGAATGGTTATTGCTGCGGGAGGTTGGTGCGATTTCAAGAGAGCTTTAGAGTTGACCACCTGCTGTCCCTTTGGGGCCCATCGCGGTGCATCTACAAGGCGTGTAAAACTAAACGCGCCCCCGGTGGGACCGGGCCCCGTCCGGCCGTTCTGTTATTAGCGCTCGAGGAGAGGAATGAACGAACACAGGGAGATCTTCATCGCTCGCTCGCCAACGACGAGCGGCAACCAATTATTACGGGGGCGAGAATACCGGCGGGCGGTGTGTTATTAGCGCGGTGCTCGGTGCTCCTCTTCCAGGCAACTTCTCCTATCAAAACCATCGACAATGATCGCTGCCATCTCCAGCGCGGATCTTCCCTTTCCCGTCTTTCTCCATTCCTGAAAAGTGGCCGTCGAGAAGCCGATCCCCCGGACTCGGCCATTACAGCTTCCTTCTCCTTGGAATTAAAACGGGGGACAGCGGAGTAATCCCCTAGGAATTATTCAACGAAAAAATTGATATTGTTGCGTCCATAAATATTTACGTTCGCCGACTTTCCCTCTCGGCCTGAGACTGAGAGGGCATTTGAATAATCGAATGGTCTTGGAGATTAAATCGGATGATCATGACGGACCGATCGGTTGGAACTTTGACCCCGTGTCGGGACGTTTCATAATGAAATCTCCAGGCGACACTTTCCCTACACGTATGCAGCACGGTGTTCGGCTTTTAATTCGTCGAGGTCGGGCCCGGGTGGGATCGATTCGTGTCCCGTGTCCTGGCGTACGAAGAAAAGTGTATCGCCCACGCCGAATTAGAGATGACCGGCTCGATAGAAAACGAAACACGCTGCTTAACGGGTACCACACGGTCACCGGCACGTACCTCTCTCATTTATTATGCATACCTCGCCGATACGTGTTGGAGATTGTCGCACGTGGTGGACCCGAGCGCGCCGGTAGTTACACGGCACACGTGTGTAACGAGACGTAGGATCTCCCTCGAAGAAGAGCAGACCCGCCAACGAGCAAGGGACACTCTCCTGCTTTGCCAGCTCGACTAACGTCGATTACGTGCACATACTCGCATTGCCGGATCCGTGATCGCACGACAAAAATATGCACAGCAAGACACCAACAACTGCCACGATTCTACACTACCAAAAAATAAACTGAACTATTTCACATGGAACTTCTACCCAGGTGCCTACAATAAAAATCTTAAACCAAACTGTATTTGTCTTAAACTTATTTCTACTCTCGAAAATATGCTTCTGTTTCCCTATTATTCATTAATTGGAACCTGCGTGTTTCTACAGTCTGGTCGGTACTTCAACAGGATTGAAGTGACATTAAGACTGCTCTTAATTCCTGTTGTGCATGAAACCGCGAGTGAGACGTTTCGTCTCGATTACCGACGAACATCGGAGAGCATGCACGCTGGATTGAAACATCATCCTTCTTACGCAAGGGTTTTTGCAGCGGCTCGTGAGTAGCGGGCGCGCGTGACGGGAATTCACGGAGACGAGGTTCAACCCGATGGGTTACCGCCGCGACGTCGACGACGGCTTACAATTATTCCGAGCGGCGCTAAGTGTTCTTCTATTTTGCCGAGGGAGAAGCTCGCCCATGGTTTTGCCCGCCGCGAAGAAGAACGATCCGGCGTCGACGAGCACCGTTAGCCGGGATGCAATTCCTCAATTCCGATTCTGGTCTCCGACGATCATGAAAATTCCCTTGACAACGTTGCGCGCCGTCGTTTTGTCGCAGCGGCTTCGTGACGGTCCTGCGTAAACGTCGCTCACGTCTCGCGTAATCTTTGCGAGCCATAAAAAACGGTAAAATCACTGCCTATCCGTGCATTCCAATTGCAACGAGAGCACAATGCGCCGTACGAAGACCTCCGCGCGGGGTTCGGGCCTTCTCGGCTGAGAATATTTCCAACGCAATTCGACTATCGGGACGAACGACGACGATTCCGTCGCTCATTTCGTTTCGTTTGATTATAAAGTCTTCCTGGATGAAAGATTTTGCCGTATGTCAATGAAGGCGTCCTTTTCCTTCCCCGTGAATTCACGGAGAGTCTGCGTCCGTTGCAGAGGCTAGCGGGGGAGGGGAGGGGGGAGAGCCATAAAAGTGCGCACTTGTTATTCCCTCGGACGACACGTGAAATCGAGCACGCACGTAACGGACGTGCTTACGAAAGACAGCGGTGGCCATTAATAGCGAGCCGAGGTTCTTACATGGCCGGCGGAGGGACCGGCAGGGAGGAAGACAAAAAGAAGATGATCGCCGAAGGAAGGAGAGCCGGAGAGCCGCAACAGAAGGAAGTCGGGGGACGCAGATGTAGATAGAGGGAGATACGAAGATAGCGGCCGACGCGCTTAATGAATTCAAATATTTGAATTACAAGAGTCGCGCTTGCTCTCCATTCATGGCGGCGTCGCGTTAGGGGCCAGAAGTCGTCGTCGGTCAGAGGCGGGGGCATGGTAAGGGGGCGCAGGTGGGGGGAGGGGTGGGGGGGCAGGTCTGGCCGAGACGTGTGGTCAACCATCAGAAAAAGAAGACGGTAATGGGCAAAAACGATCAACCATGGCGCGGATAGATGAAAAAGGAAGACCGAAGAGAAAGAGTACAAAGAAATCGAGCGTAAGAGAAAAAATCCAGGAGAGGATGCGCCTCGTCGGTATAGCAAAAGGGCAGGGGAGGAGGGGGGATAGAAACCGCGAGACGAAGAGTGCAAAGCGTGAAACGAAAGAATCCATGTCGGTGAAAGGGAAATCCCGGAGGAACGGAGAGGCGTAGAAGGACGAAGGAAGGAGAGTCACGTCGCGAGAGACCGGAACCATTCGTCATGGGCCGTAGGATTTCATAAACCTGAATGCCGCGGGCTGGCCTCCGCGGCCGAAATTAAGATGAAATGCTGGATAAGGGAGGGAGGGGGCCATCCTCGTGCCCGGTGACCGACGAACCAAGCGACCCGTTAAGACGTGCCCCGTCTGACGATGCCGCGTTTTCTGGCAGCGCCGCCAGAAGCGGCTCCATTCAAGAACTTTCGGAATTAAAAAAGGGCAGGCCACGCACAAGCAACGACTAACCGGCCCGCACCTACCTACGTGACGCTCGTTTCCGGAAGGTTCAACCGCTTCATTTCACATGTAAACGGTTTCTTTCAACCCGTCTGCGATCGACCAACTCGTACTCCCCCTCTGCCGAAAAGTGCTGCCCTCAGTGGAGACCTTTCGGGGAAAGTTCGCGATGATCCAAGCCAAGCAGGATCGGTTTCTCAAAATGACACCGTTCTGCCATTCAGAAAAATCCTCTATTCATAGAACAGGTTTGCGCGCGTCGTTGTAATTACCTATTCCTGAGGTACTCAGGTTTGAATGATGTTTAGAAATCAGGAAGACAGTGCGATGAATGGATTTTTGAGGCAAGAAATTTTCACCTAGGAATGCGATGTACGAGTGAGTTGTAAGGAAGGAGGCTGCGAATGTGCGTAACGTTAGGTGGGTTCTTGTTTGGAGGATCGTAGAGGCCCGGCGAAGAGAGATGCAATCATTACGTAAATGGCGGTAGCGTTGCAGCTCGGCGAGATGAATTCCGGCTGACGGACGAGGGGTAGTCGACCGGTTAATTTCGAGTGCTAGCCATTCGTTTAACCGTTCAACGCATTCGACGGTCCCTTGTCTCGTCATCGCCCGTACGACCGAGTGCCACTTGGCGCGAGGACTCTTTCCTGGAAGAATTTCGATAAGGACACAGAAGGGCCAGAGACGTTGCTCCGCGTCCGGGAACTCGTTATGCCCGTTTCGTGACTTCTTGAGCTCGTCAACTAAGAAGCCGTTCGTCAGCACACCTTTCCCTAAACTGCAATCTGCCGACGGAGAGATTTTGCGAGAAATTCCCGCCAACGAGCACCGCCGTTTATTCTTAGAAACTACGGCTACACTTGGGAATATAGGCAGCGGGATAATAAGGTTAGTCTTTTCGTCCCTTCATAGACGGTCATTAAAAAAGATTCTTAAGATTTCTCTGATTCTTCAAATTTCAAATAAAATATTTCCACGAACCCACTAATGGATTAAACTGCAAGAAAATCAATCGAGAAATACTGTCATTAACTTTTCTTCTTTTAATGGTAAAACGTTTTCTCAGATGGAACACTCTGTACAACGTAATTATCGAGTGATCTAGATTTTCAACAACTGCCGGACCGATAGGTAAGACGGTCGCTCGAATGTCAAGGTTCTGTTAATTTCCATAGATGCTCATTGAAATTCCCACAACCATGACCCAACACGGAATACGCTTAGGGTGAAACTTAGACCAACGGGCACCGATTGGGTCAGCGTTGAGTGCATCTTACGCAACGATATCCGTGGCAAAATGCATGATTTCACGGGAATGAATGTATTACAATACATCAGAAGATCAGACACGTTTTCCGGGACGTTGAGAATGCGAGTACGCGAAATTCTGAGAAAACAGATGTCTGGCGAGCGCGAGGAAAACGACTAAGGAGATGCAGAGAATTAAGAGGCAGGTAGTAAGGAAATATCTGCGTCAAACGGACGGTGATGACGTAAGAAGACGGTACACGCGAGAAGCGGTGGTCGAAAGGGAGAAGGGAGGGAAGAAGACAGGGCAGATAGGATCGGGCTGATTTGAATTAGAACAATGGCTGTTTCTGACGTACGCACGGTGCGGCGCTGTCGGTGACGTAGGAGATTAATGAGGCGAAAATTCAAAAATCGAGACCCCGTGGGGCGCCCCACACCTTCCTCCGTCCATGTCGTAGTCCCCGAGTGGACTGTGCCAACAGTGCTCATTGATCGATCGCGCTTTGTTTCGGTCAAATTAATTTTAACTGCCGCGGAGCCGATGCGATCGTACGTGGAGATATCCGAACGCTCCGTTTAGATCGTTCTCGCCAGTGCACAACGGGTGTCTTCCACGCGAAGAACCTTCCTCAACTGGGCGCTGATCTTTCTTTCCGCTTGGCCGGCCATTCGTCATAGGCCGTTTGGCCGTGTAGGCTTTTCAAAAAATTGCCAAGCCTTTACAATGCAACATCATACATCGAGATTGCGTTTGTCTTTGTTGCTCGTCGACTGTCATCATCCTCTGCGGGCCAGTCGACGAGCCGACGGAGAGATGATGATGCTAATCTCGGGGGAATACTTTTCTGCACGTTGGTCAACAGCTCGTTTGAAAACGCTTGTAAATAAGGCAAACACGATGACCAGCGAGATAGCATAAAACACCGGGCAAAGGGCGCTGCGAGGACTTTCTTCCCCCTGCGCATTCATTGTCGTCATTATCGGATCGCGTGCGCCGAATAAAAATCGCGGGACAATAAAAAAGCACCGGCGAAAAAGGCACGCGCGAAATCGTCAGAACCACCCGTTCGACGAGGAGAGTTCGTAACTCTATAATGCATCGTGCGCCCTGCAGGGAGGAGTCCTGCATTCCTGCCTGCATTCCTCTCGACTCCCCCTTGCATAGCGCAGCGACCTGCCGGCGAGTGCATCCTCACACACTTGCACCGGCCCGCGCTCCAAGGTACATGCATTCTTCCACACGTAGCAAAGTGAATTTTGAAAAATACCCGCTTGCAACGAAGTCGTTAAAGCGAAGACGCTGCTCGAAGCTAATTAATGAACCATTATTACACGACACCGAAGTATTTATTAATACCATCAATTACCTTGGCACTCTTTTTTCTTAAGTTCCGAGAAGCTATTTAAATGGTGCATAGAATTATTATAGCCATACGCTGTCAGCGACCAAACAGTTTTTTCTTGTACGCAGTCAAGAATTAATAAATATTCATGCACGTGTAAATGTGCGCGATGTTTGGGTAGGGTCGGAGTGGAATGCGGACGATACATTTGTAACACGCATGACGTGCGATGCGTGCGCGAGCAAGTGCGGAAGGAAGTGCCGTCTCGCGCGCCGGAAGTCGACGTTTTGTAGTGGCTTAATGAGCGGTCGATTAAAACTACGGCGATGCTCGAGCTTTCACCGACTTCCTAGCGATCCACTTGACAGATAAGCCGAACGCAGTGACACGCACGGCTGGCTTGTCGTCGAACGCGAGGCTCGGCAGCGTGACGACCGGCCGATACGGATCGGTCTTTTGTTTTCGTTCAACCCTCTTGGCACCTTGCTAACGCACCCTCGTATTTTTACTGCGCTTTGCTTCCTCGCCATCTCACGCACCGGCTGGCCAACGAGATATGCTAATAAACCTACGACTCTCGTTCCCCTAATCACCTAAATTTCAACCGACCATGCGTTTCTGGTTATCAGCGTGGTTTAAATCGAGGTGTCCGGAAAAAGGTGGGCAAAGCCAGAAGATATTAGACTTGTTAAATCTATAGTTACCTTCTTCGAAATTTTCGTGCAGAATTGTCAGTAGATATCGGCTAATCTACCCTTAGAGCACAGCTGCTATGGAACGCGCATAAATGAGACGAAACAATTATCAAGCACCGTCTGTTGGTTTGTCGCAGGTGTAGGAACGAGATTCGGAAGGACTTCCCGAAACGCTCGCCTGCTGTCGGACTTTGTCACCAGTTGTTTAATTGCCAGAGGACGGCAATTCCAAGCGGAAGACATTGTCCGGCGACATTTGGAGACCGCGTCCTGCGGGCCAGGCATTAATTTACGAATCCCCGACACGTTCCTCCGGCATTTTCACCGCGAGGAGCAAGAGGCCCGGCAGAGACAAAGAAACGGGAAGATCGTCGCGCTCGTGTGTCGGCGTTTTTAATCGGAATCGAGAGGCGAAATTTCGTGATATTTCGAGGATGTCGACCCGCCGAGACTGCCACTCCTTCCGAGAAGAGTAGCCCGAGGGTCCTGGCCGGCGGAGGGCCCTGTTTCTCCTTTGCCGTGTCGTCCTGCGTGTCTAGTGTTTCCCCCCGTGAACAGACACGGTAGATTAGATCTTAGCCACTACTATACGAGATTCTCATATTACCCCGGTCCCTTATTATTCGGCAGAGCTCCGAGAGTGCGGACGAGTTTGCGTGTCGCTTCGTGGTCGGCTCCCGTTTTACTCCTTCACCGTCTTCCTTTCCCCTTTTCGGCCGGCTCTCCCTTGCTCGTCGTCATTTTTACTTTCGTACAAAACCTCGCTTCCTCCTCTCGTTTACTTTTTCCCGCGTATTCCGTCTCTCCGTTTCTTGTCGGCGTTTCTCTCTCTTCGGCAACCTCCGCGTCCTTGACTCCTCTCCCCATTCCAGGCACATCCTTCGTCGCGGCATTACGATTATTATGCGATTATCATTACGAATGCCTGCAGCTGGAGGCGGTGTGCTCGAAATGAAGCTGTACCGCCATCAAGCCACGGTCCGGGCGACCTTATCTGGTAATCTTAATTTTCCGGATTCCCTGCCGAGGCCCGGGTGGATATAATGTTACCCGTCGCGTCCTCTCGAGTGTGACTCGATTGCAAACGTCCCTGCTACGGCCGGCCCCGTGCTCGGCTAAACTCGTCGTCGAGGGATTTAATCTTATCCGGATACTTAGATAGGACGATGAGATCGTCAGACGGGGAACGACCGTCGACGCAGTTTGATTTTCAACGCTCCTTCTCCTTCCCAACGGTTGACAATTTCTACGAGGCCATGGCAAATAGGCAGCGATCAACGATTATCCCGTATTCGATCTGCCGATTCAATTAAGCCGACAAGTCGTCTACAAAGTCGAGCTTCTTAACGAATCTCGCTGTTAACCGTGCTGGTCCTCTCGCGGGAGATTTCAACGATTCAATCAGACGATTGCCGTGAGGATCGTCGAGGGAGGTCGAGGGGGGCTGGGCGATCGAGCGGGGAACAATGGTGAGCGGTGACCATTGGCCGCTCGAAAATCTCGAATTCCATAACGCACGGCACGGGGCCGAGGACTGTACGTCGCGATCGCGGGCCAAACAATAATAGCAACAATGGGAATCTGTACGGGGTGGCCCGCGGGATGGTTTATTAGCGCTCGCGAGACAATGGAGGTCGAGACCCGAAAACAAAAAGGAAAGGACCCAGGGGAGCTAAAGGCAGAAGAAGAACCGAACAGCGGCGTCGCCAGCGCGATTTACCTTCCAAGATGAGGAGCCAGGGAGGGGGGAGAGATCGTTCGGTCCATATTTAAGTATGCGAGACCGCCGCCTTCAAATTTATGCGCGGCGACAAATATTTTAAAATCATTCCCTCTAACCCCGATCCTCGGCAAGCCGGCTCCTTGGCCTTCGGGATGATCGGCGAGGACCCGCGGGACTCTAGCCAGCAGGACAGTAGGGCCGAATCGATAATAGAGCGACTGGCATACCAGAAGCAATTCGCAGAAGTCAACAAAGGAGAAAAAATAAGTCCTAATAATTATGTAAAATTTCTAGTCTTGTACGACACGTGAAATCGATTGCCCGGGACTCACCACGATTGCTGAGACCCGCCCGTTTTGTCCCAACCACTCTGCTTCTGGTACAACTTATTTTAACCAAACAAAAAATTTCATAAACTGTTTGACATGGAAAAACACGTTGAGTTGAAACAGAAATTTAAATCTTGTAGAACGATTTTCAGGCATTGAAATTCAAATGTATCTTGATGCCGAATTATCCTTTAACCTGCGATTAACTTTTGGACGAAAATGATTACAATGCGACTTTATACAATTGCAGGATGGAGAAAAATCTTTATACGGTATTCGAAAAGTATGAGACAAGTATGAGAAAAGGTTGAAAAAAAGTCGGAGCAGAAGCATAGGAGAGAATGCGGGGGGGGGGAGTTAAAAGCGAAGCCGCGCAGGAGCCGAAATATATGCAAAAATTCAAATCGTCTATTAGAACAACGGGCTGGCGCGCGACGATGTGTACGATGTCGATACGGATGAGGTCGACGAAGGCGAGGACGTGGAGGAAGGGACGGGAAAAAGGACAACGACGTATCCTTGCGAGGAGCGCGAGGGACAAAGACGGAACGGTCTTCCTCGGGCCTTCGGAGATTCCGACGGGAGATAAGGACGAAAAGAGGGCACGAGGAGAGAAGTATACGCGAATTATAAACCGAAGGATGGTAGCCGGTTAGATTTGTGTGCCCCGGGGCACGCGTGTGTTCGTGCCAAAGAGCGGATCGGTAGGTCGGAGGGGATCGTCTTGGAGCGCCCAGCTGGAGATCCGCGGTGTCCTCTCTTCGACCTGGTATTTAGGATCCTGCCCGGACCCGCAGGAGTGTTGACAGGATTTACGGACTCGCTGGAGTACGCCGCGGAATACCGAGAATTATCGTCGGCGCTCGAGAAATCTCCCGGCGGAGAATCGTAACCGCTACGCATGACTTAGGCTAAGGACGAGTCCTTGGTCTTCAGAAACTCCATGAAATACCGACGTAGAAGCCGGTTCCTTCGTGCAATAAAATCTTGTTAAGCGAGAGCAGGGATAATGACCGGAGTTATTGTCCTACTAAGAGGAACAGAGTAGCGGGAACTTAAGAATTGATGGTTAACCAAGGAACAGGATTACCCGTAGCCCTGCCGAGACTGTAACAATTTCGCCAATAAATGACCGTTGTCTCGGTAATGTGATTAGTTATTTTCCTGTGCATTTCGATGGAGGAAATCGCCGGGCGATTGGAGTTCAATGTGCGGTAAGTAATGGTGTTCTGGCGCGGCTCGGTCCCAATGACTTTTGACGGTGCGGATAAGGGGTCTTATCGGTGCTATCGATGTTCCCGCGAATGCATTTGCGCGCCAAGGAATAGCGGAAACCAACGTGAACCGGGAACATGGCCGGCGGGGTAGCGATTGTTCCGCGAGCGTATCGTTCCGGGTCCCGGGACTTAATTTCCAGAGCCACGGCCGGAGATATTAAAGCGGGTTCCGTGTGTGACGTCGTATGTATGCAAATTCAGCCCCGTGGAAAGAGGACGGTTCCTGGCCGCCCTGGGGGGTGGCTCTCGTAGGGCAGGGGGTGCCGGGGGAATACGCTGCTTCCGTCTGGAGCATCGCGTAGCTTTGGTAACCGCGGATATCGCGCATGTGCGTCCATTCGTACCTGTACGTACGTATTTGCCTTGGTATCCGTTTGCGAGACCCACACACGTACCCAGGGAGACGTACACACGTACACATGGATACATATACGTGCAAGAACCCATCGCAACGAGGGCCACACGTACGACGCCGGACGAAACGGTGTATAGATCATCTATATTGATGGCACGGCACACGGCGCGAGCGTTCGATTCCCGTGCTCTCTAAATATTCCACCCTTCTCCCCCCGGGCCCTCCACACCCCAGAGACACCCCCGCCGCAGCCGCCATCGCCCAGTGTACATGGATTTCTGCATGCGCGTGCCTACGTCTGTTTATGTACAAGGTGGGACAGCTCGGTTAGAGGTCTACGTGGCTTTCGGCGATCCTGAGAACCTCAAATTCCGGTAAATACAATCCACCAAGGTATTTCACCGATACCTTGAGAACAAGAAAAAATTCTTAAAAATGGAACGACAATGCTTTTGACATATAAAGTCAGTCAGTCGTAAACCGTTCTTGAGATACCTTTGTTGAAATACGAAGTGGGTAAACGATTATCGCGATGCACTTGGTACGTACTGTACTTTCTATTTGACGTTGTGCATCGTGTAGTGTGGGACATGAAATTTCCTGGCGTCTTGGCGACGCGAAAATTCCGCGGTTCGACGGTGCGCAGGCGAAGGAATTCTTTGGAATCAGGCTTATCCGCGCTGCCGGAAAGCAAAAGCCCCAATGCACCTGTTACTGCAGTTGCCGTTCCTTCGCTTACTTTCATATACCCGCGCGTTTACCTGCTCGGCTGAGCAACGACCATCTGTGCCCGCGGAGTTATTTTCCATTCCGCCGTGTCGCATTTGTTTATCCCGAACCTTTCCTCACGCGCAAGTCCACCTTTTTTTTCTCCATCCGCTCGTCGCGCTATAATCCGGCACCGTTGCGTGCAATCACGGCAAACACGCGATTCAAATGCAATCGCGATGGACCGTTCGAGCTAACGGCCCACGAATCTTCTGGACAACGGTTAGACATATTTAAGAAATTCCTCGAAACCGTAGAAACAATCGGCTGAAACAAACAAAAGGAAATTACTTTAATTACTCTTTGTAAACGTAGGCTTCGACTTCAGAGTGACGAATGACTCTAGAGTAACTTTTGGGTTTCGTAATAGGGGTTCTCGCGATTTCGGGGCTTCGACGCGGTGGGTTGAGGCGTAAATGAAGGCCATTTCGAAGTTGAGAATCGTTCGCGGGAGAACGTGTATCGGAGGACTGGAAAGTTGGCCGACGAGCTTATGGTCATCGCAGATCCTCGAAGATCGAGAATGATAGATCTCGCGTGCCTTTTGAAATGGAGTTTCGAGAGCGTCGCGGCCCGGCTGTCGTTCGGACATTGGATAAGTAAGGGGATGACAGGTACGGGTGTAACCGTGTAAGGGGTTGGTCAGCCCCGAAGAGGGATGATCCTCCATGTATATAGGAGAGCGGAACGTGATTTGCGGTTCGGGACTCTCGAGTCCCGGATTTGAATTTATCTTCCTCCCGCTTACCCCTCAGTCGTACGGGCGATTCGACCCCCCTCGACACGCCCCCACCCCCCCTCGAGGATCAGCGGCAGCCGCTGACCAACCGGCCAGTCAAATGTACTTCGAGATCTCCTGCGAGATCACACACACACACATACACACACACACACACACGCACAGACACATGGTGGCCGTCAGGACTTACGGCTTGATTCATAAAGGGGGTCACCGCTGGGATTACCGTCTCAATGCAGATCATCCCATGCGAAAATTGCCATTCTTCCCTGGAAATTCAGGGATCAATGCCGCATGTCGATACTTTTATTCGCGCATTCGTAAGTTCAAATGGAATCCGCTGGTAATCCTACTAGCGGGAAATTATTCATAAAGTCCCGGTGACGAGTAACTAAATGAGTTTCTGCAATTCCTCTGTGGAAATTCGATGGCGGCCAGTTCGCCGGTCAAGTACCACGTGAAATGTCGTTATAAAGTGTGGACCGGGGGATGTAGCGCTTTCGTGATGAACAGCGGGGGGTTCGGTTAATGAAATCGCGTGATTACGGATGACACAATGGTGCCGGCTGTGCGAAATGATGCGCGATCGCGATGCGTTTCGCAGCGCGGGACTCGGCATTATCCCGAAACAAGCGACTAACGAGCCGCCGCTGGGCACCGATTGCCCGAATTAGGCACGATATGCGCGCACGTAGTCGAGCGTAACCCCGCGGGGATGGTAATTAGCCCCCGTATGAATGAGCTTTAATTGGCTCGGGAACTCACCCCTTTTCGCCGGCCTGGCGCCGGAAGCGCTGAGCCCTTTGACTGCGCAAGACGAAACGATCCAACCAGAAATACCTCGGATTAGTCCATTACGTTTCGCTTCCAAAGGACTAAATAGACCGAGCATTGTTACCACCGAATACACTTAGGAACATGCATCCAAGAATAGTAATTAGAAAGTTATGTTCGCCTCGTTCATTTCTGTGCTCGAGATTCGTTAGTCGAGTACTTCCTGAAATTTACTGGGAAACGAGAGTGAAAGATTGTCCCTCTCTCTCGACAGTCTTTCCGTCTCTCTCGGATATTATTAGCATTGTTAAGCAACTAAGTTCGACGATACGACCCTCTGATGTTGGAGTCTCGACCCCAGCGCAGAGATCACGATATGCTTCAACCCTTTCCTGGCCCGCGGGCCATTCTCACCCTCCTCGTCGGTCCTAATTGCCGTACTAACGTAACACCGATCCCGCCAAGTGATCACGGTACCCCTCGTCTTTGCGGGCCTTTCAACCCTTCCGCGATTCACGAGTCCTTCTCACAGTCGTCACGATTGTCTAACTTGTACTTCAAATTATCTCGTTCCCGCGCCCATTCGCTGTCTGCTCGGTTGATGACTTTGTCTGTCTATTTTCCCATACAATCCCCTAAGACGATTCTTTGATTTCTGCTAATAAGTCCACTCTGAAATCGTGCAAATTAATAAGCGATTTCTTTTTCATTTGTGGTGTTCGTTGATCCTGGAAAGGGCTTGGTGAGCGGTACAAACGTTATTGTCGGCGTGAGGTTGAGGTGGAGAGGGGTTGATCGAGGGGATGGAGGAACCGTGGAGACGAAAGTCGTTGGAAAGGACGAAAGCACGAGGCTGGCATGACGAGTCTCGGGTTGACGTTTCATTCCCGGCCAACTCCCGCACTATGCATACTAACTAGCCTTTGCTACGTTAGCCGTGTCCTTTCTTTCCCCCTCCTCTCCCCCTCCACCGTGTCTTGTAACTTTTCTCCCTCGGTTATACGTTGTATCGGCACGTTACACTGGCTCCTTTGGGGTGAAAGGAAAAAAAATGAGAGCATCGATAGGCGATTCGGAAGCACCCATCCCCCATTGGCTGGCCATTGGGGGAGGTAGCCACTATTTACTTCCTCCATTCGCCGACAGATGTGGCTACCGGTTCTTTCGATTCGTTTCTCTCTATCCCCGTTAGCCCTTTCACCAATTACAAAACAGATTCGTTCTCCTTAAAGCCGAATAATCATTGAAAAATCTACCATTTTTTTTAGGAACCATCGAGAATACCGTTTACCTGGATGACCAGGGAAGGGCATGCTCGAATGTTTTATGACGTTGGAAAAATTTGTATTCCAAGGAGCGCATGCATACGAAACAGGAGGATAAATGGTGAGCAATTACTCGGCGAGGCTCGGTAATGGTAGAAGTAGGCGGTATGTGGGGGCGGGCCAGGATATGCACACGTCGCAGCGGCACGTAAAGAAGGTGAATCGGCATAACGGGGGCAGTCACGAAATCGGCTCAAGTCCAATTCAGTCGCCGAAAGTCTATTCTTAAACGGTTTTCCCCCATTACTCCTGGGCAACTATCTCCTACGATGGATCTAACCATTATTTTGGTCTAGTCTTGTTTTGATCCCCCGTCCCGTTTCCTCCCCCCTCGCGGTAGACTTCCGCCCCTCCCCTCGGTCCGCCACGAATCCCCGGGATTTTATTTGCTTTTATTCCGATGTAATTGTTGGGGCCAGTCACCACTATCGCCACTGCCTAGCGATGCCTAACCATCCACCTCGTGAATGTTTCTCAGCCACGCGACCTTTTTATGGGATCCTACTACAATTCCTGCTACTCATTCTCGTACACGTCCGTCTCCTAAAACTATAGACGGATATTCCGACAGACCCGCGTGAACGGCGTTCTATTCGTCCTGCCGGGAAATAGAATAATAACTCCTATAAAGTGCATCGTAAACGTACGCGTGATTCTGCAGAGAACGATTTATTCTCGGTTAAACATTTTCTTACTATGCCCACTGCGCGTCGGGCAATAAACGTCGGACTTAGCAGGCGCGATACGTTGTCTCATTACCATAGGATATTTAGAGTCCGGTACCCGGGAGAACGCAGCTGGGAATATTCATGGCTCGTGGGGTAGTAGCGCGAGGTGTTAGAAAATAATTGCTGCGAGGAGTAATCCGACTTGGAAGAGTGGTTGATTCGCGTGGCGGGGAACGAAATCTACGGATGCAAATTTCGGACCGCACGATTTCCCTCGTCGGCGGTACGCGCCACGGCGTACAAAGGGTCATGGGGGGAGGGGGGTGAGTCCCGGGGGGTGGGGGGACCGGAGTTTAATTATCGGGTTAAACGTAGCGAGCGCTGATTCTGATGAGAGTTCCGGATTCGAATGCCCTCTCTCCGCTACGTGACTGTCACCGTGGCGGGCCAGTTAACTAACAGTCCCGGACAGTTAGCAAGTACCGGGCAGGGGCCGATCCGTGGGGAAGATACGGCACGTATAAACCCTCCCCGATGACATTGTTCGCGCTCGGATTCATATTCAAATTGGCTAGCGCTCGCGCGATTCCGATTATTGCGATTATTACTGTCGGCGACGTTGCGTGCGACGCTGTTTCGAAGGGAAAGCCTGATGAAGCTGGCCTCAACGAAAAAAAAGGACACCCGATCGCAATTTCCCTCACGCGTCTCATCTTTCCCTGGAAATCCCGCTGTTCTTCCCGGTGATTTAAATGGACCACCATCGAAATTGTTTCAAGTGACTTTCCTTGGGAAACTAGATATCGATACCTTTCTATCTATCCTCCCAGACACTGCAATTAATCATCACAATTCTTCCCTAACGCTGGTACTCGTTTTGTCACTTTTCTTTTCAGCCCCCGAGCAAGAATGACCTATGACCGCTGTTTTGCGGATTAATACGATAATTTCTTAAGACCTAATTTGTGGGTGCTGAGGTAAAGAACGTCGTTAAAAATACGCTTGAACCCGCAAACGTAATCAGAAGTGAAAAATGCGGGGTCTGATGAGAATTCAGGGAGGACCGTGGGCGCAGAGGGGTCGTCGGCGAATAATAATAACAATAAACACGGTGGAGCTGCGGGGGCGTAGCGAAGGATTAATGTAGCGCGAATCGTTCCAATTAAAAATCCAATTAAAGAAACCGGCAGGAACGGCGGGAAGATTTAAGCGAGAAACTCGGCGAATCAAAATCATTTCCGCCCGATAAAGCGAGCGTTCATTTGTTAACGGTTTACCCTCTACCTTCTCACCTCCCACTTCTTATTTCGTATTATTCTTCCTCCTCCCTCCAGCATCTCCGTCTGTTTTCCTCCTGCCACGTCTTCTCCCTCGTCGCTCTGTCCCTCCTCCTTCTCTCTTGCTCTTCCGGCGTTAATTTAGTACGTTCGCGCGTTAGTTTTATAGC
This sequence comes from Hedychridium roseum, assembly GCA_963989215.1. Lineage (NCBI taxonomy): Eukaryota > Metazoa > Arthropoda > Insecta > Hymenoptera > Chrysididae > Hedychridium > Hedychridium roseum. The sequence continues at coordinate 4,994,191 of OZ022317.1, read as the reverse complement.
TCGTCATTTTTTTAAGTGCAAATGAGTTCCGTCTCCGCCCTGAGACAGTCGAGACTCTTCTCCTGCTGGGCTCCTTTCTTTATTTCTTTCATTTAAAAACGGAGCGATTACACGCGGACCGTCTCGCCGGATTAAAAACTCCTCCCCCGGCTAACACCGAGCACCAATTTTCTTCTCTCCGTGACCCCTATTTCCCCGTCCTCCTTCGATGTCAGCGATTTTCCCTGTAAGAAGAAAGATGACTAAGTAAGACAAGGTCCCGTGTAAGAGATTAATGTTACTTAAATTCGCTATTATCGTTATCATCAGGAAACACGGCTTTTTTAAATAAAATATGACTTCGTGGTACTTGACTAGGGTGTTATTACTTATATCGCATGAACGTGTACGGAAATTCGCCCGTATTTCCATGGAATTGGTTCTCATGGTTGTATCTCAAAGGCGGTATAATTGCATTAGAGTCCAATGAACTTGTACACGCTTGGGTGATGACTGTCGGTGGTGGTACCTCGAATAATGGTAGACGGCATTAGGTAGTAATTACCAAAACAACGAGTGTAGCATAACGGATGTTTGGTTCGGCCGTACTACCATCATTAAACAGTATAATTGCCTGCATCCTGCTCGCCTTTCCGTTATCCGTCCGCTTCTAAGACATCGTTTCGCGCGGACAATGCGCAAGAATTTATTACGGGCCATTTCCACGCATGAGTTTCGGGAGAACCGCTGGCCGCTCGGCCCTTAGAAGGCGCGCTAAACTTCCGTCCGCAGGGCTGACCGCACGTATGCTAATACGAAACAAATTAGGGCCGGCCCGGCGGCGCTGTAGAAAAAAACATTGAAATCCGATAGGGAAGGTCCTATTCTCCGGCTCCTGTGGGAGGGACACCGCCAAGGGTCCCGAGCTTTTTAGGGAAACTCGAGCGTGCTCGTCGGCCAAGTGCCGGTACGTTCGTTATTAGACATTCCTGCGTCCTCGGCTGATCATCCTCCTTCTGCCGTTCGTCTCTCGCGTGTGGACCCTCTGCCTAATCGGCTGTGAACTCGCCTTTGTGGGTTGCACCGTTCGCCCGAGATATTGCAGGTTGTTTAATTTCGCGCGCACGCCGTCAGCTTCCCTTTGTTTCGAACGTTTCAATTTAAATCGGAAGCTTCGACGCGCCGCGGGACTGCCGACTAAGGTGAGGGACTGGGGAATACGGGGAGGGACTGATAAGGGAGAATGAAAGTACGGGAAAACGCGGTAGAACGAAACGACGGGAAGAACTGGGTCCAACGAAGACAAAGGGAAACGAGGGATGAAAAAAGGTAAAGATCGTCAATAGAGTAGTGAGGTGGGGGGAGATGCGGGCTACGCACAGGCGCCGATCCGTTATTAATTAGATCGGTGGAAAAGAGCGGCTCCCAGAAAAGGGCCAGATCCGATATCGGTTCTCGGTTTCAGGAATCCCTCGAACGACCGTCTTCTCCTTCGCAGAAACCCCTCGAAATTAATTGCCGGGTACCACGAGTAACCGTTTGCCATCGGGAACCGTGCCAGCGGCACCATTTCCTACGGGATATTCCGCCACGGTCCTTTGTTTCTCCGCCGCAAGGTGGAATCAAAAAACGTTCATGTGAACCATTCACAGAAATCAAATGATGTACAATTAACAGGGTTTCAGCTCGATCAATTGTTAATGCTGTTAGAATTAGATGAATTGCAGATGGAAGAAAGCAGCGGCATTGTGAAAAAGATACGATGGAATATCGTTCCGAGGGAGCCCTCCTGTCCCTTGGCGAAACTTTTGGGAAATAATTGTCGACGATCCTAGTTCCGAGTGACCCTGGAATAGCCTCGGTATGTTCCTGCCTGAGTCCTTTGTTTCATGTTCCTGTCTGCACGGTCGACTGCGCGCAGGTGAAGGGGAGAATCCTTCTCCTGTTTGGGTATAGTAGCAAATCGAAAACGACGATTATTTTGCCGGGACTGTCACAACGGCGAACCTCATGGCGACGCGGCATTAATGAGTCGTGTACGTTCTTCCGCATTTTTGTCGTGTTTGCAGACGCATCTCATCGCTGACGATGATGCGGCATTCGGTCTCGGGCGATCAACGAAGAATGCACGGGGCCTCGTAAAGTCGCAAGAAGGTAGAAGTCAAAAACGAGCGACGCAGGAAAAACTCGTCGGAATGGCGCGTAAGGGGTAAAAAAGGTTTTATCGTTAATGAAGCGAGACGGCTTCTTCACCACCGAGCACGACCGCCGTCTTGTAAGAAGCCTCGGTACACCGTCCGTCGTGTAACGAGTTTTGTAACAGCGAATCGAATCCCTTCGAAACAGGGGCCTCGACAAGGACCGACGACCTTCGCGTTGCCGTACGTGCGGACTCTTTATTATTCCTCTAAATTAAAGCCACTTAAGTCCCATGTTTCCCTCTTATTTAATACAAGTAAGAAAATCGGCTATAAGTATACCGATATAACTCATTATACGCGTCGAATAAAGTACATCGATTTCAAAGCGCCTGTCAAGTGTTTCCTTTTTTTCCTGAAACGCCAGTAACAGGAGTTGAAAGTCAAGCTGGGAGGAAATTAAGAACCGTTCGAGAGGGTCGTTTAAGACCTTTCTACCGAGAGTGATAAGTGGTGAAGAGTGATAACCGAGGAGAGATGAAAAGCACACTATTACGCGGGCTATTGAGAGGTCCGTGTACGAAGGACGAGTGAGCTAATTTGCCCCGCTAGGAATCGCTCTGCAAAGACTGTGATCAAGTCTTCCCGCGCGAAAGGAGAATTCTAAGTCCTCGATATGAGTCGTGTAATCCCTCGTAATGAACCTCTCAGGACTGTCAGGAGACGTTTCAAATATTTATCCGGGTGGAAACGTCTTTCGCGTTTCACGCTCTTAATAGCCGCCTGCCATTTCTCGCAGTTCAAAGAATTATTCAGAAACCTCAATGCCGCTTTTATATTTCACGCCCTTAAGAAGCGGACAGGGCTCTCGTCGTCTCATCGACTATAGCGTTTTCACAGCTGTTTACTCGCAGGACTAAATAAGTCAGCATTCAAGAATTATTCTGTTCGAAGAACGAAATAGATAAATATTAACCTAACCCTTTATTGCAATCTGTTGCTTTCAGCTAACGATCCTAAAATAGCAATAGACCAAAAAGTTTTAGTAATTAAATTTAAACTTTTTAGTTACTTACATGAAATTCCATACGTCCAGTATCCTCTATTTTACTTGACTTTGTGAAGATTCTTCCAATACTGACATTGAGCACTGAATTTTCTCATAGAAATACCATATTTTCTTTTCGGGAGTACGTTTGCCGATTGATAAGCGTGATTCTCATGGGCCAATGAAAGGCAAGTAGTTCGGCCGTCGAATCACAGATGGCGACACAGCCACGCCTATAATTGAAGACCTTTTCAAATTCCACTTGTTCCTTCTGCTACACATCAGTCGTGTGTAATCCGCGAAATTCCGCAAAGTCCTTGGACTTTGGTCGTTAGAATTCGCGAAAATGTGTCTCACGATTTTGGGCAAGCCCACGCGGCATTGTTGTTAATTAAGTATTTTTTGTGTCGGTACTGTTTGGCGTACCGATAAAATCAAAGAATAGAGCCGTTACATTTTTCCGTTTAAACCGTTAACGTTACGATTGTTGTGTGCCGTTTAGTTGGTTTAAGTTTCTGTTTTATTTTACTTGTTAACCTGCGCGTTTTTAACATGTTCTCTCGAAGATCGACGAACGGTCGGGCGTTGTTTCATCGTATTTTAGGCGATGATCGCCGAGTCGTGATATTAATAACTCCGTTAACGTTTCGCCTCGAAAACCAATAACCGTGCAACGGGAGCAAACCGTTAAACCAAACTGATTTGTGACACGACGATTTTTTAATATGTTCCTACATCCTCGGACGTCTACGGCCTAGCTATTTCCACTGCATGTACATATAAGCAGGACCCCAGGACCATCATGGAACTTCGTAGCTACGATTATGTAAGCAGCAAAGACCTTCTATCCATTTGTTGTAACAACGTTTATTGATAATCCTTGACAGGTCGTGAATTCGTCAATATCGCCAACCATTTAGCGTTGATCATTAATCATCATACTTCCTATCTGGACTGATGACCGTTAGCGGCAAACTACTTGTTCGCTGTGTCGCTCATTTAATCGCTCCAACACATAGTACACACCCATTGGAATTCTCCTGAGTAATGAGTAATGGTAATGAGTCCTTACGCTCGTCCGTGACAACAACAGACAGATTTGTTTTGAGTCGAGAGCAGTGGATTTGTGGGCAAGGATATTTACATAAATTTGTTACATTTATACGCTGCAGATTTTTTTGTAGTGCAAGCTCATTCGAAAAATACCAACATTTCTATCGTGCATATTCTGCTTCGATATGTACACCTTTAAATTTCAATAGCAGTTGATTTGAAAGACAAACGGTGAAGAAATTCGTCTTGGTACATTACTCGATCGAATCGTCAACGACAATGACTGTCCACTCGTACCTTGTGGTAGAGGTGGTGGTGGAAACTGGTTTAAATATTTGCTGGGCACGCGTTTTACATAGTCGGAGATATACAGACTCCTTGGCCATGCTCGAATGTATAAGTCCCCCCTTTGCTATCTCAGGGTCAGATCTCGCCGGTGATCTTCAGCTCTCATTTTTTCGTAGAGTCGCTGTTATGCCCGTCCACAAGGGCCTCTCGGAAACTCGTACGCGCGAACAAAGGGCCCTCCGGCGATTATTAATTATCACGCTGTCTTATTCTTCTCCGCACGAATGAATTTCGTGCGATCCGGAACTTACCCCTGAGGAATGCCTTACAACGTTCCACGTCCCGAAAGTAAAGGTCGGATCGTTAGAAAATTATTCCGGCTGTGTGCGAGGAATTAGACTGTGCCGTCCATTGTTAATGTTGAATAATGCAACGGAATAAATGTAAGACGGGTGTATTTGTCGTCTGCGGCACGATGCTCTTCGGGTTGATGTCGATCACGATCTACGACCCACAGGCTCGCATGGAAATAATTAGAATTAATTTAGACGGAACGTTAAATCTAGGCGAGTGGGCCCTCCAAATGGAATGAACAAACTGGCTCTGATTAGTCTTAATGTGTTAATTAGAGAAGATTGCTGTCTGCCCACCCTGCCCCTCTGCCCTTCCCCCCTTCAGCGACCCTCTGCAGTGACGTTCCGCGTGTCGTCGAGATGACCAGTAGATGGCCGTTCCCTTGGCCAACGCTCTTCGCGAAGAATCGTGGCGGGGGTCGAAGAGGTGGACGACGGGGCAGGGGGAGAGTTCACCAAGTATCATATTTTACCGGGCATCAACGTAGGAACGCACACGTACGGGCTCCTCTCGTACCAGCACACGCGCCTCGCGCTCCATCATTAATCACTATTATCTCGGGGTAATTTTTCTTCGATATAATTTCGTCTGTTTACCCCCGCGAGTTGGCGCGCGAGAGAGCGTGCGGGGAGACGAGGACGGGGCTCGTTTTCGAAGAGTGGCGCCGGTTCCTCCGGCTCTCGCCTCTTACTCGTCCTTCTCCTCGTCCTCCCCTGGCCTCCCCGTCCTTCTCCACACCTACGTAGCTGGCGCAAGAGAGCTCCTGACGACGACGACGACGACGACGACGACGACGACGACGACTTCGTGTGTACACATACCTGCAGCTTCGTTAACCCCGAAGCCCGTTTCCCACAGCGGTGGTGGCTAAATCAGCCGTTCAGTCTGCCAGAAGAGTTGATCCTCCTTTTCTCGCAACTTCAAAGCCCTTGGGTGTTCCTCAAAATTTCAATCAATTTTTCCCTCGTTCGCCAAAAGCCAAGACGATGTTTTTAAGGACCCCATTGCGATGTTCTCAACTTCCGGGGATCGGGGAAGTAGGTTTTCAAAAGACTTAAAGTTTATTTAATTAACGACCAAGTCGAACGTCCTGCAGGCAGATTAATGACGGAGATCGGAGAACGGACTTTACGAATAATTATTGCGCGTGGGGCGACTATTAGGATTCCACGTTATCTCGCTTTGGTTCAAGGCACGATTAATCATCGGGCAAATTAGACAGGTACAAAATTCCGATATGCTTATCTCAAACACCGGACGGATCGCGGAGAGCAGAAATTAATAACCACTGGCGCGTGTAGTCGAACGGTGAGATTCGCCAACGACGAGCGATTTTCTTCTAACTCCTACGGACTTTCTCGTGGCTTTCGCGGATTATTCCACAGTCGCTGAATCAGCAGAAATCGTAACAGGAGTAGTACTCGACAATCCGACGCTAGAGAATTTCTTTCTTCGCCTTAATGCGAGTGTTTGGGCATTCATTTCGGTTCTAATACAGATCGCTAATGATGGTAAATTGGAGCGGTGGCTCCATTAGAACGATGAACGATAAGCTTCCTTACCGTCGAGTCAACGGCCTCTCGAGCGTCGTTTCTTATCGCGATTATTCTCCGGTAATTTCTCGGGATTTTCTTGCGGAATCGCAGAAACGGCTGGTAAGTGCGCGAACCGAGCGAGCAAAAAATCCACTCCAAAGCATCGGCGAACCGCAGTTTCCCTGCCGCTTCTTTCTTTCCCGTGTCTCCTCGTTGGCGTTAAAACACTAATTCTTATCCAACCACTCGTGCACCGAGGGGCAGCTATTTACACAGTTAATGCGAGTACTCGTACCGGCGTACTTAACATTCGCCGAGGGAGGAGAAAGGGGTCGACGCTTGAAGCTCGTGTCAGTTTAATGTCCGTGCTATTTTAACATTATTTGCCTCGTGTCGAGCACTCAGTTGCTTCCCGTGAGCGACGGTCAATGAGAACTCGCAGAACGTATAGTAATTTCCGGCTTGGCACGAGCGCGTTACTGTTGCTTATGAATTCTTGTCGACGAACAAAACATATAGGGATAAAATCTCGCCTTACAATGAGACACATTAAACAACTGCTAAAGTGCTTTATGGCCGCATGGCAATTGCGATTCTTCATGAAAAACATGGAATTATGTCGATAATGCTTTGATAATCGTGTTTATTGACCGGCGGCTGGCAATTTGTTAGAGAAATCATTGTTGGAGTGTGATTCTGTGATTTTGTTACGAGATAAACGTTCGGTGAAAATTTCATTTCTCCTCGGGCCGTGGCCGTTGGAAAAAGATTGCGCCGCGTCAGGGTGGTTAGACCTCTTTAACGCTGCGGAACCGGTAAATAAATGTCGATGCTTAAATAAATGATAGCGCTTGGCCGAGAGTAACGAGAGTGCCTCGCTGGAATTATATGTTTCACCTTACATAAGGTCCCATTATGCGTTAAGTCTCTGTTGTACGTCTGGCCCCCACCCTCCGCCGGTCTACCCCCTGCTCTTTAAAGTCCATATCCTAGGGATTAACTATCCTGCGTCGACGAGAGACTAACTAAGCGACTCCGGAGATCCTGTAGATCTTTCTACGAGATGATGGTCATTCGGCCGGCGGGTATAAATCACCTACGAGAAGTGTCATCCCAGGATCCCACCTACCCCGTCCTCCCCCCCCCCTCCCCCACCCGCGCCACTCGGTCGTCACTGACATTCCTTCATTCGAATGCACCTCTCCTTCTCTCTCTGTCTCTCTTCTTCCTCTCCTCCGTCCGCGCTTTCCCCCCTCTCCGACCGCCGGTCTGTGACATTATAAAGCATAGACACACGTAGCCGGTAAATGAATATTGTATCAGTTGGCTCCGCTGGCGACTTCTTTTTTTTTTTCCTTCTCCCAAGTCATTGTACCGAAAGGTCTAAGGAGATGAACTCCGCTTCGATGTGGGAATGAACAAAGAGCCTCCGTACTTTTGTTGCCGATGAAAATCGACGAGGGAACGAGTAATTGAAATGTACAATACGGTTACGACAAAAGAATTCTCGAATCTACGTGATCTGCAGACGGCGGTGATTTATTGTCATTGCGCACCGTCGTCCAGATTTAAAACGCACACGCCTTTAACCCCCATCGCGCCTTGATTTCGGTCCTAGCTGTGCCCATTAGAAACCTTGAAATAGAGATATCAAGGCGATTGATGATGAATTACGATCCTCTTATCTCCGTACAATCATCGTCCCTGAGTTAAGCAGGGTGGAGAGTCATCACTGACAATCATTACCTGGATATACGAATCGTCGAGCACCGACATCGTGGCATTCGAAGTTGCTCTTTTTTTAGTTGGGGGGGAAGTTTGAATGGTGACCCTGCGGGTCGCGAGGTGTTCTTAATTAATCATTTATATTCAATAACGAAGGCAGGACGAGACGGGTCCGCTCCGACGATGATTCTCAGGTTTATCTCTTCTCTCGGGCACATTAATAATTAGACGGGAGGAAGGAGGTTGAAAGAGAAAGGAGGACAGAAAGCGAGTGAGTTAGTGATATCACTGTTGCCCAGCGTTGATTCGATCAACAAGCCTCTCCGAGAGATTCTTTACATCGCTCCAACAGGGACGAAGGGAAAATCATTGATAAATAATCGAAATCATCAGAGACGCATTTGGTTTAACCCTTCGTTCTGTTCACGTAATTTTGGTTTCCGTCAAGTGGGCATCGCCGTATGACCCTGCTGACGTAGGAAATGAATTCTTCGAGCGTGCATGGTAACAACTGTGAAGTCACGGAGTGACCGGTTAAGATCTTCGCTAATTATCATCATTTATAATTGTCTCCTGGACAGCCCCTCTACCAGCATGGCCGATCCTCGAAGGCAGGAAGAGAATGAACTGAAACCCGTCTCTTTTGTCCCCTCCTTCCTCCTCGACCAAAGCTGTCTCTGCTCCTTCCCCCCCTCTCTCTCTCTCACTCTCACCGGCCGGAGGTTTAATATTTCAAATAAATGCGTGCATTAGCGCGCTATCTCTCCGTGATCCTCTGTTGACTATTAACAACGTCGGGCCAGCTACTATTATGACTTATCTGACCGAGGGCCTCCGTTACAATACCGCCCTTTCTCGTTTCCCCCGTGCGTTCCGCCCCCGTCTCATAACCGTTCTCCTTAATGCGACATCATTAAACAATAGTAGGTGCTCCTACCATCGAGTCGTGAACGGAAACACGGGAGCTCTTAGCCCAAAGGAATCTTCCTATTTTATTCAACTTCTTTAGCAGAACAGATTTTGTATTGCATGCGAAGCTTCTTTAGTTCACAAAAAAATAACGTTATAAGACCGTGCCTCTGCAGCTTTGATTCGTAAAGTCTAGGGAATTAAGACATTGGTAACGACGAAAAAACGGAATTACGTCATCAGTCACGAGAAGGCGAACCCTTTTAGCCATGTCCCGGGCAGAATTCGTTTAGAGGAGTGCGGGTCAAGGTCTGCACGCTTGGCGAATCGAGCCAAGGGCGGTTCTCGGTAATTACGATCGGCTCATTAGGCAGCTCGAACGTTTTCACGGACACCCGGTAGCGCGTTAATGACTGATCACCTAGGAACGCGCTGGAACCTCGACTGGCAACGACGCTACCTGCCTCGTGAGGTTTTTCGCCTCTTCTCGCTCGTTTTTCCAGCTTCTCCTCGCGTGTTCTTCAGTATTTCCTTATCGATGCTTGTCGCAGTTTATTAATGAGCCGAAGATAAATTCGGGTCGACCGTGGCCGCTACCCGGGAGGCCGGCAACTACGGGAAAACTCCGTCCCAAGGACTAGGGAAATCTGGAAGGCGAGAATTAACGACTCTGCAGTGAGGGGATTTCTTCTCGGGCGGAGCAGTCCATGCTGTGACACCTCCGCATACCGATACTCGGCCGAATACCGGGACGTAAGTTTCCCCGGAAGGCGCAGAACAAACAAATTACCCGGACGGGAATGATGCGCGTATAATACCGAGAACCGTCAACTGCTTTGCATAAAAAAGAGGCGTACGGACGGATCCTCGAAATAAAGGTTTAACGGGTAACTCGGTGAGTTAATACGCCGGACGAAGGCACTCGGTCCGGGTGTTATTTTCGTTATGGCCCGTGTCTCTTCGGGCTCGCTATGGGATATCAAAGAGTCCACGGGAGGAATAACAATCCGCTGGATCGTAACGAGAAGAGCGAGCGTCGTTAGAGAGAGCATCCTCACTCAGGGATTTCGTACCGGGCGTTTTCGACCGCACCCTTTTGCCCGTGGGGGCCCCACTTGCTCCCTTGAAAAAATACCACACCCCCCGCCGTGACTGAGCCCTCCCCCACCTCCTCCCCCTTCTTTTCTATACGCTCTCTTCGTCTATTTTTCCTTTTGCCTCGAGATCTTCGAGCGTTCCTCACTCTTCCTCGTCCTCTCCTAATATATATTTAATCAGAGCCGAAAATGTGTTGGCGCGCGCTCCCATACACGCGTAGGTATATATAAATAAGAAGTTAAAGGTTCGGTTCACACTCGAGGCCCTCGATGGCCACCAACACTTTTAACGGCAACATTAAGCCGACACCCACACGCAGGAGCTGGCCGTTCTCCTTCTCTCACTCTCCCTTTCGACCGGTCTCGCTGGCTCTCCGTCTCCGACGGGTCTTTCTCTCGAGTGGATTCGAACACCTTTTTTGAATCAGAGGGTCAAGCGACTCGGCCGTAGATCATCTTAATGCCTCCATTGTTGTTTTAGGACGGCCGCGATTATACTGGGTGTCCGTCGCGATAATGTCGATGTATCGCGTTCTCGCGCGACGACCGCGAACCGGGAGATCAAATGAAAGGAGGGAAAAAAATGCTACGCTTATTGACCAAATTCCAGGGCGTGTCCCGGGAGAAAAAGATAGGGAGTGGGGGGGGGGAGGGATTGACTTTAATGTCATGCCGTATATGCTCTCGGGGATTGCGTCTGACGCAACGAGGTGCACGTTCCTCCGCGAGATGCGCTTTAAAAACTTTTCCGCCGCACCTGGAGAGAAGAAATCTCGTTACACCGGGTGCATGCCACTTTATAGTTCATTGTTTCCCGGGGAAGTGGCGTCTTTAGGAAAACTAAAATCGTTTATCCGCGGCAACGTGGACTTCGGTACTGCTTCGAGTTTGCCCAAGGATTATAAACGCAAGCTACGGAAGGACGCCGCTGAAATTGAGACATTTTACAGAACGTATACGGCAGAGAATTGGCTGTTAGAGAAATTTTATAGTCGATGAGTAGTTTAAGAGGCTGACGATTACGTGCCGGCTTCCGTGAGTTACTTTTACGAGACTATTCCCATTTTTCCCGGGAATATTTGGACTTCCTAACGCTTCGGGAGTAATCGAGGATCGACGTGGATAGCAGCGGGGGATCGTGGAGCGATCGAATCGTTGCTCAGGCCCGTTTCCTTCGTAGCATTCCGGGCCGGTCTGGTTTTTCGGTACTTCGTTGGGATTTCAGGGCCCGCCTGCACCGGGGGCATCGGCGAACAGGGAAGGCCACTCATGGGCCGGCTTGTAAATCCGCCGCTCCTTGTAAATCCGCCTGTAATTCCGGCCGGTGTACGCGAGGGAGCAAGCGCCGGCCATGGCGACGCCGGCAGGGGGGCGGGGAGGGGGGAGGAGCGACGAGTTACGGCCGACACGAATTGCGAATTACCCTCGGAAACAGGGCGCGGGAGACGGCCGCGGAGGTCGCGGTCCGTTGACATCGGAAACTACTTCGATCGCAGATTCGCCGCGATCCAGCTGGTTCGACCGAACCTCAAACGACTTCACACGAAGCCGATCGAGGATTCCATCGGCAATGAAAAGATTGCCAGGCATGCTTCGCCCTCGTCGCCACAGAATTTCGCCGTTCCTCGCAAATCTCGAAACTTCTCGCGCACGTCCCGTTCCTCCCCCACCCCCGGTTCAAATCGCATTTTAATTCCTGCACCTTTCTTCGCGGCAAGTCATCCTTTGTGAATATGTTTCGGCTGTTTTCCCCGCTCGTTCGTTTTTTTTATCTATTTCCTTGCAACATTTTCCTGCCGGCTCTACGCTTTTCCCCGGTGTGTTCTGGGCCGTCAGCCGAATACAGGTACGCCCGTTACATGCCGGCGAATTTCGTGCTGCGGGGTGTTATACGCGCCGAGCGACATAAACCCGGCTCGTAACGACGTTTGCTATAGAGATTTCCTTGCTCGCGGTCCTCCCCGGGTTGCGACGGCGCTCAAGAAGGTGAGAGAAAGAGAGAGATGGCCGGGGGGGGGGGCATATGCATAAGCGAACCCGCGGCGGGCTCTCCCCGACACCTTCGAGCCGCTAAACCACCTCCGAGCTTTCTCTTCTTTTTCTTCGTCGAGGCTTTTTTTGGCTTTCGTCCGGGACCGTTCTTTCGTTGGTTAATTAGATTTTGATGGTCGGCGCGAGCATTTGCATCCTTTATCCCGGCCAAGCGAGGCCACCCCTCCCCCTCGTCCGTTTCTTTCCTTTACCCACTGGACGACCCTCCGTTTCCTCGCACTCTCCCCGTACCTCCCGATCCCCTCTGAACGTGCTGACCCGCTTCTCTCTTGCTCGCGGGAAGTGTTCGTTTTAGACCCCCGCGTCCTCCGTTTCGTTCCCCCGGACCTTTCCGCGTTATTCTCCGGCTCGACGGGGGAGAGACGTTTAGGTCTGCGGATGCTTAACTCCAAAGCGATTTAGCGGCCTAGGGGCCAAGTGTCAACAAGCCGGCACTGGCCAGGTACGTAGCACACCTAACAGCAATATCCGAGAATTGGCCCTCGTTGGGTCCTTTGGCCTTTCCGTTCTTCCTTTTCTTCCGTCCTCCCTCGTTTCGCGACGGACGGGACCCGTACACGTGTCAGACCGTGAACTTTGTCTGCTCCTCCGCGAGGCCGTTCCGTCTCGTACCCCGACACGAAGGACGTTATTCAGCCTCTGACAGGAGAAGCTGTTTGCAGCTTCGCATCCGAGCCACCTTCCGCGATAGACAATCACCCCTCCCCTCCCCCCCCCTCGTATTCCTCCCCGCCATATTCGCCGAGTAATACTAACCGCCGAATTAGTCCAACGAACGATCAGATCTTCCCGGATGAGACGTGTTCGTTTAAATCGACTTGCCGGCGTAAGATCTCAATCCGCCGATTCGGAGGTGGATTAAAAGAATAGAAAGAACCGGGGTTTTTTCGTCGTGCCGAATGAGAAACCGCGAGGGGAGTGTGTCGGTAATGCGTGCAGTTCTGCACGTCTCGGATTCCGACACGACGGGGTCGAAGGAACGAGCATACCTGGCGCGAGGGCAAACGTCAAAACACACCTCGTCCACCCACACGCTGACATGCGTTCCCTCGTGCGTCGGGACTCATACATTGACGTAGTAGGATTCCTATGGAGCAACCAATGACTGGAATGACTTGCACTCGATGTCGAACCGAAGATCCTTCTCGTTTCTTCTCGACTCGTCTCACTCGTTCGTTCCGTTCGTTTCTCTCTCTCTCTCTCTCGTCGGTTCCTTCACGTCGTTATCTCGCTATCTGTTCTTCTCTTTCTCTCTTCGGTCCATGAGTTCGTGCCGTCCTTGTCCGCCACGACCAGGTTACCTCTCCGAGGGAGGTGCGGGCTTAATTTAATTAATTCCATGCGCCATCTTGACAAGTGTGCGCCCCGTACGTGCATCCAGAGAATAATTTTCATACTCATCCACCGGCGGCCTTTCCCTCCTTCGCCCTCCCCCCTCCCCCGGGCTCCCTCTGTCCTATCCCCTTTGGACGGTCGACTCGAACCGTTTCTCCGGTTATCAGATCCCCGATTCATACTCGTCAAGCGCGAGCGCGTCGTGCCAGACAGCGGGGAGAAAGAGAGACGGCGGGAATTAAAGACCGACGTAGGAGGAGGAAGCGGGCGGAAAAAAGACGCGCTTTTATCCGCTTCCTATCTCGCCGGGGTCATTTGTCTTTTTCATATCAGAGCCCTATCTGATTCGTTAATTGCGGGACCTTGCGTGTTATCGACTACCCCGCGATCCACGGACGGATACACGGCAGGGGAAAAAAAAGAAACGTAGAAACCGAGAATGCCAGGTGGAAATCATGCGCGCGTAAATGCACGCACGGATTTGCCGGATATCAATCTAAACTGTCCGGGGAATTGCGCAGGAATATCACTGTTTCAACGTAAATTTCAAGTACGGAGTCTTGGTTGTAAAAAATCTTTTAACGTTCCTGTCGAGGAGTTTAAATAAAACGGAGCTGCAATAAGGCGAGCCACGAGTTCAAGGTGAAATTCATTTCAAAACGATTAAGTGTGCTCAGTGTCGAACCACCCGGTGTTTAAAAAATACCAGACGATTACGGGGAACCGAAGATCATAAGAGTTTCTCGATGCTTAAGCCCTTTGTCTTCCTTTTCGCAATTTCTTCGGGCGATTTGTAGCTGAGGAACCACCCGAAGGTTAAAAGAGGAGAGAACCATCATCGTCATTTACGTCGATGGTTTCAAACTCTCGTGTAGATTTATAGGTAACCGAAAATTTCAGGCACTGGGTGTAAGATCTGGGTCTATTCTATTCTATTCTAAGATGATTGTTAACAAAATTAACATACTCTTGGACTATCACATTACTTTTTAGAAGGCAAATTCGATAACCAAGAATTCTTATTCTTTTCCACGGTTTCTTTTTATGCTTTTGGTTCATCAGCGAACCGTCGTATCTCTTCTGTCGTTTTCTGTCGTAGATTTTTCCTCCCACGGTCTCTTCCCTGTAAATAAATAAATCCCACTCCCTTCCCGTTCGCTCGTTGTGCTGGCCCTGCCGTTTCTCCATCATCTATCTTTCTTCCTCGGGAGCATCGATTACGATCTTTATGCCAACGTGTCATGGCCCCGGGGTTGGTATTTAAGCCCCTAATTTCCGATCAATCAAGTATTTTCGGTGGAAGTAAAAAATGAATCATCGGCCCTGGGCGGTTCGGCGCTAACTAGATGGACAATGCCGGGGCCCGAGAGATGACGAGACGAGCCTCCACGGCGTTGGGTTTGTCAGGCCCCGGTCACCTGTGAAGCTACGTACGCGAGAGAAAGGCAGGGATAGAAGAAAAAGGCGATCGAGGGAGTCGACGAGAGAAGCGCAAACGTTAAAGACCCTTCCTCCCCCTTTTTCCCGCGGCGCGGATCGGAGACAGAGTATGTATAAACGAGACACGAGAGGAAAGAGATGGCAGATAACCTTCTCTTTACTGGCTGCGACGAAGAAATAGAAAACGAAGAATGGCCTCTCGAGATTGGGCTGGCCAGGAACGCGCTCGCGCGCGGGTGTCAAGGGGCAGGAAGAAGAAACGCGAAGAGAGAGAGAAAGAGAAAGAAAGAGATCCCAACCGTCGATAACTAACTCGGCGTGATCACTGAAAAATGGCTGTCAAATATTCTTGTCCTTTTAACTCGCGGGGGCCACCCCACCCACGAAACTCTCACGTATATCCCTTGTACACGTTTCCCCCTCCCCCGCCTCTTATTTTTCCTGCCCTTCGTTCGTCCCCCCGCAACCCCCGAGACGCCTGCGAGACGACCAGAGACTAATGGTCCACGGACGTGACGGACCGTGGACCTTCTCGAGAGGCAAGGATCGCTAATTTCCGGGATACCCGGTAGACGCCAAAGCCATTTCACTCGGGAGAACAAGACACGAGTATTCCTCTTCCACGAAACCCGCCCGTACATTGTCTTACACGCTTTAGACATTATTTTCAATTTTCCTCACTTGAAGTACACCGTCGTTGCCTGACGGAAGTTCAAGGACTTAAAATCCACGATCTTTGAGTGCTATATTTCGTCAGTAATCAGTCGTTTATCTAATGTAATAACTGAACCCAGTATCGATATATCATGTTTTATTTTCCTTATTTTCGTAATTGTGGATACTTTTTTATTGCCCTTGGTGGTCCTAATCGGCATTGTCCAATGGGACTGTCTATCTCGGTGGGTTCTGTCCGTCGAAATTTCGCGCACGTATCCACACGGGGTCACACACGGAGGAGCAGAATCGCGCGTGCAGCCCCGGTTAAAGTCAGCGGCAGCCACCGGCGAGATTACGAACGAGCTCGATTCGTAGAAATGATCGCCCCGCGTGCAAGGGTTGCTTCTGCCATATTTATTTATCCCTGCCCTTCCTGGGGCGCTCTTAGCCGCGCTAACGACCGGTATAAATTTTTCGATAACTGGCTCCTTAGCGACGCGATGACGCTGTTCCACCCATCGAGACGACGACGTGCCAGGGAAACGTCGGAGAACACTGCCTCGGCCCGACAAATGTCCGAGCTTTTCTTTCTCCTCTTCCCGCGAGACGCTTTTACGACGTCTCGTTTACAACGCCATTCTTCCCCACTTACTCACGCTTTCCTCCAACTAAAACCTCCTCGTTGAGCGCCTATGACGCCGCTGGGTCATCGCGGTTTTAACACACCGCCCGATTTTAATATGCCAACTCTGCGTAGACGAGTATCGCTCGGCGCTATTTCCTTTGTGCATTCGACTCAAAATACACCGCGCGGTGCACGGTACTTGCATGACGATGAGATTCCCTAGGAACGATCGACGGGCTCGGATGACGAGCCGGATGGAAAGGGAAGTGCGAGGGAGGGGGGGGGGAGGACACGGAGAACATGGCGAACCGGAGTAAAGGAAACGAGCGAGAACGAAGGAGAACGGGATGATCGTACGAGCCCGCGGGGGTTCAAGGGGGGTGAGGGGGGGAGACGGGCAGTCTTGGCTGGTCCCGCGTGTTGCCCGGGGGTGCCAACCGCAGGATAATAATTTTATAATTGGGGGAATTACTCCGGCTCGCCGTGGTACAGTCCCTCAACCTGGCGTGGGAGGCTACGTCGACATTGTTTTCATCCCGGCATGCTGCATCGCGATCTCTCGGCCGGCTGTATCTACCTTGGACGAGACCGTGGGTGAGATATGGCCGCATAATCATCGAATCATTATGTCGACCCCCCCTCCCCATGCCCCACCACGTCCCCCCATTGGAATACCGCGAGGTACTGGGCCCCGGTCGAATTATAAAATTACGCGAGGCTCACTCGTTAAAAACGTTATGAGCACTTTATCACGGGTCCTCGAACCTTCGTCCTGCGCATTATAATTCGCGCGCCAGCTTGAGGCGCGCATCCTTCAGGTCCTGTCGCAGTGGGCCCGGTTAACCCCTGACCCTATGTCCTCGGGAAAAAAGAAACAGTGCGTCGCAACGGTTTTACGATGTCCATCAATTCCGACTTCTCCGGGAGTCAGATGCTCAAAATTTCTAATTATCCTCCTATTGTGCTTGGATTTTCTTCAAATTTTACTGGCTTTGCTTCTCGGCAGTTGGGTGTAATGCTTCGAACGAAGGCACGGCGCTCCTGAGAGCCGTTTTCGAGAAACGGACTATGCAGTTGTTATCCCGAATAATTACCTCGTAACCTTCGAACCTCACGCGCGGTCTGTCCGCATTGGAACAAAGAGCTACACAGTTATTCACCTTCGGGAATTCTCGGATGGTTCGTTCGCGATAACTTTTCACCGATCAGCCTTCTCACTTCTCTACTTTTTCCAATCGTAGCCACTTCTTCGTTAGGCTTGATGTTTCTTTCTCCCTAGACCTCAAGCCCCGAATTCATCGGAAAGAATCGATGGATTTTGGCATTGAACGGATATTCGAACCGAAACGTCCTAGAACCCCGAACATCTGTCTTAAGGTCCAATGGATCTTGAACGGTCGTGATCCCTTTCTTAATTCTGCAATTATAAAACTCAGCGAAGCGTGGGGTATACGTGGTTGGTTGCACCGCGCGGATCGGCCTGGAAGGATGATTGGGTTCGCACGAAGGATGTAGATGGTGATGAGAGGAAAGGAGCCGGCTGGAGTTCGTATTTCGTGAGGCTGCTAAGATCGTTGGTTAGCTGCTTGGAAATCGAAATAATGAGGCATCGCCTCCTGGGCATAGTCATTGGATCACGTGCCACTGCGGTCGCGATCATTTCCCATTATTATTGTTATCGATCGCCGTGCCGTACCCCCCTCCTGCCTCCCGTCCCCCGCTACTCTGCTCTTAGCTCCCTTCTTGCAGAGATACTCCGACTGTTCGCGGCGTTCTTCCATGGAAATAACCACAGTGAATTCCACACCTGATCTCCGCTTTTCCCCCAACTAATAGAAAAGTGTAATTAAAAAGAAAGCGGTATCGATTCGTGGTATACGATTTATAGAACAATCTGGAGGATGGTATTTTGAGTTAAAATAATATTTGCCCTCCCCGTTGATTGGGATGATTAATTTCGTTCTATTAACGACGAGCCCCCAGCCGATGCCGGCCGCAAGTCGAAACTTTGGCAATAAAGAAGTTCCGGCAAGTCGTACGGTACGTTCATTACAGGAACCGAATCGGGCAAACGATCTTCCTACACTGGTTTCATCCACTTAGGCAGATTCTTGGGCGAATTCCGGTGGACAGCTGGCCCATCGCCGGAACCCACCGGAGTCTAATCTAATCGCCAAAAAGTCAGTGCTCGCGGGGAGAGAAACTCCCTTCATTTCGTTGCCCGTATTCTCGCTCCACTCCTCGAGATTCTCTTCGTCTCTGCCGGCGAGCTTACGAGAGTTAACAAACTTCAGGAACGCGAACCGCACGACGAGAACTCTCTCTCTCTCTCTCTCTCTTCCTCTCAAATATCCGCGTGTACGCGTGTCAGGGCGTAGAGGCTTGCGGGGGGAGGAAGGGGGAGAAGTCGGCGGCATGGGTTATTAGTAAAGTTCTCACCGAGCGAGGAGCATCTCCTTAATTCCGTCGTTATATTCTTACCGGTAGTGCTTAATAACGAAACAACTTGAACACGATTTAACGTTGGCAAGCCGCAGCGCCTGCTCTCCGCAACTCCACGGACTTTCGTTGCTTTAATCCAGAGGTTCCCACGAAGAGTGGTACTCTAATCTTCGGTCGTTCCTCGGAATTCCTTTACGTAAGGAACTCGCACACAAAGAAGCGAAAAAGTCGCGGCCCAGTTAAGCATTAATCTCTAAGAGAATTACCTTTACATTTTTTCAGCTGCGGGGGTAGCATTGTGTTTGGAAGACTGAATCCTCGTCCGCGTACATTGTATCGCGTAAAAATGGGTGGCATTGTCAAGCGTGGGGCGACATGGCTTGAGGGGTCGGGTTTAAGATGAAGATTAGCGATACGCACGTCCGATGACGCTTTTACGAGCAGTCTCGCCCTTCATCATCGGCACCGGCCAGGTAGATGGCGGATAGGACGGAATCGGAGTGTAGCTCGCTATTATATCCTACGCGAGGAATACCACGGAGCCGGGGAAGGCTAGAAAGAGAGGGGCATAGCGCGGGGAGGGGGCAGGCTGTTGTATAATGACCGGTAAGAGGTCGCGGAAGGCGCAGCAGGGCGACGGGGGGGCCGAAGGGGGGGACGGAGATAGCCGATAAGTAGAAAATCGATGATTCGGAGGCATGCTAATTCCAGGTATGGCGGCCACCCGGCCATCATGCTCCTCGACGGTGCTGCGCTTGCCGTTGGCATTAATATAACAAGATATCTCGGCCGAGACGATTCGAAGGAGAGCGTTACGTTCGGCCGATGACTCTCTCTCACCATTCTCCACTACATCCTAGCTCCATTTTTCCTTTCACTCCGCCTATCGTCATTCGTTCCATCCTCACCTCCCCCTCCTCTCTTTTCTTACTTCCTTCCGTAGACTGTTCTTTCTCTCGCCAATACCCTTTCCTTCCTTGGTTTCCCTTCTCCTCGGGACCTCCGTTCTCAGTTTCCTTGGGCTTTCCTACCTTCCTCGCCTTATGACAGCCTCCTTCTGTTCCCGGGCTGATACCAATAATCCAAATGCCGCGCGCTCGTAGCATGCGATCCGAGGGCGTGCGTCCCTCGTTATGCAATTTGCGTGCGCACACGTGTGCGTCGTAGACACGGGTACGATGCACCACCGTCGTCGTCTTCCTCCGGCGAGAGCGGCTTATATAGGCGGGGAAGGATCGTTACTGCTTTATGTCGCGGCACATTTTAACGCGGCCCATAAATTCCTCGGGATATGCGCTAGCCTCGATGCCAAGTGCGCCAGCCACAAGTGTCACGATCGCGCTTTGCATTCGTTCACCGTGTATAGGAAATGGTTGAACTGAGTGGGGGGGGGGGAGGTCTTCCTCGTTTACGTTCCATCGTGTTCCACGTACATTGTCATTTCGCGTGTAAATCCGCGGGAAACCTACGTCACCCGTCAGTCCTTTACCCCGTCGGTACTCGGCGATTCGGGCAACCTCAGGGCCGCGTCGTCCGTTTTTTGCTAATCCGTATTCATGCCGGAATAATCGGCGAGGAGATTTGTTTGCCTAGGATATTCGCTGAACGTCGGCTCCCGTGGATCCCCGTGGGGCTAATTACCGGGGCACACTGTAATTAATCCGTTTCCGAGCTGCCTGTTGAACCGGTCGGCTCATTGTCGTCGCGGGCCGGCTGTGTCCCACCTCCCCCGTCTTGGCGTGCACGCGTGCACCCCGATATCTTTTGTCGGCACGGGTGCGGGATAAAGGAGGGTGGGAGGGATCGTGGAGAAGCATCGCGACGGGGGGAGAGCAAGAGAGAGAAGGCGCGAGGCGGTGCGGAAGAGACGAGGGGAGGGGCGGGGTTGAGGGAAGGAAAAAAACGTGCTCTCGCGCGGACCCAAAGGGTGCCCCCCCGGCTTTTGATTCGAAACCGAACGGACCCACGGTGAAAAAGGATGAATGGACGAGGGAGGATGTGCGCCAGCGATGCTTTTTCTTCCGTGCCCCCTTCCCCCCCACAGGACGTACCCCTCTTCACCTTGACGCGCTCTCGACCGGCATACGTGCGCACACTCCCTTTTGTCCCGGGGACCTCGGTCGAAATTAGCTGCCTTCCAGCCATCGCTTTGTTTTCGCTCTCCATGGGAGCCGCCTCAAAAAACTACTTATTACGCTAATTATACGCGCTGCGCCGCACAAGCACCCCGCGCCCCGACGGTACACCCCGTGCAACCCTTTCAGAGCGCTGAGCCGTCGTACTGTCCGCGATTACCGCCAACTGTCGATCCGCTAGCGGGTGCCGATTAAATCTTCCGTTTAGTCACCGCAGTGGAAACAACATTGGTTCGCGATTGCTTGGCTAGCTTAAAAAAAAGTACGATCAACCCCATCGTGGACGATAGAAACCAGCCTCCTAGCGGGCAATTTGCACGAATCACAGTTTGATATTTATCGCGCGAAATTGGCAATGCTCGTCCGAGGGACGGTGATTAGACACTTTTTTCGCTCTCATAATTGCCAGTCCTGTTTCTATGGACTCTTTGAGAAATAAGGAGGCACAATACGAATCGTTCCGGCGGACCGTATGATTACGCGTACTTGGAACATTGTTCCCTTGGCGAACGAGCGATGACATCCCACGGATTTGAATGAAGCGAATTCGTAGGACTGGCCGAGCGTTCTCCCTGACCGTCGCCCTCGCGTAATTACAACTCGCGCGATAATACGTCCTCCACGAGGGTGTCGCTAGTCCTGAATGGGCGGAACCCCCCCCCCCCTCTTTTGCCCCAGTGTCGATCCCCCGAAGAATCGTCGGTGCCGCGTTAATTACTGTGTTTAGCTGTAATTATTGACGCGAAGCTCCGAGCCGCGTTATTTATCGGCGACAGGCCCGGTCCTCTCCTGACGGATCATTGCCGTCGGTGGACCCACGCGCGTGTTCTAGTTTCACGCGTGCGGGGACACGCGCGGGGTTGCATGTGCAGATGCACTCTTTGTCATGCAAATGCAGAATTCGCTAAGAGCGCTTACACCGCGTCCCCGTGCCCCGGAGCGGGACGGATGATGGATTCTCTTTTTCACTTTCTCTTATCTTCCCCCTTCCCTCCCTGGGCCGAGCCATGCCAATGTC
Organism: Hedychridium roseum; assembly: GCA_963989215.1. Classification (NCBI taxonomy): domain Eukaryota; kingdom Metazoa; phylum Arthropoda; class Insecta; order Hymenoptera; family Chrysididae; genus Hedychridium; species Hedychridium roseum. The sequence goes on along the minus strand of OZ022317.1, from coordinate 4,972,361 downwards.
TGGGGCAAAAAATTCTAAACCCCGGAGAAATCGGCCCGATAGAGTATGCGAGAAAGTATCGCTAATGAGAGGATCCGAAACCGGTGGTGAATTTTTTCAATGAACGAATGGAACATGTGGCTAGGATTTCCTTTGTCCACGTGTCAGAGCCGTACGATAATCTTCAAGTATTTAAATCATACAATAGGGTGTTATGAAATATTCTATGATCGTAGACGATGTAGTCTTCTCTTACTTTTCTCCCTTCCGACGTCTCTGTTTTCTCATTAGTCCGAGTTTTCCGTTCTACCTGTTCTCGTATCCTTGATCTCCGTGGAGAAGAGCGATCCAAATACCACGGTGGTCCGCATAGCGATGGTAAATTACATACATGCCTATTCGTTGACATAAATCTAGCGGGTGTGACGAAAGCATCGTGCCCCTCATCTGCCTTCGCCAGGAATCAGACATGTCATGGGCCCGAAGGGTCCTTCCTTTCGAAGCGGGGCGCGTCCGTCTTTAAATATTGACCGACGCAGATAAACGTATAAATTACCGAACACCTACACGCGCATAGATAAGAGTGGAGATAGTGGCGAGCGGGGATGGAGCGGGGAGGAACCATGGAGAAATGTGTGGGCCAGCGTGAACTCGGGTTATTTGGCCTATCCCACAAACTTATTCGGTGCTTAGCTGAAGGACTTTTCGGACCGAAATAAGTGCTCGAACTAAGCATTATTTGTTAACCGTGCTATCTACCACGCTTAAAATCTCATCTGTCCCTGAAATGTCGTATCAATTACCCGCTGTGCCTCCCAGTGGACAGTTAATGGCTCTTCACGTAATCGTGTAGTCGAGGGTCTCGAAAAGATAGACATCGAAACCGAGCATAATTTTTCGAACACGGTAGCAATACAAGAATTAGATACTTTTATTCCAATTTAATGTCCTAAGCTTGTTGAGCGTAAATCTTGACTTGGCGTCAAATTGTACGTTTAATTGTACGGTAGAGCATCGAGGGATGAAGGACGTAAAAATCGTGGTAGCATAAACCGCGCTTGAAATCTGTAAATCTTGAAACTCGACGAGGCAAACAGCGTTGGAATGTCGAGCGCGAGGGAAATGGTGGCTGTCGTAAATCGATTACCCTCTCGGCCTGAAAGCCTATGTAAATCGGGGTATTTACATTACGCGGGGCACGGTTAATTACGGTCGGTGATTTGCACAAATCCACGTTCCCCGGGGTACAAGCTCGAATCCGGCTGGGACCGCGCGCCGTGCTGCACGAGTTGTCGGCGCAGGGCGTCCCTCGTAAATCTGCGTTTTGATTCCCGGCCTCCTTCCGGCATGATGCCGTGCCACGAACGGAGAAGATCGGCCGTAGGAGCGACGAGGAGACGAGAAAATGGTGCGGGAAGCTTCGTGCGGATGTTTGGTGCGCGAGTCGGATTTAATCGCGGCCAACGCTATTACTCTCGGTGGCGCGTTGCAGCGCCGGTGCAGCCCCCCGATGCACCGGGCCGCGAGGCCAGGTGCAGAGAAATCGCCAGCAACGACACGAGCACCGACATCGAGCACGGCAACATCCTCCGGCAACAAGAGTAACCTCGAGACCGGCAGCAACACTAGCTCGCTAACGACCCCCTTTGAACACGGGTCGAACGGCCCCCTGGGGAAGGGGGGAGAAGCGAAGTCCGGCTTAAATATCAATCGGCCGAAGCCAGTCCGCGGTACAACTCCGACGGAGACAGAAATTAAACGGCAAGGAGAGAACGGCAGTAACGGGAACCGAAGGCTAGAGGAAGATGCTCCAAGAGAGACGAGGGAGGACGTATTTAACGGGGAGGAGGGACAGTGCAGGGCAGGGGACGTGGTATGACAACATCGGGAAAGAGAATAACACGACGGTACGGGGACGAGAAAGAGTGCCGGTGTCAGGATCTCCTTCGCGGGTGTTTAATTAGCAGATCGGCAAACCAGACGCCATATACTCAGAACTCAATCAGATCCCTTCATACGTTCTCCTCCGCCGGCTACGACTTTTCTTTTTCTACTTCTTCTTCGAAATTCCCAGCGAATAGAGTGGGACAAAATACAGAAACATACCTTTTCTCTTATTCTAATTCTTCATTAATCAAAGTTCCATCCAATATCGTGTCACAAAAATTCTTATGAAATATTCATTTATTATTAGGAGAAGAAAATTATTTAAAGGAACATTTGGCTGTGTAATGTGATATTTTATTGTGGAATAATTTGCATTATTACGTCGTTATTTACGCAACGTTTGCCATCATTGGTCGATTCTTCCAACTGCACTTGGCCCGGAGGTAGAAACGTGCATGGCGAAGGGTCGACGATCTTCCGCGGGTGTTTAATTAACAGCTCGGCCGAGCAGACGCCATTTACTCAGAACTCAATCAGATCCTTCATAAGCGCACCTCTCGGGCCCTCGTATGCATAATGCACCTACGCCCGGTGTTCTCTCAGTGTCCGGGACGGAGCGACGGGAATGCGAGAAAGAGGAAGGGAGTAATTAAATCCGCCCGACTGTGCCTCAGGATATTGGCAAACGTTTCTTCGGTGCAACGTTAACGAGAAACATATATATTTCAATGGAATAAGAATTGCGTCCAAGATAAATACCCTTGCACCTCGGACTCCCGTTGGATTTCTCCCTGAGCTCAATTTTCCCCGGGAAAATTCGACGTTTACGCGACGCTACGGCGGATCGGTGTAACTTTCGGCAATTGGCTTTTACGTGTTTTTCTATCGGTTTTTAAATCACATTACGCCGGTTCAAATGAGGCCAGAGTAACGCGACAGATGGAAGCGTTCGACGAAATCAGAGCGCAGGGGGAACGGACGAATAGCACGTGAGCGGGGATC